>MU269983.1:3956701-4646701 GCA_021432705.1 Caranx ignobilis | reverse complement strand
CTTGATTTATTACATTAAGTGAATGTTGATGTTCTCAGACTCTACTTTGACGTCTTCTTCACTACAACATGATGTTAAATTTTCACATCAAGGTCCCACTTAGAAGAAAATACACGATAAAGCAGGTTAAAGTTTAGGGCGTGGCCGCTGGGACGTCATCCTCTTACTTGCACCGTGTCAAAGAAAACACTGGATTTTTTTTCCTGGACTTCTCTGAAGGTGAAATGTCAGATTATGTTCAGACAGAAAATGCTGCCACGCGATGAGCTCATGACCATAGGGTGACATTTCATTCATTAAAAAAACGTTTACATAACGTCTGAGCTCAGTGTAACTTAACCATTGAACAGACTTGGACTTGTTCTGCTCGATTTATTGAGCTGTAAAACAGTGAATCATTGGGTTCTGTGTGGATTAATTAAGAGAAACAGCTCATTAATTAGTGAGTTTTAGTGCTGTTGCTAGGCAGATTTTATTCCCTTCAGAGCAGCCAAGGCGAGCTGCTTCCTTCTGTTTCTCCTCTCTGTGCTACACTACGCTAAGCTAAGCTAACCAGCTGGTGGATGGAGCCACCAGCTGGTTAGTGACAATGTACACAGTTCTTTAAAATATTGTATAGATGTAAACAACCTCGACTTAAAGCTGCGTCTTGGTATTTTAATGTTGTATCATTAATCATATATTTGAAATTCAACGTGCTGCAGCTCACAGCCTGAAGGAAAAATCTTGTGCAAGAGTCCAGATATTTATTTTCTGGCCTGTACATGTGTTTATTGTTGACGTGTGTGGCAGCAGCGGCTTCCTCCTCCTTCCTCCTTCCTGCAGATAAAGTTTATCTGTTGCTACATATGACTGATGTGCTGTATGTTTCAGTGCTGGTAGAAAGACCAGGTTTTAGTCCTCACAGTGTGGTTGGAGCTTCTCCCTGCTTCTGTGTTTTGGCCAGTTAATCCCTGGCTTGTCACGGAGGGAGGTCCGGAGAAGATGGATTTTCTCCTCCGCCCGCTGCTGCAGCATCCGTCCATACCCGTCTCCTCCTGCTCAGTGCTCTAATCCAGCCAGAACCAATAGAGAGATTAAAGATGAGACATGATGAAAGAGGGTCACTGCAGTCAGCAGGATGTGGGCAGCTGAGGAGACAGGAGACGGCAGTGGCGATGGACAGTGGAGAGCGGACAGGGTTTTAATCAGCACACGGCCACTTCTTCACTTCCTGGAACATGATGGTGCTTTCTGCAGAGAGGGAAGGTGAGACTGGTGGAAAAAAAAACATCTGAGTGCAACACCTGCTGTTTATCTTCTGATTCAGCCACTTATGTGTCTCAGTGCTTCCTGTGTCTTTAAGGGGAAAACATGCCTGAGGCCTGTGCATATGACCTCATGTAGGTGAATCCACACACACATTAACAATAAGACACAATGAGTGAAGATTTTGTGTGTTTGTTTACAGCTGCACTGTCATAACACATCATGACATGTTCAGGATCTTCTTTCACTCTGTAAAACCACTGGAAATATCCCACAGACAGGAAAACACTGACAATCTGTGTTTTACTTAGTGTCAAGAAACCAACAGGAAAAAAACAAAAAACAAAACGGCTCCTTAAATTGATCTTAATGAGCGGTTCGGTCTGAGTCGTCCTGTCCCTTAGCGCCATCTTAGACCAAACTGTTACAAACATGAACAGTCAACACCGGTTCCTCTGTGCTCTTACGTTCCTCCATGTTCCACAATCAACACTGACACTGTTGTTTATTATGAATCATCCTGTTGGTGTGGCACTGTAGCTGGAAGAGTGGGAGGGAGTAAGAAGTTACAAATTTATAAGAGAAAAAAAACACAAGTTTTAAATTTACATAAATTAACCAGTTTTTGTTTAGATTACTTTTTTTTAATATAAATCTTGGGGGGTATTTTTGTACTTTCTGCATAAATCAGTTTTTGTTTTCCTCTACCTTTGTAAGTTTATGTTTTTTCCTAAAAAATATAATAAAACTTTGATCACTTTTTTTTTCTTTTTTGTATTTTTCCTTCAGAAATGTTCTTTTTTTCTTTTTTATTCAAAATTTGTGAGTATTTTTTCCCATTTTTTTTGTAAATTTGAGAGTATTTTTCTAGATTTTTTTGTTTTTTTTCCTCATAAATTTGAGATTTTTTTTTTCAAAATTTCTGTTTTTTTCCGTTTGTTGTAAATTTGAGTAATATTTTTCTAGATATTTTTGTATTTTTTACTCATAAATTTGTGAATATTTTTTCCCAGTTTCTTGTATATTTGATTTTTGTCTATTTGACTGGTAAATCTTGAAAAAGATTCTCAAACTTACAAGAAAAATCTAGAAAAAAATTCTCAAATTGACAAGAAACTGGGAAGAGATACTCACAATTTTTGACAAAAAAATCACAAATTATGAGGAAAAAATACAAAAAGAAAAATCTTGAAAGAATTCTCAAATATACAAGAAACTGGGAAAAAATACTCACAAATTTTGAAACAAAAATCACAAATTATGAAGAAAAAAATACAAAAAAAATCTAGAAAAACATTCTCAAATTTAAAAAAAAAAAAAAAAAAAATATATGAAAATTTCTGAAGGAAATCGAAAAAAAATTTTCTCAAATTTACACGAAAAAAATACAAATTTTGAACCCCCCCCCCCCTCAAATTTAGGAGTAGAAAATACAAGAAAAATCTAGAAAAATATTCTAAAATTTACAACAAAAAATATTCACAAATTTTGAAAAAAAAATCTCAAATTTGAGGAAAAAATACAAAAAAAATCTTGAAAAAATTCTCAAATATACAAGAAACTTGGGGAAAAAATGTGAATATTTTTTTACCCATTTCTTGTAAATTGGAGAATATTTGTCTAGATTAGATAACTCATAAAATTTGAGTTTTTTTTTCAAAATTTGTATTGTTTTCCTGTTTCTTGAAAATTTGAGAATTTTTTCAACATTTTTTGTATTTTCTTTATAATTTGTGATATTTTTTTTTTGTATTTTTTCCTCATAAAATGGAGTGTTTTTTCAAAATTTGTGAATATTTTTTTTCCTGTTTCTTGTAAATGTGAGAATTTCTTTCTAGATTTTTTTTTGTATTTTAAATATATAAATTTGAGAGTAATTCTTTCAAAATTTGTATTTTTTTCCCTGTAAATTTGAGAATATTTTTCTGGATTTTTTTTTGTATTTTTTTCTTCATAATTTGTGTTTTTTTTTTTTGTTTTGTTTTGTTTTTTTTTTAATTGTGAGTATATTTTTTCCCAGTTTCTTGTAAATTTGAGAATTTTTTTCCAGATTTTTTTGAATTTTTTTCCTCATAAATTTGAGGGTTTTTTTTTTTCAAAATTTGTGTTTTTTCCTATAAATTTGAGAATATCTTTTTCTGTCTTACCTTCAGAAATTTACATGCTTTTTTTTGATTTTTATTTCAAAATTTGAGAATTTTTTCAACATTTTTTGTATTTTCTTTATAATTTGTGATTTTTTTTTTGTATTTTTTCCTCATAAAATGGAGTGTTTTTTCAAAATTTGTGAATATTTTTTTTCCTGTTTCTTGTTAATGTGAGAATTTCTTTCTAGATTTTTTTTTGTATTTATCACTCCTAAATTTGAGAGTAATTCTTTCAAAATTTGTATTTTTTCCCTGTAAATTTGAGAATATTTTTCTGGATTTTTTTTGTATTTTTTTCTTCATAATTTGTGTGTTTTTTTTTATTTTTTTTTTTAATTGTGAGTATATTTTTTCCCAGTTTCTTGTAAATTTGAGAATTTTTTTCCAGATTTTTTTGAATTTTTTTCCTCATAAATTTGAGGGGTTCTTTTTTTCAAAATTTGTGTTTTTTCCTATAAATTTGAGAATATCTTTTTCTGTCTTACCTTCAGAAATTTACATGCTTTTTATGATTTTTATTTTCAAAATTTGAGAATTTTTTCAACATTTTTTGTATTTTCTTTATAATTTGTGATTTTTTTTTTGTATTTTTTCCTCATAAAATGGAGTGTTTTTTTAAAATTTGTGAATATTTTTTTTCCTGTTTCTTGTTAATGTGAGAATTTCTTTCTAGATTTTTTTTTGTATTTATTACTCCTAAATTTGAGAGTAATTCTTTCAAAATTTGTATTTTTTCCCTGTAAATTTGAGAATATTTTTCTGGATTTTTTTTGTATTTTTTTCTTCATAATTTGTGTTTTTTTTTTATTTTTTTTTTTAATTGTGAGTATATTTTTTCCCAGTTTCTTGTAAATTTGAGAATTTTTTTCCAGATTTTTTTGAATTCTTTTCCTCATAAATTTGAGGGGTTTTTTTTTCAAAATTTGTGTTTATTCCTATAAATTTGAGAATATCTTTTTCTGTCTTACCTTCAGAAATTTTCATACTTTTTTATGATTTTTTTTTCAAAATTTGTGAGTATCTTTTCCCAGTTTCTTGTAAATTTGAGAATATTTTTCTAGATTTTTTTTTGTATTTTTTTCTCAAATTTGAGATTTTTTTCCCCATTTCTTGTAAATTGGAGAATATTTTTCTAGATTTCTTTCTTTTTACTCATAAAATTTGAGGGTTTTTTTTCAAAATTTGTATTTTTTTCCTGTAGATTTTTGAGTATTTCTTTCCTGTTTCTTGTAAATTTGAGAATTTTTTCAACATTTGTTTTGTATTTTCTTCTTTATAATTTGTGATTTTTTTTTGTATTTTTTCCTCACAAAATGGAGTATTTTTTCAAAATCTGTATTTTTTTCCCTGTAAATTTCAGAATATTTTTTTCTACTTTTCCTTCAGAAATTTTCTTTTTTTTTTTTTTTATTTGAGAATATTTTTCTAGATTTTTTTTGTATTTTTTTCCTAAAATTTGTGATTTTTTTTCAAAATTTGTGAATACTTTTTTTTCCCATTTCCTGTAAATTTGAGAATATTTTCTAGAATTTTTTGTATTTTTTCCTAAAATTTGTGATTTTTTTTTTTTCAAAATTTGTGAATACTTTTTTTCCCATTTCCTGTAAATTTGAGAATATTTTCTAGATTTTTTTCTGTATTTTTTACTCAGAAATTTGAGGGTTTTTTTTCCAAAATTTGTATTTTTTTCCTGTAAATTTGAGAATATTTTTTTCTAGTTTTATATATATATTTTTTTAAATTCAAAGTTTGTGAGTAGTTTTTCCCGGTTTCTTGTAAATTTGAGAATATTTTCCTAAATTTTTTTTTTGTATGTGTTTCCTGTTTCTTGTAAATTTGAGAATATTTTTCTGGATTTTTTTTGTATTTTTTTCTTCATAATTTGAGGGTTTTTTTTTTCAAAATTTGTGTTTTTTTCCTATAAATTTGAGAATATCTTTTTCTGTCCTACCTTCAGAAATTTTCATGTTTTTTTTTTTTTTAATTTGGGAATATTTTTCTAGATTTTTTTCGTATTTTTTGCTTCATAATTTATGATTTTCTTTCAAAATTTGTGAGTATCTTTTCCCAGTTTCTTGTAAATTTGAGATTTTTTTTTTCTATTTTTCCTTCAGAAATTTTCATGTTTTTTTTTTTTATTCAAAATTTGAGTAGTTTTTCCCAGTTACTTATCCCAGTTGTATTTTTTTGTGAGTATCTCTTTCCTGTTTCTTGTAAATTTGAGAATATTTTTCGAGATTTTTTTTGTAATTTTTTCTTCATAATTTGTGTTTTTTTTCAAGGTTTGTGAGTATTTTTTCCCAGTTTCTTGTAAATTTGAGAATTTTTTTTCAAGATTTTTTTTGTATGTTTTTCCTCACAATTTGTGATTTTTTTTTTTTCAAAATTTTTGAGTATCTCTTTCCTGTTTCTTGTAAATTTGAGAATATTTTTCAAGATTTTTTTTGTATTTTTTCCTCATAAATTTGAGATTTGTGACATAATGATGTCACAAATGGATATTCATATTAATACAGTTAATTTTTACACTTTACTACAATTCATGGAGCTGATATAAGTCAGCTCTATATAACATTCATGTCACACATGGTGAGTTCATGGACCTTGGAGAAGCTGAGAATCAGACAGTTCTGCCTCTTGACAGCCTCTGGCCTCTGGTTGTGATGAATGATTGATTGTCTGGTTTTCAGTGCACCGTCTGCCTCAGTGTTTTTGGTCAGTCAACCTTGACATAGTCAACACCGCTGGAAAGCTCCAAGTCTCTTGATTATATCTGTGCAAAGCGTTTTAGGATCCTCACATCACTGCAACAGCTGCAGCTCAGTTTGTTCAGAGTTGTGTTTTCCTGCAGGACTAATGTGAAGCTTGTAACTCTGCTGCAAACTTTTTTTTTTTTTTTTAACTTATTCTGGCTTCTTGGTAGTAAAATTTAAAGAGGTACCTTTTAAAGGAGACCTGGGTATTGATTGTATTTTGGGGCTTGTGCACAAAAATGTGGAAAACGATCCTTGTTTCACCACTGAATAAATCTGTAGAGTCTGATTTACATCACTTTGCTCCTGATGATCATCATCCCTCTGGCTTTACAGGGAGATGCTCAGGGAAACCTGAGTTTTAAAGAAAAGAGGAACATGAACACCTGGAGTTCATTCAGTGCTGAGACTTAAAGGTAAGAGAAGACAACACTAAAATGAATCTTGGCTAATGTAAACACATTTTGGATTTTATCTCCAGTTTCGTTCTTGTCTCTCAAAGTTTCTCTGAAATCAAAAGTAACGTCAAACAACTTCCATGTAAACTCAGAGGAGTTTGACTTCAGTGCAGCTTGCAGCTCTCCAGCCTGTAATAGCTGCGTCTCTTAGACTTGGGAGTCTTCCTGGTTTGGATTTGCTGCTGATTTTATTCCTGGTGATGGATGCATTTCCCTCCGTGACCTCAGCTCAGATCCTGAACACACTGTTCTGAGGACAAAGACACAAAACTTTATGATTTCTTTTGGTCTCCTCTCTGCTACAGATTCAGTTGTTCAAGGCGACAGAGCAGCAAAAGGCAAATATCATTAAACTTACAGTAAAAACCTGCAGCACAACTGTAGTCGATGTGTAGAGACGATACAAAGACGAACTGGTCATCGACTGAATGACAGAGATTCACTTTATTGTCTTTGTGTTCAGCTTCTTTCTTGACTAAAATCAGAAGACACTGAAGCCGTCTTATCAAACAGGAAGTGGAAAAACACTTTAAACAAAATCAGTTAATCAGTGTAAAGTTTAAAAAAAACAAAACAAAACACAGTACAGGACGAGTGAACACAGATAAAGCCACTTCCTGTGAATCTTTTTGCAGTTATCGCTTTGAAATCATAAAAAAAAGAACAGATTATTTTCATTTCCAGAGATTTGGCTCATCATGTATATACAGTATATATATTTATGTCTATACATTCAGACACAATCACAGTTCTGACAACGACTTCACTGATCTGAAGCCATTTTCAGTTTGTTTCTTCATTTCTACAACAGTGAGACCAGTTTACCGAAACAATAACAACACTTTAAAACAACAGGAGGGGGCGTCTCTGGTCGAACCATCTCACCCCGGCTCATTTACTTTTAGAAAGTTAAAGTTTTAAAGTTGCACAGCTGATTAAAAACTCTTGTTTGCATTTTCTGAACAGGACATCAACTGCGTGTTGATTTAAAATGTTGAGAAGCAAACACTCGCAAACATGTCGCTGCAAACTAAAGAGGCAGAACTTAAGTCACATGACTGTTTTGGATTTTCTGAACTGCAGACGAGTTTCTGAGTCTGTTAGTGAGAACATGTGAAGACAGGAGCTTTGTTTGTTTGTTTGTTTGCTTCCACAAGACATGATTGAAAGCTGCAGATGACGGTGTTTCCACTGAGACCAGACAGACGAGTTTGCTACATGCTGACTGCTAGAAAAAGTTCAGTACATTTGATTTGATTTTACCCTGATAAAGTAAAAAAGTCTGGTAGTGGGGGTTAAAACAAGCAACTTGTGGGTTGTGAAAACACAGAGAAAAGTGGAACTAACTGTGCAAATAAAGAGGAATTTAGTGAGTGAGGAACAAAACAGACAAACAGGCACAAAAAATTTCAGGCTCCATTAGCAAAAAGACAAAAAAAAGAAAAAGAAAGAAAAAAAAATCAAACAAAGATGTTTTCCTTCATCATGCAAGAGTGAGAATGGCTGCTTCATGTTTTATAGCGGCTCTTCTCCTCGTTGGTTCGTGTATCACTCAAACAAAGTGAGGCCTTCAAACAGTGACAAACAGAGGAAGGAGAGCGGCTGAAAACGATCCAGCATCCACAGGTAAAAAAAAAAAGACGTGTCACAGACGTGAGGCAGCAAGAGGAGCAGAGGACATGGTGAGGTGAGGAGGTCCAGCTTTAATCAAGTGTGTGTGTGTTCAGATACAAACTCTACTGTAAACACAGAAAAGCTTCTGAACCGACACCTCTGTGATTTTAGTTACATCTGTGACAACATGGAAAACAAACTGAAAGTCCAAAACCACCAAAATGTAACGGCTGAAACAACAGAAAACAGAAAAAAAGCAGCAAAATCCTCTCATTTGAGAAACTGAACACAGTGACCGATCAGCTGTGAGAAGTGTTTTGTTTTTGTGTGGATTGTTGGATTTTACAAAGACAGTGGGCTGTGGGCAGAAACTCGCTGATGCAGCTGAGTGAAGAAGAACTTCCTGCTAAGAAGATGTTTGTCTTTTTTTTGATACATTGATAATTGGTTTAATATTGGACCAGACTTTATGTTACAGTTTCAGCAGGCCACTTTAAATCCAACCAGAATCTGTGTTTCTGTTGTGAGTGGTGAAATATTCCCACTGATGAGAAAACACGTGAATATCTGTGTTCAATATGAAGCTGCTCAGCTGTGACAAACTCCAGCTATCAGCACAAAAACTAACTCTGACGTTATCAGTTTGTCTTTATGCTCTTAAAAGTTTCTCAGCTTCATATTTCCTGCACAAAAACACAAGTGTTTTTCCACAGAATATTCCCCAACATGTCAAACTGTTCATTCAACTTCCTTCAGATACGCTGTGATGTTGTTTGCTGTGTCTGACAATCAGAGGAAATCTCCCCCATGTTCATTTCTCTCTGGGGTTTTTCCAACTACAACCCGGAGGAGAACAGAGGTTGTTGTTGCCATTACGACGGGAATTTCCAACATGAGACGGTGTGGTGCGAAAGGTCCAGACGAACGTCACCCAGCATCTAAAGGAGTCCGACCGGGCTCTGACATGCGACGTGACCGCAGCGTGGAGACGATGTCAGGCTTCATATTTAAGGGTGTTTAAGGAAACGACTGAATAAGAACTGAGGGTGTAAGTAAGGCTTCATCCAGGAACCACAGCAGATCCACAAATAGTCTGTGGCAGGAGTGAAAGGCCGCTCATCAGGGGCCACACGCTGCTGATCGCAGCCTCAAACTGTTCATTTAGTCCTTCTTTTGGCAGGAACAGAAGAAAAGTATGTCCCTCCCATGATGCCTCAGAGAGGAGGAGGAGGAGGAGGAGGCCGGACCACACGGGTGACATCAGCTCCATAACATGTCCATCACCACGGCGAAGAGATGTGATTGGTCACAGGCCGGATGACTGGGCAGGATGGTATGGTCCGTTCACCTGAGACAGGAGAGAGAGACAGGAGGGAAAGTTCAGTGTCAGTTTAATGTCACCAGACACAGGAACATAAACAATAACCTGGTGTTTGGTAAATTTCCACAGCGTTACATCGTCTTTTTGTTTTTATTTCACACGTTTCTGCTGTTTCTAACTCTTTCTGCGACTGTCATGTTTTCAGATTCCCTCTGAATGTTCAGCATTAAAGTCTGGAGGAGACAGGAAGTGGTTTTAATGTGAAACGTTTACACAGGACACACGTTTCATACAGGACTGTGTGTTAACCGCACGACAACCAACTGGACTCAATAAAAACTGCAGCAGAAGCTCAGAGCAGAGAGGACGATGTGACGCTGCTCTGTTGTGATGTTCAGACTCATGAAGACAACAAACAAACAAACAACCATGTTTCCACGAACAACTAAGAGAAAGACGATGACTAATTCAAACTGAACCAAAACATCTGATCAGAGACGTAATCACAGACCGGGCTCCTCCACACTTCATGAGGTTTGTAATGAGTTATTTAGCCTCATTGAGCGTAATGTTTTGGAGCAACTACACTTCAAACTGTCGCCTTCGAAGTTTCATCACAGCTCCACGACTGTTGTGTTCGGCTGCATTAGCTTTAGCTCCGTGTCGCTAACAGACTGGCAGCTGAGCCCAGAGGCCTGTTTTCAATCACGTCCTGGCACGCTGCAGTCGTGTTGAAGAAAAAAAAGGAGAGTATTTATGAATTTACGGTAAGAGTCAACAGAAAACATGTTGTCCACGACACCCCCCCCCCACACACTCTTCTGGGCCAATGAGGATCAAGCGTCACAGTTGTGACATAATTTATCTCCCACAGGTTGGTAATTTATGACAGTTGAGGGAGGCTTTTAGAAGCACTGGACTTGAACGCATCGTTGTGGCAGATTCCACATAAAAAACCAATGATAAGTACTAAAAAACATTTGTTTGGAGGGAAAGGCCAAACATGAGAAACACTTCTCTGTGCCCAGTTGCAGCAGTTTACTGGTCCCAGTGGAGAGTCTTGACTAACAGCGTCACTGTGCTGATGTCATTACATAAGTCCCTCAAGTTTCTGTTAAAGCGAAGAAAAGGCTGAAAATTATCACAACAAAATAATGTTTAAAGACGTTTGACCTCCGTGGTTTCATCTCTTCAGAGAAGCTACAATTAGCTGCACTCAGAGGTAACTCAAGCTCACCCGTTGACCTTTGACCGTTTGGATAGAAACTGCCGTCTCTTCATTTTTATCCTCGTTGAAATGTGACTTAAATTTTGCTATTACATTTACATGATCTTGAAAATTATGGCCAAAAACTTACATTATGTGGTCACAGTGGTCTTGACCTTTGACCTTTGAAAACCAAATCCTAATCAATTAACTCCCTGAGTTGACCATTTTCCCAAAACTGAGATGTTGCGTTCATGAGAAAACATGAATCTGTGTGAGTGTCTGAACTTTAACCCTTGAAAGGTTCAGGTGAAACAAGTCAATAACAACACAACACAGACGCGACCCGTTGAGTTCATGTGTAAAACTTGTTGATGTTCAAATCCACTAGTTTTTGAACAACAATATTAATATCTGTCAAAAGTACAAGTCTAAATCTTCACAGTCTTTTTGCTGTGTTTTCGGTCTCTACCACCTCCTGTCCATGTGAACTGAACTGACTTCAATGTGATTTAAACTTCTTTTAATCACATACAAAGCTTCGTGAAACTGTTACTGTTTTTCGTTGTTATTCCTCGGGACGTGTTTATGTGTTTTTACATGTGTTTCAAAGACCAGCACCATGTTTCTAAAGGCGATCTATGAAAACAGCCTCAATAACTAACTCACCTTCACATCTGAACAGAGAGCAAACAGAGGGTTTGCAGAGACTCTCTTCTGTAAAGATACTGATTACAGTCAGATCCTGTGTTTTCTCAGGTAATCAATAACCAGTGCTTCATCTGCGCACTCAGCTTGTTTTTCCCCTCGTATCAGGCTCCAGTGTTGGTGAACAGTCATTATTTCCTGGCCTGTGCCCACAGATCAGACTCTCTCTGGGTAAAAGAAAGGCAGCTCACAGGTGTGGATAACATGAGCGGTCACGCCCTCCTCGTCGACTGGCAGCACATCATGTTCACACACTGATGCTCCAACTCTCCACAAAGACTGAAAATAAATGCCTGAGTCAGCGAAACCTGAGCGACGACTGATGCACCGACAGCAACAACGAGGCACGGCAGCATCTTCTGCAGCACTCACACAAAACTTTATTTAAACGGGGTCAGTGTGCAGAGGACACACAGGAATCCATTACACAGTAACTTCAGGTTTGGACTCGAGCTGAAACGACTTTCTGCCTCCTCGTCAGAGGAAACATGAACCCATTTAAGCACAGACCTCCTCGCTCTCTTCACACTCTCGGACTTGAACTTGCTCTAATTCAAACTGTTAAGTCATATAATCAGATTTTTCCGTTCATCGCGCCAGGTTCCTGCTACATCCAATAATCCTGACACAGTTAATGTGGAAACTGATGGTGAAACCAGTGAAAACCAAATCTGAACCTGTTGCGCAACGTTTCTTGTCTGTGTCAAAATCCTAAATGGTTTACTTCAGCTAAGTGCCAATCACTATCGTATCCATGGCGACACAAGGTCTAACAGACAAACATCCTCTTCTTCAAAAGCCTTTAAGACACATTTTTACAAATATTGTTTCAAATCTAAACAGAGCGATTGTTGTTACGGTCGTCAAACATCTGTCTTGATTTATTAACATCATTATTTTTTAGATATTTTTTCTTTCCTTCAAGTTTTTTTTTTTTTTTTTGGTCTCTTTATGTCGTGGGTTTTTAAAGACCTGTTGAAATGGCGGGGAAGACTTTCTCTGAGTTTCTCTCCTCTCCTGGAAACTTTATGATTTCATTTATATTTTTACTTCGTAGTATTTCACTGTAACGTCTGGGCAAACAACCCAAAGGGAACCAGAGTAAACTGAAGAAGACCTCGGTAAACGAAACAAAAGTAAACTGAAAGAAAATGAAACTAAAGTTACAGAAGTTTACTAAACACAACTAAACTAAAGTTAAACAAAACTTAACTAAAGAAAACTTACAAAAATAAAGTATACAAAACTACAATAAACTTAACAAAACTAAAATAAAGCCTGTAAGACAGTTTGACCCCCACCCTGACACGCTGTCTCTAAAACAAAGAAAGTCTCTCCCAGACTGGATGTAATCATCTTTTGGTTAGTGTCTCCTTATCACCTCCTGTCTACCTGACTTCCTCTTGCAGTGTGACATGTCTGATGGTCTCCGTGTGAGAAGTACAAGGGTCTAGGGAGTTTATTGTAATGTGAAAAGACCCCCCGATGGTCAAAGGTCCCCGGACATGAATAGCATCTCCATGTAAATCTCTATTTGATATGTGATTTACAGGTGTCTCTCTCTCTCTGGAGTTGATCTGCTTTCCAGAGCTCCCACACATCGAGTGTGTTGCAATATCTGTTTCTCAATTATTGTTGCTATTGGCTATAGTTTGTTCACTTACCGTAATGTTAACCATTCATTTCTAATAATGTCTTATTGAGATTTACTCTTGTAGTGAAGGATCTGTTATCAGATACCTCGTAGGTCTTTAGTTATATGGTAAGTTTCACTGGGTAACACTCACACCCTTAACCTCTGAGTTGAATAGAAAAGACTGAGTATCATGTTCTGTAACTATTGAGTTGTGTCCTATCACCTCTGAATATCTCACCCCAGGTGTCAGGGCTGTTCTTCTATGTTAACGAGGTCACTGAATAGTGTAAGTTTATATCTGCCATCCCTGAACTGAGATAGGGACTAGTTAAATACTGTATCCCAAAGACCTTAGTTTATGGCAAGTTTCACTGGACGCTGTTCACACCCTTAACCTCTGAGCTGGACAGACAAGATTGAGTCTCTGAATACTTCAACCCAGGCATCAGGGCTGTTCTTCCATGTTAAGAAGGTCACTGAGTGGTTTGTTAACCTGTATCTGCCATCTGTCAGATCTGTTAACAGCAGAGTTCAATTCTTAAAAGGCTTATATTCTTCATTACTGGTTAAGTATTAATTCTCACCGATATTTAATGGTAAAGTTATCTTTAAGTAAATGGAGTCAGATTGAATAAAGTAATGACTTTACTTTGATAAAACCTCATCTTAACACCGGAAGGACAGAATACGTGTTGGGGAGGTAATAGATGAATGTTTCCTCCCCTACAAGTCAATTAAACAAACTAAAGAGCTCAAGACTAAAGAAAACTCGACAAAAGTAAAGTAAATTCACCAAAACTTAGGAAAACTAAACACAAAATAACACACGACACTGTGCTTCACTGTTTCTCATGTTCCTTCTGATTATTTACATGTTAATATATTAATGCTGCAACATCTTCTCTTATCACTTTATAAAGACCTGATGTTAGCCTTCAGCCTGACACGAGCTCACTGTAGCAGATCCTTTATATGAATGTGCATTTTGTTATTTACCGAAATAATGTTTATTGTTTTCATTTGCTCATGTGTCGTCCAAATGAATCACTTGGATCCACTTCACAGAGAGGAATAAACTGCAGCAGACAACACCAACAGTCCTCCACTTTCCATCTAGTGCTGCTTTCACCTTCACACTCACGTTCATGTGTCAACGCCGCAGCAGAAATAACATCTCACAGAACTTCAAACGAGTCTGGACTGAAGAATCCAAACCTCTGGGTCTGGATTCATGAGACTAACAAGTCAAAACCTTTTCAACCATCCAACAGAAACAGCTACAAACCATCACCAAGTGAAGACGCAGCAAATCACACATGATGAAGACGACAACAACAGCTGGAGGAGAAGCCCTCTCTTCAGTTCCTCGGTAAACCACAAGTCAGTGTCGGAGAATAAAGCTGCTTCAGCAGGAAACTACTCATACGTTGCATCAAAGCCTTCGATACCAATGACTTCACCGAATTATCTTCACATCAGACTTCAAAGGGGAAGTCAGCACAACAGCAGCAGCGTCCTGGACAACATCATTCTGATTTGTTGGCTAAACTGATCAATTGGTGTCATTTCACACACACACACACACACGGTAAAACAGGTCATTAGCTGAGTGTTGCCCCTCCTCTGGTTTACATCAACACAAACGTCTAATGCAGGTCAGCGGGCGTGCTGATTTTTCTCATTCAGTCTCTGTTCTGCAACAATAAAATCACAAATAGAGTGTAAACAGATTAAAGTGTTTGTGTCTGTGGTAACATGTGGCAACATCACTTTAGGTTTCCATTAAAACACAAAAAGGGCCGAAAAACAGATGTGAAGTTACACAACGGCGTGTAACGCGAAACACACACTCATGTTGGTCGTCACCTGTGAACATAAGATGGATCACAAGGATTTTAAGTTTCAGACGTCAAGGCCTTTAACGCTGCAGATTCTTATTCGTCGAGTTAAAAAACACAGGATCATTTGTTTCACATTTCAGATCCTCTTCCGACATCAGTCAAAGATTTTGGCGCAGCGGACCACGTCCGTCTCCGTGACAGTTTCCAGCAGCGTTTATAGACAGTTCATGATTTTAACTTGGCCGAACCCGCAGGAAAGTTTCTTTAATTATTTTAAGTCTTGTTAATTTCCAGCTGTCACTGAAATATGACTGAGTGATTTTTATGAAAGTGAAGGATGAACTAGATCCAAGAGGAGGCTGGAGACTTGAAGCTCCATCCAGGTAATGCGACACCTGTACGGCAGCCTGACAGACCAAAGTGAAAACTTCCAGGGCGTGGGAATGAATTGCCGAGATTTTCCTTCATTTAGATCTGACAGAGGAGAGAGACAGGAAACACTTGAGCCCATGGCAGCTGCAGGTAGGACTCATCCCACATACTTACATATACACTTTGCTCACTTTATTTTACCTTTTATGTTTCTATCATTTCAAACATTTTTGCTGTTTGC
This sequence comes from Caranx ignobilis, assembly GCA_021432705.1. Taxonomy (NCBI): domain Eukaryota; kingdom Metazoa; phylum Chordata; class Actinopteri; order Carangiformes; family Carangidae; genus Caranx; species Caranx ignobilis. Next base: position 4,631,155 of record MU269983.1, on the reverse strand, counting down.
TGTTTTTTCAAACTGTGAAAACCCCAAGAAAGTGTGAAGCTTGTTCTCTCAGGGACACACACTAAGCTTTGACTGCGTCACTGTGGACTTGTTGCTGTCTTCTGAGATTTGTAGATGTTGTCGTCATGTGATAAACATATCAAAGAACACTAATAAGATATAAAGTGCTACAGCAGCGTCTGTGTGAGTGTGTGATGGATGTCTCCATGCGGGGACGGTGCTTACCCGTGTGTCGTACTCCAGGACGAATGGAGGGATGTCGATCTGTTCAGGTTTGATGCAGGTGAAGAGCTGGTGCAGGTTGTCCAGGTAGCGGACCTTGTCCTTCATCCCCGACACGCTGAAGGTGGTGAAGAACCATGTGGAGACCTGGAGCAGAGAGAGGAATTCATCAGTCATAGATGTAGCTTGATCTCGTTTGTTGTGTTACCAGGATATTAATCTTACCACAGCGAGCAAAAGACAAAACCACACACACAACTTCTCTGAGGCAAACAACAGAAAGCAGATTAGATCTAATGAGGGTTTAATGATGGGAAGGTTTCACCAGCGCAGGACAAAGAGCCGTAATTCCAGTCAACAATAGAGAAACAGACACAAACCAGAAAGCACTTGGAGAGCCCAATCCTCCACATTTGTTATTTCAAAACAAAAAAATATTTACAAGTCTTGACTTTGCATCTGGGTCAGGATTAGCATCTAAATCCAGAGCGTGATGGACGTTCATACACATTTTTGGATAATAATCTCACCTTGGGAATGTCAGGCCTCGGTCCAAGCACAAAAGTTCAAGTTCAAAATACCAAGTGAGTGAGTCTGATGATTACTGAGCCTTTAAAATGATAATGCTGCTGGAGCAGGAAACTGTGATTTTCGGGAATTAAATCCTGTTGTAAATCGTGCCATGTATTTAACAGTCAGGGCAGGTTACAGTGTGAAGTCAAAACGACGCCGGGCCAAGTGCAATGAAACGAGACGAGATTTTAAAAAAGACATGAATGAGCTCTTTTGTCTGTTGTCTGTTTCTTTCACGGGCGGAAAAAAATATTGGTTAAAAGGTTTTACAGGAAGTTTCCAAGTGACTGAAAACGACGGAACAAACGAGCAGCGTTCACTAATGGATGTTATGTGTCAAGGCTGAAAGACAACAGGTTACAGTTCACACAGTCGGCAGGAAGTGACCGGACATGATGGAGCTAACGGGTTAGCATGCTAACGCCAGGACAAGGACTGAGGTTTGTTTTCCACAGCAAACATCTGCTAATGCTAATGTTAGCTACTGTATGCAGCAATAGCTAAACTCACTCCCTCCCTTTCTTTCTTTCCCTCCTTTATTGCCTTCTTTCTTTCTTCATTTCTTCTTTTCTTCTCAAATTTCCTCCTGTCCTTCCTTCCCATCTTTCCCTCATTGCTTCCTCTTTTCTTTCATTCCCTTACCTCCTTTCCTGTTTTCTGTCCTTTTATCCCTTTTCTTCTTCCTTTCCTTCCTATTCCTTCTTTCCTTGTTCCTCTCCTGGCTTTCTGTCTTCATTTCCTTCCTCCCTTCACTTTTTTCATTTCTCATATTCATCTTGTGTTTATATATGTTTATCTTTTTATTCACTTCATCTCTCTAACCTCCTTCGTGTTGAACCCAGGCGTCTATAAAATAAGAGCTCACGGTTGGAGTGGTGAGCTGAAACGACATTAACACTTGTATCATCCACCGCCCTACTTTCACTCTCACTACAACATGAACTGAGACGTTAATTTCTGGAGCTTGTTGACAGACGTGTAGTTACACACCGATATCACTGAACACACACTGAGCTCTGTTGACACTGCAAACACCAGGCAGTCGAATATAATATGACGTAGACTCACCTTTGAGCGAAAAGTTGGATGCACGTAGTAAAACGCCTTCAAATTCTTTTTGAACCTGAAAAACAGAAAACAAACGGAGTTCAGAGAGAAACACTTTCACAGGGTCGTGACACTGATTCACACTTTCTTCAACACAATCAGAACAAAAACAGAAGTTGTTTGACAACGAGGGCAGAGACAAAGAAGAAGTGAGAGAGATTAATCTTCCTAAAACAGACGACAAGACGTGTGTGTGAACTCAGTGTGGTTGCTGTCCCAACACAAACACACACACACACACACACACAATCAGCTCCAGCCTCCTTCATCAGAGGGGAAACATCTAACACACAGACACACAACACTCACATCCTTCTCCCACTCACTTACTCATGTGTGAGAGGCTGCTGGAGGCTGATTAACCTGTGTGCAGCAGATCTGTTTTTAACAGCCCGAAGAATGAGCATGAGCGCACGCACACACACACACACACACACACACACACACACACACACACACAGAACACTACTAAACACATCAGTTTGCAGGATTTTACAGGACATTTGTTGTTTTTGTTTCCAATAATTCCAATAAAAACACAGAAAATAACCATTAATTGACCTTTAACACGTTGCACAGCAGCAGGCCTACTCACACAGCAGCCCAGGGGGCCACATGCGGCCCGGAGCCTCGCTGGCCCAGCCCCTGGTCTGGCCACAAACGCAGAGAAAAACCCAAGAAAAACACGTTTTGTGAGCCTTCAGAAATTCCTACATTAGCACAGACCATGAATACTAGTTTGTTCTTCGTGAACTTTGAGGTGTGTCTATGTTTAGATATGAGCCACATGTTTATTTTTATTCATAAGGGAAGTGAGTTATTGCTAATACTGGAAGACAAAACGCTCTTCACCTAGTACTTCACTCTTTCTATGTGCCTGTGTCGCATGTGACCGAATTTTAAAGGGCAATGATGAATATAGATTTTTTTTTTTTTTCCATTAGCACCGATCACCAGCCGCTGAAAATGTCTGGCCTGCATATATTTCTTTTTGCTTTGTTTGCTGGTGCAAATGAATTTGTCTCCAGCTCCATTGTTCTTCTAAATAACTCCCATGTGATGATTTCCTGTCGGGGTCACATGCATTTAACTGACACTCTGCGTTTGTCAATAGTTAAAAGTAAATAAAACACATATTTCCCGTCTGTTTTTAAAGGTCTGTCTTCGCCCAGGCATGAATGTGCTTCGAGCTAAACGCCACAGGAGGAGAGTATTAAGGACAGTCTAACTAACTCATCGTTTCAGTCACGTTGCGTGCGTTGGCATTGGATGACGCCGGTCTGTCTCCGTCAGACACAGCAAACTGAGAAGCTTCCAGTCGAATCCCTGCTGCGTCGCATTGTTCAGATACAGAAGAGGATGGACTTTTATTTCTCAGACAAACGAGAAAGAGAGAGAGAGAGAGAGATGAGAAACAACTTGCTGGCCCCGTCTGGGAGTTATGATCGATGTTAGGAAGAAGTGAGGTGTGAGAATCAAACATGTCTCAGACACAAAGGTGGCACATAAAGTCAGAGACGGACTGAACCTCGTCCAAACTCACAGGTGGTTTAATCCAAAAATCACTTCTTAATTCATGTGATTGAAGCAGAAGCAGCTCTGAGGTCGGGCATCAAACGCAACCCGATGTCAGCGGATCCAACAATCACTTCACGGTGCCATTATTCATCTCCCGTTAGACTTTGAGCTGGATAGATGCGAGCAACTCTGTTTGTTCTGTCTCAACAACTGGAACAAATGGATCACCATGGAAACTGTATAAGGAATTAAATGGTCCCTGCAGGATTCATTTTGATCCTCTGAGGTTTTTCAATGTCACCGTCGGCAACACTCGTCCAACATTTCAGATGTTGACAGGATATTGTAAGACGTCAGCAACAGGAGGATCTACATGGAGCTCCTCCTTTTGCAGGTTGTCAGTTCTGTGCACAAGATATCGCTTCAGTCTTGAAAAGATGAAGATCCTGCACAACATCCTAACATCTTGAACTCTCCAGAACGCCATCAGACGAACCACCGTCCAAGACGTTCGAGTTCCTCTGACTGTTCATTTTAAATGTTTCAAACCCGAACAACCTGTGAAGGAAACTCAGTTTAACCACTTGTCCCCATGATCTCACGCTCTGAGCTCGTGGCTTGAGACATGAGAATCAAATTCAACTTGTAAATTGAGAGACTTCACCTTCAGACAAAACTCTTTTCACCATAGGACTTGACAGTTCGTTGCAGCCAAATCCACAGATGGTTCACCACTGCGCCTTTCAATCTCACGCATGTTACTCTCACAGACGGAAAAAGACCCCGAGACACTTTCAATTTGTGTTCAACCTGCTGGGAGTAACACAAACCATTATCTGGCAAATTACCCCGCTGACCCTCATCACAGCCACTTCACCTCTGGCTGCAGACCATCCCAGCTGGAGATCGTTGTCCAAATGAAGCAATAAAACCACTGGCAAAACGCACAGATGCAATCCTGAGATCACCAAACCGGAACAAACCATTAGAAGATAGCAATCCCCTAACAACCAGTCCAAATCCTTCGTCTCTCTGTTTGAAGACGGGACTCCCGGGCCCTGATTTCTGTACCGTGGAGCTGCAGCCTGAGGGAGACTCTCTGACACCAACAAACACTGTCACTGACACTGTAATTACACCATAAACAAACGTCTGCAACAAATGTGTTCAGGTTTCAGTCTGTGAATAGCACTGGTAGTGCAGACCTGGCTCTTCAATTCACAGCAGCACACCGACAATACCCCACTGCATTTGCAACAGTTGGCATTTGTCATACTGCACACACACACACACACACACACACACACACTGTTTGTATAATACAAAACAGTCGGCCATGAGCAGCTGGAACTTGATCTTGTAGTTGACAAACTAACTCAGTAGTTCTAAACCATGACGTTAGATCCTGAGGGGACAAAAGAAAAACAATAATAATCAACCACACACCAGCTCATCTGTGTCCTGGGGAAAGTAATCAATCTCCCCCCTCTTAGCCTGACAGCTTTGGAAACTCTTTTGTGCTCATGTTTGGCTCTCGTCTGCCGGTTGGGTTGTGCAGAGCCAAAATTGAGACAGGCAGCCAATCTATAGCTCAGTGGACTGAACGTGGAGGACATGCCAGGCTGAGACCATGGGCCGTGGATCCCACCAGGCCAGAAGAGCAGAGAAGTGAAACTGAGAGAAAAAGAAACTTCTAAATCAATCACACATCCTGACACAATAAATAGAAACTGTACGACTTGAATAACATTTACAGATGAAAGTTGCCTTTAGATGAAATTTAATCCTCAAAACATGAAACACATGAAACTCGGTAACAGAACTTTTGTCCCTTGCAGACAAGAATAAGCAGAAACAGCAAAGACCAGAGGGGAGAGGGTTCAACTCTCACCAAGGGCACAAAACCCCAACAATCCTGAACCAGCATCATTATATAAAACCAACCACTGGAAAACCTGATAAAGAGACGTATCACAGGTTAAAGAGAACAGATGGGCGCTCATGAAAACATACAGAGCGTTAGAGGTGTGTGTTGGTTCAGGGTTAGGGTTCAGGAGGGGGAACCGGTGCAGGTCTTAGTTTGATTCATGTTGACACATTAAGGTGACGTAAACCAAAAACAGAAACAGACTTTTTTTTTTTTTTATTTAACCAAAACTTTGAAAACAAAGATTTAAGGATATGAAACTACAAGAAAACAGAACAAAATAAGAGAAGAAGAAAGACTGGTATCAAAGGATTACCAATCCAATCACCAATCAGTGCATCTGATCTCTCTCTCTTCTCTATCCATCCATCCATCCACCCACCCGTCCATCCATCCTCCTCTGCAGAGAGTCAGAGGAGCTTTAAATAACTCTGACATTTTAAAGTTAATCATCTTTTCGCCTGGAGCTGCAGCTCTCTGTGATAAATCTGCAAACGGTGCTGTTAGAGCACACTCACAGTCACAGTCACTGTGTGAGGCTGAATGGGATTTCCCTCTTCTGCTGACAGGAAGCTGAATGACACAGTCGACTCTATGCACCGGGGTATTTTAGTGCCATGCTCTCTTTTTTCATTCATCAGTGTGTGACTGAAGTACACCTGGAGTATGTTCCTCTTAGTCATATATATACACCCCTTCAGGAAAAGTAACGACTAAACTCTTCTTTAACTGTGTGTGGAGTTTCCAGACACAGAGTTAAGCTTAAGAAAGGTGAGGTGAAACCAACAGGATGACCAGTCACAGGAAGTAACGAACAGAAGACACACGGGCTGAATGATGCAGATCACTACACGGAGTTTCCAACTGACACAACTTTGTTCGGTTGTGGTTTCTAAAAACTAGAAAGAGACATGAAGAAGAAATGTTTAACAAACCACGAGGCCTCAGGTTCCTCTGAGAGGTTTTCCCTCAAGTACTTTCCAAAAGCTGTGACAGTGTTTTCTATGTTGCATTTTGTGCTTTGTGGCCCTTTTGTGTATGTTGAAGGATGCTACGCAACATCGATGTGTATCACACACACAATGGGATAATTGTTAATATTAATGAGTCAACAACTGAACACACCAATGACCAGACGGGTTATAAACAAGCCAACAGTTGACGAAGCAGAGTATTTATAAGCGTGTAGAGCTGTAAACGTTGCTAACAGTGTGGTGTGAACTGTGCTAGGCCCGTGTGGCCACCAGGGGGCGTGTAGGAGCGTTTGAAATGCTCCTTTAGGTCTTTATATAACATTAAACCTCTGCCACAGGCATCACAATGGTCTGTCTGATGGTCTCGACCAGCTCTTGGAGAAGTTCAGGTTTCTGAGCCTGGAAAATGTTTGTTGGTCATTTAAAGGCTAAAACTTTAAGATGAATCTAGTAAATTTACTAAATGTCACAATAATCGATTCCTTTGTCTATAATTGATATTTTTCCATGTTGTTATGCTACTGTATGCACTGACTATGAAGTGCTGCTGCAGGTCTTCAATCCAAATGGACAGTCTTCTCACACACACACACACACACACTTATGCTGTTTATCTAAAGTTCATTGATTCCATCAGCAGTTTAGCAAATTACAATTTCCTCCAAACCAGCAATTAAACACGGACTGCACAACCAGGTATTGACGATACTTGACATTATTGGCTGTGTCGAGGCAGTGGAGGCAAACCACATTCTGGCTCGGTCCGGCTCTGGCACTGTGTAAACATGAGGCCAGAACCAGGATGTCAGTGTGTGAACTGTGAGTCACAACAGGCTGTTTGGGTTGTAACTCACATTTGTTTTCTCCTCTAAATCAACTCTAACCTGCGGGTTTGTCTCAAACCGTCTGATCGTCTGACTGCTGGACGTCCTTGGTTTTTCCATGACGCCACCGATGCTTCAAATGAGCAAGGCACCTCAAGCATTGTTTTAACCACATTTTCCTACCACTCAGTTTGTCATCTTCAGGATCTTTGAAACATTTCAGGCCCTCAACCGGAGCTTCAAGTAGGTTCAAACAAAGCTCGACTGCACCAGGCGGAACAATGAAACCATCAGGGAGTCCCGACGCTTAAAGAGCACAACCATCACTTTGGATAATACAGCACCGCGATGGCCATGTGGACCTGCAAACAACTCTGGTTTTCATTTGGAGGATGTGGCTCCTATTTGGTGCGATGAAAATATTCATCTATGGAGAACCTCGCAGCAGACTGCAAACAAAGAGATGCAATGTTCGGCCAGTATTTATCCCAGATTCAACATCTGACTCCATGTGAAGAGTATCTGATGTAATAACATTGTGTTGTGATAACAGACATCCTCCCCCCAGCATGTCCACGGTCTCTCCCATGTTTCTGAGCACAATCTGATTTAGATCCAGGTCTGAAGTCTGGACTGCATCTCTAATTTTTCTTTTTTTTTATCTTTTTAAGAGTGAGTGGTATCTCTGCCCTGTATTTACCAACAAGATGCCAGATCTAATTGTATGTGTGTAAGTATGAACTGACGGGGCTTGTACGGACCCAGTAGACGTTCGTTCTTCAGCTTCCACACTTTCACACATTCTCTATAATGTCCAACAGGAGGTTTTTCCTCAGAAAAGGCCGAACTTCTCGTTCAGAACACGGGTCTGCTCTCAGCGCTTTCAACCCTCTGATAAAGGATGAGTTACAGCCAATAAATCACCCCGAGAGCTTGCTCCAAGTTTGGATTTCCTGTTCCAAATATGGCCTCCAGATTTCCAAAACTCACAGCGAAACATAACCGTTTCACAGCACGTTCAGCTTTTCCAAACCTCCAAACGCTGTAACCTCGGCGGCATCACGACATAGCTTGAACGATGTATCTGAACTCCACCGCGTTTGCAGCAGACGTCAGCGCGGTCGGTCGGAGGGGTAACCGAGGCAAGAAGCCAAAGGAAGGTCAAGCGAAGGTTGTGTGATAAAGCCTTTATGGTATTTTGCTGAGTTTAGCATTACTGCACCTGGACCAACTTTATGTCTCAATACTATAAACAGAGAGAAAACAGAAACAACCAAGGAGATGTCGAAGCCTGTCAGACCTTTGTTCCATCTGGACAAACTCTCTGAAACTTTTTGAATCATTTCATTAGAGGAAAACTCTGATGCTCTATGTTTGATAATTCTGGCCATTGAAGAGCAGAGATGAGGCCAAATGACGTTGATGCTACCACGCAGAACATTAAAGTCAGTGCGCTCGTGTGGGTGGGAGGTAAAAGCGACAACAGTTTTCTTATTTAATCACTGTGTGTGGCAGAGGGGTGAGTCTGTAAACACTGCAAACTAAGACGCTGCACGTCTATGAAATGCAACATACCCCAGCATGCATTTAGTGTAAGGTTTAGATCATGTTCATTCAACTGCAGGACCCATCAGTGCACACACACACACACACACACACACACCCACCCACTGGCTCAGTTTAACAACAGGAGTGTAAAATGTCAGACTGACTTGGCGTCGACGATGTCGTAGAGGTTTTTGAGGAAGTCTGAGTCCAGGTGGTTGTGCTCATTGGTCAGCGTGTGGAAGTAAACCATCACATACTCCTTCACCGTGATGTGGTCCATCACGTGGATGAAGTAGAGCAGGGCCTAAGCACACAAACACAGGCATGAATCAGTGGGCGTGAACATTTATAGTCCTGGATTCTCCTCATGTTTACATTCATTCTTTTACCGTTTTACATTTTTATTTGAAATTCACTTCACTATGACTTCGTTTAATAGCAGGTTTGGTCACTCGTGTTTTTTTTTGTTCAAGTTTCAAGTGGTTTTCAGAGGTCGTAGTGAATATTAAGGTGCAACAAAGGTTCACAATAGGTCTGCAGCATGTGTTTGCAATAGGTACGGAAAAACAAAAAACATTTAGTTAATTTACTTAAACTTTAAAAGTTATGTCGTATATACTTGTAATGGAGCATTTTACATTTAAGCTGAAAATGAAAGATCTCTTTATAAAAAGCTGGGGAAAATGTCTGACATATAAAGAAAGACATGATCAGAAAGGTGGCCTTAACATATACACACACTCTGTTCTTCTGGTTTGTTGGTTTGATGTTCTTGTTGCTCTTTGTGCTTTTCTTTCCTACTCCTTGGATTATAGATCAGGTCTAACTTCTATATTATTACTGTGAACTGATCAAAGACTTCGGACACTGAGCCTTAAAACGAGCTGTGAGAACTTCCTGTAACTTTATGATGTCACAACAAATCAGCCACTAAGCCCTGCCCACTGGACCCACAACTGAACACTTGCAGGATTTGGATTCTCTACATGTGTTTTACCTGAAATCTGCTTTAGGTTCATTTTTATCACTCAAACAACAATCAGCCAATCAGAAGAGAAGCTCAGAGCCTCCTCTCTGTTTTACCCCGAACACACTGAATGTATTAAGAGCATTTAATTTGATATACGCTGTTGGACATATTGTACTCATGCACCGGCTGAGGCAACATGCAGACATGAAACGCACAATAACACAGACCATATCTTATGTGTATGCAGGCAAATGAAATGCAATTTTCACAAAGCCACATGTACAGATATATTAATGCAGATGGACACATGAAAGGACAGACAAAAACACACAGATGCACAAAACATGGAAACACACACACATACACACACACACACTAAACAATCTGGTACTTTAGATTAAAATTTAAGGCTGAACATGTGCTCATAGACACTGGCTGTTAGGCCAAATAGAGGGATTTTATTTTGAAGTAAATCTTTTATTTTGTTACCTTTTCGAGGTCAATAAGAGTGACTGGGATGTTTCGTCCGACCACGACCATCACTGTCCTGCCACACATGTCCACACCTGTGGAGACACATGATGATAATAATGGAGGTTAAGGCTTGAATTTCCTCCTCACTGAAATCCTGTTGATGCAGTTTGACTTTCTTCCTCTGTTTGACCATGTGACCCTGTTGACCCCGTGTTACTGGGTCAGTGTTGTTCAAAGAAGAGAAGAAGTTAGTTTTGTACTTTCCTGTCTTCTGCTGCTTGTCACTGTTTTGTTTATTTCTGTGTGGAAACTACACACGTTTGAGCTCTAATCTGTTGGACATGTGAAATTTAAACATTTCACGAGCTGAGCTGATGATAACATTAATAATGAAGTGGCTGCAGTGGAGTTTACAGACCTGGAAGTTTTTTTTCTTTTTTCAATCCCTGAGGCAAAAACATTATTTATCATTGTTTATTTGTGTGTGTAACCTGGCTGCATCTGCAACACTAGTTACATCTCAGTGATATACTTGTCAGAGGCAATCAATATCTCGTCCATCATTTTGTTGAATTCCCCCCCAAAAATATTAGCAGTAACTATGAGAACTTAACGACCTGTAAAACCTCAGGCTCAGTGAGAGACCGTGCAGCTTGGAGCTCGCTCTGCTCCTCCAGCACTTGGTGTACTGCCTCCCCCTGCAAATCAAACCCTGTCCCCACAAAAGAGGTGACAACTTCACTTTGGAAAGAAAGGCAGAGCGGCAGCAGCAGCGGTGGCGGTGGTGGCGGCGGTCAGCATTACAGCAGCTCAGCCCTGTGAGGAATTAATCTGAGGCCTGTGTTTGGTTTAAACTGTGTCCAATGTTCTCTTTTCATTCCTGCAGCGCCACCACGAAGAAAGACAGTGAATCCTCATTTACTGTCACTTATTTTAACTCTGCTAACCACTGATAAAAAAAAACATCTAAATATTTACCTCATCACTTCTGTTTTGTCTGTTTTGTTCAAGTTTTATTCTTCTCTGGCTCTAAAGAAATAATATTTTATTTCCACTGTACTTAACCTACACTTCAAATAACAGTTAAACTACAAATTATCTGCAAACAGATGTTATTTTTTTTAGCCAAAAGATCTTTATCATCCCACATAAAAGCAGAAAATGAATCTTCAGCCTGGGGGATGTGGGAGATACATATTCATATATTTTTTTATTTGTTAAACGAGGGCGTGGTGTTATACAAACCTTTGGTAAACTAAGGGCCTCCAGTCACGATCATCCTCATCATCATCTTTATCATAAGATAATGAACTATTAGATGAAACCAGATTATTAACATTAATTTTATGCAACAGTTTCATTTAAATGAAGCGAATCAGAGAAGAGCGAGGTCACAGAGTTCAGGTGGGTTTGAACAGTTCACTGAGGAGCAGGTTATGCAGAGTCATGGAAGTTTTCAAATATCGTCTGAAAGGTCAGGAGGGTCAGATAACAAAGGGGCTGAAGTGAATGACAACACTGCCTCCTACTGGTGACGAGACTCAACTGCACATTGACACAACTGATGAAACCAGGTAGCCACATTTAGTGGCCTCTGTTAATCCTCCTGACAATGACTAGGAAGGAAATAAAGGCCTGAACCCAACAGTGCTGAATGAAAATGTTTCACTAGTAGAGGCACCACACACACACACGCGCACACACACAGTCACATACCAGTCTGATATAATGCTTTCAGTGCTGCGATGTCTGACAGATCCTCGGCTCTAGCTCGACACAGCCAGCGATTGTAACTGCAGGAGGGAAACACACACACAGTTTAATATGTTAATAAGTTAAATGTAAAACTCACAAAAGAGATCTAATAGAAATTGAGCATGCATCCCAACAACTAACCTTTCTGTGGCCTCTAAACAAACTGATCTGATCTCTGTGATTTGTATATGTAAAAAGTTCAGACTGGGTCTTTTCAAGTCTTTCTATCTGCTCCTGCTGTTTTGCTAATGCTAACGCTGGTAATGTTAATATTCACTTGACCATAACTGGAAACTGAAGTGGTGCGTTTTATCATATAAAATAAAATGTGACATTGCCACTCAGATGTTCCAGTGATATCAGTGTTGGAGCCCTCACTTCCTCTGATGTTGTTTCTGCATGGCTGCCTCTGACATCTGGCCCTGTAGGATCAGTTTCCTCTGTTTGTCCACGTCGCCCTCCATCCGGGCGAAGGCGTGGGTCCCCACCTGACCCAGATCTGACTCCAGACTCTCTTCATCGCTGTCATCTACACAGATGCACAAAAACAGAGGCAAGCAGAGGAGTTATGGTGAAGTTAGAGACATATGGAGCAGAGAGCGCTCCTACATGTAAACACAGATGTGACAGAGCTCTGAAATGACGATTTTTCCTCAAATCATTTTTTTCAAGTGTTCATGGGGTTTTCATGCCTGTTCCTTCTGGCCTGTGTTTGTTTTCCTTCGTGGATCCTGATTCATCTGCAGACATGAAATTATTTGTTTGTGTATATTTGCACACAAAAGCTGGGACCAAGGTCATGAACTCAGAGCCGACAGGATTCAGGCTCAGCTTCAAGCCTGTTTCTCTTTGACCACATGTTCTGTTGTAATCGTGTCCGTGCATTTTATCTACGTCCAAAACGGGCATGTGTGTGTGCATGTGTGTGTCAGTGTGTGTACATCAGCCTGTTGTTGTTGGGTTTCTCTCCGAAGGCCGCTTGCTTGCTTTGGATCGACACCCCAGAGCCACATTGCATCTCTCTGAAGCTCCACGCCAGCTGACATCAGACTGGAGGTCAACGGAGTTGACAGGACTCGACGTGCAAAACCGTAAACGCTCGCCAACACATGGACTGGTGTTACTTTCACAATCCTCTTCAACAAAAACTAACATTTAGACAAAGTGCAGGCAAAAGCTCGGGCTGGTGAGCTGGAGGGGTCACACAGAATATAGTTTATATGATGGTTTATAGCCTTGAGAGGGAGTTTCAGCTGAAGCTGCCAACAGAAAAAAAAAAAAAAGCAAAAACGTCTTATTTCCTCTCCTTGTTCTTCTGAATGCACCAGAGCCAAGTGCTGCACATGCAGTCACCAGGCCTGGATCCTCTCAGCTCCTGTACGACTCAGTTTACATCAAGTGTCACAGCCTCAGAGAGTCGCTGTGACTTCAGTTGACTGTAGCATCTCTGCTCAGCTCTGGCTTCTTCTCTGGACCTTTTGCTGCATCACTCTCTCCTCATCTCTTGTCAGATCAATATGATTCAGACAAAAGAAGAAGAACAGGCAGAAATAAAGTTAATCAATCAGAGCCTCAAAGTAGAGGAGTGGGGGTCAGGCTGGTGCTCATTACTGTGTGAACTGAGCTGATGAAGCTGAGCATTTGCAGCCCCCTTTGTCCACACAAACACACACACACACACACACTCACTCACTCGTTCTATTTACGGCCTGATTAAGTCTATAGTAAGGGAACAGAGCTACCGAGATCTGAAGACTGGACCAAGTGGCCAAGTTGGCAGTCTGGCACTTAGCTCAAAAGAAAATAAAAATGCAGCAGTGCCAATAAAACACTGATTAAAAAGGGAGAGAGAGAGGAAAAAAAACAGCTCAGCAGGCTGCAGCCAAGAGCTTTAAAGAAATGGGAGTATTTTGTGTGCAAAGCTTTCAGTGTTTCACTTCAACCTCCTCCTCCTCATCCTGAAACACTGAGTGAGTCCCCCCCCCTCTCTCTCTCTGTCTCTCTCTCTCCCCCTTCAGAGGCTACAAGTCACTGGAAGCAGCTTCTGAAGGCTGGAAAAGCAGGTTTCACTGCACATTTACATTCACTGTAAACTGTGTTTCCACTGTTCTGTGACACTTAACACACTCAGCTCTGTCAGGAATCAACCCACCTCCTACAGCTCAGTCCAGAAAGCTGCAGCTCGGCACCTGATCCAAACATCTCTACTCTGACTGACTGTGGACTGATTTTAAAAGATCGCATTTAATACCTGGGCTAAACCTCCTTATATTTCTGAGTCTATGACTCAAGGTCACACCCTGAGTCAGTTTCCTGTTTTATCTTCTACACTTCTTCAGACAAATCCATTCATTAGCTATACCACCTATCCATTGCAGCATCATGTGGGCTGGAGCCTTGTATTGATTCTTAGATCTTAGCAGGTACACAGGGAATCAAACCTTCCACATTTGGCTTTGGAGGGAAACGACTCCTCTCAAGTCAAAACACATCCAAAACGAGACTGTAATTGATTCACACTCATGTTCGAGCGATGCTGTTATCTACAGACCCTCACTTACTGTACTTTATACCTACTACATCTAAAACCATAACAAATTTAATTATTGCCAATGTCCTCCTACTCTTTTTCACAGAAATCTCCCTGTGACACATTCTCACTGCTAATTTCACAAAGTTTTAGGAGCTTGCAGAAAGAAAAAATCAAAATGTCCTGAAACAACCTGTGAACAACACATACAAACACCTGCTGTGTGTGAGGCAGGCCTCCAACTCTTTGTAATGTGCAAATGATGCTCTGTGGAAAACATGACGTTAAAGCCACACAGGTCTGTAGACGAGCGAGGGCAAGGTGTGTGTGTGTGTGTGTGTGTGTGTGTGTGAGTGTGTGAAGGTACAAGAGTGGCCTAAAGGATCCAGACGTCCAGATGTTCCACTGACACCGTTACCAAATATCCTGCTGCACTGCTCTGTCTCATGTCGGCTGCAGACTGGCTGAGCTCTAACATATTGTCCTCATCAAAATTTAATGTTCGTTCAGACCTCCGTCTGTGGGCCTCATCCGATCTCCTCACTGACACTGCGAGCTGCTGAGTGGACGACTAATTAACTGTGACGCATGAGGAGTGGAGCAGGAGGGCGGGGTGGAGGAGGGTAGGGTGATTGGCAGGATGCCCAAATGGCCGTTGCACCGGCTGAACTGACTGTGCAGTTTGTTGACTGATTAACTGGTGAAGTGACTGGCTGGATGACTGGTGCTTATCGAAATAAAATGAAACGAGTAATAATAAAAAACAACAGTGAGCGATGAGTGAGAACAGAAATAGAGAGGAATAAAATATTAAACTGTGCCTGTGTGAGTTTATTTTGCCGACTTTCACAGACATAAAGTCACATCAGTTGATCTTGGAATAATTATTACTGACACAAGATGTGAGTCCGACTCCAAAATCACATATCGACCACTTGAAAAAACACGATTCCCCCTTTATTATGAACTCCTGACTGACGTGAACGGCTCCTCTCTAATGCTGGGAAACGTCTCTTCACGTTATTGATGGAAGATTTTTTGTTTTTGCGTTCTGTACCTTCCAGGCTGCCTGGCTTCTCTGCAATGCGGATCTGTCTCTCTGGGACAACGGGTTCACCCTCAGAGTTGCCGATGTCAGCAGGGATGAGAGGCAGGCAGGCCTTCTCCTCTTCCTCAGAGCGAGGGAAGTACAGAGGCAGTAACCTCTTATACACCACCTACAAACACACACACACACACACACACATATCAATGCCTCATTACACTGTGCACATATGGACATATAATAAAAGATAACTTTATTTTTCCTAAAAACAAATCAACAGAAGTTAGTCACAGAGGACGGACGGACCACATGGTTCAACACAAATAAAGACGATTAGAGGGAACAGCCATCAACACACACACAAACACATGTGTATGCCAACAACACAATAAAAGCAGTAAAAGGGTAAGCCGGAGGTAATAAAAAGACGACATCAAATAAAACCAAGACTGTAAAAATGAGTTTTAAGAAGTGATTCATAATATCTCCTCAGGCAGGTCGCTGCAAAGACGACAAGTCTGATGGAAAAAGAGCGAAACAGCGAAACAGCGAAACAGCAATAGAGCGATCAGATTTGGATTTTAGTTTCGACTCTGGGCTGTGGAGGACGATATGAGGATCTGAGGCTGCGTACGGGCTCAGATGTGGTTGATGATTCTTTAACATAGCGCACGACCTTATTAGAAAACAGGGCTTCAAAAAGAGGAACATGTGGGTTTGGTCTTTCCTGACACACAGAACCAAACTTTCAGAATTGGCCTCGAATGAGACACAACAAAAGTTTCAGGAACTTTCAGCATTTGTTGGATGATCGAAGAACGTCTGAAACACAAAGGTCAACACGCTGTGACCCACACAGGCCTCGATACGAGGCTGTAACAGACTTTAACATGTTCTCAATGACCTCATGATGTTTGTTCTTGTTTTTTTTTTTTTTAAAGGGAGTATTTAAAAAACAAACAGACTTTGACATGTGTTAAGTTTGAGCTCCGATACAAACCTCCTCTGTTTCTGTCACTGCAAACACGACTGCCTCGATGCTGTTCCCATGATTCTCCAGGAACCTGCGCACTGTCCCTGTGAACACACACACACACACACACACACAAACACACACACACACACACACACACACACTCCTGTTAAACCTTCTAGACTGATGATTTATTACAAAATGTCAAAACATTTGCTCTAAAATAAAAAGACTTTCACAGACAAGCTGTAAGTCATAAACACTGAATGTTTGATATTGATCACTGATCAGAGGCTTCATCCACTGATTGATTAGTAAAACCAGTGTTTCTCTGTGGATGCTGACAAATTGTCTCTGAACTGGCACAATAATAAATGCGTACATGTTTACTGTTTGTTAAACTAACAAATGTCACAGCAGCACACGCTGCTTTCATGAACAAAAGGTTTCAATCAAACTTTATTGTAACTCTGGAGGTTGACAGATGTTTCTGTGTAAATACAGAAACATTTTAAGGAGGCAGCTCCCCCGTGTGTCCTGAACACACTGGTTAAGTCCCTGTGATGTGTTCAGGTGCACTTCAGAGATATAGATGTTTCTGGTGTTTCCATTATCAACTCATGATCTTATCAGAAGTGCCGCAAGTTGAATTCCTGACAGTCTGTGATCTGAGTCTTATGATTCAAAGAACATCTGTCTGCCTGCACAAATCTAATTAAACATATATATATAAATATACATACATATATAGAGAGCCACAAGTCGTGTGTGTGTGTGTGTGTGTCTTTGTGGGGCTGAAGTGAGGCGTTAGATTATTTATAAGTGTCCAGCTGTCAATTACTGAGTGTGTGTGTGTGTGTGTGTGTGTGTGTGTATAAAAATAAAGTGTGAATCTGACATGACACAAGGCCTTCACTGTGCATCTTCCTGCAAGTCATGTGTCTGTACCTCACTGATAAAAAGCTGCGTCTGTGTGTGTGTGTGTCTTACTGAAAGCGATGTGCGTTGCCTCCTCCAGTGGGTAACCTCTCTTGGTCGTGCTCACCACACAGAGGCCAACGGACGCCATCGACTGCTCTCTGAGGTGAAGAAGAAGAAAAAAAAACTCATCTCACACACTCTGCGTCACATTTACACGACACACTGGTGACACACACATTTAAAAGTCAGAGTTATTAAAAACAACAACCAGAGACGAGAAGCCACAGAGGAAATTATGTCCTAGAGCTGATAGAGAGAGAGTGTGTGTGCGTGTGAGTTTGTGTGTGTGTGTGTGTGTGTGTGTGTGTGTGTACCAAATTTTTGTTTAATCCACTTTGCACATAATGTGACATTTTCGGTTGGTTATTTCTAGAGAAAACGATCACATGGTGAGAATGACTCAGTAAACCACTTTTCTTTTTATTAAAGTTACGACACCAGTTCGTCTTCAGCTCGGAGAGAAAGTTCACTGTGGCACCATGTCTTCAATCAGATATAACTGGAATCACCTCCTCGTGGTCGTCTGCTTCCGCCACACAAACTAGATCCAGGTTACATCCCTGTTTATCCAGTTTAATAAAATATGAAACTGTGTGTGAGATTTTGTTTAGTTATGGCAGATATAAGTTCTGTCAAATCAAAACCCCTCAGGCTTTAAGCGTGGAGGACTGAACATGTATTTAACTCATATATCTGCTACAGATACATGTGAGGAGACGTGTCAGTTTTATTTCATTCTCACATTTGGTTCCCACCTGTCCTGTTTATTGTGTTTCTACACGGCACCTTTCAGAGCCGCACCACCTGGCAGAACCACACGACCGTTTGTCTTGACATGAAGTCAATCAAAGTTAAATAAGGTCAAAGAATTAAAAACATAAACAAAGGCAGATGAAGAAAGAAGAAAAGAAACAAGACCGATCCCTCAATGGTAGTGTGCAGCCTACGAGGTACAGTTTGTTTATCTGTACGAAGCTGCAGGCCGTGCAGTGTCGTGTTTATTATTTATTCATTTACCCTCTTCAGTTCTAATGGCTCAGTGAAATAAACCCTAAAATGATCATGGGCCTTGTGCTATGGTCATGTTGATGTTCATGTCCAGAAGCTGCACAGTTTTGAATATTTACTTATTTTTCAAACTTGAATCAAAGTTCATAAATGGAGCTGAACTTCAGGTTTCACTGTGAGGCCGACAGGACGATGTAACTTTCCTCTGACCCGTCTTTCTGACATATTTAGTCCTGATGCATTTTTCCGAGAGGAGCTGCACCTCCTGACCTGTTTCATCAAATCTCAGTTTATTTTTGCACCCGTCAGAGGAAAAATATTGTTTATTGGACAAAATCATATCTGGAGGTGGAGAAGAATGTGCAAAGCTGAAATGTGAAAAATCCCGTCCTGACATCTCGACCCTGCAGGAAATGAATGGATTCACTTGTCTGAGGTGCAGCTTCAGACGCAGTGAGTGTTTTCACAGGCCAAGGTCGTACCAGCTGATTACGTTAAAGCTTTGTGGTTTAAGACTGACTGAAGGGCTTGGGGGGCGTTGGTGTGTGTTGGTGTGATGTTTCTTACGCAGCCAGCTGCATGATGTTCCTGTAGCAGCTGTACAGTGAGCTCTCTGCCGCCGTCCTGTACTTGGTCTTGAACTTTGGTCCGACCGTGTGGACAATGAACCTCGCCGCCAGGTTGAAGCCTTTGGTCAGCTTTGCCTCACCCGTCCGACATCCTGCAAACAAACATCCAAAATAAAATACAAGTCAAACACTGACAGGGAGAACCATCAACAAAGAGTGGTTGGATTCCTGTGGTGTGGAAAAAATGCGAAACTTCATGGTTCTTTCTTTCTTTAACACCTGAACACTTGACGCCACCTCATTGTGTGTTGGAGGAGAAGCCTATTTTTGATCACTTTCATCATTTATTCATTGTCCTCTTTCTTCATTATATCCTGTTGTCAATGTGGATGTTAACCTGTATTCAGTTTAACATCATATTAAAACTAAGAAAAGCTGCAAATCATTTCATCTGCGCAGATGGAAACAGCTAATGTTCAGACTGGAAAAGGCAAATAGTGAAAGATTAATCCAACTAAGTAATTATTGCATGCAGCTCCAAGTCTACAGCAAGGAACAGTGACCAGGTTCCTCTGGATAACAGAGCGAGACACATGTTAAGAGTATAGACAGATACAGCTGCTGTAATTTAAAACGTTAAGGAACAAGGAGAGGAGAAAACATGCAGTACATTCCTTGGTTTGGATGAATCGAGTGTTTTCACCTCCTCTGTCTGTCTGTCAGAGACTTTAGAAAACAGAAAACATATCATGTGGCTGAATTGGCCCAAACACCAGACGTGTCCCTGCTCCAGGTTTAAAGAAATTTCATTTAAAATTTCACCTTTTTTCATTTGTTAATGAGCAGCAGCTGTGGAGCTGCTCTCAAAGAACCATTTACTGTATACAGATAATTTACTGTTTACAGTGGCAAAGGCAGTTATGACCTTTTGATTAAATCCAGCTGAGCATCATGCGCCTGCTTGTGTCTATATAAAACCATCAGTGAACACACACACTCATATTCTGTTGTTGCTGTTTTTTGTTTTTTATATCTCAGTGACATTTCTGCTCTCTGCCTCCAGCATCACTGGGGAGTCAAACTCAAACTAAACTCCTGCCTCCACTTCTTCACCTCCACCTCCTCCTCCTCCTCCTCCTCCTCCTCCTCCTCATCATCATCTCTACCTTTAAGTTTGAGCAGCTCGTCTCTCAGCTCAGGCCCGGCCAGCTGGTGGATGCTGTCCGACACCGGGTTCTTGTCGTTGAGCGACTCGTTGCTCGTGTTCACGATGGCGGTGCAGTTCAGCAGGGCGATGTCCCCGGCGCTGTGGTGCAGAGAAATGAGAGTCTCTATTAGAAACAGGCAACATTTTTCTTTTCTCAGAAAATCAGCTCCTACTTTTGAATGGGAGTCAATGAGCAGCAGGGAGGCGACTGACTGCACTCAGAGGCTCACAGTTCAAATTCTGTAGGTCTCTCTGTGTTTTTGAGCACATTGTGAGAGAGAGGACAAGTGTGTCTACAACTGTGGAGAAAATAATGTGTGTAGATTGTAATTTGTGGCCGGGACGACGAGAGAAAGAGAAAAGTTTTAGACGATTTTTAGACTCTCTCGCACTCTAGCTGATGATGTCACCCACTCCAGCCCTGAACATTCCACGCAATACACACCCATTATAAATGTGAATTTTGTGCAAAATCTGAATGATGTTTAAACTGTCATAAATCAGAAACTATTGAAGATATCAATAAGCTGAATTAGAGATCAATAGTTGAAACTTTTGTGAATGTTTTAAAGGTTGAATGAAGTCTGTAGCTGAACGTACGCTGAAATAGCTGAAGTTCAAAGAAGCAGAACGAGCAGAACTGTTTGAAGACCATTTCAATGCATTTCAATGGGACAAAAAAATCTGAAAAAGTTAAATATTTTAAAAAGTATAAAAATAAAAGCTGCACATTTTAATATATGAATTGTTGAAATAGCACAAAGTATGAAGGACTAGTTTAAGTCCAAAAAACGATGGAAAGTAGTAAGAAAAATAAATTAAAAATTGTATAAAGATTTGAAGAACAGGAAGAACAATAGTGTGAATGCTTTCAGGATTCAGCATGTGTTGTCGAGAGCGTTTGGTCATGAGACGAGTTCAGCCTCCAGGAACGAGCAGCATCATCCATCTTGGGTTAATAAATTAGATGAGTCACGACACAAAGCCGAGCGCTCTGCCAGAAAATGAGTCTTAGTGGGAGGCAGACGTGAACTGGCAGCCTCTCCTCATCCATACTGTACATGTATGGCAGAATGACAGCAAGTGCGTGTTTGTCCTGACAAGCAGCTTTACAACTGAGCTCTGTGTTATATCAACAGAAACGCAACCTACTGCCACCATCACATCAGGCTGCCTGTGATAACAGCAGTGTGATACAAGTTGTGACAGGGCGACGTCTGCAGCTGCAGCTATCGTGCAGTTTAAACCTGGACAAACAACTATCTCATTTTTTATATATATACACATATATCTTTTTTTTTAATCTTTTCTTCTAAAGCTTGATCCTTCGATATGTTTTATTGCTTTGTAAATCTCTCTGTATTACCCTTGTGTATGAAATGTGCTGTACAGATGGAGCTGCCTCCATTCACCATTTATTTGTGTACTTTTTTGCTCTTGTGTGATGTAAAATAAACTTTGCTGCTCAGTTCTTCATGTGTAGTTAACCAAATAATAAGCAAAGAAAAGGGGTCATTTTTCACATATCAATATATTAATCCTTCCCCTGTACTTGCCGCTCTGTGACATTCATCTGATAATTTGGATTTTGGAGTTTGCATTTTAGTTCAAAGCTGATTTCAGATTCATCTGAAACTGTGCAAGCAAAAACTTCATAAACTTCAAAACCTGTAAAAATAAAAATAATAAAAAAAAGCAGATGTTCACTGACACTGACCTGGATCAGGATCAGTCCACAACTTTTACTAACTTTTCAAACACAAACGGCTAACGGATCATTTTCTTGGAGATAAAGTTAAGACCATGATGATGTAATTATGACATGACATGAGCTCATGCAGTGGTGCAGAGAAATAATCATGATCTGTTGAGCAAGACACATCAGTTTACTTTGAACAAAAACATATTAAATCAAGTAAACTAAGATTTGCTGGCTGTATAAAGACCAATGAGACATGTTGCATTTAAACTGACATTGTCTAACCAGAGCATGAAAATCAAGTTGATTTTTCTTGTAAAAATAAGCATCTTACTAAAGAAAAGGGAGAATTTAGCTTTAATATCTAAAATGAAACTTCACTCTGATGGTTTTCTCCTCTAAAAATCCTTCAAATGCAACACTCTGCCAAGGTTAAATAGAAAAAATACTGTATATTCATAGTGAGTGACTTCACTGTAACTATGAGGATTTTGCTCTCATTTGAAGTGGTCACAAGCTGAAGGGCCCCACAGCTCGGGGGCCGTTCATCCTGGTCATGTTGGTGCAGCAGGAATGTGGCCGCTCCTGATGACCGAGCAGGGAGGCGGCCGCTACAACAACAACAAGGCTCTCACTGAGAGCGCGCTGCACTGAGTTGGGCTCCAGACCGTCATGTGTTCCTCCACAAAGAGGATTTGTGAAGTGAATTGGACTCTGGACTGAACTGAGCGAGCAAGTGGAGTGAGAGTGGAAGTGTGTACAGCACGGAGATAAAGCTGCCGCCGCTGCTGCTGTTAACCGACAGGTGTGTGTTGTGTTACTGCGCCTGTGTTTCCCTGCTCACATCTGATGCTGCTGTTACCTGACGGTGGCAAACACAACATGCACACATGTGGAGCAACAGTAAACACGGCCACACCCGTCACAATCATGTCTGTGTAAACACGTCTCCTGTTCGTGTCACAAACTGTCACAGCTGTGACGTTTCCTCCGGTGAAGGAGGAAGAATTTACACCACGCTGACAAAATCCACTTCAAGCCTCCGTGTGAACTGTGACACCCTGAACACCTCACGATCGAGATTTGGGGCTGCAGTGTGAATGTGGACTAAAGAGGACAAGGACCTACTGATCATCAATGTGTCTGATTGACCGATCCATGGCCAACAGAACAGGTGATCGGTGACTAGAAGCACTGATGCTGATCTGGGTATTGGAGAAGATGAGATTAATGTAAATCTGGTTTTAATGATCGACAGCTGATCAGACACTGAAAGCAAATACAATGGGCTGCTCTGAACTTATCTATATTCTGTTGAGTTATTGATACTCTATTGACAACAAATAAACAAGAAAAGGTCAGAACCCAGATCAATGTGACAAACTGAGGATGAAAATCATTAAAAACAGTCGACATCATTGTGTCTCATGTGAAACGTGCCTTGTTTAAACTGATTTCTTTCACATGTTTGCTTCTCTTCTCTGTGCACACGTGTATTTTAATTAGCGTCAACTGATTGAAATATTAAATTTCACATTATTTATTAGTTTGGAAATGTCCCATAAGAGGACATTTTCAAGTCTGGATAAATCATGGATAAATAAACTGCTTTAAGCAAATGTAACTTTACAGATTCAAACTATGGGTCGGGTCAGAGGTCAATATAACAGAGAGCGTGTTAATGATGTGTCCAAAACTGTGCTATTAAAAGGACTTTGCATGAATGTGGTATCATGTTGACTTTGAGAGCCCTCATTGTAATAAAGCTTTACTGAGGTTTTTCTCTTTCTGTTGTCAGAAAAGAAAACCAGTGTAAAAGTGAAACTGAAACACAGCTCATCATGACGACATGTTGGTCAGCTGTCACCTCCAAACTGCTGCTGATCCATGACACACAGATTCACACACTTTTCCCTGAAAAGGACATAAATTACTAATATTTTGAAATGTTAAAGGAAGTGATGAACAACTCCTGGAGCCGCCTCTTTAACCAGCTCTTCCCTTTTTGTGTAAACCTACTGACTACACAAACACTGAGACGGACACGGGAGGAACACACCCACCTTGTT
This sequence comes from Caranx ignobilis, assembly GCA_021432705.1. Lineage (NCBI taxonomy): Eukaryota > Metazoa > Chordata > Actinopteri > Carangiformes > Carangidae > Caranx > Caranx ignobilis. Next base: position 4,607,182 of record MU269983.1, on the reverse strand, counting down.
GGATGTAATAAACAGTATTTACATAAACCCTGTTTTCCATGGAGTGTTGGTGTAGCTACAATTATCTATCACAAACAGTTAAATCCATGTCATTCAGGTTTCATTGTCCATATTTTGCATCTTAATTAAAAAATGTCACATGACGCTCAACTGTAATCAAACTCAGAAATGCCAGTAACACTATTAAACTTTGAACCATGCACCAACGTGGTGACAGAAGCCAGTGACTCACAAGAGGATGATCTTGCGGTTGATGTCTGGTCTGAACGGGAAGGGCGAGGGGAAGGCCTGCTGACTGAGCAGACTGTCGCTCTGCTCCTGCAGCGTCTCCTCCACGTCCTCGCCGAGCTGCTGCTGCCACGTCGGGAGCGTCTGGATGTCTACGAACTGAGAGCGAGCACCCAGAGGATCCATTCCCTCGATGGACCACGGTACGGGCCGACACCTGGTCTCCAAGCAACCGCTCTGAGAGAGGAGGGAGGAGCCTGCATTATAGATTACAGAGCAGATTTCAAATCAAGTTCATCTAAAACTCAGAAAGTTGTTGTCAGTGTTGTCACATCATCCCTTTGTCTTCATAATGTCAGGAGACAGTCAGAACAATGGAATTTGAAAAGATGAAAACGATTATTCGCATATTAAAAGATTAACTGTCTGATGATCAGAGTCAAAGAGTCAGTTGACAAATGAAACAACTAAGGAATGAGAGTTTCCAAACTGATTAGTTCCAGGTCTGTTGTTTCACAGATGGCTAATTCAAAGAGACCATTCAAGACGCTAATCAAAAATGAAGATAATTGTTGGCACCAGACCTAATGAACACAGTGTTTGTCTCATTAAAAAGTTCTTGTTGCTCTGGATCATAAATTAAATCCTCATTTAAAAGGAGACGCTCAGACTTTATCAGCAGCCACATGGACCCGGCTGCAGACTGAGAAGAAACCCTGTGTGTAATGACATTATCCACAGATTAGAGGAGATGCTTCATTAAATACAGTCATGACAGTGGCCTCTCTCCTCCAGCCCTGACATGTGGTGAGAAACCAACCACAGCACTGATCAATAATCGAAACTGAAACATAGATTAAAGTCGATTGATTCTTCTTTTACCAGTGATCATCTCCAATTTTAATCAATGTATGAAGCAAAAATACATTATCAGCTCTTTCATCCAGATTCTTAAAACTAGACAGACTGTATCTTCTCTGTGTGTTGTACATATTTTGCATAAATATCTCCTGTTGAATCAATCAATGAATCGATTACTCAACGCTCATCAGAACTGATCAAATCATTTATCAAGCAAGAATGCCAAACATTTACTCATCAATACTTTGTCTATGTTTGTTTTACATCACTGCAAATCACTTATCTGTTTTATTTTTGGACTGACAGTCAGACAACAACTTTGAACGCATCATTGATTAAGTTAAACGATTAAATGAATAATTGACAGGTTAAACAGTCAATAAGCGTGGTTTTATCTCAAAGATAAGGGCACTATGGTTTCCTGTGCGTATCTATATCTGATTTTTCACTTTAATTCGTAACTAAGTGGCAACCACGACTTTATTATGATTCATTTTTCACACTGAGTCAAAGCTTCAAGGCTCCGTAACAGCTGCATATCATTAAATTAACCATAACACAGCACCGCACAGAGAAAGTCGGAGGCAGGACTGGTCCGGTTCCTAATCCATTAACTTAACTCGTTTATTTTCCTAAACACATTTACAATAATCACCAATAATAACATCTCATTAATATATCGATAAGGATGATATTTTAGTCAGTAAGTGTCTCTAAAAACGACAGAATCAGCAGTTACCCACCTAACTAGCCAGTTGTGTTTCCTCCAGACAGAGGTGATGTCCACGCCGAAAAAGATCATATAAAATTGATCAATAAATGTTGACAGGACGTGAACAGACTCAGGAGGTGTCGTCCTTCCTCTGACTTCTCATATTCACCGGTAAAATTTGAGTTTAAATGTGCCTATGAAGCAGGTTTACACATTTAGCCAGCATGCTAGTTGCTCACTGTTGTCACGTCACGGTCACGTACAGCCGACGACATCCGGTTAGAGATTCCAAAATAAAAGTTTAAGAGACTTCTAAAATCTTCGAGTTCAGAAAATTTCATTTCTACATTTCTAACTGGTGTCAACCGTGAATACATCTATTCAGTCTTCCTCTAAAAAAAAAAAAAAATACTAAAATTATTATTATTGTTATTATTATTTTTAAATAAACAGCTGATTGATTGTTTTACTGGTTGATTTTATCTCCTCAACTATGATTTCAAAGTTTTATTGCTTCTATCACTCTTATTGATTATTGCCATTACTTTTGCTTTTATTGATTTTCTTTCACATTATCTTTTGGTATTTAACATGTAAAGCCCTTTGAGCTGCAATTTTTGTCATGAAACATGCTTTGTAAATAAAGTTTTTTTTCCTATTATTTACATATGAAAACATGTACTCTTGCTTTCAAGGTTAACTACAGTAATAAGTATCTAAAATTACGGTCCATTCTCAGCATACATACTATGCATGATTAGTTGAAACAGCAAAAAACAACAACAACATAAAAAAAAAAAAAAAAAAAAAAAAAAAAAAAAAAAAAAAAAAGAAGCGTCACCCCCTTGGCACTCTACAAGAAACAAGAAGCACAACACACATTTAAGGGAGAAAGAGGCCCTCATGTGACTAAAAATTCATTTTCCACCGTCAAATGCACTTGTGTACATCCATTTACATAAGTAATACCAATACATTTAATACTTTCTTTAAAAAAAACAAGAAATTGCATTGGTTTCTGATACTTCTGTGCTTTAAATGAAGATTTAAAATGAGCAGTCACATTCCTCCTTCAGCAAGTTACTAGTGTCAGAGTTGAATCTTTGTATGAAGAGAGATTTTCAGTAAATGCATAAAAGTTCAGCAGGAGTTCATAATGCAATAAACTGCTTTTTAATGCCAGCTTTATTCTTGTATGTATGTTAAAGGTGTGTTTTTTTTAATGTTTATAGCCTCATATCATTATAACAAAATAAAGCACTTTTATTTTGTATTTCATATCCGGTCCTCTTGCTGTTATATGTAAGGAACTTGATTCATCTCAGTTCCTAATCAGCTGACTAATAAGCGAAAAACACTTCCGCTGAGGGTTTTTAGGAAGCTGTGAGAAGTCTCTGCAGTTTTTTTTATTAACACTAAAATAATAATTTAAATTGTGTAACAAAATATGATCAGTATCCCGTCAAAGATTAATAAAATAAATCTTTAGTTGATCTAGTGTTTGTGCTTCATCAAGGGTCGTAGACCTCAGACAAAACCAACAGAAAAAGAGCGGTCGAACGAAAACACACACCCATCTCTCAAAGACGTACTCTCATATTTTACATTAGCGCTAACACCACCCTGTAAAAATACTTTATTATAATCTAAAGTCTTGAATTGACATGTTTTGTTCTTCGAGTTTTATTTGATCCATACTTGTGGATGTGTGATCGATTGGTCGTGTCTGAGGCAGCAGCCAGGACGCACAGCAGAGCACCGCTAACAGCAGCAGCAGCAGCTCTTCAGAGGTAAGAGGAGAAACCAAACCAACAGAAACTGTCTGCGGTGACGACAGAAGACTAAACCTTACATTTAACATTGACAGACTTACATCAACATCATATCTGATCATATAAACTCAGTTTAATCCAAAAACTTCACCACGTGGGTTCAGGCACGACCGGTGTGTCGTGGTTGGATGTGCTCGATTTGACTGACACAAATGTCGGAGCGGGCGGGGTTAACCGCACACTGAGTTGTTTTAATGGTCTACAGCACTAAACTCCGACCCTATGGGGTGGTGTAATGTGCCAAAACGAACGCTCCTCAGACTGTGTAAACTCTCGTGTCCAGCTTCCCCAGATATTTACCAAAACGTCTCTCTATAGGATCATTATCGATTATTTTAGAGCGCGATAATCAATGATTAAGAGCAGGAAAACGTCAGTTCACATGTAGTGACATTAAAGTGACGCTAACGGAGACGGAAATATCCCAAACACTGTAAACACACCACGGACCACATCACAAGACTGTACACACTGATAATGTCACGAAGCGCAGATACTAATAATAATCGATCATCATTTGAATATTTATCTACTGCCTCATGCTCGCGTGCTGTGAGACCTTCATTTACTTGCTTCAAGCTTTGTTTATTACAGATGCGGGCGTCACTATGTAATTACGTTACAATGGACCTGTTATGAGCTGTCTATCTCCTGTGTTTAGAGCTCCAACAGGTTCAATAGATCAATAACCGATATAATATAATCGGTAATATATATGCAAATGATGTCTTTACATGTTCCATACATGTTACATCTTCCATGTCTTACGATACACATTAAACGTTGGATATGGGGTCTTATTAGGATATTATAACTTGGAGAAATGGTTAAATATATTAGAATAAGAATAGTTTAAGAATCAAGGCAGCACATGCACCATGTGTCACAGTCACTACGCTGTACATATAACTGTTATCCCCACTGTTCCCTGTGAAACAGGAGTCAGTGTCACCTGGAGGCTGCAGGTCATGGGGTTGACCAAGCAGTACCTGCGCTACGTGGCCAGCGCTGTGTTCGGAGTGATCGGCAGCCAGAAAGCCAACATCACATACGTGACCCTCCGAGGAGGAGAGAGAGGCCGTTATGTCGCCGTGGCAGCGTGTGAACACGTCTTCATCTGGGACGTCCGCAAAGGAGAGAAGGTGAGATTCTGTTAGAGGAGAGGGCTGGGTTTCTCCTGACTCGGTCCATCTCCAGGGTTCATCCAGCTCCTGTGTCTTTGTGTGTTTTTGTCCAGGTGTTGATCCTGCAGGGCCAGAAGCATGAGGTCACCTACCTCTGTCCCTCACCTGATGGCGTCCACATCGCCGTGGGCTATGAGGACGGTGCCGTGCGAATCTTCAACCTGATGAATGGCGAGAGCAACGTCTCCTTCAACGGCCACAAGTCTGCAGTCACAGTGATACAGTACGACGGACTGGGAGCTCGGCTCGTCACCGGCTCCAAGGTGAGAGGGACAGATTCGAAATGTAATTACACGTATGTACCTTCACCTGAGCAGCTCTGTGCTCTCAACAGGACACACAGTGGGTTGTTGTCTATTTGTTATAACATGTCTTTACCTCCTATGACCCCTTCCTCCTCCTCCTGCAGGACACAGATGTGATTGTGTGGGACATCATCAATGAGTGTGGTCTGTACAGGCTGAGGGGACACAAAGACGTCATCACACAGACTCTGTTCCTCAGAGACAAGAACCTCCTGGTCACCAGGTAACACACCTGAAAACAAGCAACAGATCATTATAATAGTGAACCACAGAGGATGAGTGAGGAAACAGAAAGTAAAGAGACTAAGATTAAAATGTGTAAAATGAGGACGTTAGTGTGGCCCTGACTGTCTTCTGCTGCTTTAACAGCTCCAAGGACAGCTTTGTGAAGTGGTGGGACCTGGACACGCAGCACTGCTTCAAGACCATGGTGGGACACCGCAGTGAGGTGAGGGGCTTCTTCCTGTGTTTTCACCCACCTGAGCAGAGGGAGTAAAGGTCACCGGGGGAACCAGTTAACAGGATGCTTTCAGTTTGTTCACCCTAAAAAAAAAGGAGCAGAGTGTTAAAGATGTAAAAAAAAAACAAGAGATTGAAAATCACAAACAGGTTTCACGCCTCACTTCTGTTGTTTATAGCTTCACTCTGCTGTTTTTCAACTTGATAATTGATCATTTGATCTTAACACATCTGCTGTTGATGGGAATGGGATTAATTCATCAGATCACCATGACTCCTAATCACTGTTGTCAGCAGCCTTTGTGCTCCATCCACAAATCAACAAGAGAATTTAAAAGTGACTTTCTGACCCCAGATGTGATACAGATGTCTCTGTTTGACATGCTGTCCTGCAAATTCACTGGTTGAAGTTTGTTATTAAAAGATGGAAGATATTCTGAGTTGGAGACGACATCATTAACCTCATTTCAACCGTCTCCTGCACTGATGATGAAAAGCAGCTCATAGGAACGTTAATATTTAGATGAATTTGACATTATCTGATTGGATTTAGAAGAAGCTATGTGACTGTATTTATTTATCCATGTGTGTGTGTGTTTTATAGGTGTGGGGCATGGCGCTGCTGAACCAGGAGAAGCGGCTGTTAACAGGCTCGGCAGACAGTGAACTTCGAGCCTGGGACATCAGCTACCTGCAGGAGGTGAGGAGGTTCCTCTGCTCTTGTGTCCACAGTACTTTGTCGTCATGTTAGAACGGCCTTGTTAAAAATGTTTCACAACCAAAAAGATGAATTGTGACTGAACACTGAACGTAGTTGTCAGCTGTGTCACTGTAGTTTTGTGCACATGTCAGTGATGTTGTAAGAGTTGTTGTAAAGCTTGGGTCTGTATCTGTGTTTGTCTCCTGCTCAGGAGAAAGCTGAGGGTGAGCCCAAAGTAAAGAAGGGGAAACCCATGATGGACGGCGATGATGATGATGATGATGATGATAAGGAGGAGGGGAATGACGAGAATCTTGACGAGGTACAAAAAAAGTCACTGATGTAATACTGTAATGAAACGGTGAGGACGACACTATGTGGATAAATAATGTGCATTTGCAGCTGTTTGAAGAAAACCTGAACCATGAATCCACTTCAACATCAGCAGCCGAATCAGTTCTGTTCACACTTTTCTGTCTTTGTCTCTCAGCGGATCCTGAGTTGTAAGAAAGCCGGCTCCATCCTGAGAGAGGCCAGAGACAGAGTCGTCTCCATGACAACAGACAACAAGGCCAGGGTCGTCGCATGCCACGTGAGTGTGGAAGATTTCTCACTGCCTCTGACAAATGTCTGGCATAGATGACACAGGATTTAGTTTTGTCTTCATCTGCTCAGAAGTGAGTGTGTTGTTTGTGTCCCACTATCAGTCTGTTTTCTGAGCTCAGTTTTGTATGCGTTCACTGAAACTGGCCTTTTTCTTTTTTGTTTAGTTGTTCTCTTATTTAAACATATTCTTTGTATATTTCAAACATAATGTCATATTTGTCATGTTTGTCCTTTGTCTCCATCAGGGCAACGACTCAGTGCTGGAGCTGTTCACTGTGCTGTCAGAGGAGGAGGTGCAGAAGAAGATGAGCAAGAAGCTGAAGAAGGCAAAGAAGAAGGCAGCAAAGTAAGAACAGGTTCACAGACACCACTACTGTTAGTGCTGATGAGGAGAACTCAGAGCTGGACTCTACTACTGTCTATAACCTGGTTCAGGTTTGATTTCCTCTGGTGAACAAACTAACCTGAGCGTGTTGTGTTGCAGAGCTCAGGAAGATGGAGCAGAGGAGGCAGGGGAGCCGGTGGTGGAGAAGATGCTCAAAGACGAGATCATTAGACTGACGAACATCAAAGCCTCGGCCAAGATCAGGTCAGTGTGGAGCCCAACACCACAGGATGTCAGAGGTCAGAGGTCGTTCTGTGACAGTCACTGATCTCCTCTTTCCCCTCCTCTCAGATGGGTGGACTGCCTGTCATGTGCGGGCGGTGAGCTGAAGGTGGCGCTGCTGCTGCAGAACAACACGGTGGAGACCTACAGCCTGAAGACAACAGACAAGACACCCACGGCCAATAAGACGGCTCGCCTCACCATCGGCGGCCACCGCACAGACGTCCGCACCATGGCCTTCAGCTCGGACAACCTGGCCGTCCTCTCGGCCTCCGGAGACACAGTCAAAGTTTGGAACAGGTGAAAGTCTGAAAAGTACAGTCAGAGCAGAAGCAGGTTGTGATTGGTCCTCTAACTGGATGTCCCGCCCCCTGACACAGGTCGACTCTGCAGGTGATCCGCACCATGGCCTGTGAATACGCCCTCTGCTCCGTCTTTGTACCTGGAGACAGACAGATCATCCTGGGAACCAAGGTATTCAAACACTCACACAACATTATTAACCACCGATGTATCTACAACACATGATTATTATGAGCTCCGTGTTGTGTTCACTGACCATCGATGTTTCCTGTCACAGAGCGGGAAGCTGCAGATCTTTGAGTTGGCCTCAGGAAGCCTCCTGGAGACTGTAGACGCCCACAACGGAGCCCTGTGGTCCCTGTGTCTGGCCCCAGACCAGGTGATGTAGATTTTAATGTAATCCTGCAGCTACACACACTGGACGTCCTGTGTGTTTTTTTTTTAATCTATTGTGTGTGTGTGTGTGTGATGGCCACAGAGGGGGATCGTGACAGGAAGTGCAGACAAGACGGTGAAGTTCTGGGAGTTTGAGCTGATCAAGGATCAGGGGAGCGGACAGAAGTGAGTGGAGTCACCATGTTGATCTGTGTTCAGAGATTTGCCTGTTTCTTATTTAGTAGTGCATGAAAGGAGGCCAGAGAAATAAAGATTTTATCTATGAAAGATTTCTGGAAGGTTTTAATTTATTTTTTACACATTTTCTCTGTTGAATATAAATTCTGTGACAAATATAGAATAAAAATGCTCAGTAAGAAAAATATACATGACTCTGTGTGTGTGTGTGTGTGTGTTACAGGCGGCTGACGGTGAAACACACTCGCACTCTGCAGCTGGAGGAGGACGTCCTGTGTGTGAAGTTTTCTCCTGACCACAGACTGTTGGCCGTCTCTCTGTTGGACTGCACGGTCAAGGTCTTCTACACAGACACACTGAAGGTACACAACAACACAACACAACACAACACAACAGTGTGTAACTGCTTCATTCACAGATCATTATATTGTGCTTACATCATAACCTGAACACGCCTCCCTCTCCCTCTTCAGTTCTTCTTGTCTCTGTATGGACACAAACTTCCTGTGCTGTGTCTGGACATCTCACATGTGAGTATGATGATAGTTTCAGGGCACAAACACACCCAAACAATTCTGCTCTTAAATCTTTTTTTTCTTATTAACTCACATAAAGTTGATAAAATCTTACTGATACTCATCCCTGGAGGTGAAATCAACTTCTCTGACCTTTTCTGTGTGTGTGTGTGTGTGTGACCCAGGACAACACACTTATCGCCACTGGCTCTGCTGATAGAAATGTGAAGATCTGGGGTTTGGACTTTGGCGACTGTCACCGCTCCATGTTTGCTCATGACGACAGGTAAACGCCCAGAGATACGGAGACACAGACCAAATGGCCCCGGCCTCACGGGAACCGTTTTTATCAAACGTGCGGTTAATGAAATCAGTTTGTCAGCGTCGGCGCGTCCAGCTCTGACCTCATCTGTTGTGTTCAGGGACCGTGATCCACGTCCTGTTCACCAGGCCGGCCCTGTGACTTCACACCAGCTGCTCTTTCATCTCTCCCCTCGCTCATCTGGTCTCTCATGGATCATCTCACTCTCTGTCCTCTGACTTTATTTAATTTTCCTTTCGGTTCATTTTTAGCTTTTCTCTGTTTATTTCTCTCTCTACATGACTCGCCTTTGATCTTCTCTTCGCTGTAGCTCGCCTGTTAACTTTCTGTCTTCTTCTTCTTCTTCTCCTCTCAGATGTCTTATTCTTTTTGCTCTCTGCTGTATAGCTTTGGACTTATCCTCCTCTCTCTCCCCTCCCTCTGTCTGTCCTCCACAGTGTCATGTTCCTCCAGTTTGTCCCCAAGACTCATCTGTTCTTCACAGCAGGGAAGGACAAGAAGATCAAACAGTGGGACGCAGACAAGTTTGAGCACATCCAGACTTTAGAGGTAACAATCCTCTCCTCTCCACGGTGACCAGAGATGTTTAGGGTTAGGTGGTTGAGCCCAGGAGTTCATGCAGAGAGGCCTGAACTACATTTAGTGCATTAGCTGCATGATTATTTCTGATTGATGGCTGATCAATAGTACAGATTGATGGATGGATTTAAGGCCGTCCATCCCATAGCTGATGATTTAGTTATAATCACACCTGGACTCATGTCATCATCACACCTGCAGCTCCATCCCCACTGTGGCCATAAATCTTGGTTGCTAAGGTGTGACTTTGTGGTTGTTAGGTGATTACTAGTGATTATTTATCAACACATATGGCTCAGATCAGAGCATTAGATCGGTCAGGCCTTACTTAGAAGATGCAGCTCCTCCAGGCCAGCATGTGACCCTCGCTCCCTCTGTCTCACAGGGTCACCATCGGGAGGTCTGGTGTTTGGCCATCAGCCCCAACGGCGACCACATTGTGTCGTCATCTCACGACAAGTCGCTGCGTCTGTGGGAACGAACCAGAGAGCCCATCATCCTGGAGGAGGAGCGGGAGATGGTGAGGCAGCAGTCTGGAGGGTTTAAGATGGTTTAAGATGGTCTTGGTGTCGGTGAATTGAACTGTTTTTTGTTTGTTTGTTTGTTTGTTTTGACAGGAGCGAGAGGCAGAGTTTGAGGAGAGCTTGGCCAAAGGGGATATGCCTGTGGTGAGAGCTCAGTTTTTAACTCGTAAACCTCATCGGCATCTGTGTGCTTCACAGACATGACTGATACTGGAGTGACTCAGTGTCATAGTTAAATCTTTATGGTCTTATTTTGAAGGAAACACCTGCAAACACTTGACAACATAAACTTTTTTGTTTGCCAACTAAATCTGACCTGGCTGACTGATATTTCCACTAAATCTTGAGTGAGGCTATGTGTTAAAGTGCAACAGGTATTTGTCTGTTGATGCATTGATGAATTTCAATCCGCAGGTACCTGGAGAGACTCAGGGAGAGGCAGCACCTGCTGGAAAGAAAACTGTGGAGACGGTCAAAGCTGTGAGTCGACTTCAGTGACGTGCTTCTCATCCTGAGGACTCTCACTCATGATATCGACACTGAAACATTAATGTGATTAGCTAAAGCTGGAGGCGTTCTCTGCTGCTGGACACTCAGCAGGATTTTAGCTTCTCTGTTGATGTCTTTGCTGTCATGTGATCTGTTTGCAGGCTGAGAGAATAATGGAGGCTTTGGAGCTTTACAAGGGTGAAATCAGGAAGATGGAGGAGCATAAATACGCCTGTCAGCACGCAGGCAAAGAGGTAGACACGTCATCCAGTAATCCTACTTTTAATAAGAGCCGTGCTACTCTGTTATTCCCCAGTGGTGGGGGTGTGGGGGCTCAGACATCATCATCTTCTGTGCATTTTTTATTATTCCAATATTACAGTTTATGAAACAGCTGATTTTTTTTTGTTTTTGCAGCTTCCTCCACCAAATCCCAATCCCATCCTCGTGGCCTTTGGAAACGTGACAGTGAGTGGAGCTGTTGTCAGTAACTGAGGTGATTTATTGTTGTCTGGTTGTTTTCAGTTGTGAGTCACTGAGTGTGTTGTTTCTCTTTCAGCCGTCCCGCTACGTCCTCGATGTCATCAGGAAGGTCAGATCCAGGTAAGATCCAAACCCACCTGATCTTCTGCTCAAAGCCAATCACCTTCTTCTCTCTACACACTACAGTGTTTTTTCTAATCTGTGTGTGTGTGTTGTGACCAGTGAGCTGGAGGTGTCTCTGCTGGTGTTACCGTTCCCGTACGTCCCAGAGCTGCTCAGGCTCTTCAACAGCTACATCCAGCAGGGCCTGGAGGTGGAGCTGGTCTGTCGCTGCCTCTTCTTCCTGCTCAAGTGAGTGGTCAGCCTGTGTGGGACAAATAAAATAAAAAACACTGTATTAAATCTTTGGACACCTGCGATGGTGAAGGTGTGGACTCAGAGATCTAGCACACTACCCACACTGATCTGACTCTGTTTCTCTCCAGGATCCACTTCGGCCAAATCTCCAGTAACCAGATGCTGCTGTCTGTCATCGACGAGCTGCGGATGAACACTCTGTCAAAAGTGCGGGAGATCAGAGTGAGTAACATCTCCAAACAAAGAATCACATCATCTTCATCACTTCCTGTTTACTGTGTCCTCACCGCCTCTTCTTCTTCTTCTTCTTCTTCTCCCTTGTGTTTCAGGACGTGATGGGGTTCAACAGCGCCGCCCTCCAGTTCCTCCAGCGCGAGATCGAGAGCAAAGAGGACGTGATGTTCTTCGCTGAGGCCACAGGCCGGCTAGAGGAGAAGAAGAAGAAGAGGAGGAAGAGGGAGAGGGCCATCCTCACCATTGCCTGAGTCTGACTGGACTTTTTTTTTTTTTTTCTTTTTGATTGTTTGTACATAAAACACCTTCTCCAGCTGTTTTCCAGAGGTGGAGCAGGAGGGATCACAACTGTTGTTTTTTTTTTTTTGTATGTGCTTCATTTCCCAAATAAACTGTGGTTGACTTTTTTCTCACAGTCATTCAGGAGGTTTTCAAAACAAATAAATCCAACATGGCAGAGAGGAATGTAGTGTGTGTGTACACAGCAGCTCCCACTGCGGCTTTAAGTCTCTATTATAAAACACATCCATGTTCTGTTAAGTCTTAATAGACAGATTTCATGTTAAAGCAGCACTTACACCATCACCCCACACACAGGCCAGGTGTGATTTAAGCTGGTTTCACTCCGACAGGCCTGAAGGGAGCAATTCAGGCCTTGGACATGGTGGAGGCGGAGGTGGTGGGAGGGGGGGGGTTGAAGCCTGTCAGAGTCTACCTGAGCTCCAGACCACCTGGGTGTGACCACACTGTCTCTTGCTGGTCGCTACGGAAAAAAAAAAAACACTCCCCTGGTCCCTGCAGCCACCCTGAGCTGGACTCAGGGAGATGTGGCTTGACTTTACGGCTCTTGTAACTCAGCCTGAATTTATAGTCCCGAGGTCCGGTGGATGTGGTAAACATATTTCATAGCCGGGGTGGGTGGTGGTGTGTGGGGTAGGGAGGGGGAGAAAACCCTGCTTCTCAGTTTTCAGCTCCATGTTTTTGCTGGTAGACGACTGAGGATGTGAGAGTACGTCCTCTCTAATCCTGTGACCTTTACAGAAGTTTCACACCCACATCAGACTTTTCATTTTCCACAGCCGTGTTTATATCCTGCCTGCGGGGCGCTGTGGAATAATGAAACGAACCCTTTAAAACACCTCACGCTCATTGTTCATGTTTTAATCTCACCACGGACAAAAAGCAAATTAACTCTGTATTTACAGAGTTGTAAAAAATGTTTAAAAAAAAAAAAGGAGCAGGAGCTCTTTATGGGCCTGGACTTGGTGTTGAGGTTGTAAATGTCACACCTACCAAAATTAAAAATTCTTCAGCAATGTCCCAGACCGCACGCTCACACGCTCTCGCACCGTCTTAGCGCCCAGCAGCAGATTAAACTAAATTAACCATCACAAATTGTGTTTAAACGGGAAAAAGTGCGACACTGAAGTGAAGTCTGTGAATCTACATGTGTGTTTTTCACCTTTCGTTTCTGCCCCAAAGTTTAAATAACATTCAACTGAACTAGAACTGAGGTCGTGGTACGAGGCTGAGTTTGCAGTTTCAACGCTACTTAGACCTCTAAAATCTGATTATGACATCACTCAGAAACTTCATCATCATCATCATCAGCAGCAGCAGAAGTTCATACAGTGCAAATGAATTCAATGAACCTGTAAGTCAGTTATTACTCAGCTTTCAGCAAAGAAGTTACAGTCTGGCTGCAGCACTCACTCTGTTCAAGCTTTCACTTGATTTATGAAAAAACTATTGGAAATATCAGATCAATATAAAAGCAGATCAGGTTTATCTAAGGTATCAAACCCTTTTTACCATCCACTGTTTGTTCATCACAACACTGAACACACTGAGGCTGAATGACAGTAAGAGTTATTCAAAAATCCTTAAATTTCCATTAATTATAGATTATTAGTTATTACATTTATATGGTTTTAAATAAACTGATCATCTCTTTATCAGTTTGAATGTTGTGAAGCCTGCATCGATAGATAAGTTAATACTTTATCCCATAAGGCAAATTCAGTTGTTCCTCTGCTCAGCTAATAATTATAATAAATAAAATATAATAATAAGTGTTTTTTTTTTTTAATGTTGTGGATGTTTTATGATAAATTAAAATATTTTACAAAAATGTTCCTCGTATGAAAAACAGTCAAAAAAAAGCTGCTTTCATTTGAGAGCAGAAGAAAAGCAAAGTATTAAAACACACACACACACACACACACACACACACACCGGGAGACAGGACAGGACGTCCACCTCTCGGCCACTAGATGGCAGTCTTTGTCTTTCCTTGAACTGGTCCCAGTTTGTCCCTGCTGCTGGGACCTGGGCTCAGGTCCTGCTCCATATTGGGAGCTCACACGTCTCCACCACCTGCTGCACTGCTCAGCCCATAATGGTCTTTGGCCTCAGTGGACTGGGTCCAGCTCTGGCCACAAGTCAGAGATACTGAGGCCAGGGGGGGGGACATCCACACAAACAAGGCATCACCGGCACTTTTAGTGTCCGTGGGCTCTGAGCCACAGACCGACCAATGTCTGTGAGTCCGAGGAGAAGATCCTCTGGTTTTCAGGTTGGAGGAGGTGGTGCTCTCCTCCTCATGATGATTATCTGCTCACTCTGCTGAGGCCTCACAGATGGGACATGTTAGACACATCAGTGTGGAGCAGCAGCTACCAGGCAGTGAGTGTCTCCACCTCCACCTCCACCTCTCAGGCATAATGTGCTACTTTATAGCCGGTATTTGCATTAGATCTTGACAGACAGGAGATAGTGTTACCTCGTGCGGTCTGCTCTGCTATAGTCTGTCATCATATGGCCTGCATGACATTATATACTGCAGGATATGATCAACTCCGAGCTGCTGATTTGATTTGGTGGTGTCTATGGCCGCTGAATGTGATACGAGCTATAAATGCGTATGACCCATTCTTGAGATAGATGCTGTTGGCAGTGACGGGAGAGTCCTGTTACAGCTGCACAACAACCCGCACACATCCACATCAAGAGGGCAGAGAGAGAGGATCTTTAAATTAAACACTCGTCTGCCTCACATCAACACGTGTTCAGCTACAAGGACATGTGAGGAACTTTAAATGTGGAGCATCTCCAGTAAAGCGGCTTTCTAATGATGTGTTGGTGTGAGTGCAGGAGCTGGTGTAAGGAGACACCTGCAGCTGATTGTAAACACCACAACACCAGAGGTGTATTCATCCACAGCTGAAAATAGTGCCCAACAAAAGCAGGGTTTTTTTAATGCATTACAAACAGGGCTCCTCCGTCATCAGCAGACTTTATGAAAAATGTATGAATTGGTTTAAAAAAGTCAAATATTTTTGCAACTTGTTGAACAATAATAATAATAATAATAAACTAAAGTGTCTGATCTCATGAGTTTATGAAACCACTTGTTCATGGAGGGTTATTTCTTCACGATGCACTTCACCACAGTTACCTGCCTCATTTCCAGGAACTATTTACCTCTGACTGATGTAAATTGAATTTCCAGCCTGTTTGGATTTTTACTGTGGCTGTAATGTTTCATCATGCTTCATCTCCGTGTGTTTCTTCTAAGCCTCACAATATATTTAACCCGACTAGCTCATCAAAATAGCCTCTGGTTCATTCAGAGCGGCTCTTTGGCTCATCTGCCCGCCATGACCTCATCAGCAGCACCGTCACAGCGGCGTCCAGTCAGGCAGCAGAACTGCTCCGACCGACAGGCAGGCCGTCCATCAGCCTGCCAGGCCACCAGTCATCCCAGTGACGGTGCCTCGTGTTAAATCTGTGTCCAGCACTCATGAATGAGGCCGTACCTGCGCTGAGATATGAGGTGGCGGCTCGTTCTGATGAGACTCGGTCAAAACGCGGCGGCTTCAGCAGCAGCAGCAGCAGGAGCAGCAGCAGGGCGGAGGCTGCTGGGCGTCCAGGCAGCCCAGTGAGTGATGAGGTGATGGTGCATGGAGAGGCAGCCAACAGGGCTGACTGGCCACTGACTGAACTTAGCTGAACTGCACACACACACACACACACAGAAACACACACATCTACAGAACCATGAATGTTTCCTTTCTCTGCGTTCTGCCTTTTTTTTCCATCCTCAGACTTTTCACACTTCTCTGCTTGATGTTTGTTTGTGTGATCACTTCTCTCCTGGTGCTGATTCCTGCACACGTCGGTTCACAGTGCAGGTTCTTCAAGGTGGACGCAGACACAGCAGCAGCTCTGTGCAGCAACGCTCCACATCCTGATCCCAGAGGGGCCGTCAATCCTGCAGTAAATCTATCAGTTTAATCAATAAAATGATTTTATCTACTCCTGTGTAGCTGCTGCTGCTGCTGCTGCTGCCGCCTGGTGCTGCTGGCAGGAGGAGCTGGAGGAGCTGTGCAGGAGCACGTGTTGAGGCGGTCAGCAGCTCACCTCCTCTCATCTCAGCGGAAGAGGGAAACATGTTTTAATAACCAGGGTCTGCAGAGATCAGGGGAGAGGAAACCATTTTTTTCCTCCCGCCCTGCACCGAGGTCAGCCCTCTATGGGCTGTTATGGAGCCACACACACTTGTACACACACACACACACACACACAGCAGGCTCGTAACTCTGCAGCACACACAAGCTGAGAGTTAAGACCAAGCAAATGGAGTTAAACTTTTTAGAAAAGTGTAAAATAGACCAAAATAAAAAATATTCACTTAGAGACACGACGCAGCCAAAAGGCCACAAAACACATTAGACATATTAGCTTATACAAGCCTACACACACACACACACACACACACACACACACACACACACACACACTCACTTCCAGCCACCAAAACCCCCTTTAAGAGCTCTCCCCAGAAATCCACATAGCTGATGTAATTAGTGATTTTAGAGCTCTGCACTTCATATTACAAGTCATAAACAGACATTCAATACTGGGCTTTGAGAGAGCTGTTTATTCTGGAGTTTTATAGTCCACGCAGGAGCCTTCTGTGTTTATTCTCTGAGAACAATAATGCCACTATGCTCCTGGGCTGGAATGCTATTCATTTGTCCAATTAAACACAGAAAATAAATACACACACACACACACACACACACACACACACACAAAGGCGAGCCGTCTTGTTCTGCCCCGATTCTGCTCCAGAAACACTTTAACAACGGCTCTGTGCTGGGCTCCAGGATTTACAGGGTGGTGCTGGCTTGATGAAATTACATGGACCTGGATGTTTTGCTGAAGGCTTAATCTGCCTTATTATCTTAATACACCGTGGCATCGATGTGGATTAGCAGAGCAAAACACAAGATTGTCTCCCGAACTGGAAAATCCTAAAGGAGGGATGTTTTTTTTTTGTTTTTTTTTTTGAGGGGAGTGTCCCGTAAATGAAAATAAACGTTTCTGGCATTAAGAGGTAAAATCCAGTGAGAATCTGAAACGTCGAATTCACCGGGAGTAAACGTGCAGAGGTTCGGGGAGTTTTTAAATCAACTGTGGCAGAATTTGCTGAAAAATAACAGTTTGTGTAACAACAAATTGAAGGGAGCAGAGCGATTTTTATGTAAGATGGAGTTACTGTGTGGTCACCGTTAGAGCTGTGATTTATGGGCAAGACACTGACCCACAATCCTCCTGACAGACATGCAATTTCCTGTGTGAGAAAACACTAACTTAATCCATATACAGCAGAGAAAAGCCATGGACAGAAACTATTTGTAAATGAATAATAGTCCAACCACTCGCGGCGGACGCCAGATGAGAGACAGTTGGACTGTCACTGCTTCAGAGCCTCAACTCATATTTTCCAATGAAAACCTCTGACTGTTTAGTTTTACGGTATTTCCTGTGAAAATCCATAAACACCGACAGCACGGCTGGTCCGCGAAGTTTACTTATTTTATGTAATTCCACAAATCTGAAGGCAACACATCATAAATATTCTGCACACACATCAAAACACGACGGCCTCTGAAACCGAGTCAAATGTTTCATCCAAGCTCCGAGCCTCTGACTCTGTTATCATAAATCTTTCAGTAAATTATTAAGAAATGAGAAATAAATAAAAAAAACTCGGTGGTTTAAACGTATGAGTCAGGACAGAGGCACGCTGCTTTGGATCATTAGTGCTTCACGTGATCACAAAGGAGCTTTATGTGGAAGCAAACATGGGCACAAGGGTTTTGTCTTCACTGGGACAAAGTGGTGATTAAATCATTTGTGTCTCAGAAACATCGAACACGTCTGAGCTCAGCTCACGGCTGGACTTCTGTAAGAAGAATGAGTAATAATAATTTATTTATGTGGCGCTTTTCACAACAAGGTGGCAAAAGAAACAAAATGCTAATAAAATATACAAATAAATACAACAACAATGAATAAAAAGTTGATTTCAGGTCTGAATCTGCAGCAGGGATTTTGACTTTACGTATGTTTCCATGTGTTAAAGTGTCAAAAAAAACAGTATTATACATTTTGTTGAGTTTTCTACTTACATTATCTCAAATCTTTAGGAATCTGTCACTTTAACCAGGGCAATGGTCTGTTTCTTTTTGAACAGGTGAAATATTTTCTTTTTAAATGTGTCACATTTTTTATGATGCACTTTTTAGATCTTGGTCATTTTTGACAATATATTTAAACCATGTGAAAGGTTTTAATCGCTGGACATCTGCATCCTGAGCGATCAGACTGACTTAAACTTTGATTTTAATGTGAAATCATGTGTTTTTATTCATTTTAATCACCACCTGGTTTTGTTTTTGTTGAGGAGGAGGATCTCTGTGGATAATTCAGCTTTACACTGAACGAATCCAAACTGAGGAACACAAACACTCCCATGATTCTTTGCTCTACCTCATGATGTCACCAGGCTCCATCCTTTTGTTATTGTTTTGACTGAGAGACGTCCAGTGATAGAAAACAGCATTACATACGTTCAAGCTACAACTTTAGTCCTTTAAAGTGTAAAAACCTGTTCTAATAAAAGGACAGTCCAACATCAGGAGGAACATGTCACCCTGGTTGTTGCCTTTGTTTGAAAAAAGATACACACACACACACACGGTGGCTGAGCAGAAACCCAAACACGGCCAATTACTGAGCTCCATCTCATCTCTGTCGACCCAAACATCCTCCACACGGCGTTCAAAACAGACCAGATCACAGATCAGCAGTCAGTGTCGTGTTTGGTCTGACATTGGATCAAGGTGTCAAAACTACTGTTCACTGGCCGAGAGGAAACGAGGAATAATCAGACCAAATGAGAAACAATGTGAAGAATGCCTGTGAAGTCTGGTCCGTGTGTAACGTCCTACATCTGGATGAGGCATGACACCAAGAGGTCAAAAGGTCAATGGCTGTTTTAAGCCTTCAGCGAGGATACGGTTATTAGCCCGGAGCAGGAAGCCTGTGATGGAGCGGCACAGTTAAAATCAGGATGGAGTAAAAAAAAAGAGGAGGGTTCAACCTCCTCCTCTTTAACTGTGAGCATCAGGGTTGTTCTGTTTTATCAATAACAGTCAGCAGATTCACAATAATAAATAACAATCGATCATCTGCACTGTTAAAAAATCCCTCATCATATCTTAAGTGAGGGAAAGGATCTGAGAGCTTTTATGAGGGCAGGGTGTGTGTTAAAGCGAGGTGTGTCCCACACAGACACATGACGTCGACTACGTGACCGTTCCCTTTAAACATTTTTGTGGGGAAAGTTAAAAAAAAAAAAAAAACGAGGGATGAAAAATGGCTGAGAGGGAAACATAGACCCTGTCAACCCCCTCACCAGTGCTACCAGCACCACCACCACCACTGCTCACAGACCACCCAGACAGAATAGTGAGCTGTCAATCATTTCATTGAGGGGATAAACACTGCAGTATTTTGTTTCCCAGTCAAGTATTGCTCTATATTTCTCCTGAAGTCATATAAGGGCTCCTGATATATGACTGCGGTGCACACGGGGTTTTTACACACGTCTGCGAGAGCACGGCTTCATTTCGTCTGTGGTTGTCAACATTTTGTCAAAAGATCTTTATACAGGAACGTTAAACTTAATGCACTTTGAACCAGCTCTGATTCATTCAGACAGTTTGGGTTTTTAACAGATTTTCTTGTGTAGAGATTAAATCAAAAATGTTTCTTGATATTTTCATTTCCCTCACGCAGCGGCATCATAAACCCAAAGGTTAACGTCCATTGTTTGCACCTCCAGCGTCCTTTATTTTCTTTCTTTAAAGATAACGGCATGAAACTGGACTGAAACAGGTGTTGCTGTGAGGTTATTGATCAGATTGATAAAGACAGCTCTGCTGCCCCCAATCATCGCTGTGATAAACACACACACACACACACACACATCGGGGTCAGGCGAGGGCACAGGCGGAGTGTGTCTCAGGGGTGAGTTGTCTGTCAGCACTGAGGCTTGAACTCCAAGCTCGCTGTAATCCTTCTGTCAATGACTGGACCTCCTGCCAGTAACACACACACACACAAACACACACACACACAGACTACTGACGAACCAATCATCCAGACTTTCTAACATCAGTCCAAACATAACCTGCAGCCTCAGTCCAGACCACCACACACATCTTTCTGGCATCTGGCTAATCTAGGGAGATTTAGGGGAAGTCGATGTAAACGGCGTTCCTCTGGTGTAATGACAGACAAAGTGATATACGATTACATATCGCAAAACACAGAGGGCCACTCACGACTGAGCTGTGGGACAGGCACTATGTGACTCTGATCGCAAACATCGCAGCCTCAAGTGGACATACCAACATGATGTATCTGTACCGAGCCATTTTCCACAGAAACATGTGACGGCCATAGTGTCAGATTAGTCCACGGGTCGGGACAGATTTCAGTTCAACATAGTGGTCGATCCATAGATGATGTTAAACACCCACCATAATCAATAGGATTCAAGGTGCTGGTGTGTATCCTCCTTCATGCTCATTTTCTGGACCTTTACTTGAAAATGGTGGTGGGTTCATTGCTTCCATCCAAATCCAGTTCTGGGTCTGTCCAACAACACACAGAGGTCATATGGGCTCTTCAAATGGTCAACACCAATAATGTTTCCACAATTTTTGCCTCAACTGTACTCGTTATTCTCACATTGTGACATGTAGGAACATCACTGACACAAATAACAAAGACTGAAATACTCACACGACTGTAACGATTCAGGAAATGTATGATATTTCCACATTATCTCACTATGAGGGGTGACTGTGGGCCTTTACATGTCAGAGGACAGGACGCCACCATCACCCAGTTTAAAGTAAATACCAGTGATTTACAACTTTAAACTTCACATCGCTCTTGTTTATCTATAGTCTATCAAAGTCTTTACAAGGGCTGAAGTGAGGTAAATCCCGCCGCTGCCTGTGAGGAAGGAAAAACACATTTAACAGTCAGCTCTGATGTCTAATGCGTGATTTGCAGCTACGCATTAAAAAACCACCGCTGTGGTACTTTAAAGTATCATAAGCAGATCTCATGCTCGCAGCTACCTGTGACCTTATAACTCAACTTCTAGCGGTCGAGGATGTGAAACCGTATATTCCTGGTGAAAGACCGAACTTGTGCAATTACTGAAAAATGCACGAGAGCGTGACAAACGGAGCAGAAACAGGCCAACGATGCAGTGATACTGAATGTATCACAGACGGCTGATAAACAGTTTTTCATGTGGATTCAGACAGCGAGTCTGGACGTATCACGTCCCACTGTGTTGTCCTATTTGTCCAAAAGTATGTGGACATTTCTGCGTTATTATTCCTCTGATTGTTGAACATCTCATCCCAAAACTATGCTCTCAAGCTCTCAGTCCATCACTGTCGGATTCTCTCCACAGTTTTGGGACCTGGCTGCAGGGAGCTCATTTACAGCCAGAGCAGCATTAGTGAGGCCCAGCGCCGATGATAGGTGATAAGGCCTGGCACGCAGTCTGTGTTTCCCAATTCATCCCTGAGGTGTTGGCTGCGGTTCAGGTCAGGGCTCACACCACGGAGACTATTTCTTCTTCTATTGTCATATTGAAACAGGAAGAGGCCGTCCCAAAAAAAAAAAAAAAATTAGAGGCACATCAAAGCCCGTTTACAGGTGTTGGAGAGAAACTAGTGCATATGTGCAAAAGAAGTCGTCTCCAGAGGAAGCTGTGCAAAATATGATGAATTGATAGAGGTTGGAGCTGAAGAGTGTAGGTTTGAAAATGAAAAACATGTGAGTGTGTGGAGTTTGAGAGAAGTGAGTTTACCAAGTGACTTTACCAGACCTCTGTGTGAACTCACTCTGACATGTCCATGTAGTTTCGGACAGAAGTCGAGGTGTGTAAAATATTCTAATGCATGAAATTGTGTATTTTTTTTTTGAAAACTCATTTTCTTTGATTTAATCTGCACACACACACGCACACACACACACACATACACACACACACCCCTGTGACCTTGGACTAATCCTATCAGACTAACACTGTCTAAACACACACTCCCACACACACTCACACACACCTGACCTCTGTATCCTCATCTAATAACACCTCTGACTTGGCCAGTGCTGGAAACTCTGGGGGGGGTCCAAGCTCACAAACTCCTCTGTCAAAGACTGCACCTCCAGCCAGACACACATGAAAGCCACCCATAGAAAAAAAAGGAGGGGGGGGGGCAGCCCTGACTGCTTCACATTAGTGTTTAATTAAGTTAAAAGACCTCTCTCCACCTCTGTCGCTCCACAGTCCAATAACTCAATTGAAGTCGTCTATTCTTTCATGGCTCTGAGCTGACGTTCCTGCAGCCTCGGATCACAGGCCATAAAAAGCAGATTGTGGCATCGGCGCCGCCCGCGGCCATCGCTGATGTCTCACTCATGTGATTAACTCAATAAGACCATTACACAGACCTCCCCCTGTCCACAAACCCTTCTCCTGCTTTGTCTTTGCTGCCCCCCTCCTTTTGTTTTCTTTTCCTACAACCTGCTCCTCACCTCTCTCGCTCTCTTGCTCTCTCTCCTTCTCATCTCCCATCAGCCCTCTCTTCTCCGACAGTGTCCAAGCGTTTAACTTTCAGAGGTTCAGGTTTTACCCTGCAGCCAAAGGTTCAGGCTCACCGCTGCCAACACAAGCAGGTCGGCCTCTTTTATCTCTGCGAAGTTCCAGGCAGCCGCACAATCTGTTTTGTTTTTCAGATCTGATCTTCGAGGCCGACTGTCAAAACACTAATATACAGAACACAGTCGCCCTTCTGACGGGTACTTTACATGTCACAGCCACAAAAACGTCAACACTACAGAGACGCGACGTCGTCAAGAGAGACCGACGCCCGGTGGATGAAACGTATCACCGTCATGTTTTTGTACAGAGCAGGTGAGTTGACTGACTTCAGCGGAGATGTCTCCAGCTGATCCTAAAGATCGATATCAGGTTTAGTCACAGTGTTTTAACAGATCTACTGTACGGAGGGCTGAGTCCATCTGTGAAAGAAAACAAATATCCCCTTGGTAAGTCATAATAATAACGAGATAAAAAAAACTTTTGACTTGAGTATCTCATAAATTCGATTTTTCACCTCATAATTATGACTAATTATGAATTATA
This sequence comes from Caranx ignobilis, assembly GCA_021432705.1. Lineage (NCBI taxonomy): Eukaryota > Metazoa > Chordata > Actinopteri > Carangiformes > Carangidae > Caranx > Caranx ignobilis. Next base: position 4,583,719 of record MU269983.1, on the reverse strand, counting down.
TTCCTGTTTTTTGGCAGAAACAGGCTTCCATACACATCTGCATCGGCTCAAATAAGTTTACTTTTCCCCTTCAGGCTCAAAGTGTTGCAGCACTGCTCTCCTCTAGGCCACTGATATATTTGTTTTTCCTTCCACTACTATTCTTGCGTCCCGTGTTCCCTTGGGAACTTTATAACACCAGCTCATAACGACAGCGGTGAACATTGTCATCCTCTTGGTGCTCTGGTGAGCATCTGAGCCGAGACGTTTGTGAGGTTTTTGTTGCAGAGGCCTGAGATCAGCCAGGTTTCTTTGCCTTTGTGTATAATGTGCCAGTGACCACAGGAATGGGGTTGAGGCTCGTAGTCGCAGAGCTGAGTCAGCAGTTTGTGCAGAGTGCTCAGGGTGAGGAAGACAGTTCTGTGGACGTTGTGCATGTGTAGACTCACCGGGCTTCACTGATCCTTCAGTCTGCTCCTGAGAAACCATGAGTGTAACTGGACACAGGTGTTAGTCAGCAGGAGTCAGGTCTGACTCCATGTCCCTGAGTTTGACCTCTGGATCAGCATCACGATCAGGACTGAGTTTCTCGATTTTCTGCGGTCATCAATTGTTGTTATTATTGTTTCTGTTGGCATTATATGGAGGTTACACAACGCTGTGGTCAAACCAGCATAACATGTATTCCAATGAAATTTAGTTGGACTTGATCCTCACCAGAGGACCTGGATTTTATCATGTAGAATAGTTTGTTTGTTAATTACTGTGATAAATCAGCTCCAGCTGCATCTGAAATATTCATAAATATCATCATTACTGTTACTATACATCAAGCAAAGAGTGTAACGTGATGTGATATATTGTCCTGTGAGATTCAGCCGAGCTGAAAGTGTTGTATAAACCTTCATCTTTTCATTCCTGTCCTCCCCTCACTCTCCTCTTTCTCCGGTGCTTCCTGTCTTTTTCACCACCTCCTCTGCTCCTTATTTGCACCATCACTCGCTGCCTCTTCCTCCTCCCACTCATACACGGCCTGTATTCCTCCCCATCCTCCTGCACAATGACAGATCTCTGCTTAGCACCTCCAGAAATTGCAGATAACCTCTTTTAGCGCCGAATAAACACGGCCGGGCCTCGTCTCCAGAGGCCGCCGCTGCGGTTCCGATCGGATGTCAGGGAGGGATAGAAAAACAGATGAAATCTCTTTGAAAAATCCTCTCCCCTTCCACACTTGTGCTGTCAGTCGCAGGGGGAACAGAAGAGGAGATGGCTTTTCAGCTGCTGCAGAGATAAGATAAGCTGCATGTGTGAGAGATCATTAGATACCGAGGCTGGAGGTTTCTCTTGATTTCTCTCTTTACCTGAAATTTTTGCCCTCCGTCTGTAACCTTACACCTCTTTATCCGTCTGCATCTTCCATTCTGAGTGCTGTGTTCATTTTTAAACACCTACAGCAGGGGTTTCAGCTTCTCTCAAGTAACATTTTATCTGGCTAACGTGCTGTTGTATGGGACATAAATCTCCCCTCCTGCTCACAGCGTCTCCCACGGTTTGATTACTCCGCCCTGGCTGCACATTTTATTTTATATCCCCAAATTACCGTGTCAAAATGAAAAAAAAAACAAACAGAAGAAGGAGAAATCTATGAAGCTGTGTAAATCCTTAATTCATCATTCTACTGTTAAAAGTCCAGTGAAAGTCCATGTTGATTCAAGCCCATAGTATTTCATCCCTGGCCTGAGCTGCAGAGGCAAAAAACAAGAGAAAAGAGAGAAAGGCCGACGATATAACGGCTGTGTGGAGGGTTCTGTTTGACTTCAGATAAATCACAGCTTTGGAAATAAAACGATTCGAGATGAGGCTGCTCCCCGACTCTGGCAGTGCGGGGGTGTTGAGAGGGTTAAGGACCACTATCCGCCAGTGGAAGAGGTGGTGGGGGTCTCCCGGGCAGAGTGCCATCGACCAGCGGGGGGCCTCGCGCTGAAGCTGCCTCATTGCCTGCTCGAATAGAATATAAATTTACACCCGGGGAGATTAACCACCCATATCGCATGAGAGCGTCGTGTGTCCGAATTGTAAAAATAAAGTGCGTGTGACACCACCGCTGCTTTCACTTCCTCTTGCTGCACACTTGTGGCACATTTTTGGTAGGTTGGGTAAGAGTATCTTGTTCAGCGCCCCCACAGATACCAGCAATGGGATACATCTAGTGGCTGCACAGATGAGACAGCAGGGGGAGGGAGACAAGGGGGGGGGGCGAGACAGACAGAAGGTGAGAGACGGGGGACGTCCAATCCTAACGAGAGGCAGTAACTCAGGTCAGAGAGGAGCGTTGTGAGTTATGACCTTTTAAGCCACGGTGGGGTTAAGTGTTTTCATTCCCAAACCAACTGACACTCGACCTGGGGCCTCCGTAGACAGCTTGATGTGTCTGCCGCACAATTTACGGCCGTGATCGTTGTCTTTGTTATTTCTGCCCTCCGAACTCCTCATTACCGCGCGCCCACCTCCCGCCTCGTGTCCAAACTGTGCATTTCTGGCCGGCTGGGTCGTCTCGGATTTTCCTTGACATTTTCTGGTGTCAGACGTTCGTTCAGATGGCAGGATGAGAGAGGACAGGAGAGAGGACCAAAGATGGAGAAGACGGGTGGGGTGGACTGGACTGGAGCGACCCAGGCCCTCTTGGCTGACATTTGGGATTTTAATTAGCATAAGAGTGACCCTTTGACACTTGAACCCTGGTCTGCAGGGGTGGGTTTCTCTTTGACGTAATGAGCTGGGTTGTTTTGGATTCGACTGATAACGCGCTCATGTGTTGCTTGTGAAGCTCCTTTTTCAGCTCCCTCATCCATCTGCGGCACAAACTACAGTTGGTCACATGCCCTGGCTGAGCTTCAGCCATTTGCTCAAGCGACACTTTTTCCATGTGGCTCGACTCTCAGACAGGACGTCCAACTTTCCACCGGCCTCTCCTACAAAATATTGATCTCATCACCAAGTAAATAAACTTGGTGATGGATGGTGGAGGTCACTTTTTCTCTTGCGTGGACCCACTACTTTGTGCGAATCCATCTCTCTTTGAAGGCATTATGTGGCGGCCGTCTGACAGAGCTGGGCAAAAACGTAACTTTGAGCCGCTCAAATATGTCGGAAAAACATGAGGTTCAGATGATTTGCGCTTACGTGGCGAGCTGTGTTTCCATTAAATGGGCGTCGGAGTGGTTGAGATCGAGCATGTAGCCGAGGGTAACTGAATTTACTGACCTTTTTATTTGTGGAATTTAATTTAGACAGCGTCGAGGCGGCCATAAATCTCATACTTTATATAACATTAACAGATACAACGTGCATTAAGATGAATGGGAAACTTGGATAAAATGTCTGACTGCAGAGATGATTTGCTCTGTATATTCTGCTCTCTGTAACGATGATCCCCGACCGACAGTTTTGCAGTTGTCCAACAACCAACAAGCAGAAGTTTCCCTGTGAAGCTTCTTGTGAAACTGGCTCAAAAACTCCCTCACTTCAGTTTGGCAAACTGCAGATTCTCCCCGAGGACGAGCTGTTTGGTCGCTGCGCAAACTGTTCCACCAATAAGACGGAGCAACAGAGCATCAGTGAGATCCTCACACAAACACAAGCTGCTGCAGTTTTAGCACTTTGTGCCAGACCAGAGCGTTGGAGTGAGGCTGCAGTTTTCATCTGCCTTCCCAAGTCTGACAGGGATATTCTCTTACAGAAAGTATTTGCAAGAAAAATATTGATTTTTTTTTTTTTTTTTTTTTTTTAATCTAAGACAAACCATAAACTACCAGCTTCAGTTATTTAAATGCAAACAGCTTATTCCTGTTGCACCTCCTCACTGACTGCTGTGGTGTAGCTGTATAATGACCTGGTGCTGTTTGAGCTCCTCCAACCTTGTCAAGCACAAAGATGTGCTTTCTCAACTGGTTTAAAAAGGACAGATATGCTCTGTTTTTTGACTAGATGGAGTTAAGTTGTAAAAACACTGTTCAATTTCCCTCTCATTCACACAACAAAGGCAGTGATGGCTACCACAGCAAAGACCTGGAGCGGCTGTGGAGCTTAAGGCGGAGCCTGAGATCCGACTCAGCTGATCAGTTGAGTAGCCATGTGGTAAATGCTAACAAAGTAGCATTAGCATAAATGAATAAAATGCATGTTGATTTACACAGACGAGTTAGCACTGCTGTTAAGATGCAGAAAGTTTGACCCACACTCCTGTTGAGTTGAGTGCAGTTCCAGTAAGTTGTTGTTTACACTGATCACAGGATCAATACCATTTATCACTCACATTTTGCTCTGATCACTCCCTCCATTTCTGTTCTCCCATTTGCTGCCTCTCTCCACATCTCTATCTCCTTCTCCTTTTACAAGTCTTTCTCTGAATATCTCTCCGTGTCCCCGGAGCAGAGCAGAGATGCTGAGTGCTGCGCTCATAAATTTTGCCTGGTGTGAAACAGAAGATGGCTTCCCAGGACAGCCGAGAGGTTTTTCATCACTGGAGCCTTTTTAGTGCTGTCCACTGCCACCACCACATGTCACCAAACCCACACAGGGCAACGTGTTTATGTGTGTGTATTTGGGACTTGGACGTCCAAACGCATGGCAGCAGTGGTAGAAGACAGGAGTGAATTGTGGATGAACAAAATGCCAGGAGGGAAAGGGACAGGATGATGAGGAGCGAAAAAGTAAAAGAGCTTCATAAACTTGTCAAGTGGCCGTTTGAAAAAAGGGCCACAAAAACTGAACTGTGGGGTAAATTACTGACAAGAGTAACATGCAGTTGATGGGAAGGTTTTCACGACAGGGTGCCAACAAATAAACACAATTCAGAGATGACACCTCCCCGAGTGGAGTGGGGTGGGCACGGCGGAGGGACAGCGCCATTCCCCAAATTCCACCGGGCTGATGATCTGGTGTCAGATGGTCCCAGCCATTCTGCCTCGGCCTCCCAGGGGAGGGAAAGGTTATCCCGTTCGGCGAGAAACACGAACACGGAGGCACGATAAGGTTCAGTGGGACAGCTGTGGCCTAATCTCAAATCCACACCAGCCGTAGCACGGCACTGGCAGATCACAGTCCGTTATCTGATAGCAGTGTGAAAATGAGACAATTCCTTTTAAGATACATACAAATCAATTTGCCTGCGCCGGCGGTGTCTGATTACACGTGTGTATCGAACAACAGGAAAACAAACAAATCTCTCACATTCATTCTCCGTCGGTTCAAATGTAAAATCTGACTGGTTTTCATGCAGGGAAAGTCTGGCATCGCTTTATGAACACAGAGCTGCTGGTGAGTCAAGGCTGCTGGTCCGGTCCACAGTCCTGGTCTACATACTCAAGAGGTGTGCTCACCAGCTCACTGACGTCTCCACACAAGTTCTCATTGACTCACACCGCTCAGTCTTTATCCCCAAGGGTCTCATGACTGCCACCACCATCCCAGGCCCAGAGAACCACAACGCTACTGCCCCTCAGCCGCCATGAAGGATTACTGATCGACTGGTCACAGGTTAGTTATTACTAACTCCAGCCTCTGGGTATTAGATTAGATTAGATCATCCTGAACACGAGGTGCTCCAAGACCGCGGTCTTCTCGACTGTTTGTCCGTCTGACCTCAGGTAACCACAACATCAGTATCATGACATCATATCGTATCAAAGCTGAGACGATGACTCCATCATCCTCAGTGCTATGAATCAGCCAAAGGAGATGACACCATCTGACTCACTTCTGCAGCCACAGTGTTCACACTCCGACTGCTTGGTACGCACATGATCACCTCAACACCTACACATCACCTGTCAGACACGTGCTAATGGTCAGTGAGTGTGCAAATAAATGTTTTATTCAATATGAGCTAATACATTAAGGGTTAAACGTTTATAACTTTGCTCTTCATTTACACACTAATCAATATCAGTGTGTGAAGAATGGTCATAAATGTTGAGTGTTGAATAATGTTTGAACTCTTCTGTCACTTTCACCTTCAGGTGTGTTCGTTTCACACACACTCTCACATCTCCTCCCTCCTCCATGCACGGCACAAGATATTTGTGTGGCCGCAAAAAGCAACCGGAGGCATTAATTTGAGAAACAAGAGGAGGCAGAACTCGATGCAGGCGAATCTATGGTATGATCCCTCCCCAGAGATACGACGTGTCCCGCTTCATCAGCTTGTCCCGTCCAGCGCCAAACCAAATCTTTACGCTCGCTCCTCTCTCGTCTGTTACCGTCTCAGCACGCTCTAGGCTTACACGGATGGCTGTGATCAAAATAACATGCAAGAACAGATGGCGTTAGCACCGGGACACATGCTAAGATCCAACACAGCAAATGGTTAAGAACCAGCAAACCAAATGTGGGAATCTGTGTGTGTGTGTGTGTGTGTGTGTGTGTTTTTGAGCAAACTTTGGGAGGAGTGTGATTCAGCCTCTGGTCTCACAGGTCCTCAAGAGACACTCATCGCTCGGCCTTAATTCATGAAGTCACTCAAACACCCACTTAGCATCGGTGCACATGTAAGAGGCAGTAAGAGGACGGACAGAGGGAGTGAGAGGAGACAGAGAGGGAGAAATGCAAACAGACAACCAGAGAACACACAGGACGGCCGAGGGGCAGAAACCAATGCCAAGCTGCCGCCCCAGGGTGTCTGAGCCTCTGTATACACACCCGGTGATTTATGTGTGAGTGGGGATGCAGACAGCAGGGGGGACATAGAGGACACACACAGGAGGAGTCCTGAGAGGGAGAAGAAGTCCAGCAGAGTTAAAACATGGTGTATTGATATTTTCATTGACATTATTAGTATTAATCTCTATTTCTTTGGTGTGAGAACCAAACTTTGTGACCATGGCTGAAGATTTGATTGAACTCAGTCCATATTCTCATGTGCTTGTAAACGAAGCTTAAGCTGCTGGGTGACTGCGTCAGAGATTTGATGTACTGTTGTTTCCTGACACCATTGTCTGTGGAGCTCTGGACACAATGGACATTTCATTGTGATGCTGCTGTTTCCTCAGTGGTTAATCTTCATTAAAATCTTCTGTAGTTGTCCAGGTATCAGTCCCACACAGGCCTGCTGCTGCATTAGTGTCCGTACGAAGTGTTCGTGCAGTATTAAAGACAGCAGGTCTCAGTGTAAGGTGGGAACACTGAGCTGGTTCAGGAGGGTTAGATAACGCTGCTTTGACCCAGTTACACAAAAGGTAAACACCTGTGTTTCCTGTGTAACTGTGTCGTATGGATCCGCTCACATTTCAGATTTAATGTGTCCTGATAGGAGACGACTGCCCCCCCACACACACACACAGAGACGCAGCAGAGACAGGAGAGGACGGCTCAGGTTTAAATTTATCCTGAGTCTGGAGTGGACGAGGCCTGAAGCTGTCAGAGTTGTCACCGTCCTCTCTCCTGTCTCTGCGTCTCTTCTTCTTCTTCTTCTCCTCTCTCCTTCTCCTTGTCCGATCGCTCATCGCCTCCTCTTCATCTCCTCACATAGCATACATGTCTCTTCTTCTCACTTGTTGTGGCATTTCGGTGGATACTTTTATTTTATTTTTACTTTTCCCCGGTTCCATCTCTTCCGTGGACATTTTTAGCACAACGTACCTCAGTGGGAGAGAGAGAGAGAGAGAGAGAGAGAGAGAGAGAGAGGCGTGAAGGACCGTGAGCGCGGTGAAAACATCCTCCTAAGTCTCAGCCAGCGTCCGAGTGTGATGGAGTCTCACTGACATTTATGACCCACAGTCCGGCTCTGCTTCTATTCCTGATGTTACTGCAGTAAAAAAAAATCTGAAGAGCATTAATGAAGTGGAAATACCAATCTTTCAAAATAAAATATTGTGTTTTATTAAAATTTCTGGGTTTTTTTTAAAGTACCACGTTTTTTAAAAATAAAATACTATGTTCTTTCAAAATAAAATACTGGGTTAATAAACACCAAGTTTTTCAGAATAAAACAGTATGTTCTTTCAAGATATTATACTATCATCTGTCAAACTTAAAACTATGTTCATTCAGAATAAAACACTGTTCTTTCAAAATAAAATAATGTCTTATTTTTGTGAGTTTATGAGAAGGGGATAGGTAGATAGATAGACAGATAGATAGATAGATAGATAGATAGATAGATAGATAGATAGATAGATAGATAGATAGAGTGAGTCCTGTGTGTGTGACAGGTTGACGCTGACAGCCTGTCTTCATCAAGGCTTTTCCTCTGAGCAGTTGGTAACAGTGGTGCTTCCTGTGCTGGGATCCCACTGAGCATGCTGGGAGATGTAAATGATCTGCCGCTCAACCTGTCTGCTCTGAGACCTGCAGCAGTGACCCCCCCAGCAGGCCGCCGCCGACCCATCACCTCAGCAATCAGTTAAATGTGAACACACACACACACACACACACTTCCATGCAGCACTGAGTATACGTTAATTTAAAGTCACAGATATTAATGCACATGCAGGTGGACTGATGTGTGTGTAGTAACATGTATGTGTGAGTTAACACACACACACACAGGATGCTGCAGAAGCTGCAGGAGCTGCTGGAAAATGCGTTTCAGTAAAACTCTTTCTGTCACACTCACACACTCTCTCTCACACACACACACACACACACCTGCTAGTGCTGCAAATCGCTAACAGCCAAGGATCACAGAGTCCCTTTGTCAAACAGGGAAATTAGCGCTGGCTCTCACTCGTTAGAGACCCATTGTAGCATTAGCACATTGTCATGGCCACTGAGCCTCTTCACTTTAGCACCGTGGCACTTCAGCTTTAACGCTTTTCCCTGCAGGGGAAACACGTTCACATATAAAACATATTCAATATCCTCAAAATGAGACGGCTGCAGGGCTTTCTCCAGAGGGAAACATGACAGGACCACCAACTGTACACTGTGTTCCCATCTCTGGGAAGTAAATATGAGAGCTGATGATGATGATGATGCTCAACGTGAGACATAAGCAACAAACACAAAGAGACTCCATGTCCACTTTATAGTGGACTACAGTGCAGCTGTACAGCAGATTCAGGTGAACAACAGGTGTACAAGTGAGCCAGTGCAACCAACAGTGTGTAATATTCAGATTAAACAGATGAACCTCTCTAATCTTCACAATCATCTGAGATCCTGAAACACAGGCCGAATCTTCCCATGTGAACTTTGAACTGTTAAACTCCTGAGGACGTCTCTGTCAACCAGGCCCTGGAAGCTGAGCTGAGCTGAGCTGATCTGATCTGCAGTTCTGTTGAGACAGAGCTGATTTAAAAACACACCGGTCGCTGGTTTTGAGACGTGTTCACAGAGTAAAACCAGTAAAAGGCTCAACCGCCTCTGGCTGAGAATATAAGTTAGCTAACTTTTGTGTATGTGCATGTGGGAAGGTGTTGAGTATAATGTTCAGCGTTAGTTTCAAGGTCACAGGCCCGGGTACCCCCCACCCACCCAGACACACACACACACACACACACACACACACACACACACACAGGGGATGGTAATAGCGGTGCTGACAGACATGTGCGACCAGCTGAGCTGGAAACCTCAGCAGCAGTTGAAAGCTCTGAAAAGGCCGTTCGGACACTTTTAAACATCAGCAAACTTATAGCAGCAAAGAGAGAGACATCTGTAAACAAGAGCCGGGAACAGACGAGGGATTACTGGAAATGTCGAGGACTAGCTGACTGTCCGTCTCCCTGCGTGACAAATGACCTATTTATTCATTCAGCAGAAACCTGAAATATTCACGTCCTCATACAAAACAGGCTTATTTACTTATGATAAACACATGAGCACATGTAAAACCCTACAACCATCCTCAGTGCAGTGAGAGAGATCATTTCCTGTGTGTGAAACATCTGGAACTTTTTTTTTTTTTTTTTTTTTGGATTTTAACTTAAATATCTTTTTATTTTTTGTCATTTTGTAAGAAGGTGCTACAGATTTTAATCTCAATGAGGATTTCATGAGGACATACAAATAGAAACATAAATTATATAACTATTATTGTTATTAAAAGTATAAATTAAAACAATATAATTCTATAATATACAATAACATTATATTTATTAAATCTAAAGTTTATTCCTTCTCTGTAAAATCTGTGTTAAATAAATATGGGAATAAACAATAACCTCGATGAGAATAAGTAATACATTTATATATCGTCTCATTTCTTTGGATATTTATTTTCAACATGTGAATGTGAATCATATAAAAACTGCTGCAGCCTAAACAGAACTGCGTTAAATGTGACTGAGTAGACGTTTAAAAGTACAAACAATAAAATGTTTAATACAACAATTACAAAGTAAATTGGTTTAAATAAGTCCTGCCACATTAGACGCATGTACGTTCATTAAATAAGTAGTAATTCATATCATCTGTCATCTGAAAATAATATAAGAATAATAAATGAAGTTGTGTGTGTGTGTGTGTGTGTGTGTGTGTGTGTGTGAGACACAGTAATCCTCTTTTCAGTACATCCTGGTGTGTTTGGAGAATCTGCTGGCTCACTCTCTCCCACCTTGTAGGACCAGTGTCCCAGTTTGTCACGGTCATGCGCCAAATTCCACCTAACATCCAGCACCTGGCTGTTGACAGTCATCGCTCTCCTGTCATTTTAATTGGAGCACACACACACATGCATGGGCACACACACATCAAAGTCTTTACTAGTGGTGAACAACACTATAAATACCTGGTGTGAATGGCATGACACATGGCTGATGTATGATAATGTTCTCATTACAACAGGCTTTGTGTGTGCATGTGTGTACAGGAATGTGTGTGTTTCTATGCAGTATAGGAATGTGTGTATGCACAACCTGCTGCTGTTCTATGTGTGTGTGTGTGTGTGTGAGTGACAGTGCGAGTGTGAAGCCGACAGGTTTCACCACCTCACTGATGCCTGCTCTCGGCCTGATTCTCCTCCGGAGAATCCAGTTCCTGTAACTCTGTCACCTCCAAGGCCACGTCCAACAACATTTGGTGTGTTTCTCACAGCAGAGACGTTTGACTCACTCACCTCAAACTAAAGTGAAGGAAAATACAACTGACTGTGGTGTTTATTATTCCTGTCTCGTATACCTGTGACATTTATCCATCAACTCAGACATTAATTATTTTTAGCCAATACTTTCAGACTTTTGTGCGTTTGATAAAGGCTGTGATGGAGGTGTGTTTTGTTCTGAGGTCAATATTAATTAACTTGACTGGATTTGATTGTATCCCACTTAAAATACACTTTTCATGACTATTGCCTGAGATATATATATTTTTTTATTCTAGTTTTATTCCAGCAGCGAATCAGCATCTAAAGCCACATCTGTTAAATGCTGGTGCATTTCAGTCACACTATGTGACTCATTACATGTACTGATGACAGAAATTGATGGAAAGACCATAACAGTGTGTGTGTGTGTGTGTGTGTGGATTTTTTCCATATTTGTGGCAATGATGAAAAACGTGCCATTAGCAAATTACAAAAAAAAAAAAAAAAACAGTTTAAGCCAAAGGAAACTGAAACCAAAACAAATGTTTTATACATTTAAGGTGAAGTAATTTGTGCTCATATGCTTCTGTGATTACAGACACTTGGAAACAGTCTGTTGTAATAAATCAGGACGAGCATTACTGTAATTTCACAGGAATCCTCATACGCACCCAGCACCTCCGTTATAATAATGGTTATAGGGCAGAAACTTTTCCCTTTGTGCTCAAGCTCCCGTTATTGTTTACAAAAACATCAGAATGATTTTCCTTCACCGTGTGTCGTAAGCTTCAAACACTGACGACGACGATGAGCTCAAAGCCACATTTTACTGTTGTTATCCAGACTGTGGACATTTACTGACGCAGCAAACAGCAATATACAGCTTTATCACATTTTGTATTTGATCCGAATGGCTGTCTCATTCCCTGATTGGCTTATGTCTTTCACTTTTTCCAGTTGTAAATGTGTTAGCAACATTAGCATCGACTGCTACAGAGACACAATCAGTTTGTTTTGTTTGTAGCGCAGTGAACTAACTACACGTTACAGGGGGGTGTAACTCTACTCAGTCCACCTCTGTGCTCCTGTAAAAGGTTCATTCTTAGCGCCAGTGTTACTATCACTGTTACCAAGCATAATAAGCCTAAAAAAGGAAAAGCAGGGTAAACAGGGTTTGGGCCCATCCTGCGGGTCTGCTGGCAGAGAGAGCTGGTTGTTCTGATCCGAGAGCAGCTGTGGAAACACAAGGTCACATGGGATCAGGCTTTCCCTCCAAACAGCTGGCCAAACAGCCCCAGCCTGGTCACACACACACACACACACAGACAAACACACACACAACACACACATGTTGTACCTTCATGGAAGTGTACAAATGGTGTGAACACACTGTACATGCGTGTTCTCATAGAAAAAAACCTGCAAGTCAAGGCCCAAAAAACTGTAAAAACTGTGTTAACACAACACACGCTGGTGGAAAAAAAGTTTCCAGAACGGCAGAAAATGATAAATGGGCATTCATCACTCCTGCATCTCCTGAACGTGAACGAATCAGGTGCAGACAGAGAAGCAGCCGCCATGCAATTCTCAGCTCTCGTCTCAAAAAGATTGATTATGGACGCAGAGATTTGTGACACTTTTTGGACCTAAAGGTGATGGTTTTCATTTTTTTTTTTTAACATTTGGAGTTTTTTTTTTTTTAAAGATACTTTCAGATTGAGTTGCAGTTGGTGACACGTGAGAATAAGCCACATGTCTCTGGCTTCCTTCCACTTTGTTGAGGTGTAACATCTGTGGTGTAACGAGCCTGGATTAATGTCCCCGCCCCACACGGTCCTGGCCAAACTGAAAAAAAAAAAAAAAAAAAAAAAAAAGAAATCTCAAGTGTGAATTAAATGAATGTATGATGACGACTTTGAATCACATCATTAGTCCCATCTAATATCTAAAATCTCCAAATTCATATGAACACACAGGCTAATGCGTTAGCATGGATTCTAGTGTATGTGTATGTGCTGAAGTGTTAGCAGTGAGCATCACAGGGCTCATTTGTTACTGGCTGAATAACAGGTCAATCTTCTGTTAAATAAATTAACATGTATTAAATACCTGTAGTTTATCTGCTAAGTCCAGTTACAAGATAAAAATATGTCTAAATTCGAGGGGTGGGGGGTGGGGGGAGGGCAGCGGTAACAGCAGCATTTGCTCTCTGACAAATGTTAAGTGCACATGTGCGCAGGTGGGCGTCTATGTTGGGGACATATTTGCCGGGTTGATACATCATGTTTCCAGGCCTGGATCATTAACGTGCAACGACAATGTTCACGGCTTATCAGAACATTTACGTCTCACTGCGAGATGTCTGCGCCCGAACGCATCCTCCCGCCGTCCCTGACAAAGACGAATTGAGCTGAAATGCCAGCAGAGCGGGAGGTCGCAGGGGCCAAAGAATGGGTAGTAGGAGTGGTTGCCCCAAATACCCAGACTAAATTTAGAGGTGACACAGGGCACAGGGGAGATGGTTTGGGGGACAAAGGGTGGGGGGGCCAGAGGGTCACTGGACGATTTTTTTTTTGCATAAGCTCCCAGAGCCCTCGGCTTTATTTCGCATGACTCTCTCTGTCCTACATGATCTCTTCCTGGCTGGGACAACAAAGAACAAAGCTGTCCTGGATGAAGGCTGTCCAAGGGTGATGTGAAATGTGTCTCCTTTGGTAGATCACAGGAGATAAGCTGCTGCTTCAGTTGTACAAACACCACCCTCACAGGCAGGATAAAGAGTCCCAGCTGATGGACCTGCAGGGGACAGAGCAGTGTTGAGAGAGGTGACTCGTTTCTTCACTAACAGGTAGAGGGAGGAAGAGTCAGCGGTAGCAGCCTCTAATGAAGACCTCAGGTGTGTGTGTGTGTGTGTGTGCTGGTCTGGCTCCTTTTGTAAATGTGGGGAACAGGTGCACAAACATCCAGAGTTGGAGGCTGTGTAACTGTAACTGCGACTATGCTAAGCTAACTGCGTGGCTACCTGCAATATCAATATAATACAACATCAAAAATCATCAATGGTTTATTTCGCCATTGGTGACATTAAGAGACACAAGACGGGGCACCTTGTGGTGTAGTGGGTAGAGCAGAGGCTACAGTCCTTGCTGCAGTCGGCCCCGGTTCGATTCCCGCATCGGGCAGCCCTTTACTGCATGTCATTCCCCCTCTCTCTGCCTCCCCGTTTCCTGCCTCTCTCATACTGTGCTGTCAAATAAAGGCAAAAAAAGCCCAAAAATAAACTTAAAAAAAAAAAAAGACAGCAATACATGCACATAGTTTTTCTTGATGACCTGAATCTGAGAAATGTGCAGCGACCAACACCTTCCTCAGTGTCAGGATCTGGTGAATGTGTGTGTGTGTGTGCTCCATCAGTGACGAACTGTCTGTGCTGACTGATAAAGTGTTTATGCTGTAAAAAGGAGCTCTGAAAGAGAAGAGCATGTCAGCATGGAGACACAATTTATAGCAATCTCTCCAACGGGTCTTCAGTCACAGATTCACTGAGTAACCCTATCTGTTCTCACTCACACACACACTCACACACACACACACACACACACACACACAGAATATAGGCTTTCCTCTCTATGCAGGATTTAATGGGCACTGGACTGTATTTGACACAAAGGACACATTCGGAGTAACCGAGACCCAAATCTCATACGGTTTGCAATAAATAAATAGATATGATCATACGAGCCACAAATGTTCGGAAAGTCTTCTCAGGTAACAGCGACAAAACCATAAATCAGTTCCCACTTTAAACAACAATATTCTTGGCTCATTACGACTTCTGAAGATTATTAGAGCAGCGTAAACGTATCCAGCCGACCTCATCCTAAATCATGCGCTGGCAGCTCGTAATGTCAAGTGAGGAAAAAGGAGCGTAATGGAAGCTGAGGCGCTGAATGATGGAAATATTTGTTTCCATGGTAATTATAGCAATGACAGAAAAATGATAACCCTCATCATTAGGACGAAAGAGAGAGAAGCTGTTTGTCACCTGCTGTTTACAAGGTCGAGTGAAGAAATGCCAAACAATGTCAGGGTTATGTTAATTAACCCATACTTAAAGCTACACTGCAGTGCTTTACATTTAAACACAGGTAACCATAGACAACATGTGTAAAACTGATAAATAATTCAAAATAAAAAAAACTTTATCAAGCTAAAAATTTCAGATCAATCAGATCATATCAGAACAGTGCAGGGCCAGTGTTGATTAGGAGTTAGTGATTGGTATTCGACACCAGGAAGTGACAGTGTGTTGTGTTTTTGTTGAAAAGCTTCCTCTCAGGAGCCCCGCAGCTTTCACCAGGTCCAAATGATTTACATTTTCATCGACGCCGACGTTTGTTTTCTGTCAATCTGCCTCTAAAATGTTCACTGACACCGACACACACTTCCTGGGTCAAAGGTCAAAGAGTTTGAAGCCCATTAACAAAACAGGTCAAAGCTCCGGATCCTGAGAGCCACAGGAGAGAACGTGGTGATGTGGAAACGTGTCGACCAGTTTCTAGATTCTGACAAGCCTGAAGTCGACGGTTTCCAGTTTCTTTCTCAGTCTGTGATGAAAGCGTCATGACCGTTTGCTGTTCTGACACTTGCTTGCTCTGCAGCAGAGGAACAACTATGATCAGCGTGAGGAAATGTGCCAAAGCTTGAAATAAGATAAAAGTAAGTAGCCGCTTTATCAATTATGTTGTCACTGTGAAAATCTCGTTCATCAGTCCTTATGTGAATAAATAATACAGAAGAATTCATTTGATGCTCAATTTGAAAATCTGAGAAAACCATAAACCTTTAATTATGAAAGTCTGCTTTAGATAGATTTACACAACAAGGTCTTTAAAGGCTGTTTTCAAAAGCCTCTTATGAACAGATGTGTGTGTGTAAATATATAAATGACTTCAACGATCCATATCAGATCGTTTAATGAAATGTTAATTAAACAATGAACCCAACTTCACTCAAACTCAGGTAGAGCTGTGAGTGAGCTGAGTGTGTGTGAGTGTGTGTGAGTGTGTGTGTGTGTGTCAGTGTCACTGCTGGCCTCCAGATGTGCTGCTGAGGGAAAGTTTCATCTCTGGAGCTTCCATCTGAGCGGTGATACGAACCCTGACAGGAACTTGGCAGAAACACACACACACACACACACACAAATGGAAGCACACATGTATGTGCCATTGTAAGAGTGACACTCATTCATCCAGTCACAAATCCTACAAATCCACATGTCCTCCCTTCATGCACTTCATCACTGATGAAACACTCAGCTTTATCACCATACGACTGCTTCATCACATCTGTCACAGCACAAGTCGGTTTCATCAGGGAATATTACATTATTATTGTTTGTCAATCTCTTCAGGAAGTAATGATGCACCGAAGGTTAAATGTGGCTCATCAGAAGCATCAGTGAGAGACACAGGACGCCGTTTACTAAGTCCATTCACCTCCATTACACTGAGCTGGAAGAAAACGTCTCAGAGACGCGTCCCTCAAAACTAGACAAACCAAAACCACCATGTGTTTCTATTATTTGGGTGAATATTGCTTTTTTGTGAGAGCTGCATTTAGCGTCTGGTTGACCATAAATGTTCAGGAATTACTCACATTGTTTTAGACACATGACACATGAGAACCTACAAATTTGTAAATTTCAAGTTTTGTGAGACTCTTTCGTTTGTGAAAGCAGAGCAGAGAGAGGAGCAACACGCTGTGAGCAGAGAGGAGGGAGCACATTTCAGTGGCAGCAGAGGTGATGAGAGCCGCTAACATAATTTAATTTGGGAAAATATTGCAAATTCAGCTAAACATGGATGTGAAGTTGCAGCCCCCACTGAGTGATTCATGCTGGGACGACTGTGTTTCTTACACAGAGAAATTTTCCCAGCTCAACTAAACTTCTCTTTCCACCTCGGTCTCTCTCACGCTCTCCTCTCGCTGTTTCTCCCTGTGGAAGTCAGAGCACTCGGGGCTCATCCACAAAAGCCAGGGGGTTATATTTACTGCATGTAGACACATGAAGGTCAGACGCGTAAAGTGCTCCTGATGGCTTTGCCAAATGGCGGCTCCTCTCTCTCGTCTCTCTCGCCGTCCCCCCTTCCAGACTTCTGCGAGGGGAGCAAATGTCATTTCCACCGAGCTCCTTTGGGTTGTATACGCCTCCACAGAAAACAGCCACAGTGAGAATTCGGAGCAACGAGCGGGGAGGTGACAAAGAGCGGTCTGTGCTGACAACTCTGGAGTGATAATAAAACAAGTAAGGCGTCAGGATCGAACGGCATGGCGTTAGTAGACTCGTACTGTGACGTAGGAGGAGAGAAAGAGAACAGGGAGGGAGAGTCATTCTGGAGCTGGGAGCCGGGCTGTAAAGGGACGTCTGAGGCCCCCGAGTCATGTCCAGTGAATAATTCACGTTGAAAAGTTTTTTCCTCCTTAATTTTTAGTCTGGCAGCTCCTTTCCCCTTCAAATAATTTAGAGCTTGTTCCTTGGGAGCAGTGGGCACCGGGTATGAATCACACGCCGTCCGCGAAGCCTCGCTCAAGAGCGTAAACGTCCAACTATCAGCGAGCTCGTGCTGCGTGTGTAAACAGCACCTTCATAACCACTGTGCTCTCATGGAAACACTGTTAACTCGATAGCTCCTCCGAACTCATTTCCACATGGTTGCAAAGCGTACGGAAAGTTCCCGAGGAAATAAATGAGTTCAGTCGTCAAGGAGACGTTTTTCTTTTTCAGATTTTGATTTTCATTTTTTTAGCGTTGTTGTGTCATCTCGTGGCGTCCGACAGGTGTTGAAGGTGACGGTGGAAACGGGAGGGCGATGACTGCCCCGTCTCTTTAGCGCCACCTGCCTCCAGACTTGTAAAAAGTTATGAGATTCCATAGTTCATACTCACCTGCTGCAGGAGGTGTGTGGTCCAGCTGACCTCAGAGGCCGAGGGGGTCAGAGGTCAACAACGTAAAGTGAGGATATCAGAGAGGCCGTGTTTGTGTCTGACCTTGGATCAACGACTCTGAAGGACAAACTGACCCCACCTGTGTTCACTGTGGAGCCTTCAGCCATTTTTTGACTCATGTGTCGATGATTTTTTGGAACAAACAACAAATCAAAAGTAAAACTGTGTTTAATTTTGTTGCAATCCTGCAAATTCAAGATATACATGTATAATATGTGGGTTTCACATGCATTACAAGTGCTATAAGGTTAGCCCAGTGAGTGCTGGCTGACTGAACAGAGACAAAATGGTCAAAATGAAAACTCCAATATCTTTCCAGGAATCACTGCTGACTGGTAAACTGACAGTTATACACATGTACAATCAGTGGAGATCAGTGTTCGAACATTTCTCTTTAATACACTGCAATTAGGACACGTTACACATTAAAGCTACATCTCAAGATGTGTTTACTACGCTCCAAAAATCAGCCCTTACATCTGTTTTAACGAGCTGTAAACGCTCCACCGTGCTCACCAGCTAGATGCTAAATTTGTCTTCATGCTGGGCAGCAACTGTGCAATTAGGTTCACCACAGCTTTCTGTTGAATGTGAGAGTGAACCAGAAGAGTCGCCGGCCAAAAAAAACGATCTGAGAGAGGAGAGGACCCTCCAGAGAGATGAGAGGAACAGCAGGGTCAGACCAGCACATTTCACTCTGGATCCATTATTGATATCTCTGTTCAATGCACTGGATTAAATGTTCATTTTTTAAAGATGGGGTTGGTTTATGCAGGGAAATACAACCCTGATCTCCCTGATTCCTTACTATCTGCATGAAAATACAGGAGCACAAGTGCTTTAAGGTGAGATCATGTCTCTGTGAAGGACGGCCCATGACGAGCAGAGAGGCTCATCACATCTTTTTCCATCTCTCTCACTGTCTCTGACGTCGGCCAGGGATTTTATCACTGGGGTGAATAAAGATGATGGAGCGGTGAAGCTCCGTGGTTAAACTATGGACTCTGAGTGCAGCAGGCATCTGATACTAACAGGCACAGAAGCTCATCTACTGTACGTACACATGCACGCACGCAGCTGATGGCTTTAACATCTGAAATCCAACTTTGTGTGTTTTTTTTTTACAGCCTCAGCTTGGCTGGCACGACTCCTGAAATAGATATCACAGATCACAGGAGCGGGTGAGACTACAAAGTCAAAGGCAATTTTTCAGCTTCTCTGTTTTGCTTCACTTATTGAATCCGATTTTATTACCTGTGGCTACGAAACGCTGCCACGGTCGTAAGATGCTGAGGCGCGGTTGTAAATATTTCCCGTCTTTTTTTGTGAGTGATCACAGTTTGGCTTGGCCGTGATTCCCTCCTCATCCTTCCTGTGATCTCTCACTGCGACGTGTTGACCTGTAAATCTATTATTGGGATGTATAGTTGTAGTAAAAGTGGGGGAATGTAAGACCCTTGCGTCAACAACGAGCCTGTTTTCATCCTCCTCACAGCGGGACAGTAAGTGGGTGTCACTTAGCAGTGGCCAGTCTGTTTAACAATGTCACAGCATAGGCCACAGCATCACACATTAGTTATTTAATACAGCTGCTGCGGTGACACCGTGTCACCTCTCTATGTGTTTCACAATGTGGCACACCCTGAGCACCCTGTCTGCTCCGTGCCATCTCCTCCTGTTTCCTGCTCTGACAGGATCACACCCCCTGCAAGGCCGCAGGAGCCGACACCTGCCTGCAGGTTCTGCTGGATCGCTCACAGTCGGACCGCTCAGTTTATACTGCAGCAGTGTGTTTATGAGTGTGTCATCATGGCTGCTCATTTCTCTGGTCCTAATAGCATTTTAGCTTCTGGATGCTGTTATTTTAGACCAGAGGTCGGCCCCATTAAAGCTGCCAGGATATAATCAAAGTTTCTCAGTTTCCCTGAATGCTGCCTTGCTCCTGTTGAGTTCTTCGAGACAGTGCATCCTGTTTCAGCTCTGATTTTATTTTGAAAGTCCTGACTGGAAGTTGTGATATATATCTTATCTATCTGCTTCTCTCAGATGTTTGTCCATCTCCACAATGCTGTCCTCTGTTTACGGTGTAAATCTATGCTTGTGCTCTTCTAGACGAAGCCTGTACATGTGACTCCACTGCTGCTCCTACTATGAAGCATGCATTGTTGGTTTCTTCTTTTCCATTTCACGCCCACCCCCCACCAGGAGCTGGATCACCCTTTCACCTCACTTGAGGTCAACACAGTTTGTGTGCTGGTTCCTAATGGTTACTGATGAACGCCCTGCTCCGCACAGACCTTCAGAGATGTTTACATGAATCTTCAGAGAACCTTAACTCTAGGCGTATATGACAACATGAGCCTGGTGCATCTGTTTGACAGATAACACACATGTCCCCAGTCGCAGAATGTGTCTTAAACAAAGTGCAAAGGGCTGAGTTAATCTGTTGCTCTGTATCCACTGGCTCAGCAGGCGTGATAAAAGCCTCACAATAGACTCACAATAGAGCCACTGTATCGTCTGCCAGCACAGAGACACACAGCACAGCTGCACTCACTGCTCTGTATGGAACGGCCTTAACAGGGCTGACTCATACAAAATACACTCTGCCCCCCCCCAACACTCACACACACACACATGTAAGCATATACACACATACTTTGTCTTTCTTACACACACTCACATGTGCAGACCTCATGAGACCAGCTGCAGCATTTAGCACCGAGCAAACACTTATTTCACCTGGACACCGACATGAAGAGTATTGATCGCAGAAATGTCGAGGTGTGAAGACAAACATGCTTAAAACACACACATGCTCTTGAGAAAACATAAGAATCTGACTAAGCAACTCGCACACACACACACACACACACACATTTGGTTTATGCAACTGGCTGTGTATGCGAACACACACTCACACATTCACCATGCAACATTGATTACCCCCGCTGCATTACTGCCAGACATTAAGCCCCGAGCTCCACGGCATCCAGAGGCGACACCTTAGCCCGGGATTTAATTTTGTGTGGCGGCGGGTGTTAGAAAAACACATGATGTAGCCAGTTGTTTTGGAGGGCAAATGGAGCAGCCATCATAAAGGCCGGTTTTATTAGCTGTTGCTTGATTTGTTCCTGCAGCCTGCGGAGCGAGCTGCTAAATCAATGCGTCCAGCTGTTCTCCGAGCTCGCCGGGGCTCTCTGGGCGCGCAGCAGGTGTATGGCCCGCTAGGCCCAGTCACACACACCCGCTCACATAACAAATAATAACGGCCTCCACACACGGCCCATCCATCACTGTTATGGCCCGGCCCGGGAGACCGCTGCTCACACACTCATGCACGCCCAGGGACTTCGAGTGTGTGCGTGCAACAAAGAGCACATGCTCACGCTCACACTGACAGGCATTCCTGCACTTATACTAGGTATACATTATGTGCACACACACACAGTGGTATCTCCGTACTTGTGAGGACCCTCGTGGCTTATAATGGATTTCCTAGCTCCTAATGCTAACCTGAACGACCACAGCGACGTGCCTGACCTCAGCACTTACCCCTCACCCCAACCCTAACCTAACTCTAACCCCCCAACCCTGACTCTAACTCTAAAGGCTCATTTATGCTCTACACCAGGTATGCAGACAGACAGTGTTCATTTTGTGCCTACATCTGCATGTATCCTGGAAGCTTATGGACACAGACCACATGTAGCAGTACCACCAGAAACCATGGTGGGGCAGTGTGGAGCAGTGTAGCCCAAAGTTCAAGCAAGACCAGCAAAACAAAGAAGAAAACTTTGGAAACTTTGTCAGAACCTTTTGCAGAGAGATTGTGCAAGTTGGTGAGAAATTATAAACATCTATGTGATGTAGATGGATCAGAGCGGCTGGACCGAGGTTTTTTACGCCCCTTAGTGGATGTTTTGTTTAAAATCCATCCCAACTGAAAGGACGCCTGAGTATATAATCAGTGATGGTTATAACATTTAAAATGTACACATCTGATTTTAATACGCAAAGGAAGCATAAATCCACCTGAACTCTAAATTCAACCTTCAAACCAAGTTTTATCTCAAACAGCCTCTTAAAAAAGTGACTTGACAAAAAAACTGACTGAAAAACTGACTGAAAGACATAAAGACGTTTATTGTCGCTATCGTTCGTAAATGAACACAGACTTGTGAGGACCGTCACTTAAACATGTCCACACATTACAGACACTGTTTAAAAATGGACGCATAACACACAAACACTTTCCTATGAGTGCGCACACACACACACCTTATGCATTGATACATTCACAGCTCTACTCATACACAGGTAATGATCAGCACACCTGCATTTGAGTACTCACAACGTGAGGTGCACAAGTATGTGTACTATATGTGACAGACAGACATTGTGTAGAAGCATACGCCTGCATAGACACAAACACACACTGACACACAACATACACACACACACACACACACACAAGCGTAACTCACAGAGCGAGTTCAGCGACATGCAGGAAACAAGAGTTATACACACACTTATAGCAGTCGACCAGACACAAACACTCAAGCTACACACACACAGGGGTGATCAATCATAGTTATGGCTCAGCTCCACTCAGAACCTTTTTTTTAAAGAAACTCTGTGAAAGTCAATGAAGAAAAATGGTCCATGTGTTTCTGTCACCAGACCGTCCTGTGCTGCTGCTGCTGCTGCTGCTGCTGCTGTCACTGCACTTTACACACTATGTTGAGTTTTAAAGGGCTGCTTCACTCAAGAGGCAAGAAATATGGTTTTCCACTCACTTTCACTGTTTCTTGGTTAAAACACTTTGTGACGATTCTCTATGAAAACCAGAGAGGAGACAAAGCTGCTGGTTTGTGATACTGACATTTCAATGCTGTGAATGTCTCTAATGAAACTGTGCTCAGCTTCACTGTCGCCAGGTGGTGATAGAAACATTAGAACGCCGTGCAAATAAAATAATCTGCCTCTCTAAGGTGTGTAAGTCAGAGAGTCTCGTTTAAAAGCAGTTCGCAAATACAACAGCTGGATTGCGGTGAAGCCTAAAATCCATCAGTCTTCCAAACAGCAAGGGTCCACATCTGGTGTAACTCAAAACTGGAGGAGGAGGAGGACGAAGAGGAGGAGGAGGAGGAGGAGGAGGAGGAGAAGGAGAGTTGATTCAGCAGGTGATGGCAGCAGACTTCACTAAAGAGTGAAACCAAGAGGAGACGAGAAAGGAAAGGAAAGGGAAGGAAAGGAAAGGGAAGGGAAGGGAAGGGAAGGGAAGGGAAGGGAAGGAAAGGAAAAGAAAGGAAAAACACAACAGTAGAGGAGAGAAAAATGGAGAAGAGAGGGAGTAGAAGGAGAGGAGATGAGGAGGCTCAGCAGGAGTCATTTTCAGATATTGCTTCTTATCAAACTGTTGGTCTCCGTCCCAACCAACCAACAGCTTTCCCATAAATGGCAGTCAACACTGTGTCAAATTCAATATTTTATAACTGCAGAATCGTGTGTGTGTGTGTGTGTGTGAGTGTGTGAGTGTGTGTGCGCGACCTAGCTGAAGAAAAGCAACTGCTCACACAGGGAAGCGGGACATATCTGCTTCAGCTCTTAACAGCTGGTCCCTGCAGTTGCCCTTTTCCACACATGAAAGGGCAACAGTCACAGTGTGTGTACATGCATGTGCATGCGTGTGTGTGTGTGTGTGTGTACGTAAGACATGAAAGAGAAAGGCAGCAACAGGCTTCACTAAGAAATATTCAGTGCCTCGTAAATCAGCGCTACACTGATGCATGACTTTAACAGAACAATTTGTGCGTGTGTTGAGAGTGAGTGTGTGGGAAAGTGTGACACGTACACGCCCCCTCTGAAGCTGCTGTTGATTACACATATGTGTGTGTCGGCTCATACGTGTATTACCTATTTATGTGTGCATGTGTGTCTTTAGCTTCCACTGAACTGAATTTAACCCACAGACATTAACATGCTGCTGTTCTCACCTTTGGACACGTCCTGTGTGATTATGTGATTAGGACCTGCACCAAACTGTGATGTTGTGTTATAGGTAAAAATAGGAAACAGATAATCTCAGTATTAGCAAATCCAACACTGAGTGAAAGCACTTCCAATGATTTCTCCACCTATTTTACTCTGAACTTATAAAAAGTTATTCTAGTCTTTTTTAATTTGAAATTGAACACACTAAATGCACGACTGCAAGAATCAACAATATAAATATATATGAGATATAATATGGTGGATTTATAACTATCTGGAATTTAGCATGTGCTGTTTGAATCCAATAGATATAGATCACGCATGATCTCTCAGCACCACCATATGTAATGGTTCTCGCTTCTTGCAGGACTGCAGTTTAGCACTATGCTAGATTCCCACCTCTGGGAAAAGTCTGAGGTCGATCGGAGTGAAAGGAGTTCTGGTTTCAGCGCGGAGGTCAGCGAGGTCTCCGATTACCACCGAGGAAAGTCGACTGTATTGTCACTGCTGTCTTGACCTCGTTTAGTTTGTGGTGCATCCATAGAAAATGAAAGCTCCATTTCAGCAACTCAGGAGGCCGCGGTCTCAATTTCCAAAAGCTTACAGCACAACTTTAGGAACTGGCACACCCAGCAATGTGGGAAAAAAACTTTAGAGTTATATTGACATTATTATTAGATTACATTAAGTTATATTACTGCTCCATGGTCTGCAGCTCAGACGTCTGGACGTCATGCTACTTCATGAAATCCTTCATGAGCCTAAGAGCAAAATGCAAGTGCATGTAAACAGATTTGGGACGTCACACTCTTTTCTTTTTATTTCTCCTAGGTTTTTATTTTTCCACATAACTGTGTTTTCCAGTGTGTTGTGCTGTTAAACGTGTAACATGTTGTACCTTTGAGCTTTAACACATTTCGTATGTGACATTTAATTTCCTCAGCATAACAACTGGGTGTTGGGTTGACTTCTATGGCGGCTCGCTTTACAGGGTGATATATTATCTGCTGCTATAATGGCAGCAGCCAGCTGGCAGAGGAGGAAACAGGCAAAAAAAAAACAAAGAGCGAAACAGACAAGCTTTCAATTAGCACAGGGATATACATGAGAAGAGGAGGCGTGGTCTATCTGTTTGTGTGAGCGTGTTTACGGTGACCCCGCATGTTGTAGTTCCTGTATCCCGGTATATGAGCTCCACTTCTACAGAGGTAAAACTTACATTCCCATTTGTTGAATTCCACCGGTTGGGAAGTGAGTGTCTTCACCTGAGCTGCAGACTTGCACCGTGCTGACAACATGCATCCCTCCATTCATCCCCTGGGTATACAGCTTATCTGTGCAGGGTCTCTGGAGCCAATCTGAGCAGATACATCGTGGACAGGTCACCAGTCAGTCTGTCACAGGAACGACAAAGAGAAACAAACACATTCACACACAGTTCACACCTATAGGCAATTTAGAGTTGCTAATTAACCCAATGTGCGTGTGTTTGGTCTGTGGGATGAAGCCAGAGATCCCACACAGGCACAGGGAGAACACATAAACTCCACAGAGAGAAGGGGATCAAACCCAGAGGTAACCACTGCACCACAATGCCGCAGTGCCAGGATCTCAGTGTCTCACCTTGTTGCCTTGGAACGATACAAAGACTCAGCTGCTGTTAAATATTCTGAGTTCAAATACTACAAGTGGTTTCAAGCATCTACCTGTTCTCTAAAGTCGATCCTGAACGGGAGTCATATGTAACATAACACTACATACACAAGGACCTATAGTCACAAATCACTTAGAAGTATGTTGTCAGCTGTATTAATTTCAGACATTTGGGGTACCAGTGCATCATGGGAGATATATAAAGTGGCTGTGACTGTTCGAGACCTGACTTATATCCTGTAACAGCTCCGACAACTATTCAAAACAGTAGAAGCTCCGGTCAGAGCAACAGATTAACACTCAGCCTTTGCTCTCTGTACAGTCTTGCTGATAGAAAATCACATCACATCGCTTCCTCTGTCTCAGAAGCTATCATCACCTCGCTGCTGCTAGCCGCTAGACAAAATAACCCATAAGGCCAAATCATAACAGAGGGCCGTTTGGTCATGACCTGCGCAGTAAAAGAGCGACAGAGGGTTGTATTTCTCCTGCAAACAGAATTCCCACCTCGTTTTTCTCCCCTCTCCGTGTTTCCGCCTCTGCGACTTCTCAACGCCGCAGACCCTCCGGCTGATTTGGAGCCTCCGACCATTAATCACGCGGTTGGAGTGCTTTAACAGCGCAGCCGGAGCAGGAGGTGAGCAGGCAGGAGAGCAGGTGACCCTCCCGCACCGGCCCCTCTGACCCCCCCCATCATCCCCCAAACACCATCTCCGTACCCCAGTAAATTCACAGCGGGACTTTGACATCGTCTGTTTGTCGTCCTTCCTTTCACTTCCTGCCTCATGTCATCACCACAGACATGAGGCGTCATTAATAAAGCACATCAAGGGGAATGAATTATGGTCCAAATTACACTCTATACTCAGCAAGAACGGTGCAAAAGTGCAAATGCAGTCATTTAAATGTGTAATCTTCTGTTTGATTCATGTTGTTTTTGTTGTTCTTTCTTTTCCACATTTGTTTTCCCTGCATTTTGTACCAGTAATTGTATGAATAGAGCTCGAGCCCTGAAGTTTATCATTATTTGTATTATTAAACAAACAATTGTGTAGGAAACTCTCACACTCACATATTACCTGGCTACTTCAGTGGGTTCGTGGCATCCTGTCAGTGTCTTCTCCTGTACTTACATAAAGGCCGACAGTGTCCTATTATAGTGGGAACATTAAAAAAACTAGGTCATAATGAGGACAAGGACAAAAGCAACAAATGGTGAGTGACATGTATACATGTGCAGTGCTCCTTGGGTGTTCGGTATAAGCCAAGGTTTCACGAGCCTTCTCAACTTTCCCCTAGATTCTTTTATTTTTTATTAAAACAATATCAATACTGAATAAAAATATAAATTTGCACACATTTTATTTTCAGTATATTCTTGACCCAGTAAACTTCACATACTTTCAAGGCGCAGGAAGTCTGCTTCAAACATCTGGGTGTGGGAACCGCAGGCCAACGTTGCATCAAGACTGGGACAGCAAGTCAGGAAATAATTTGAATTAAATTTTATGTTAAGTAATGAAATGCATCATTACACAGCGAGCAATCATTACGCTGAAATTTCAGTGGGTTCCTTTGCTTTATAAATTTGTGCAACATACACCAGTGAGACGATTGCACTGTGCAAATTGGTGTTTACAACTCCATGCTGAAAATGGCCACAATTAGAGTCAGACAAAGTTTTGGACAAAATTGATGATGGGAAAAAATGTTCATGAGACACTTAATTGCTGTTTGTATGTATTTTCATTTTTAGCAGGGCTGGTCCTGTGGGAATATGAGAGGGTTGATGTTTCGCTTCCTTCATAACAGCTCATCACAAAACCCTGGAAGGGACAGTCCCAGTAATGATTACGCCAACCTGACCAATTCAGTTATTTTGTAGGTGAATGGTTAAAATGAAAAAAATGCAAACTGAGTATTTGGGGATAACTGGTGTTTGTTGAGAAACTACAGAGGTTGAGTTTAATGTATTGGACTGTTACAGATAGTTTTGCAGTTCACAGCAGTGATATTGAAGCCTGGCCTGCTCTCTGTCAAGATTCAGTCAGAATTACCATGTCGCCACTGACACTACGTAGATTTAGTTACCTTCAATAATACACTGCTGGATCAGCTTGGCCTTTCATCACTAGCCTCTGAATATATGCCAGCAACAATAGGTGACCAATATATTCTGTTCAGCAACATAATAGGCCAATGCACCTCCCATATGTGACACTAATATGAAGCCACATCTGCACACCCCCTTCCTCTACACAGTGACTATGACTTCAAGTTCTAACCATGTACGATGGAGTAGTCAACCACAAAACAAAAAAGGAAATGGTTAAAATCGATACGATAAGCATTGAGTGTACCAATGAGCACCAACACGCAACCAAAGCCACTAAATTCTTCAGTGCATTTTTAGCTGTGACCTCTCATCAGTCGGTCTGAATGTTTATGAATTGTTACAAGTTCAAGGTTATGTGTTTTTATTTATCACATAATCCCCTCATCATCATCATCATCATCATCATCATCTGCATGAAGCTGCTGTTGTTTCTATGTGTTGTTAATGGTTATTACTAGTAAAGTCAGTCTGAAGAAGGAACACAGTGGCCAAATGATCCAGTTGATCATTGATTACTATCTAGGTCATTAGTGAAGCTGCTAGGTCTCGTACCGGATAGAAGAACCATCACGTGTTTCTTAGGAATCCATCTCATACAGTGTTATGTTCACTTACTTCATTGAAGGCTTGGAAATAGGAGAACATGGAAATCTATATTTTAAAGTATACTCAACAAAGGAAAAAGGCCATTGTCTCTGTATTTTAAGACAACCAGATGCTTCAGGTTTCAGTTGTTGCCCTTAGGATATAGCCAAGACTGGAGCTTCCCTAATACACACAATGCAGTTGTTCACAAATAGCAAGGTGCTTGACCTTGTTTTGGACCAATCCCAGAGGACACACTTACCTATAAAGACCCCTGAGCACATCCCAAGGACTTCAAACAAACTGAGAAGGTCTACAAGCTCTGAGCAGCGGAACCACAATTTCAGAGGAGAGGTTACCAAATTCAAGGCCAAGCTGAAGAATTACAATGAAGAGTCTTTTAATTTTTCTTTCCTTGATAGTCAGAAGTAGTCAGTTAACGCTGACTGACTGTGGAACAGAAGCAAGACGCCCACAGGTGACTGACATTGCAGTGGAGTGCGGTACTTCAACCATTGGTGTGGCAGTCCAAATCTGCCCAGTCATCTACACTGGCTACAATGAGACGCTGCTGATCCTGAACCATATGCTACAACCAGAGTGCAGAGCAACCCTTGATGAAACTGTGGATCCACCTGTTGCTCGCTTTAACTTCCCCCTGAATATGACCCATGCCTGTGGAAGCACATTCAGGACCACCAGTGCTGCCGGGACAGGTATATTCTCTGACTTCTCCAACATCCAGACAGTCAACATCAGTGGCATCATTCGGTCCCTCGATCCTACAACAGGCACCATCACCTACAACGCTGAGCTGAAGTACTACTACTCCTGTGCCTACCCCTTAGAGTATCTGGTCAACAACACCCAGATTGATGTGTCGGCTTCCTCCATTGCTGTCAAGGACAACAATGGTACTTTCATCAGCACCTTGAGTATGGAGCTGTTCCATGATGCCAACTACACCAAACCAATGGTCATTCCACAACTGGGCATTGAGCTGAGGACCAGCGTCTATGTTGAGGTCAAGGCCACTAACTTGACAGGCCAGTACCACGTCCTGCTTGACAGGTGCTATGCCTCCATCTCTCCGTTGCCCACCAACTCCAGCTTCTTCAACCTGTTCGTCCCCTGCTCCAAGGATCGGTTCACCACCATGATTGAGAACGGAGACAGCCAGAGCGCCCGCTTCCACTTCCCAGCCTTCCGCTTCATTGAGCAGCAGAATGAGACCGTGTCCACCTACTACCTCCACTGCATCACTCGGCTGTGTGAGAGGAGCAGCTGCAGCACATTCAAGCAGTGCACCAGCAGGAAGAAGAGGAGCACCGTGGACACATCTGCAGATGGCATAAGCCAAACCTACACCATCACCTCTCCTGAGATTGTCACCAATAGCAAGAGCTCCGAGTCCAAAGAGAAGCCCTTCACCGCCGAAGCAAAAGACGACTCTGCTGTTGGGCTCGGTGTGGCTGTTGGTGTTCTTGCCTTTGCTTGCCTTGTTGCTCTTTGTGTTGCAGCTGTGTTTTACAAAAGGCTCAGGAACTAAGGAGGCCTCCGTGAGCTGAAATGCAACATATTGGCCTCAGGCCTATGGGCCAAACATTTTGAGAGGTGTACTGTACCTTAATCCTTTTTTTTTTTTCTGGTGGAGGACTGGGCTCAGCTCAGCAATACAACTGTTGGGAGGTTTTTGTGTGTCAGTTACTGTAGCCCTACCTGTTTATCAGTCCTGGAAAGATAGTTAGGAGAATGGCACGTCTATAGAGGATTCAGTAGATTTTGCTAGATTCCTTATTACAAAAATGGACAAAGAAAAGCTATGGGTGTTAATGCATGTCCGCACTTTATCAGCTTTGAAAAAAAAATAATAATAGAAGGAAAAATGGTAACTGGAGGGGAAAATATCAGAAAACATCACAGAAATCACAGAAAGTCTTTACGTAGGATGTTTTGAAAGTGAAGTCAGAGTACCTTTCAAAGTATTATGTCTAATTTATTGAATTCTTCTACTTGCTTTTGAGCAAATAAAGCTATTAAACTGATAATACATTACTGTCTGAATCCACATTCTGTTTGTTTGTCCCTGATCTGCAAAAGTCAAAAAAAGTTTCTAAACTAATTAATTCATCAAGTCCACAAAGCACCTAAAGCCCCACCACCTGTGTATCCATCTACTGCAAGTAGACTCAAATAATATAACAACACACAAAATGCTAAAGAGTGAAAGAAGAGTTTGATGTCCCATTTTGAGAAAGAAAGTGCCTGTGGAATTGTAAAACTGTTTCCCTTGTCTGTTAACCATCACTGATCTGTCCTGATTTCTCTTCATTCATCCACTGCTGTTTAGTAAAGATGGAAAATAATGGTAAAAATGTAATAAACTGATCTAAACCTGTGTCATGTGTAATTCATGTGTATTACTGTCACCCTCTCACTGTTACCCTCCTACTTATCAATATATTTGGCCATAAGGAGCTGCCATAGCAAAATACCAGTAATGTAATTATAACTAGAAAATTCCCTCTGGGAAATTTTGAAAGGGCCACGGGGGGCTACTGCCGGGGGTACCATCTCTGTCAACATGGGAATCAAACCCACAACCAAACTAATCAGACAGACACATCATCATCTTGTACTGAGCACTGATATTGAGGAGCCATAATCACATTAAGTCACCTGTGTGTTTGTGTGTGTGTAACTGTAATCACATGAAGTTACCTGTGGTGTGTGTGTGAGAGAGAGAGAGAGAGAGAGGGGAGTGCGCGCATACGCGCGCATGTGTGTGTATGTGTGTGTGTGTGTGTGTGTACCTGTAACTGTAATGGCATTAAGTTACCTGTGGGGTGTGTGTTAGTGTGTGTGTGTGTGTGTTAGTGAGTGTGTGTTAATTAAAGAGCCAGAATAACATGTAGTAAAAATCATAAATTTAAGTGTAATAATTTGAAGAGTTGAAGTCTGCTGCAATACACTGGGGAAAAAATTTAAGTCTACTCAAACACATTGGAAACTGACAGCAGAAGAACATTGTAAGAAATAGATAGATAGATAGATAGATAGATAGATAGATAGATAGATAGATAGATAGGTCTCTGTGTGTGTGTGTGGCTGACTTGATACTCAGAGATCTGCATGTGTCAGTCTGATCTTAACGAGCTCCACCTGTAACCAACTGGTGGTTGCCAATGACGACAGAGGCACCCTAGGCAGAGACAGACAGAAATGTGGAGAAAAAGGGCGATTTTCTCCCTCTGTGCTGGTCTCACATTTGGGCTTACACCGACAAAACGGTAGCTCCTATCAGAAAAAAAGCAGATCCTGGGCGGCGTAAGGACTTCCTGAACACGTTGATATGCTTTTGGTGTTTCTACAGTAAATATTTCAGAGATGCGGGCGAGTTTCAAACAGGGGTCCCTTCTGCTTCTCTCGGAAAATCTTTGTATTAGAGTCAATGAGGAGCAGAGAGAGACCTGACCGCACTGAGAGGCTCAGAATTTAAATTCTGTAAGTCTCTCTGCTTTGATGAGCACATTGTCAGAAACAGAACAAGTTTGTCTACAACTGTGGAAAAAATCATGTGCGTAGAGTGTAATTTGTGGCCAGGAGGACAAGAGAAAGAGAAAAGTTTCAGACAATTTCAGACAACTTCTCCCACTCTAGCTGATGATGTCACCCACTCTAACACGAACATTCCGTGCAATACACACCCATTATAAACTCAAAATTTCTCCAAAAATGATCATGGTCATTGAACAGTGATTGATGAAAAACTATATGACCTATCAAAACGTGGATTAATACACCAACACACAAGACTTGTGTCTACAGTTTAAAGTTTGAATGAAGTCTCTAGGTGAAAGTATGCCTGAGCAGTAGACGTTTGAAAAACTCCAATGATTTTTCTTTTTGGCTCATTTTTTTTCGCCCGTCCCATTCATTCCTATGGAGAATTTTTCTCAGTTTTTCGCGACTTATGTCGCGAAAAATTCATATTTCATAGAGAAAAGTAATAGCACACCGATCCCGATCAAACCGCACGTTTTGATATATAATTTGTCCTACAACTCCTCAAGCTGTAGGACGAGTTAAGGGACGAAATTTTGGAGGAAGAGGAAAAATAAGAAGAAAAAACACGCAGTATAACAATAGTGCTGGCCCTTCAGCTATTTTATAGCTGTAGGGCCAGTGCCTCGGTGCATTGCCCGTGGCCCTAATAATAGAATATGGTATAAGCTATATTAAACAATGTATAACTTATATGTCTTTAAAATCCCCTTTAAGGAGCACGTACACAAGAGAGGCTACAGGTCCAACTCTTCCCCTCCTCCCATGTGAAAGTCTCTAGTGTTTCCCCGCCTGGCCTCTGGCCCCTTAAGGCCAGTGTATATGTCAGAGGAGGAAGCTGTCTGACTACCTGGACATGTAGGGCAGTATATCTCTGACCCCACTGGGCCACAACTGCCCCGTCTCACTGTGATGTGCTCCAGGGGTGAAGGTTGATGTACAGTATGTAAAGGAGATGCTGAGCCCCTTCCTGAGGGTTATACGACCAGACCTGAGATGAAACGTTATCACTGATAATTATTCCTGCTTGTTTGAGTCTCTCTGCAGTACTTTGTAGACAGGTAGTTTCCTGCTTCAGGAAATTGTGAAAACTTTACCAATCTTAAGCATCTTTTAAATCAGTGACTAACAATACACAAGTAACACACCCCACAGTGTGTGCCAGAGTAACTAGTAGCTTGAAGATCTGGGTTTACTGCAAAAAGCCTCACAATATGTTGTTATATTATCATATCAAGAGAACAGATGAACACAAATGTAAATCCTCAGCGTGATAATGGGAATGTTATAAATAAGTTTGCTTTGAAACATTTCTCTTGCAGCTGTTCTACTGTAAATTGGATATAAAAATGGCTGGAGAATTCAGCGGCCAGATGCACGAACCTCTACAGACTCATAAAACTGTGTGAACGCACAAAAGCAGAAATATGAATGTGTCATTTTCATCTGAATAATAAAACTGTGTGTGCATTTTTGTTTCATAAAAATCTGATTAACAACAACGTGAGCCTCATTTCAGCTCCCACAATAAGCCATAAATAGATGACGATCCTGTCTTTATCAATAACCTTGCACACTGTCCACCACAAGTTATCAGGAATAGAGAAAAAGTCAAACTCACTACAATACTTGAGTACTTTTTAAGACTAGATAAAACAGAGAATTTCAACACTTAAAGTCACAATATCATATTATTTCTATTTTGTGTTGTGAATTGCAATAACATGTTGTGATACACTGCAACTGCAATTATGTCCCAAAAGGAAAACGTTGTCAACATTTGTCTATATAGGAGCAGCATAAAGCTCCAAAACGTCAATTTGTATTTGCGGTTTATATGATATTGATCATATGATACCACTTTACATTGGTGCAAAACTCAGGATCTCTAAAAAACCGTCACAAAATAGCAATGTTATCATATTGTGACACAACTAGGGGATTCCCACCCCTAGGAACCAGGAACTTGTTCACCTGTGGCTGCAGAGGAACTACTCCAGTAGACCTGAAACATGTACGGCTCAAACTGTCATTTCCTCAAATATTGATGTTTCTTCCACCTGCTTAAAAAAAATGTGAGATTGAATATCATTGTCAAGAACTCTCTAGGACTTTCAAGCTGACAGTGATACTGAAATTAGCGAAGAATAATAACTCCCTGCAAGGTAAGAAATGAATCTAAATACATACGATATGCTTTGGAACACACTTTGAGCTAAAGTTTAATTAATGAGGTTTCCAGTTAGTGGGATAAAATACGTAAACCCACTGGCAAAGTGTTTTCCTATTGATCTTTGATCTGCCTGGAGTTTCAAATCCCATCCATCTGGTTCTTAGAGCAGGTTTAAAAAAACAAAATCTCCAGTAAGTATTTGCAAACACTGTACACACACCGTACCTCGTGTCTGAGGAGTGTAGGTCACCCTGTGCCTCCCACTTTAAAAGAGTTGTAAGTAAGTGGCAGGCTCGTCACTGCTGTCCTGCAGGAAAAGATATACAGGATAAAGTGTGATGGAAAATCCAGAGGGTCAGAAGAAACATTTGGCATTATTGAACATCTCTTACTGTAAGCCTACCCACACATATGGGTTACTTTCACACACACCACATGGAGCAAGTTATGCACGGGTTTCATACTGAAGCCTAAACCTGATCAGATCATTATTTGCTGTAGAGACAGGCGAATCTGGAACTGAACCATTTCCCAGAGTCATGCAGGGTTTGATCTATGGCAGTTTAGCATCCAGTGAGGTTTGGCGAGGAAATGATAAGAGCTAAAACGGAGAACAAGAAGAGGAAAGAAAGGGATGGAGAGAGGCAGTAGGAAGGAGGCCCAATTTTTGATTGCTCTCCTGTGTATAAGCATTAAATATTCTATGAGATTTATCCTCTAAGGCTTTTTTTCGGGGGAGTTTAGTACTGGGAAGTCTATTTGTCTGCCTGACTGTCCCTGACTCCAGCTGGCATGTGCGTGTACAGTATGTATGCAGCAGATTGAATTTCATTTATGCACAGATTTGAGCTGTAGTCCAATCTCTGAGGCAGAGCTGCAGAAAATCTCATTGTGGCCGAGTTAAACCTCAAAGAACCAGGGATTTTTCTGGACAGAGATTCCCTGAAGTGCATCGAAATGGAAGAGAGACACGGACTCTAACAAAGCGTAAAGCCCCAAAGTGATCTAACCAGACTGAGGTGTCTAGGTTTGACTTTTCAGTTTTCAGTGCAATAGCTGTTAGGTTTGTAGCTCGCTCAGTGTGCAAGTCTGAACTGAGGCTCAACTCAGCTCAAACAGAAGCATCAACCATCATTAATTTTTACACCTCACTTTTTCATGTTAAAAAAAAAAAGAGCTACACATCTTAGTGTGTCTCCACTGGGCCTCGTTTACATGTTGTGTCTGGCCAATTATCTACCTGTGCCTGCGTGCATCACCAGGGTTTAGCTCAGGGCTGGAGGTTATCTAAACTCTGCAGCTTTACTGGGAGGACTGGTCGCCTGGGATGCCAGATATGGTGCTGGCTGGAGAGTGAATACAGCTCCACTGTGTTGGCAGGTTGCTTGGAACAACAACACTTTGTGTTTTAAGTGTGGAGCAGAGGAAGTCTGGACGTGGCGTCTTTAGAGTTTTTGGAAAGTAAGATGGATGGTTCTGTCTTTGTGCAAACATTTTGGAGAGAAATGTTTTGTTGGTGATCTGTGAAAACTGTTGAAATGTATATGCATCATTCTGAGGTTCAAGGTCACTACGACTACTACGATGAATGCTGCCTACATATAAATTAACGCAGGTACAGTAGATAGTTCCAGTCACAGGAAATTTGAGAGACGATAAACAGCATGAGATATAAAAATAAAATGCTCCAATAAAACTCAGTAATGAAATCAGAAACCACCTGGCTTTCCTAACATTTCAGAGCAGAGACATTATATCAGTCTTATGTATCCTGTGATGGCCTAATGGCTTCACTGTGCTGATATGACAACAGCAAGCGGCCTTGACCAGCGGTAGTGAGATGATCGCTGAGCATGCTAAACATATTACGTGAGTTTACGACTAAGCAGCAGGAGGCCGGCCGGCTGGAAGGCAGAGGAAACAGGAGCAGGAAGACCTGCTGTCCATAAACAGAGGAGAGTGTGGATGTGTGAGAGTGTGTGTGTGTGTGTGTGCATGCGTGTGCGTGTGTGTGGAAAACCCCAAACTAACCTACCTTGTCAGATGCACTTTAATCAAGTTTAACTGCTAAGCTTTCAGATTTCCATCCTACATTTCTCCGGCTGTTTCAGGTGTTTGTGGGTTGATATATGAAAGAGAAGAGAAGGATTCATGTCTTCATGTCTTCACGTCTTCACGTCTGCTCTCCTATATTAAGTTGATTCTCTGTCTCTCTCTGCTGTTTGATTATTAACCTTCCTTGTTAGGTTAAGGTTTAGAAGGTGCACAGTTTCAGCTCCATAAATCTGGTCTTCCTGCAGAGAGAGATGAAACTGCCTCCTATAGAGCTGGCATGGGCAGACAGAGGGAGCCTCATATATCACGTCAGCACTACACAGACTCCTGCAGTTCAAGTTAGAAATGGACAACCTTGCAACTCTCCTAAATATACTGCCTGTCCCTGAGGTCCTCAGTCCAAGGAAGTGTGCTGCACTGAAACAAATGTTGAGGACCAGCGTTCGTGTCAGATGTGCGATTGAGCTGGACAGTGTGTATGTTTTACTTTCCTCAAAATCAGCTGTATCCCTCTCTCTATTAGTTGAAATAAAACCAGCTCTGAGTTTTCACAGGTTGATGTAAAACTAAATAAATCCTCCGATGCACAAAAACAGGTGCAGGGGGTAACTGGTAAAACCGAATAACTAATGCTCTTCCAGCCTCTTCGTAGCCTCAAACGCTTACAGCCAAAAGTCTAAAACATTTTGATTTAGACATTTATTAAAAATAAATGTCTCAGAAAACACAAATGTGTCAGTTTCTAAATTTCAATAACTTTGATTATCTTTACTTGATACATCTACAGCCACAGACCTTGTTTCATTCCCATTTGATTCCTGATCTGGAATAAAAACAAAGCGAATTCATTGCATTGAATACGTTCCACATGTGTATGTGTAGTAAAGCCTATTTATAGGAGTATGGAAGATCTGTACAAACGAGAAATATATACATTTACTGAACCCACATGGCACTGATTGAGCCGAGCAGTCTCACTGTTTGTCCTGATGCCAAGTCATCAAGTGTCTCAGTTAAACCGAGCTCCACAGACGTGACCCTCAGAACCGGAGAGATTTACGGTTCGGTTACCATCTCAGATCTGCCTTCATGTGTTTTGGGTTTCAATCTGAAAAGAGGGTTTCAGGGTTTTTTTTTTTTATTATTATTATTATTTCGATCATTAGAGGAAATGGGAAACATTTCAGCAGTAAATGCTGCTGACCCCAAACCCTGATCGTTCGCCAGACAGAGAGCGCTGAAGGGAATCAGGCCCTCAATCTGAAATTTCACCCCGTGGTGTTTTCCAGGAGGGGCACTGTGTGTTTGGTGAATGTGTGTGTGTGTGTGCAGGCTTGATTTTACATGCCGGTGGGAGTTTCACCCTGAATCCACACCAACTGATGAGGAATTGTGTCAAAGTGGAGACACAAACAAAAGTCCCCACAGGTGGAGACTGCTGTGTAGGTTGTGGTTGGGCATTCATTTGTGATGGCTAAGGTGTGTGTGTGTGTGTGTGTGTGTGGCTTGCAGAACAGAGAGTCCCTTCACTTGTGACCAGCTGTGTAACTGTGTTCAAAGATATTTAAAGACACTCATCAAAATAAATGAGCTGCAGATCAGCTCGCTGCTCGTCTGTTCACCGCCTCTGTCTCATGAGCTGTAACTCACTCACTGTTGAGCTCCTTCACTGCTTCAACACACTCCCTCTGTTCAGGGCCAAACAATGCAGCTGTCTGAAGAGAAACATCACTGTCAATAAACCAGTGCAGTGTCAAAATTTCTTTCGATATTTAACACAATCTATGGTCTGACTTGTGTTTACACAGCTCGACTAAGGCCACACAAATAACCCAAAACATGTGTAAGTGGGAAGGTCCTGAATTGGATCCAGACACCATCAGTCTGGGACATTTTTCAGAGAAATGATGAATAAATAGTCAGATTTTTATTAAATACACTATCCTGTCTCCCTCTGCCACATGGATCTTGCCACAATGACAATCTGTGGGCTTGTTTATAAAATGCAGATGTGTCTGAAAGCTTTACTTGTTAACTTAAAGTGCTTACTCATCGTCACTGCGTTCATCTGAACGCATCACAAGAACAACAACGCCAGGGTCACGGGTGGCTCGCTTTGAAATGCCACTGGATGCAAGGAAAGCCCCGCCATCGTTCACATGTCAATCTCAGACCAACAGGGGAATACACAAAATATTAGCTGTCCCACAGATCTGTCGGCCAAGTCTGGCAACACAGACCGAAAACCACAATACAAAAAAATCAACAGGCCAGAAAAATCGTGGTGTTGTGACGTCAAGCTGTGAATATCAGTCCAACTCAGACGGGCTGTTGTGCAATTTAGATGCATGTAGCAACGACTAGATTGTAGGGAACATTAACTATGAAAAGATCTGTAACCAGTTTGACGTGTAAACAATTACATGTCAATTATTGTAATTACTCAACACGGGCTTGTTGCACTGTATATGGTGAATCAGCATGGCTGCCACAAGTCATCTTGCATTACACTGCAGCCTTTTTCACCCTGAGGTTTGTAGGATTTTACATTTTTAACAGTGCATGGTGTAGGCCTTGAGAAGAACTATGCAAGTCCAGACACCAAAATCTTACAGAGTTGTTCCTTAAATTAACAACCAGATTTACTCTGATGATGTAAAGTTCATGGTGTGGTGACAGGAAACAGAAAGCAGAGAAAAGAGCTCATTTAAAACCACGTGGAAAGGCAGAATATGAAAGCTGTAGCTTTGTTTACTCAACTAAAATGTTGGTGCTGCTGAGACTAGTGCAGTGTCTGGATGAGGCTAGCTTTGTCCCTGTCATCTGTCCTCCCCTTGACCCATACACAACAGAAACAATGGTCTTACACCTATTAAAACAAGAGCAGAACACAGTGCAGTGACGCCTGGGAGGCTCATTTCAGGGCAAAGCAGTCCTTTCCTCACAGGAGACGGGACGACTCACCATCTCCACTGCAGGTGTTTCTTGTCTGCTTCTATAAACAGAGTTCTCTGAAAATATCTTGAAAACATATTAAAACAGTTGACAAGAGACAACAGAGATGATTTGGGTCTGTGCAGGGATTTTCATTCATTTGTTTTTTGAAGATCGATTTATGGGAATCTAAAATATTCCCCAGCTCCAAAAGGAAAATAAGAAGGAACACTAAATCTGTGAGATATTTCAAGCCAACAACAATCAAAACATCCAAGATGGAGCAAAAAAAAAAAAAAAAAAGGACAGACAATGAGCTGTTTGGGTTGCAGTAGTAAACTTCCTGTGCCATATTTACCCCGATCACACCTGGTCCTGTCGGCACACACACCTTCAGCGGGCGCTGATATCTGTATGTGGGAGCGAGCAGACGTGTGAGAGCTCAGAGTGAAGAAGTGTGAGCAGAGCGAGACGTGGTGAGTGAGGACTCCATGTTTATTCCTCCATGGGGAGAGGGCTGTCATTGCTGAATTCCTGTGAATGAAGTATGGCTGCCAATTCCTGCGATACGGATAATTCACCGTTATAGGTCTGATGTGTCCGACGTGGACGTGACACTCACACCCACAATTGTGTGGAGAATTCACACGAGGGTCCGGGCCACGCGGACTCCTGCGGAGCCACTAATACTGGGAGTTTTAAGAGGGGCAATCAGCGGCCGACGTGACGGACAGGCTGCAGAGGTGTTGAGTTATTTAGATGCCTAATCCGAGCTGCGACAATAGCAGAGAAGAGCGAGGATGAGCTGACTCACTGGGGAGCTCTCAGTGACAATTAAACAAGATGCATGTAAAACACAAGCACATGTTGTTCACAGTGTCCTACAGCCAGTAAATAAAGACCATGAGAGTCCTGTCAATCACATGCAGCCATATGTAAATGCTAAGAGATAATATGCAATATGCTTTCAGAGCAAACACACCTATTGGATAACTCATACCTTAAGATATATGTACAGGTAGATGTATTACTGACCATGAGGTATTGTTTCTCTTTGACGTGACGTGTCACCTCAGTGGTCAGTAGTTTTATAGCCTGATCTAAAATGAGAGGAATCTCCTCAGCAGCTCAAACACTGGCTCTTTCCATGTGTTTCATAACTTATTAAAGTGGTTTTGTTTTATTTGTGCTTCAGAGGTGTTTTACTGTGTGCTGCTGCTACAGCTAATCTGACAGTGCTGAATTCAGACCTCCGGGTTTTGAAGTGATACAGAAAAGTTTTCTTCCCAGTTTCCACGATCTGCTGTGGAAGGAATTTATTTATTAAAAAGGCGTCGAGGATGCCAGCGACTTTTTTTGTGGTTTGAACTTGCTTTGTTTTAACAAAACCGTCTCCATCCCCCACGTCCTGGAAACACCCACAGTGACATTAAAATGTTGTGATTGATGGACTGTTGAATGACCGACGACTGATTAACAGGACTGGGAACTTGTCGGGACGAGAGCTCACTCAGGAAAGAAATATAAAATTCATATTCTGACACAAAAGACCAGAAAAAAAAGCTGCTTGTACGTATGACTCGGTTAACAAAGGTCACAGGAAGTGATTTCCGGACATGATGACAGCGCGCTCGACACATGCAGCTTCCTCCTTATTTAGTGTCTGCTGACAGCCAGGGTCGTCTCAAAGTCACTCAGGCAGCCGGTGTGAGCCCAAACCAAACACCTTTCCCCATTAAAGACGTGTTATTGTTGTTGTAACACAGGGTCAGACGCAGCGACTCACCGCTGTGTGTGGAAAGACTAAAGATTCAGTCGTCAAAATGACATAGTGATTTAAAAAAAATGTTTGCTTTTGCAGAGTGTGTAAAAATAAAAGGAGGACACAAAACATCACAAGCATCTGCACTTTTTCTTCAGAAACATTCTTTGTGTCTTCGGCTTGTTGCTGCAGCCTCTGAGGGGAATCTCCCATCATAATCTACTGCTTATACAATTTCATCCATGTGCATAGTTACATCTCGAGGAGCCACCTGAGGCTCAGGCGAGTATCATGTCTAACTCGAGGTTGTTATACGGAGATGTTCCATATCAGA
This sequence comes from Caranx ignobilis, assembly GCA_021432705.1. NCBI lineage: Eukaryota > Metazoa > Chordata > Actinopteri > Carangiformes > Carangidae > Caranx > Caranx ignobilis. The sequence goes on along the minus strand of MU269983.1, from coordinate 4,542,536 downwards.
TGTCTCACTCTGCTATCTCTGCTGGGTTTCCTGGGGTTTCCTTGGCTCAGAGGCTGAGCACAGGCCGACTTCCCTCCTGAAGGCCAACCCCCAGGTTTCAGCTGCCATTCTCCCGCGCTCTGGCTTCTCCTGAGAGACTGTAAACCTGCTCAGGTTTTCACCTGCTGAGGCCATGAAACCCAAACTGGCTGTAAAAGTCTGCAAAAAAAGAGGAAAAAAAGAAGAGTACGAAAGAAAGACAAATTATTCAGCCTCAGTTTCCCTCCCAGTTTGGAGAGCGGATTAGAGGCTGGTTCTCGGTGATATACTGTACGCTCAAACACACTCCTTCCTCTGCACTGCGCTCATGTGTAGGAGGCTGTTTGGACTGGAAGTGGAGGCGGAGCAGTGGACTTGACCACTGTGAGGGGGAAATGAGCGTGTTTCCACTAATCTTCCTCACTGTACCTCTGCATATCTATCAGTGTTATTCTGTTTTATGAGGAGAGGGAAGGATAGAGCTGTACTCTATGGAAGTTATTTAAAAGGTCTGCACCCACGGCTTCCACACACACACACACACACCATCACCCCTTCATCCCTGGCATGTCGGACCTGCAGTGGAGCGTGTAATCGTAACACCATGTCCAAGGCTGGAGAGAACTCACAGGCCAAATTGTGCATGTCATCGCCCGCTTCTGGCTGTGAAATACTGGATCTGACATCATCGCCCCTCATGGAGGGGCACGGAGGGACTACATGTGGGTGGGGGTGATGGGAGCAGAGTGGGAGAGGAGGGTGGGGTGGGGTGGGGGTGGTTGTATGGGATACGACGAGGTTGGGGGGTGAAGCAGCAGGGAATGTTGTATCTGTCTAAGTCGTTACGTCAAATTCTCTCGGTGGACATCGAAAATTATTACCTGGTCTCCTCTTCTCTTCTTAAATGTTGCTTCCGCTCTCCTCTTCTTCTTCTTCTTCTTCTGTCTTCCCACTACACTCCACTTCCCTCCATCTTTTTTTAACACTGCAGGAGGAGACTTATGGAGCAGCCACTGCTACTTCAGCTACACAAAGGAGTGAGCAAAGTCATTTACACTTCACTTTGTAGCTTTAATCCCGTTCACACACATTTATCACTTCCATACAAAACGTTCGTAAGAAGCTTTTCGGGGTTTACGTTTTTGCTCTGGGACACTTTGCAAGAAGCCAGAGACTGAATTAACTGCCATATATTAACATTGGATCCAGTGTGTATCAGTGGAGCTACAGAGTCTATGGTGAGATATCGCTTCAACAACATTAAGGAAACCACAGCCAGTTTGGCCAGGCCTTTCAGACATGTTGTTTTTTAGAATTAAAGTACTGAAACAGTTGCTAATAAATCCACCTTCAGCCTTGCATTTGTTATGTTTTTGGGGGAGCTGAACATTTCAATTATCTATGACAACATTAGCCTCTTGTGCACACATCCAGCCTGCAGAGGAGGCATGGAGAGCATGACTGGAGCTTGTTGAGATAAGCCCTCTCTGAAATTTTATAAATGTTGCATTGCTGAAATTGGCAGAACTAGAGTTTCATCCAGCGCACTGAGCTATGGGAGTTGTATTTTAGGCCGCTACAGCTATAATAACCTTCACATATGCAGACAAATACCACGGTATTGAGCAACAAGGAGACAGCAAATGGTGGCTACAGTTGCTGCTGCGGAGATGACGAGGCTGTTTCCAATAGTCAGCACACCAGCTGCAGCGATACCCACAACTCCCCTGCTACTACAGCTAATATCACACCAGCAGCAACATCTCAACAGACTAAGCAGACAGATGGGGGAGTAATTTATTGACACCAACTAATCAGATGGGATTAGCTCTCACAAACATGAGCGAACGGGACAAATTAATGCTGACGTACTGTCTCTGTGAACCTCTGTGAACTAACATAATCCACCTGCAAAGCAGAAACAGCGTGAGCTCTATATCTGTCTTCATGGCGTTCAACTCTCTGAGGTCTCTGCACCATAGTCGGACCGGCCACTGGGATTACTGGGACAAATCCCAATGGGCTGGTGCACCATCAAAACATCCATAAAGATTTCACCAGGCCTTTCTGTGCGTCTGTCATTGGTAGAAGACAAAACACTTAGAAGAGTCCGAGATCACACTAATTTCAGGTTAATCCTGTAATGTTGGACGACGAGTCTCTCAGTGACTCCTACATTATATTGATTTAGCACCAAGACTTGCTTTGTAATAATAAAAAAAAAAACACAGGGAAATCTCTCTCAGTTAATACAAAATGTGACCTTTGACCGAAACCACAATACTTCCCTAAACCTCACCACAGTCTGGACTGTGGATACAAACTCCAGTCTGTCGTGTGACAGTTGAACATTTTGTACGGCCAAACACCTTGTGCCAAGTCTGCTGCTGAAAATAAATGTTTTTTATTTCACTCTGAACAAAATCCAGACAGCAACTCTTTGCCACCACAATGTAACTGGAAAAGCAGTTTAACTGTAAACGGACATAATTTATAGGAGCTGGGGCTGATTAATAATATACAAACCAAAAGAAAAGAGCGAGACGGAGTCACGGCTTCCTGTGTTGAGCTCGGTTCAGTTCAAAATGAAGATCATCAGATATGGTTTACTTGTAATAAAAAGCTAGATTTAGAAGTGAAGTGCGTGTGTTTTGCCTCCCTCTCTGTGAAGCAAACGTCTCCAGCTTCAGTGGTGTGGTTGGTTGTGGTCAGGAGCGTGTTTTCCTGTGATGTCACAGGGTCCTGAAGTTCATCACTGGAAATCAGCAAAATAAACATCTTGGGGACGTTAAGAATTTTTAGTCCGGTTCATGGAAAGACTAAAAACGACACTCAGGTTTCAGCGTCAAACGACTTTTTCCTCAAGAAATTCACAATTGGGTGGTGGTGGGGGGTGGTGGGGAGGTTGTTCTACTTGACCTGCACACCCACAAACGAGTCATGGCTGTTAACGAATAGCTTGGCAGTTAGGGATCACGACACAGTCCCATAAATTTAATAAATGTTATAAGAGTATCAGATGACACGGCGGGGGTTGTTCCAAAGGTCTGTCTCCGTTGTATCGGCAAATATCACGTTTTAAAAAGGTGGTGTCCTTGAATGTACTCCTACCTTGCCCGCTTCACCGTGCGTGCCCTTCCCTTTGACAGTGGTTGTGGTTGGGCAGCTGTGACCTCGGGAGACCCGCTGGCTCACAGGCATCTCTGACCGGCTCTCGCTGGTCCTTTTTAAGTATTTGACAGGTGAAATATGACGGGCTAATCTCTCTGCCCCCCTCAGGGACACGGCCAGAGAGAGAAAAACATTAGTCCTGACCTTGGAGTTTCAGATGCAAATACATTCTCGAGGAGACAACCAGTCGACCCTGCCGTGACCCCCATAGTTTACGACAGACACACACACACACATACGGACGTGCTACATGCTTACACACGGGCAGTTTTTTAGAATAATCACTCTTTTCTGTTCAGGCACACACACAGGTACCTGCACGCATGTTAATGTTCATTCATCTTCAGAAAAAGTGAGTGAACAAACCACTCTTCTCACTGAACCCTTGGAAAGATAAAACAAAAGGCACATCCACCCTGTGGAGGTGCCATCTAAATTTAGCTGATGTGGTATATTTCCAAGTGAAGCCTTGTCTACACATAAACACCTGAAATATGAAACCACAGCCACGAACACGTTAGTGAATAAATACTGACGTCCCCTCTTCTATTTATAAGCCCTTTGCTTTATTCTAATGTGATGCGAGGATGACTCACAAAGGAGGGTCTCAGCTTACAGGTTTACATTCAGCCACTGTGAAAGAGCTCACAGTGCGTAAGCGAATCACACTATCTGGCTGTGAAGACAGGCTCTGTTACATTTTGGCCTGTTCACCTGGAAACCTGTGAAGCAGCGACGCTGTCCTGTATTTCTGTGCTGAAGCTCTTGTGAAACGATGTCTCCTCCAAAAACAGTAATCATTAATTATTTTCTCAAATAAACTACACAGCGGGACACGGCAGAAGTATTTTCAACCACAGGAATAATAGGTTCTGACTATTAGAGGAGGGTTATATCAAATGACAGCTACATGTAAGCAGACTGTCCTATTATTATTATTATTAACGAGACATTGGCAAGCACTATTATAATATTTTGTATCTGATCTAAAACAGAGCAAATTTTATTTATTTTATGCAGACATGGAGCAAAACCCCCCAAATCATTAACTTTCTTTCCTTCCTGGCTTCCTTCCAAAATAAAAGCCCCGGGACTCAGAAGGACTGATGCTTCAGTTCCCTGCCCCGGTTCACGGCCTGTTGCTCCTGTTTACCTCACTATTACCTAATTATCTAATGCATGCATGCAAGGAAACCAGTCACATGAGCAGACAACTGAACAGATGAGGTATTTAGATGTCCTATACTATTGTTACCATAGTCTCGTAGTGGACGATGGTGCTTAGATTTTTTCATCAAATTTCCCCGGCGACTTGAAGATTTGGTTCTCATAAAACTTCCCGACATTTCCAGACCGTACCTGACAAAAGGTAACAAGACCATTTATTATTTTAAAGCTTTTTGCTGGGTAATTGACAGGTCAGGCACAGACAGGAACCGTGGGGATATACTGTAAAGTGGGGTATGACATGACATAGCGGTTATGTGGTATGTGCCTTAACCATTAGGCTGCCAGGACGTCCCACTGAAGGAGTTAAGGGCTGCTTCCATCCATTAAACCCCCACCTTCCACATCTGCTCCGCCACATAGATTACTTTTTGTGGGTCTGTACAGTCCATTGACAAGAGCTGAGGGATGGAGGGCTGGCTGGCTCAGTCAGCTCAGGGCTTCTTTATACAACTTTTCTTTAACACCCACGATGAAAAAACGACAGACAGATACATGACCTCCACGTGACACACGAGAGGAGCTGAACTGATGCTGTGAAAACGAGGCTAGAAGTTCTGCTTGGAGTTGGAAAGAGGTGAGCTTACCAGATCTTTGCTGCAGGATGCTCCTCACCTCTGCTTGTTCTCTGCACAACCTGATTTACCAGAAACCTGCCAAGAAGAGAAATGCATGGGAAGACTAAGATTAGCATTTAATGTAGCTATAATGCTCATCCACTGGTGCAAATGTTCATCAATAACATAAAGAAAGAACACCGGCACAGTTGCATGCACGCTCCTCAGTCTTTCAGTTATCACATGTGTAAATAATTAGTTTATTTCATTGACTTAAAAACACACATTTCCAGAAAGGCAAACATATATTTAGTTTGTCCAGCTCGCACAGCACATTTAAGATCTGCCCACAGCCATGTTGGGTTTGGAGGTCTGCTCGTGGCCTCAGCTTGTGTTTGTTGAAGTCGTTCATGGTGGATTTCGATGTTGGCGTTGGATCATTGTTCTGTGATAGAAGCCAGCATCTTTTCACTTTCACTTCTTGCAGGACGGGAGGACTGCAGGACACACTCTGCATCCAGAATCCAGTAGTTTCTGGCTTGTAGAGCAGCAGTTCCCTCTGTCTGTGCAGTGTTTCTTGTGCCGCTGGCTGCCACACAACATTTGGCGATTGTGGCTAAAGAGCTCAATTTGAACCTCATCTGTCCACAGCACTTGTTTTAGGTTTATCCAGATGTTGCTTTACTGACTTGCAGACTTTGCGAATGAAGTTGCAGATAAGGTTTCCTCTGATGACTCTTCCATACTACACCGTGTTTGCGCATCACCACTACTGTGTGCGATGCGATGGTGCCCCAGTTCAGGACTGGCCACCAGCATCCTCAAAAACCTCTTACAGGTGCATCATCGAGCGCAAGCTGCTGGAATATATATATATATGTATATATATATATATATATATATAGATAGATAGATAGATAGATAGTGCAGGGTCGTGATGTAGGACCCCATATATCGTCGGTCACGACAAGAAATTTTCTAGCATGCCAGAAATTTGTCGGGAGGTCGGCGACTCGTCTTTAGGACATCGGGACGTGACACAGAGCCTCACTAACTATACGTCCCGATAAAAGCTCACGACTCCGCGATCCCTCTACGATTATGCAAATTAGGCTGCGACTCGTCTGGGACGACAAAATCGTGGCAAAATCATACAATGTAAGCCCGCCTTAAGCAGCACCAGACTTACAGTTTTTAGGCCCAGACCATCACTACTCCACATCACACTTATCTGCTTGCCTGCACAGCTCACTGTGCTTACATGAAAGTACATCATCAGCCAGGACTACAGCTACTGAAGCAGCTCAGAGGATTTATCAGCTCCATAAATGTCATCAGCTGACAAATGAACGATGTTTGACCTGCTTTAAAAAGTCTTAAAAAGTCAATTAAGGCCAATAATCTCAATTCAAAAGAAGATAGAAGAAAAAACAAATTTTTGTTCATACTCCAGTGTTTCTGTGATGTAATGCTCTTCTTCTTCTAAATCCATGAAATAAAGCGCAATAGTGATTTAATATTTGGATAAAAGCTGATTTTTCTGTTTGCTGTGGGGGTTTGTATGCTCTTCAAACAAAAGGAGAGACTGCCCAGTGGTGCCCAAACTTCTGCTTAAAGCCGTATAATGTTTTTGACAGCACAGGGTGTGATTGTGTTACACTGTCTTTGCTCTCTGTGATTTCAGGTTGGGTCTGTTGCAGAGAACAGGTGGTGGACACGTGCTGCTGCTCTGAGCCTCCGATGCTCACATTCCTTATTATAAGTACATCTCTGTCATCAAAGGACTTTTTCTTTTTTCTTTTTTTTTTTTTTTATAAATCAGGGTGTTTCCTTCTTTCTTTTTTTTCCATTGCAGGAAAAACCTGGATGGCGAAGGAGCCGAAGGAAGTTCTGCTATTGAATTTCTCCTCCTCCTCCTCCTCCTCTTCGTCTGGAAAAAGTCCAATCTGTCAAGATGAATATTGCAAACATGTCTGTTTTGTCTAGATAAAAATGGGACAAAAGTGAAGGAGGTGCAGAGAAAAAACGGGGGACACAATGAAAAAGAAGAGGAACTGTGAAAAGATGCACAGGGGACGAGAATGAAACAAATGAGATATAAAAAATGAAGATGGACAAATCCCTGCTCTCCTCTTACTCTAACAAGGGGAAAGGGACTGTTATCTGAGAGGGGAGAAAAAGAGAAATAACGGGAAAAGGTTGAGACCACACAAAACCTACACACAACTCTTGCTTGCTCTGAATCTCAGGGGAACCCTAAGCCATACAGTGAGGTAATTCAGACCATCTGCAGGGAGCCCAGGCCGAAGAGGGGCCCTCCATTTTTAGCAGGGCTCCATAAAACAGGTTCGGCGGGTGGACTCGGGTCCATACGGTGGCTCTTGGCCACGAGATTTACACCAGATTCGCAAAAACATAAAATCCACAGAACAAATATCAGTGTCCGTGTGCTCTGCCATAGCAGCAGCAGCAGCAGGGAAAGTTTCATAACTGTGAATCACGTCTTTGAGACACACGGCTGACCTGTCCTTCCTGCTCAGTTACTGGTCAGTGAAGTGAAACCACGCTGGCACACACAGGTTTACACAGGCTTTATGAGGGGTGTGTGTGAAGCTGTTTATGGTGTCTGTTGATAGTGCATGATAGTTATTTTGTCTCTGAATTGTGATATCCTATTGATGTTTTTCTTGATAGATTGATAGATTAGGCCTCTCTCTCTCCTTTGACAGTGTTATCATTTATTCTACTCGTCACCAACATAAACAAATCTTCTTATAATGATTGTTTGATTGATGCTTTCATTGCATTTTCATTCTCATATAATGATATTTCATACACTACTTGCTTGTTAATGTAACTAGAGCTCATAGACCTCAGTTTACATTAATGCAGAAACATGCGTCTTCCCAGATAATCAATAGTTACAGTTCAGTGTGTAGACAAACTTAGTCAAAAGTGAAAACCTTCGTCAGACCTGAAGTTCTCTAACTCTGCTCTAACTTTCAAGACCTTTCTGCTCTGTCTCTCTTCCTAATGTTGCACTCACTCATAGCATGAATACACACACACACACACACACACACAGCTGTACAAGACACTACGGAGACATGTAGAGTCACGCTCACTTGATCTTGGAGCCTATCAGAGCACCTCATATAGTATGTCCCTCACCACAGCCAGATGTCACATTCAATTTGCCAATGATCTGCTGGAGGGTATTCTTGGAAAAGAACATATAGTGAATATGTGCATACCTAGTGAAATGCTAGGAGAAGCCTTAATCTCATTTTCAGGGGGGGATTAGTGGTAAGGTTAGCCATGTGAAATTATCAGTCAGCCTTTTGGAGTAACGGTGTCTGCGAGGATGCTGTATCAGGACAGCTGAGGGTCAGAAAGTACGTGTTCTCCTCTGGACGCAGTCAAAAACCACCTCTGTGTGGGTCAAACAAACAGCCAGAGACAAATATAGACATAGTCATACTGGTTTAGTATTATTGGTTTGTTGACAGGTCAGCAATGTTCGACGCATTGCAGGAAGGACTGAAGTACAAACTCTTCCAAAACCGGTACGAAACAGGAGTGTAATTTGGCCTGGCATCTTAAATAAACTGTTCATCAGAAAGTACATTTAATCCTGATTTAATTACAGCTCTGAACGATGACGGACATCAGCTCAGCTTTCATTTTCTGCTATTTTTAAGCGTCCGTGCCGGCCGTCGTATCAACATCTATTCAACATTCAAATGTTTCCTGGCAGTTCGCGGTGTTTAATCACTTGGAGCAACAGATACAGTAGCTGGAGATCTCAGCTGGACGAACAATATTGACTTTCAGATTCTTCTGTGAACATCTGACACTTCTTTCACGCACCTGTGTGAGGAACACAACCCATCGACTGCAATAACGTTTGAACACATACTACATGTTCATTAGAAAGTGAATTTTCTCATGATTTGCACTGATACTGTCTTCCTTTATAAAATAATCTAACTGCATTAAGTGAAAACTGCCAGTTAATCCCATATCCCATTATGAAATGCAGATGTGTAAATGAGCAGTTGGCATTTCAAGTGTATTGATAAGGGCTTCAGATTGGATTCAGCCCGACTAACTAGGCTGTGGGTACGAAACTGAGGCTCCAAGGCGTGTGCTACCTACTAGATGAAACACCAGGGTTAAGACCCTTTCACATTGGGGACGTGACGAATAAAAGACACGAATATTTCATCGTACAGGCGGCGACGCTAATATGCGGCGGCCACACCAATTATAAACCAAAGTTTCGCTTTGCGTCAGGTGGTTTTTCGCCGTTCAACACAACCTCTCACTGATGAAGACCAGAGTTTGAAGAAGAATACTGACACGCGAAATATATACATATATAATATGTTGTGGTTTCTCTCTACTTTTCTACTACTCTTTACTTTTCTTGGGCCGTGATAAGTCATACACTGGGTGTACTACTCATTCAGTTAAGTCAGGTGAACAGAAACAATCAATTAGCTGCATTAGCAACCATCAGAACGAACAAGAAGGCTGCAGCAGCTAAACCCCTGAGTGTTTGGTGCTGAACAAGTCTGAAGTGACATCGGTGTTTAATTTATTAAAAGGAGGATTGGGATTTTGTCACTTTAACCCCTGTCCACTGTGAGTCTGACAAGAAGCAGCCCTGAGGTCAGAGTCAGTCAGTAAAAGTTTGACTCCTGCTTCCACTCCGTCTTTTCAAAGCAGTGAAATCACATCTTACTTGCAGTTCCCACATAATCTCAGCAGTCCACCTCAGAAGTGACTTGACAACAACAATGAATAAAGACAAAAGGATTGAGTAAGATCCAAGCGCTTTAGCACCTGAACCCTTGCGAGTACAATAAATGTCACGGGGATATTTATAGCGCAGTATATGGAGAATGTCCAATTCCCCTCTCCTCAATAACGCTCATGCATCTGCTAACGGCATCAGAGCGAAAAACCCCTTTTGCTCCATCCGAGAGGGGTGAAGAGGGTTTGGGGAAGTGAAAATAGAAAAGTGCATTGCGTCAGCTCATCTCTGTGCCACTGCACACTTTCTATTAACTTACACTTTAAGCCCCTCGTAACCCAAACCCCAGCCAACTGCAGGCCACGCTGCCCTGTAGGGCCCTGGGACCGAGAGCTATATATATCCAACACTCACCTTTACAGCTGCCAAGAGAGCACACCACACAGCAAGCTGTAACTCCATCACACCATACATGAGCTGGCTGGATGGAGAAATTTGCCCTCAGCAGAACAACTGCCATGAACGGCACATGATACACAAACACTGACTACACCAAAGAGTATATATATATGTACATATATGTACAACCATGTTGTGCTCTCACCAAATAGCTGCACAAATATGTCAAATGAGTAAAGAGCCAACGTTGACAGGATACACATCCCCAAATCAAACCAGATTAAACAGCAAAATGAAAACCACTCGGCTCAGAGAAGACAAATCGAGGAGCTTTTTTGAAACTGTGACAAATCTATTTAATCATTTTTCTGTGAGTGTGTTATTGTGAAATCAAGACGGGACACCAAATGTGTAGCAGCTGCCTCGAGTTGGATGCCACCAATGGCCGGCAATGCTTGGAGGGTGACGACAGGTGTTTGTGTATTTGCTTTATTTTTGTTTAAATGTTTCTGCAATCAACAGAGGCCCTCCAAGAAGTGTAACCATAGATTATCATAATGAAGCTATGCACCAATATGTACCTTTTAATTCCCCGTTAACAAAAGTTAATGGCACGCTCCCAACAGGAACTGTGGACTGTATGTCTCTTTTCTATAAGTTTTGTAAATGTTTTCTTGTTATTTGTTAAAAACAACTGAAAACCAATGGTGCCATGTCCTTCCTTCCTTCCACACATCACCATCATCCTCCCTCTTCAAGCGATCTAACGTGTAGCCACAGCGAAGACCGTCATATTATTTCCATTGAGCCTGACTCAAGAACTTGAATTGAATAAACTAAAAATAAAAAAGTAACATAAATCTTCCAAAAGTAAATCAAATGCACCTGTGCAGCAACATTATATTTTTTTTGTCTGCACCATATTAATGTTTGGAAACTGCAGGGAACACACTGAATGTGTCAGTGCATTGACGTGGACAGCTACCAGGGACTTGTGGCGAGGTCTCTAAGAGCTCTTAAGAGTTCATGTTTACCAACTCTCATTTTAAGTTTGCTTTTTGCTTCATGACTTGTACTTATTTTAGTTTTTTGCTGGCACTGCCCTGCTTCAGGAGATTTGATATAAAGTCAGTCAGAGTGTGGTCTTTGAGTTATTCTATGTGGTGAAGCTGGCTGCCAGGAGCGGCTGCATTGGTGCGCAAGCTGTCGAAAGGCCTCACAAACACAAACTGATGTCTGGGTATCTGAGAAAGTGTGGATGTAGTGTGAAAGTGTTGTGAACGTGACAGATCTCAGTGCGCTGACAGCATCACCAGAGATTCACCCGTGGCCTCGTTCAGTCTCTTCTGCCAGGGGGACATCAGCCCCATCAAACGGACCTTGTATCTTATGTCTGAGGGCCGTGTGTCCAGAATGTGTCTAAATCCAGTGAACATGGTCAACAGTTCACACCTGACATCAGAGCACCTCTCGAAAACATCTCGAGACCACTTGTAATCAGATTCCTCTTTCTCACATTTGAGTTTAGAATACACACAAGAGGTCGCGACCTCTGAGAACCGGAGAAAAATCAATCATATCTATCATCAGCTGTCAAAAAGTAAAAACTGTCTTTGATGGCGCTATTGGAATCACTTCACCACCAATATTGATTTTTGGAAAAGATAAGGCAGCATCAGCATAATAAAGAGGCCGAAGTGATCATTAAAAAGAACTAAGACGATAACTTGGAGCTGAGTCGTGATGGTTCGTCTCCTGGAGAAATGATCCAGGCTAGAATCAGCAGTGCCTATGTTAATGTGAAGTCAGTGTACGTTTGCTAACTTGTTTGTTAATATTGTGTTTATACAGATGCATTGTTTTGAATCAAAGACCAACCATTCAAGTTCTTCTCCATGTTTGGGATCCTCTCTGGACTATACTGGGGTTGACTCGGCCCAGGCACCTTGGAGGGGCCTGTACGAATCCACATGGACTCAGATCTTCAAATACACTTCACTTTTTAGTTTTTCCATGTTTATATAATTACCTTATTGTTCTATTTCAATATTTCCCATTTATTTCCTCAGTTCAGTCTCAGTATGGACGGTGTATTCTGTGTTGAGTACAGCATTGAGCAGGGAAGATGGCGTCAAACGTCTGATGACTTCTGTCCTAAACAGATCAATTACTGCAGTTAACAAACACACTAACACATGTATTGGTTTACAACAACCACTGAATTGAGTCTTAATAGGAATTACATTTAAGATTACCATGAAATCAACAAGTCATCAGAGTTAGCACCACAGCTGCAAAGAATATTAACTAGTTGAGTTTTTCCACTGGAAACTGAGTTGTGTTTTTTGTGCGCAGGGCATCTTCAAGTTGACGCTGGTAAAAGGGCCAAACCCAGACTGCTGCCACAAGGTCGGAGGACTTTAAAGTCGAACATTATTTCCATTAAAGGGCACTCAGAGGTATGAAAATTAGTGCACGATATATGTGTGACAAAATTATAAAGCAGCTGGCAGTTACTGCGAGACCACAACGAAACCGGAGAAATGGTTTAGTCGTATATAAATGTCATTTCTAGGAGCCACCGTGTGAGAGCGTGTAGAGCGCTGACATGCTCTGTTTGTCTAACCTACATCAGAAACATTTGGTGTGGAACAGTAGCAGCTCGAATATGAAGCGGCCATGAGGAGGAATATCCCCAGTATCCGTGCTGTGCCTTTGAAATCCTCTGCAGAGAAAGTCGATTCGTCTTTTCCACTCTGTGACTAAACAAAAGGTAAAAATCTACTCACATCATTCAGTTTCCGTCACAGACAAATGTGCAAATCGATTTTACAGCTAAGTATTCGTGTCATGTGCAATTCTGCTGCAATAACATGCACTTGTGTTTCACATACACGCACACGTCTGTGGGTACAGGCTTCAAAAAATGTGTATGTATGTGACTGTGTGTATGTGTGTGTGTGTGTGTGTGTGTGTGTGTTTCTGCTGATATAAATCATTTCAGCACAGCTGCCGTCTGCTGCTCTATCTATCCTCAGATAAGCCTTCTCAAATCTCCCTCCAACCATCATGTGGCCTTGCAGCGCTCACGGTCTGGCTGCCTCTCAAACCTCCACGTCTGTGTGCAAGTGTGTGTGTGCAAGTGTGTGTGTGTGTGTGTGTGACAGCATGTGTTTGCCCCTGTGTTTTAGAGAATGTACAAGTGTACAGAATGCTTTGGAGCAAATGTGGGTTTGAGAGAGAACGTGTTGGTGTGAGTGTGTGTGTAATTATGGGTGGAACTAGTGCTGGCTAATCCCTGAAAGATGATCATCAGCTTCAGCACAAACTTATTGTGATATCTTTATCATATTTTCAATCTCTGATAAGATTATTAGATGAGTATTTGCTGGGGTCTGGAAAACTACAGATGTCAGAGCAGCCAGATAGTTAAAAAACAAAAGTATACTAGAGTTCAGTCAGACTGCTGTTTGTTAATAAAGAAGAGACACAGTTGGAGCAACAGAAACAGACCATCAGCATGTGGAAAGTGTGGAAAACTGAGGAGGGAGAAGAGGAAGGAACTGGATGGTAGAGAACTGGTGAGAAACGATATCTGGAGAGAGGGAGTGGTGAGAGAAGACCTGTGTGTGTGTGTGTGTGTGTCAGGGGTGCACACAGGCCACAGAGGCAGATGGAGTTTGGATTTAGGTTCCTACGAACGGACCCGTCACATTTCATTCTTCACTGTTGCTGAGTGCACTAACACACACACGTGCTAAAAACATACGGTACAAACTCTTGCATTCACACAGTCTGCTGCTCAAACCTTGTGCTGTGTTCAATGTGTGAAATGATGCATCTGTGGGACTCTGTGTAGCAAATGTATATTAACATGCATCATTACATATGACAACATATTCACACTTACACAATGTCTCCCAGTTGTTGTGTTTTCTCTGAACACACAAACAAGCATCACTTTTAAACCTGCGTCACCTGACACATATTTTCTGAGTTTGTTGTTTTTTTTCCTCCAGCTGTGTGTGAAACTCATAGAGAGCAACGCTACGGGATAAAGCAGTGCGCGTTGTTGGGTGTGCAAATCACACACACACACACACACACACACACACACTCAGACACTAATAAACACATACACAGTAGGCTACCATATGCTTCTAGTTGAGGTGGCCTGGGTGAGAGCGAGTGGTTTTTGGATGACGGCCTTTTGCACGCGCAATATAGCTCAATGAGGATACATTAGCGGTTACCTTCCCAGCAGAGAGTCCCTAATGAGCAGGGGAGAGCTCAGCACCTCTCACTCTCACACACACACACACACACACACATGTACATGTGCAGTGACACACTCAGAGGAGCAGCACACACAGGTATCGACACACGTTTAGGAATGCATGTGCACCAACACACACACACACACACACACACAGACTCGGTTCTCTCCTGTGGGGTTTTCGAGGCACAGAGTGGAAACATGCTTAGAGGCAGAGAAACAGATTCCAACTTCTTTCTTTTACTAAAATATATTGATGTAATTCTCAATAATCTAATAATCTAATCGACAGCGAGGGGTCCAGTGTAACTAGGCTCTAATAACCCCAGTAACTCAGTGAAGGGGAAAACCAGGCACATCATAAAATACGGCCTGCAGTGTAACATTAAGCCTCATGAAGCAGTTTGAGGGACAGAGTCCGGCTCGGTCTCAGTCTGATGATCCTACAGTTCATTTGGAAAAAAGGCCTCCAGAGCAAATTTAGTGCAGCACCTCCATGCAGCTGGGTGAGGCCACGACAGATTAAACACACTTCAGTCCCCCAAAAAAACAGCTCCGACATTTCCCACAATACTACAGTAGACTTTTCATTGGCTTTCATGGACGGATATTGAGATATTCCACATTATAATATGGATGATGTGATATCTGTTGCACCAAACAAACATGTTCCTTTATAACATTACAATGCATGACACTCTTCCAACACACTGCAAATCTGATGACATTGCAAGTAATGGTGCAGCCCTGCTGGTACCGAATACACGTTCCTCACGGTAAAATGTGCAGACTCCATTGCAACGCCCCCCTTTGACCTGTAATGCATTAGAAGTGCAGAGTTTATGTGGACATGAAGGTTATCATGTTACATATGGGACAGCTTCGTAGAAAAACACAATAAGTGCTAATGAGCATTTAATACGAACTGAGCTACTTCCTTCTGAAACTCTGCGTTAATAATCTATATGTAGTTTGTGGAGAGCAGCTGAGTAATTTTCCGATGGACTGAGCCGCATCAGCTGAATTCCTTTCACCTCAGGGAGAATTGAGAAAACAGGTTTTATTGTAATTTGGGTGAACTAAGCGTCTGAGTGGCCGGCTGGTACATTCCCTACAGAGCTCTGTTATTAACACATTAGAGACCGACCGCCCTGTTGCTCCTTCACATTTCTCTGCAGCTCTGCTGGACCACACCGAGTCAGAATTAACACACACACACACATATTATTAATCGTTATCCAAAATATATTCAAGCCTCACACAGACAGTAAAACATAAACATGTGGATACAGATGCTAGGACCAGATTTCACATTATCATGATGGTTCATGTCACATTAGGTGATCAGACATTTTGTCGTCTTTCACAAACTTCATGATGTGCATCCAAATTTTGACACCCCCACGTCAGAGTAGGACATTAATCATATGCACTATTTCTATAGTACAAAACATAGTAAACAGGACGGGATGTGGTTATATGTCCCTATACTCATCAGTTCCTTCATTTACATTAAGCTCGCCTCACTATGCGCTCGCTCTGAAAGGCTTTCGTCCTCTTCTTTGGTTTCGTAACACAACATCACACAACAGAAAACACATGTAAGAGGCAGGGAATGCCACTGATCAGCACAAAGTCACAAGACTTATCGCCCCTCATATTTAACCGCTGCGAGCTGCGAGGCTATTTTGTTCCTTCCCACAGGTGTTAGGAGTTAATGCCGTCGGTCATGTGACAGCCGCTCGGGCTTTGGTCCCTCAGGATGCCGCGGAGGCTTCAGGGGCTATGAACGACCAGCTCTGCTGCCTTCATCTGTGTTAGGAATAACGGTGTTAACAGCTTCTCACACAGCACAGACATACAGCAGCGCTGGCACCGCACACAACAAGGGAGAGAGACAGTGAAGCGCGAGGGGTTAAAACAAATATACTATGGTGTCGCTCAGTGAATAAAAGGAAGGTGCGGACTATACCTGGGTATATTGTTACCTCAGATAACAACGTCACGTTTGTTTTTACTCTTCACACACAAAATTAATCAGGAAAAATAAGTCCAATATTCCTTTTCCTTTTTAGAAAAGTAAGGGAAACGAGACCACACAGTGCGACCAAGTACATGTGATGTGTTGCTATTAATCTGTGTTAACAACCTGGCAGAGACACGACAAAGATACACAGCAAAGTTTATAGAGAAGCGAAAAGACGTGTGGCACAATATATAACTGGGAATCCTGTCAACAGTGTTAAAGGGTCAGTTCACCTAAATCATAAACTTTGTCAAGGAATCTCATGAGACTTTTCCAGCATCGACGTGAAAAACCATTTTCTCTTTTGGGCATAAAACTGAATTCTGATTTTGTCTTTATAGATACATACAAGCTCTGTCTGACGGGAACGAGGCGCCTGGACAAATTTGAGATATTTTTACGAGGAAGATTCAAAAACTTTCTTTTACAGTGCTTTTTGTGGTTGCTATTGTGCACACAGCAGGCAGTGTATAGTGCACTATATAATGGTGTGTATTTGGGCATGTATTCAAGCACATATGTGTGTATTAGTACTAGTAATGTGCGCATACAGTACATAGACACACAGACACACACACACATGCAGCACTTGACCTTGTGCCAAGGCATCCAGTTCATCACCAGTGAATCCCCTCTCTGTTGGTGGTTATAATGGTGTTTCCAGACTAAATTAAATAACATGTCCTGGGCAGAGACACAGAAAATGTGAATGTGGACAAAAAGGACAGAAATAAAGGGGTCAAAAGGGGAAAAGAGCCAAAATGATGACGAGACAATATAAGACGGAGTGAAACAAGGCCAAGCAATAACAAAGGTGAAAAGGACACAGAGGGCGAGATAAGACGCAAACGGCGCAGGAGAGCGAATTGGAAAAGACGAGGATGTTGAACAAATCCCAAGTTTCCTCCTGTGCTCTGAAGCCAGGAGGACGATGGATTTTAGGTTTAACAGCTGGAAGACATGGAGGTGTCTCTGCAGACAGACCCAGGCCTGTAAAGGAGCACTGAGGCAGGGCAGGATCCTCAGACCCCAGCCAGAACACACACACACACACACACACACAGAAGACATCTGGATATACACACACACACACTTCACAGCAGTGATCATCATTATAAACTGATATCCTGAGCCAGCAGCACATAGAGGAATAAATAATTTAGGCAGTAAAATGGGTGGATGACACCAATACAAAAACAACGTGACACTCGGAGCGAAAACACAACTTTGTCTATTCAGTGAGATTTCTATACAGCCATTTCAGACATGAGCGCTGCTCCGCCCTGTCAATCCTATAATCCTGCAACACTGCAGTATAAATGCAGAGCGGGTCAACGCCTGAGTGGATATCATTTTAAGAATTGTGCAAGCATGAGACAAAGCTCCCAGTGCAACCCTGCTGCGCCGAGGCCTTGAGACGGGGCCAAGTATTACTGAGATGTTGTACATCATATGGCATGTTTAGGGATAAACAGGTCCCACTTTGTAACTAAGGAAGTACTAAAGTATCACAACAGTCAAAGAGACCAACAGAGAGAAGCATAAGAATGACACACACTATCTGTTTAATTACACATGTATTGGATCGGTGTAGTGTGGTGGTACATCGCATCTGAAAACACTCACATGGTCATGATGCATGCATGTGTATTTTTGATGGTATATATATATATATATATATAATTCAAATATTAGGTTAAGCAGTAAATACTGCAGTTAAGGTGCAGGTATAATACCTATTTAGGATGATATAATGTATATGAACAATTATATACAACTCCCAAACGTCTACATAACATGTAACTGTAATGGCTATTTCTACCCACCCATCTATAACAATACAACTAAAGAATTTAAACTGCTTAACTAGGAAACAAATTCGATTTCAGTGATTTATTGGATTCAATCAGCTTTCAAGAGCCTAAACTGCGCCAATCAAGTAATAATTTAGGTTAACTGTGTATACAACACACATCATAGGCACAAATGATTAGTCGAGGGCCACATGAGATATATTTGACTTTGCAGCTCTAAATAGTAAAGTATGAATTTTAGCACGTGATGATGTATTCAATTTTCCCTTAAAACGAAAACTTGAGAATATGAATTAAAATCAAATATACTGAGATTAAGAATAACGAGGGACGCAAAAGTCGTGCACCTCGTCACTGGAACAGCGAGGTGGTGAAAATGTCCGACCGCCCTAAATAGCACACGGCTGAAGAGGTATTGTGTACATGTAGCTACTGGTTCAAACCCATTAACACATACTGCAGGAGGCAGCACCACAATGATCCCACCTGTCCGACACAAGAAGACACAGCAGAGCTGCACTTAGCATTAAAGCTCCCACCTCATGTTCAGGCTCCAGTGTAGATGCTCTTTCCTTTCTGAGAAAAATACTAATAATATTATTATTATTAAAAATGCTTTTTTCCTACACTAGGATTAAAAAAATAGTTATAACAGACTTGGACATAAAAGATGCATTCTTCACCATTTCAAAATAAATCTTAATTAACCCCAAAATATTTTCAAAAACATGGAAAAAAAAATTAGAAACTATGTTTTTCTGGAGGTTAAAACAAGTGTCCTGATGAAATCAAGCTGCTTTTCAGAGATCTATTATGATTTAAAACATCAAGGCTGCATCTGCATCTAAACATGACTTAGTGTTTGCACAAACAACTCCAGCCCTGCAGCAGAGGTGCATGAACACTGGGAGCCACTAGGGGGGAGATGTGAGTCTCCTTCTGCCCCGTCTGCAGCCGGCAGGAGCCTCAGATGCATTTGAGTCAGGATGAGGAGGGAGCACGCCAGGAAGTGTGTCCTGTTAAAGGTTTGGAGGCAGGACCGAGAAACTACAAATGCTGTCTTGTTTTCAGACAGGAGGCCACACAGCTCCCAATGTTCCCAGGCACTGGGTGCACTGGTAAGGGTTTCCACCTCTGCTGGTAATAGCAACCTCAGCTAATTAACCACAGGCATTTAATTTGAGCCAGAGGAGACCTGAGCCTCGCTGCCAAATGTCCCAGGAGGAAACGGGGATGAGGGGAAAAGGCAGAGGGACCAATAAAAACGGGCAGGATTTAGGTTCGGGGGGCCAGGGCAGAGGTTTGGGCCTGAGCACCTGTCACACACAGCCTGGGAGCAATGAATGCGATTGATGAGCGGGGCAAGGTCAGCCCCGAGCGCACCGGGGCCTCCACTCAGCCTCTGCGGATCTCCGGCGCAAAGCCAGGGGGATTGTTGGACACCTGTCAATCAGGACGGGGAGCGAAACAATCTGGACTTGGCTACTGTGCCTCAGCTGTGAGGCGAGCTCATGACATTCTCACAGATCTCCCAGAAACCCCTGTAACAAGATAATGATCTTACAATATTACACCGACATTGAGAAACATTTTGCACACTAGCACATTATGAAGGGTGAGATGAGTAACATACTCCCCCCGCCTCCGGTAAACAGACTTTTGACTGTCCGTGTGGCTTTTGTGGGGAAACTGAGACATCAACCACCAGCGTGTGTGTGTGTGTGTGTGTGTGTAAATCCAAACATGAAAAGCGAACAATGAACACTTGTTACTAACATAGTTATTGGTGGCCAAACCAAGACACAACACAACTTCTTAAACCCCAATTTCCTCTAAAATGAATAAACAGAGAAAAGCAGACACGTCCATCCATCAGTTATATCACTCACACTCAGAGTCACGAATGTTAAATGAATGGCTCATGGTGCCTTTTTCCTCTCTGACGTCTTTCTAAACTCTAAACGTCTCCTTTGCCCGTGACAACTTGATAAGAGGAGGCTGCTCACTGGTCACACCACCCCAACAGGAGCCGTTTCATGTCTGTCTTCAGATGTGCTGCTACCTCTGGTTTTTTCTCCACCTTGTGGACGTGTCCTGACGTATACTGGAGAATCTACACCTTTATCATCATCTCACTGTCTCATGAACTTTGACCCAAGCTCTACCTGATCTGAGGTCTGATCTGCCAGCTCAGTAAAAGACCCGTGTGTGCGTGTGGGGGGGGGGGTCTTTAATAATAACATCCAGACGTTTTATATCTGTATAATGCATGTAAACAAGGCCGTGCAGGCTCCACCTGATGGCCCACAGCGCTCGTGCTGGAAATGTGTGTCTGTTTGTTTGAAACGTTTTAGACACAATAAACAATTGTTATTTATTCAAAAAATGTGCATTTAATAACCATAAACAATGTGAAACACATTGAATATTGGATCTTTGGGGCTCCTAGGGGTCTGCAGAGCAAAGAGCCGCTGACTGCTTTACTCCACTTGTTTGGCAATTAAGTTCAGAAAATAGTTTTACAAACTGAAGATGCTGAAAACTGCAAGTACCAACCAACAACTCTGATAAAAGACCTATGACAGGGACAATGTGCCATAGTCTGAGTGTGTGTGCACAGGTGTCAGTATGTGTGTGATACGATAGCGGTTGCTGATCTGACCACATTCACACTGGGGAGGTCTCAGAGTTCTTCCCTTGCTGCCGGCTAAGCCCCCCCTAGGAAATGGCATTAGTTCAGGGAAAAGATGGGACGTCCCGTGAAACCCATGGTGATCCCATCTGGGACTGACCCCTGACCTCTTGTCTGAGAGGACGGGAGGGAGGGAGGGAGGGGGGGGCGGCAGCGGGGCGAGTGCTGAGAGGGGATAAGAGAGCGAGGAGGACACCAAGATGATTGAATTTTGTTTTTCGGTTCAAGGAAGGGGTTTGAGGATTTAGCAAGAAATCAAACCCCCTCCTCTCTCTTCTCCTCTTCCCTCTGTCGTCCACAGGACTTTGCAGCTGTCCCTTTTTCCCTCTAATTTTTCTCTGTCAGATTTCAGCCTATAATTAGCAGAAAGACCTCAGTGACTCTCTGCACACATGTGAGTGTGTGCCCAGGCGGCCCAGAACTAATGGTCTAAATCCACCCCCTATACACACACCCCTCCTCCCCACCAAGCCTCCAGATTGCAAGAGTGACAGGTTCACATGTAGAGACTTCGAGCTGAACTTCGTTCTCACTGGCCGCGCAGCCTTAAACGGCAACCCCACAGAAGTCTCCTCCACGGTGCCAGTGGGCATCTTTAAGCCCCCGAAAGGGTCCCCCCCCATCCCCCCACCCCCACCTCGGCATTCCTGGCATGGCATGGGACCCCCACCTGCTGCCCGCATCGCATTTAAAGACCGGTTTTATAGAACCGGCTAAGATTCAGGGTCTGTGAAGTTACAAAGGCAGAGCAGAGGGCCGCCATGCGCACCAGCCGTGCCTGCAGTGGGAACAGTGCTGCAGGAAAACGCTGAGAACTTTTCCATTACATCCCTCCTGAGGCCATACGTGTCAAGTCGTGGTTGTATAATCAAAGAGCAAGGTCATGTTGTTGCGGGTCAGCAGCTTGTCCGCAACGAGTCGAGGTCCACGTCCTGCTGGTGTGACTGGGCAGTGCAGTCGCTCCCTGGGCCTTCTCAGAAATCCATCAACGTCACTGTGATTTAGCCACCTGTTACTATTCTGCCTCCTTAAGCCAGAGACCACATCAAGAAAAAAAAAAAATAAAAGAATCAAGCACAGGACATCATCTCTGCTCCAGCTCCCCCAGCTTCATTAAAGGTCATTAGTCACTGTGAACTCCCTCCAGTTTCCTACTGACCAAATAAACTTTAATACATTTTCCTTAAAGTATATCTGGAGGATTTTCAAGTTATCGTCATGTGCAACAAGATAATAATGATTCAGGACTTTAAGGTTCAGTTACAACTTCATTATACTTACTGAATGACTTCCCACACTGTTGAGCCGTATGACTGAAAACACCTGAGGGACAAGCGGGGACTTAAACCTGTAAATAGAGCTGATGCAGCAGAATTATTAGACTCATAATTCAGAAAAATTGACATATTTTATTGATTTTCCTGCATGACATGACTTTTTTTTCTTGATCCTCACAGTAACTAAACAAACTGTTAGTACAATACACAATATTCACTTCTGAACTGTGGACGGACGAAATACTGCCGTTAAATATAAATATTTAGTTTAAGTGACTGAAGTACTTGCAGTTACGCATGTGATCATTAACAGAATATTAATCATCACAATTAAAAACAAGGGCCTTAATGTTGAGGCATATCTCAAATGAAAACAGTAAGTGCTCCTCCTTTGCCAATGAACACATACGATGGGAGTGCTGTATATTTTGAATGGAAAGGAAAGAAGGTCAGTGCAACAGCGCAACAGCTTGAAATCCAAGCATAACTATTTCCAGTGTAATACCGAAGCGTAAGTCAGCGTGCAAAATGAGACAAATGCCACCCCACATTTCGGACGCGGCAATATTTCCGAGGAAACACGACACTCATCCTAGAGTAAACCGTGTCGTTAAAGGTATTACAAAGTCATTCTTTTCCTCCTTTTTCTCACACTTCATTTGGGCATTACTCTCGTTTACGGAGGCTTTCTGCGGTTATGGTGGATTTGTGTGGTTTATCAAGTTTTCCTGGCTTTTCTCCCTTAAACCCACAACACTAAATCACACATTTGTCTAAACAG
Organism: Caranx ignobilis; assembly: GCA_021432705.1. Lineage (NCBI taxonomy): Eukaryota > Metazoa > Chordata > Actinopteri > Carangiformes > Carangidae > Caranx > Caranx ignobilis. Next base: position 4,519,539 of record MU269983.1, on the reverse strand, counting down.
ATGTGGTTTTCAGCCGCCATGACATACAGCTTGTACAGAGCACCTTTTCACTGTTTGTTACATGCAAGTTTTGATCAGTTCAGCACTGTGGGCACAATTCGTCAGCACCCACGGGACGTGCACAGCTATCGTCTGTCCTCACGTTCTCCACCAAAAGCCATTATTCATATACAAAAAAAACCCTGGCCATTGGTCCTCAACTTTAAATTCTTCCTCTTTTGCTATAATTTGCAGAAGCATCTATAGTAAAGAGAGAATAAGGACAAAACACTGTCGACCTGGTGCCACAGTGAAACCTCAATGTGGGAATGGACAAGGACTGAAGTGATGGTAGCAAGGCGAATGGGGGGAAAAACAAAACAATAAAAACATTAAGTCACGGCTGTTTGATTGACAAGTTCATGTGGGGAGATCTTTACTGTAGCAACATAACTTTGGTTGCTAGGAATAACATAAGCAGATGGATGGAGTGTCTGATTTTCCGCACTGACCGACTGCAAGAGGCGGCATCTGCTAGTGGGTTTGTTTGTGTGCACTTACATCTGAGATTTTTTTTTTTTTTTATGAGCGTGTATGTGTGTTTCTATCTCTGTGCGAGGATCTTGATTCTCCATGCCCACAGTTCTGGCACAGGGAAAAAGTATTAGATTCAGGGGACAAATAATTAACTGACATCAGCTGGCGAGGTCCGGCGAAAAGGTTGCGGCTACAAATATAGCTGCTTTTTTTCCCAATAAATCGCCGTCGGTGTCGGCAGAGGCCTCTGGATTGACAGAAAACACTGCTTGGCATTCGCTGCTGCCCTGATTAATGTGACAGAGAGGTCTTTCAAGTGTGTGCAGAAATAGAACATCAAACGTTTCGGACAGCAACAAAACAAACGTCATCCCGACCAGCCGGCCTGCCCCTGTCTGACAAAACTGGGAGGGGGGTGGGGGGGATTTGTGTGGTGTCCTGTCCCGCTGGAGGACACGAGGAATCCCACAACGCTCCCGGGTTTCAACAACACCTGACTTCAACATCTGAAAGTTTGAATAACACACCCTGGTTTGGTCCAACTGAGATTCCTGCAGATCAGCTTCAAAACAGCGCAACATGAGATTTTTTTTTTTTGTTTTGCTTTATTTTAATATTATAACACCACTTGGGGAACACTTACAGCACTAATTCGGTCCATCCCATGATACCAGAAATGCTGCCCCCCCCTGCCCCCCCAGTATAACAACGTAGTTCTTGTGGGGATCCACTGGATACTTGTAGTTTTCTGAACTTTCATTATATTTGGCATAAGACTACAGTAAATGTTCAGAATGAGCCAAAATATTTGAAGCTTAAGTCAAACAAGATGTTTGTGATGTTTCTTCTTTTTACTACAGGCACTGTTGTAGTAATAGAAGACATTACTCCAGTGAGATTTTTGTAATGTACCGAGAGAGAGAGAAAAAAAAAAGACTTTGTGTTTGGTCAGGAGAATTTGAAAACTTCACGTCCGTGCAGTCTGAGATGGTTATGTTTCCTATGAACTTTGAAAAATGTTGGCAGTGGATTTTATTTGCTCCTGCAGATTCTCTCTTAAATCCAGGGGCATTAGTGTTATGACCATCTCAACGTATCACCACTTTAAATTCCAGAAAACGAAAAGGTATTGAATGTCAATACGCTTGGTAAGATCGATCGTTTTTTCTTTCAGTCGTCGTCGTTGCGTCCAAATCCTCAGCCTGCGCGCGTTGGTCCAAGCTTCAGCTGCTCTGGTATTAAGAGGAAAGGAGGAATAAAGTTGGGTGTGCACACTTTTAAAGATTATCAGCAGTATAAGCGTGTGCTCATAGTAAGAGTGCTGCGAGAGTGGGCTGCTACAACAGTGTGACCTACTGTAATACACGTGTGAAGTCTGTCAGTAAACACCTCCATGTATTAGGGTGTTGAGAGACAGTACTGAGTTGGTCTGGGCACTCAGTTATCAGTTATTGACAGGGTGATATGTGGGAGGCTGCTCAGGCACCCGTGTCAGCATCACCGGAAGCAGAATCACCACAATCTGGGAAAAGGTTTCTTCTTCTTCTTCTTCTTTTTTTTTTTTTTTGTCCCGATCGGGTGTATTGGCACTGAGCTGTTTATCGCATCTGCGGGTTTAAGCGTTGCGGGGTCATAAAATTAGCACCTTTCTAAAAAGATGGCCGGTGATGTTAGGAGAGGAGCCGGCCAACATGATTGTGGGATATTTTGGCAGCTGCCGGGGGCCACAGTTAATGATGACGCTGATGATATTTCTGCTTTTATTGACCTGTCAGTTCTTATCAGAGACTTTCTGCGGTAAACAGCCGTCAGGGTCCGAACGCTGGTAAGACGAGCAGGCCTGCGCTGGTGACGGTACTGCAGCCTCTACAGGTAAAACTGGGGGGGGGGGAAAAAACAAGTGCTGTAAGTCTGAGTAAAGCTAAATCAGAATAGATTTAGATCACAGTTGGATATTTAACTCCACTACTGGCTGCTTCACCCGGCTGAACATACACAACTACTGGAATCCCTTCTGAATTACTCTTAGTAAGCATTTTACAATATTATCAACTCAAGCTCTTTTCCGTACCATTTCTGAAATACATCCATCATCCAGGCAGCGTGTTGCCAGAGTCAGGCTTGTTTTTTCTTTAAAAAAAAAAAAAAAAAAAAAAAAAAATAACCCACATGTTCATACTCATAAAAACAATCTCCCTTACAATCTATAAAATGCTATTTCTACTCACAAGCACAAACGCTGCACACTATGCATGCACACACACAGATGAGTTCACAAACGGGTTATGCTGTGTAAAAAAAAAAAAAAAAAAAAGGTACAAATCCTGACAACTTTGCACACAAAGTTGAGCTCAATTTTAGCCTCCAAAGTAAACTATCATGCCTGGGCCAGCACTTGGCCTTCACAAAGACCCACTGTAGTTATCACCTAAAGTGTGAACGGACTGCTCTCTCTGCTTTTTTATAAACAATGTGCACGGCCAAGAAAAACATCATAATTCCATTTATTTACTTTGAAAAAGATGTAATCTCTGGCGCTGGATATCTCCGAGTGTATCTCTGGCCAAAACAGGGTGAACTTTGGTGCTGCACATTTTTACACACCTCCTCCCACAACCCCCGCTCTCTGATTCCTCAGCACTTTTATTTGACTTTCACATTCCTACGCTGTGGCTCGCTGAGGCTGAGAAGTTGGGGGGCAGCAGTGGTAGCCTAAAGGTTAGAGAAGCAGGCTTGTGACCAAAGGGCTGACCATTGAGATCCAGAGAAATGTTGATGGATAACAGCGGGATGGGGGAAATGAATGGCCCTGCGAGCGGCTCGGAGGCTAACAGAGGGAGACTGTGGGACTGCACTGGGCAGATCTCAGGTGTGAATGCGTACAACTGTGTGAATGTGAAGACGGTAGGAGCTCGAGAAGTGTAGGTAGGTGCTGCTATAGGAAACTCTGGACACTGGCAGTCATGAAAAATCAGCAGTGAGCCATATCTGTTTAATCTATCTGAACTAAAATAACCCCTGAATGCTGTAATAACACGTCCTTACACTTGTATTTGCACAGCCTGCTGGTTTATGATGCTTCATATTCATGAAAGGCAAAGACATAAAAGGAGATCTTCTCCCTACAAACCGTCTCAGTAAGGTGAAGGACCAAATAGCAGCTTAAACCCTCTCTGGCATGGGTTCTCCAAGTCTCTGGAAGTCCACCGGACTGTTGAACATGATCCCTCCAAAGGATATTCCCTCATTTATCTAATTAATTTGTCACCTCCCTTGGATTAGTGGGAGGGGGTTCTGGACAGGACAGGACCTGGAGCACAATCACATTTTTCCTGGCACTAATGGACACTGGAGGTGGGGTGGAGACGGATTTCAAGTCGTGGCAAAATCCTATTGATTCAAGTGCACCTACAGTTGCAAATGCAAACTGACAAAATGACAAAACACACACCCCTCCAGCAGCCACATGTAGGAGCGCACACACACACCACACACACACACACACAGTGGTGGACTCCAGGTCACAGTGATCCCGCTGAGAGATTGATGTGTGCGCAGAGAGGAATCTTCATGTGATGTGACGATATCTGGAACATGCAGCGGCTGCCCACCCGCATGCCGGGGGTTCGCCTCCTCATCCTGCTTTTAGATTTCCAGCGGTCTTTAATGTGAAAAGCCCACCCTGCTGTAATTTGCCCTCCGCTAAAACCGAGAAGTGACTCAATGACGGGAAAGGTTGCGCTGACCCCGTTGAGCGGCCCCGACGGTGCAGTATTAAAAGGCAACTGACCGAGAATGAAGTAACAAACTTTACTGCGACCGCAGGCGTTTGAATCCAGGAATAGGCCGAGTCAGCACAGTCAATCTCTCATCAGCTTGTTGCCTCGTCAGAGTTGTAACTGAAATATTAAATAAATACATAAAGATAACAGATGTATTCTTACATTTATATCACATGAGAATATAACCTGACTGAACTCTGTCTGTCTGCTTCAGAAATACACTAACCACACTGTGGTATTATAGTATTTACTATTGCAGTATCGTAAGTATTTACAACAAAATCAAATGTCCAGTGTCATGAAGCTGACATCTGTCGCTGCAAAGTTAATGCATGGAGAAGAGAATCAATGAAATGATTCTTCACTTCGACTACAAGCTGCATTACCATGTGGTCCTTCTATTTATACAGCCTGTCCATTGTACATATGCCGTGTACCTTGTGGTCTATCTATATCTCCATCTGGCTTGAACAGGTGCAACCCTACACGCAGCCAAAGCGCTCTGGAAATGTATCCCCATAAATCAATTTAGATATAATTACAGACAACACTATTCATCAGTCAGCATTGGTCTCATATCGTGTCTTCTGAAATGATTAGCATAGCAAGCTATTTTCACTGATGGAGCGATCAAATCGTGAACTGCTTTGGCGTCCTTCTCTTTCATCTCGGTACAAACTACTTGTGCACGTCGGGCCAACTTTTCACTGCATCTACAGTAATTGTCACACCATTGCGCTGTGTGTTAATGTACAGAGCTCAATGTGAGTGATTCTAGCAGGATGAGACATTAGAGTCGCTAATGCTAATAACTGCTTTAAAGGAAGCAGTTGTTATGTTCATGTTAGCATGGTAGCTGTTCACAGCCACTGCTGCTAAGTGCTGCAGACTTCTACCTGTATATCTACAATTGCATTAAGCACAAAATATCAAACAGACAGAACAGCAGCAAACACAAACATCTATTCAGCTATTCGTCTTAAGCTCAGATAAAGTTTAAGGTTAATTTGCACGAGACAGAAATGGACGACTGTATATACAATATACAAGCACTAGAAATAAAAATACTCAGTGACAAAATGACCAAATTAGATGAAAGCTAAACATGAAAACGCTTGTTCACACCTGCAGGCAGAGAGCGAGAGAGAGCGAGCAGCGCTGCAGCACAGCCAGCCCCATTAGGACTCGGTCCAAATGAACAAAGATGGATTGCATGCTCTTGAGCTGACAATCATAAAATCACTGGTCGCCCTCCCCCGTGCTGATAGACCGAACCAGCATGACATGTGGAATCAGGGAAAGTGCTGATTAACTAGAAGCCAGCTAATTGGTGGTTGTCTGAAATAATCATAATGACCTGGTGACACACAGTATGAGCGGTGTAAACGATCGGGCCCATGGCGCTATGACAGAAGCACTGAGGGAGGAGGAGGAGGAGGAGGAGGAGGAGGAGGAGGAGGAGGGGGGGGGGGGGGGGGGGGGTGGAGAGAGAGGAATAGTGTATAATATTACATTATATGCACAGATGACTAGTTTTACAGCACCAACAGCAGTACAATCCACGATGGATGGATGAGATCTGTCCTCGAATTGGAGGTGGTGGTGGGTGGGGGGGGTCCTCTTGTAGTTTGATAGCAGATCATGAAGCATAAGCAGAGCAAGGTTACATGCTATTCATACCACTGAGGTTCTCCTATAAAACATAAGCAGGTTCCCACCCTGGCTTTAAGTGAATATGGTAAACAAGTTCGAGATCAGTATGTGTCCTCAGGGAGAAAAACAATGTCATATCATAAGTCTGTGTTATTTACACATGGAAAAACACCGTTCACCTCCCATCTCCTAACACTGGCTTCCTTTAACTATGACTATGACCTTTTCTTAACCTTAACCAGGTAGTTTATATATTTTCATAACAAAAATCACAGTGGATTTACTACTCAATAGAGCACATCTTTATCTCCACTGTTTTTGTTTTGGATCCTGCAAATCTCCTGCTCTGAGTGAACCCACTGTGCACCACCACCAGCTGCTCATGGTGGTTGGGAGTCGAGGACCAAACTTGATAGAGACGCTGCAACTTTAACAGAGCAGTGTTTATTTATGTGGCTTTGCTTGTGCTTATTTCAAAACATAACTAAACAGAATAAAAAATAATTAAAGACAATCTTTTAAAAAAAAAAAAAAAAAAAAAAAGTGCCAATTGACACGGACACGCTCTGACCCTGTGAAACCCCGCTTGGTCCAACCATGGAAAAGTAATTCTGAGGTCCACCCTCTCTCCCACTCTCTCTCTCTCTCTCTTTTCCCTGGTACTGTAACTCTATCTCTGCAGTTCAGCCATCGCTGAGGTGATTAAAGCAGATCTGAGCCAACCGAGTGAAATGCAGTCTGCAGGAATGTTCCACTTGATCATCCAGAGCATACCAAGTGAGAACGAGAGGTGGTGTTTGAGAGGAGGTTTAGGTTTCACTAGACCTTCTAATGTTGTAGCAGTCAACCAAACATTTAAGCTAATAAAAAATTAGATGGGTGGTGACGTCGGCCAAGATAGTCAGTCGATGTGTGAAATGTCGTTGTAATATTAATGGAACCGTGCTGGCATTGAAGCATGGACATACAATGGCTAAAAATTACTCGTATTTGTTTTTTTATTTTAGAACGAATCATGTGAAGAACAAGTGGGGGATTGGTGGCGACGGCCGAGATCTGCATCGTTCAACATGAGAGAGAAGGTTAACACAAGAAATTACAGCTGATTTGTAGACAATAAGTATGGTCATTTAAAATCTGACTTAACATACTCTGATTTCTTAAATTTCAGTCCAACCTTGGTCCATCAGAGGTGATACAACACATAAATAAAACACTCTCCTATTGAAGTGACTTTTGGTTTAAACATGGATCGATAATTTCATCCAATCTCAAATAAACACCACGAAAAAGGGAGCAACTTTTGTTCTGTTTTATGGATTTTTGCACTTGTTAAATCCAGATTTAATTATCAGCCGTGTCCTGGATCATGGCCGAGTGCAGCTGATGATACATGCACCTGTTTCTCTGTTTATTGAAGAAACATCTAACCTTTCATACACAAGAACAACAAGCAAACATCAGGGGGAACATCTCCTTTCTAAGTCTCATTCTTACCATCTGTGAGCTTTTGTGGATGAACTTCATCTGGCCACCTCCAATCTGTCTGTCGATCAACGGTCAATATATCCTCATGGTCTTCTGTGAGTTCCTCCTGACTGACATACACCTTGTTGCCGCCTGCCATCAGATATATAGTTTGTGGCTATCAACAGCTATTATGACTGTCACGTCTGCCATCTACATTTTTACAACTTACAGTGAGCTTCCAAACTGCAGATTAATGACATTAGCAATATAATGCAGGGCGGACGCTATTTGCACCCAGGTGTCTGTAGCCAACAATGCTATTTGCACCATGGGTGTGTAGACAATGTGGCTATTCACACCTGGGTTTTTGACTCTCCTGGGCCACTTCACTGAGTTACATGGGAGTACTCCTGGCAGAGAGGCGGATGGTCCGTTTTAACCAAAATCGTAATCTAGATTTTGTTCCCTAAAGCTAATAAAGAAGTAATAAACAACAGTCAGACCCCAGTGTCCAGACATAAAGTCCTGGACTTGACCCATTGTCCAGCTTGACCTCCTTTCTTTGTGGACTTTGTCACTGTTTATACTCTCCCACCTGGCTTCTTAAAGCTCCTCTGATACAGTGCTGTTTAATCACTTACAGCGGTGGCAGAAATCTCCAACACCACCTGGTTCAACTGCAACAATCTGAGCCATTTCCAAAGGCGTAATAACACAAGGGGCTTGTGGAGCCCTGGGACGTCCCATACCTGAGCGAACGGCCAAAGAGCTGTCATGTGACTATTTTCACCCTGGTGCAAATAGTCATTCCAGGCCTCTGTGGCTGCTGCTGCTGCTGCTGCTGCTGCTCACCCAATACGGTGCAGTCTACACGCTGCATTAAAAAACTGTCTCTGAACAGATATGACTTGGTGTCTATCATTATTGTGAACAATAACTGAGCACCTGCTTCTGTACGCAAAGTACTGACACACACACACACACACACATGCGCTCACCTTCATCCCGGGGTCACAGTCACATTCTTTAGACAGAGACAAATTGCCTGTCGCACAAGTGTTCTTCCCACTCACCCCCCCCCCCCCCCCACACACACACACACACACACACACACACACACACAGAAACATGCCATCACATACGTAACTGTCCTTGTGTCCTCGTAGCTACAGATGAGCATTTATCACTGCAGAGCTGCAGAAACACATACAGGCGTGTGGGAATACTCTTCAAACTGTGACAACTTTCTGTTTTGTTGTTTGTGAGCTCCAGTTCATGTTTACCAAAGTTCACCGCCTCCATTTCTCTCTATCCAGGATATTTAACACTCAAATGATGTTGTGTGGAATATCAAAGAGTTGAACTAGTCATTAACGCAAGTGAATATACAATTGGTCGGGCTGATTACAGTGTGGGTGCATCTATTCATTTTAATATACAGTAATAAATTTTCAATAAGAACCCTCTTTAACACTTCAACAACCAACCTCAAACTTTCACTCCCCCCTCCCTCCACCCTCCCACCCGCCTGAACAGTTAATTAGCAAAGACGACATCTCCAACCAAGACATCACGCTCCAGAGGCTCCCTTGGCGTGGAGAATCAAGGTGTTAAAACGGGGAACTGATTTATTAAGTTCTAATTGTTGGTGTGGATGTCTCTCCGTCAGACAGGGGCTGAAGTTACTGACAGACTCCGCTGAGTGCTAACTTTTGTCAGCTAGCAGATTCATAGCGGACTGAAACCTCCCACTGAGGCAGGAATATTTTTGAAAAGTCGCAAACTTGTTGCCACCACTCGAAAATTGCCCCTTGTGTCCTAGAGGGTGTACTGTTTGTTTTTTTCACCTCCAGCAGACAGATGATTAATGACGGGGGGGGGGGGGGGGACAACAGAGGAGGGGGAGAGAGAGAGAGAGAGATACCATGAATAGGGAGAAATAGGAGAAAGAGAGGGGAGGACAGACAGAGTTGAAAGCAGGGGGGGGGGGTGTGGGCCTAAAATATCCCGGCGTGGGATGGGTGAGGGGGTTGGGGGGTTGGCAAGGGCAGTGACGGGGGTCACCATGCTCGCCTGCAAGCCGGGTTTGTTCACAGACCAGCACACATAACGCATGACTTACTGTAGATAGCAGGAGATTGCAGAGGCTCAAAAAAAAAAAGTGAGGCTTGTCTGGCCGGGCTATTTGTGGAGCAGAAATTCAGCTACGGACACACACTGTCATCTGATGATGGATCAGCGGGAGAGAGGCAGATCAGGTGGAGGAGGGGAGGCCAGCCGGGGCATCTTGTTGCAACACAGGGGTTTTTTGGGGGGGGGACAAACCTCGGACTTGGGACCACGAGCCCGGCCACCAAGCCCCGGACAATCCCGAACGTCTGCTGGGATCTGGTCGCAGCTTCAGTTTGTTTTCTTTGGTCTGAACCATAGATGGAAGGCTTACTTTGTGTATTTTGTTCCACATGGACTCACAGGCGGCTTATTCATTGGACAGAGCTGTAGTTACCTGTCACCTTGCCAGGCTACAGATTTAAAACAAATCTGACTCCAGACCTGTAATTTTATCTATGTATGATGTCCTTGTCCTTCCATAGCTGACCAGCTCCAGTGTTTATGGCACTTCAGACACATTACTGGACCGTCCAACCTTATGCATATCACCTTTCCTTTAAATTTGCTTCCCTTCACTCTGACACTTAATGTATTCATCTTTGCACAATGCACAGAAACTGTATTTTGATATAGATGTTGGTGTTGTGCATAGACAATGACGTACTCTGACTGAGATTTTCGGATCAGGGATCAGCTCATTGTTCAGTTCCCAAGGCAAAGTGTCTCTTCCTCCACACAAGTGACGTTAATGAGAAAAAAAAAAAAACTGGAACGAGTCAACTTGTCCTGGAAAAAGATTCAAATAATGACTCAAATAGAGACTTGATCATACAGGACTCCTGAGTGAACACGACAAATGACTTACTCACAGAATCACTTTTGCAGTCTACTGGACTAAACTACTTGTTGAAATGTATTTCCCCCGGTGGGGCTGCCCTCCTACAACCTCTTCGCTCTCCCCCACACTGTCCTCGTCTTCCCATCAGTGGTTGAGCATCTCGACTGGGTTTGGAATAGCACCAGTGACCCCAGGGGCAAAAGTCTGCAGATCCTGTCATGGGTTCCCCCCCTTGAGCCCACCGTGCCCTCTGTGATTTATATCTGCTCTGAATGTACAGCTTGTGAAATACTCTCCGTTAACGTGGTGGGAGCTGGAAGAACAATGGGCCTTTCCGCTGGGACACAGATTAGCACTCTGGCATATGTGTGAATATTTATTTGAGTATGCACTGAGACGGCGCTGTATATTTAAAGTAGCACATGTGTAGAATCACCAAGGTCGTGAGGTAAAGGATACCAAACAACCATCAGAGAAACAATAACAAATGGACAAGAAATACAACATAAAAATCACAGAGTCGTCAAAAGGCAGATGGTGTTTGACGAAAACTCAACTCAGGAGCAGCTTAAACTCCTTGAACAGGACGTGGCTGTGATCGGTGTAGGAGTGACAGGGCCTTCTGCAAAGACCTGACCAAGTCATTCAAGGTCATGCCTGCAACTTCGCTGCACACGTTGACCATATCCTGCAACTTGTTTCTATTTGTGAGGTCGAGGTCGGTCGAGGTGGGCTTTAGAAACACACAGCATCCACCTGAAGCCTGAAAGTCAGTCAGCTTGTCTTTGATTACACTGCCATGACACTCATACTGCTGCACAAACTCAACAGCCTCATCAATAATCACAACAAGACACATGACTGTTGGATTTTTGCTGAAATACACTCTTCTCTCAAATTCCAAAAAGACACGATCAATGGATTATTGGAGAACTTATTGGCATTGCATCTGCTCCTACAGTCTATGCTGTGTGTGGGTGTGTGTATGTGTGTGTTAAAGTATGGGACTAAGGCTGTACATATGTGTTTTAATTTGAAGACTCATGTGAATGACATGTGTCTGCACTGTAAGTATATAGCTCTGTGTGTGTGTGTGTGTGTGCACGCAGGCATTCCCCAGTTGGAACACCTGGCGTGGAGGAGAGCTTATAAATTCCCATGATAAGGAGAGGGGAAGTGTCACATAGCTTGGTGTCATTTTTTTAAGATGTGAGGAAATGCCGCCCAGCTTGATTTCCTTTTGAAATACAGCAGCACTGAAAACAGTGAGAAGTTCCCAATGCTGCTGAAACCTGCACTGATGTAGCAGAAAAGTTGGAACTGGCAGCGTCAGGAAATCAAATCCAATCCTCACTTTCTTCTTTCGCTACCAGCCTGTTATAGCTCCTCCACTAAGGTGCAGAAAACAGAAGAGTGAAGAGTGGTTTCCAACCCATTTATCAGACAGAAACTGAAAAAAAATCTGATATCTGACCTGAACCTGCAGAGCTGATGCATCTGTTGCAAAGGCCGGTGATAAGCTCTTAAATAATTCATTATAAAGTGCCTGGGGGGGGGGGGGCATACAACGGGGTACGATTATCTCATTAAGTAGTAATAGCAATGCATTTGCAAACACCTGACAACTGACACACCCTGCACACACACAGAGCTGTGCAGGCAGATTATGTATGTATTTCATTTGAATAAACAGGACGTCAGCCTCTGTCCCCAGAGAGGACGGTGTAGAGCAGATAAGTGTGTATAACTCCACACAAACTGTTGTTGCACATAGTTAGATACAGCCACAAACAGCACCTGATCTGGGTTACTGCAACTAAAAAACGTTCCTGTTGCTTTATTAACGGCTTCCCAGGAACTTAGTGATTATAAAAAGTGATACTCAAAGTGACTTGGCGGAGCATGAACTGAAAATTTCACTTCTCCCAAAAAAGGTGTTTCCTAAAATAAACCCCCACCCTCTCCATGGTGATCTGCCTGGGTACCCCCGCTAAAACTGCCTCTCTACATAACTGCACTGCACACACATACACACACACACACACACACACACAGACCCCCGCCTGCCCCGGTATTAAGAGAAAATGTTCCACCCTTAATCTCTTCATTAATTGGTTGTCAGGGGAGATATTTTGTCATTTCATTCTGTGGTTCATTGAGGCATCGCTCCACACACGTAATCTCTAAATCAGTCTGTGTATCAAAGGAGGTTTCCATGTAAATGATAGGTTTAGATAAGCTCCTTTAATTGGGTGATGCAGGGTAGTGTGTGTGTGTGTGTGGGGGGGGGGTGGCTCACAGCACCAGGGGGCTATTCAAAAAGGAAACCTTGGTCATCAGAGGATAGCTCGTCACAGCTCATCATAATGAACATGTGCTCAGCAATGGAGTCCACACACAGCAGGCGACACTGTCTCTCTTCTGTTGTCAGCTACTAGAACAAGGGCGAATATGGCGGCGTTGATAATCCATGTACCTGCAGCACAAACACACAGAGTGTGAGCACTTCTATCTAATGCCTTTATGTTGCATCGCAGAGTCAGAGTGTAAACGCATGGGGTGGGACATGGATTTACACAGATCTGGGTGCTCTCAGGTGGTTTTAGTTTCCCAACTCTAACGTCACTCACAATCAAATATCACTGAATTTGCCGAACATGCAGACATGTACATACTTATATTATCTCACTATCTCACAGCTGGGAATATGAAACTGTTAATAGAGAGCCATGGCTTGTTGTCTGCAGTATACACACTTGGGCTTGTATCTTGTCATTATCGACCTGTTGCTATTCTTTGTGACTCTTTGTGCCATGTTTTCTATTGAACAGAAAAATACCAGACTTGCAATTCAAGGTTCGATCTTCTTTGCCATGTGAGAAACCAGCACATAAGGACATCTGTAAAGACAAAACATCTGCGTGGCTGAAGTGAGGACGTCACTGAATCCCTCCCAGACGCTCTTCAGCTGACCACTGACCTCAGAGTTTGAACCTACATTTGCAAAAAAAAGAGTTGAAGATTGGTTAAAGAATCACAGCACCGCCACCTATTAAAGCGAATAACTTATGGCACAACGTTCAACCATGGCGGGAGTGATGTCGTTTCACTACGAGAGCAACAATATAATAAACTTCATCAAAAAGCCTTGACTGCAGCAGCAGGTCAGCGAGAGATCAGCGAGATCGTCATTTCGGCGTCCTCTCCCAGCGGAGCAGCACCCGGCGGGACGTCGTGGTGTGGACGTGGCTGCGTGGTGCGCGTCGGCGTGGATGGGAAATGAATCCTTTGTGATGAAAGTAGGAGGTAAACAAACAAACAATTTTGCCGAATGTCATCGTCTCCCCGCTGGGCGTTTGTCGGCGGGGGTCAAAGGGGTAGAGGGGAAAACAGGAGTGGAAATGTCATAAATCAGAGGGATTTTAGAATCTGATGACAAACCTAATTCCTGTCTGAAAAGATCCGACCCCCCCCCCCCGCCCTCACTGTCATCGAAGCTGGCCTATAAACATCGCAGCTGTCACCCAAACTCGCCCGGACCGCGAAGGACATGCCATCGTGCCTCTCACATGCTCTTTCCGTGGGCCAATTCTGGACTGGAGGGGCCGGCGAATTCCACTTTGCATTTTGTCACATTCGGCCGCAGTGGGAACTGGACCAAGACCCCAACTGTAAACCACCACCACCACCACCCCCCCCCCACTATCCCCTGTCATGTCTGACCATCTGTTGAAGGGCATTTACTCCTGCAAAATCACTTTATCCTTCTATCGCTCCTAAAACAGGTTGTGAAGCCTTAAAAAGGAAATATGGATGATGGTGGGGGGGCCGGGGGGGGGGGTGGTGGCCAGGGAGCAGTGGTTGGTGAGTGGGTGAGGGAGGGGAGCGATTTGGAGGGGGGGGTCAGCACACCGTGCTAAATGTTGTCACTGCGAAAGGTGAGTAGAGGAGCTTTAGAGGCCATTTTCCACTCAACAAACGCAGCCACATGCCCCTCCCCACACTCCTTTCTCACCCCCCCCCCACACACACACACACACACAGGCTGTAGTAACTGGATAGCCCCTAGCGTGCCTGCTCTGTAACCTATACAACTAAAGCTGGCAACTCACTCACTAGAGATAAAAAATATATACATATAAAATTACATTGGGACACTGAGGCATCTGAGGAGCACGTCTCCCTGTTGCATTAACTTTAACCTAAGGCAAGATGAGACCGACTGTTTCATGGCACAGGGACACACAGGATGTAGGGACACACACATGTGACCTGGCCAAGACACACACACACACACACACACAATATAAACACAAATCCTCCTGATTTGATGCAACGTTCAGACAGAGCTGAGCAGATCCTATTCTCAGCTGTTCAGTAACATCGATGCTACTTCACATTAAAAACAGTCCTACTGGTCTGGACTGAACACAAATATGATGCAAGGATGCAAATGTTGTTCTGTATCTGCGTGACGAGCATCAAGGCAACTGATAATTTGCATATTTTATGTTGTAATGTCTGTCTGTTCAATCATTTTTAAACATCAGTGTCATTAAACAGTGTATTTGTGTAATGTGGCACTATTTTTTGGCTGTTGGTGCACCTGCAGTAACAAGTCAACACCTCCCATCCTGCTGACCAGCTCTCCAGGGTGTGTGGGGGGGCATCTGCCACACACAGCCAAACCAGCCTGCTGCTCGGGGCCCCCCCACCCCTGCACCAGAGGATGCAGCTATAAAGCATGTAAAGCTAAAAGACAAGGCGGTGGACAGGTGCACAGCCCAACTCACCTGGCTGTCAGGGCTCAAACAGCCATCATCAACAATACAGCCGAAGAAGAGCAGGGCTGTCCTCGCCCTCCATCCACCAATCACAAGTGAGCACTCTCACTTTAACCATGGGTGACTTTCACTAATAGCGTCACCTCACTTCCTCCATGATGTCATTTCACCGTCATCACTTCCTGGTGAAAATGTGGGAAAACCAGGAGCTCCTTTGTCTAGTACCACCGGTCACTGAAGTATAAAATGAAAGAAGAAAGAAGAAGATTTTATGACAGTAAACACCATAATAACCATAATACAGTCCAGTAAACCAACAACTGAATGATGATTTAAAGGCAGCTCATTGTAAGTGGTCATGGTATAAGCACAACAATGAGCCCAGGGTGTGTCTGCTATACAAAAATAAGCTGAAGGCATTTCCTTTGTGGAGTCAGCTCGTTTCTTACACCAACGCAGCCATTTTTTTTTTTTTTTTTTTTGCTATAGCGCTGGACAAATGATGTCAATGACACCTGAAAAACAAAATCAAATTCAGTGAACTGAGTGAGCCGACGACTCTCAGTGCATTTGTTTTGAAAGTTCGCCGTAACAAGAGTGTTTTCCCGACACAAGTGGTTTGAATTCCTGACTAACTACTGCCCTGGGTTTCCCGCTCTCGGTTAGTTTAGACGTAAATGGCCGCAACACATCATAAATAAGAAGAAAAATGTCACAGGGCCTACTTCCTGTGTAATTAGATCAACATGCTGTACTGTATGGGATGCTGGAGAATGTCTGTGTGTGTTCGCCATATGTACGATGACACACACGCACATGCACATACACTCTTTGTCTGTCTACACACACACACACACACACTTCGAATGTGTTGTATGAGTGAATATAAAACAGCTTCCCTGTGTCTTAAAAAGACTGCTGAGGGTTCGCATCCAGCTGCTGGATTTATTGACCACAATAAGCAGTTTTGGGCGGAGCCTCTGCGGCGGTTTGTCGTTGGCTTTCAGACAACCTTCAACAGTGACAAAGCTGAATACTGCTACAGTCCAACATCACAAATCACACGTTCGCCTGCCTTCGTTTTCAAACAGTCATGTTCACTATGTAGCTTGTTGGTTTCACTAAAAACTGTGGTGATATTCAAGCACAAGACTTTTGTCTCTGAGCGCAATTTATAACAAACCGGTCTGGTTCGGTCCAGTGGAAAAGTCGTCTTGAGCGATCACACTGTCATTGTCTCTGCTGATTTCTTGAAGTCCGTACGAAAGCTGACATGTGGTGGTTTTCACTTGTCAGTGAGCGGCATGTCAACGCTACAAGTTATGTTTGTAGTCACACTGACAATTCACTGTTTATGAACGCGCCGAACATGGCAACAAGTTTTAATCTGCAACACAGCTGCAGTCGTCCTGTCGCAGCAGCTCAACACAAACCCGTTGGTTTCTGATTGATAAAATTTAGTGTGGCGGGGGGGGGGGGGGGGCTATGTGCCCTTTGACCTTAATCTGCCCCGCAGAACACTTTCTAAATCATTTTGGACCTCATCTGTCACCACCTTTTTACCCCTGTGTAGCCAAAACAGTGATTATACCAATCAACACTGCTGCAGCTAATGGACATAACAGCCAACTGGGGGGGGGGGGACTAACTAAGTCCAGGGCTGCTAGACTGAGTCAGGGAGAGGACCCGAGCTGAGGGCGCTTGTCCTCTCCACCACAGGCTCCATTGTCATTTTCTGGAAGGTGATCACAGTAATAGACATGTAATTGGCTTTAAGTGGATTGAGTGCCAGGCGGGGCAGCGCAGCGCTGGCCAGGGTTGTGTAGTCCAAACACAACCTGTTGCCCTGGGCCGCGACTGGGTGTGACGTCTCAATCTGGATAACAGACATGACTGCATCCCCGAGTTCAAGCGTCTGATTGGCCAAGCCACATGTTGTAGGCTTTGTAAAAGATCCAATAAGCAAACACCTGTGACCACAAAACTGTTGATTTACTCACACCAGCGCCCAGGTGCCATGTGTTCACCTGCTGTTCAGGAATAAGAAGCTGCAACAGTAGAGTCACTATCTAACAGAGCTTAAAGATGATTGATGAAACTCAGGTTTACGTTGAGGTTAATGGGACTTAACCTCTTGGCTGCGAACACATATGAGAGAAGTTTCCATAGTTGGCTAGTGCTAGCATTAGCAGCCTGCTGCTGATTAACCTAATTAGCATGCAGCAATTACAAATACCTTTGACCTACTTGAATGTTGAATGTCTACAGCAGAACATATAGGGAAAACAGCTGAGACTTAATAGTTTCCATATCTTATAAATCAATCTCCTGCAATTAAGCCTTGAACGTGAAATGGGCAAGTTATCACAATGAACTGTCCAAGTAACTCATGCAACTGTGTTATGCGGTCCAAACGTCAGAGTCATCCCCAATTAAAATCTTCTTTCCACTGGGTCTTTAGTCGTGGTTGTAAATTTAACTTGGCATTCCTTTATGTAGCAGGTGCGAGGGATTAGGCCGAGGGAGGCGTTCACAAACTCTACACGTTGTGAGACATCTGAACTTGTACTCTTTCACATGCAGATTGATTCACACACTCTTGACGTGTGTGAAGAGCAGAATGGGCTATACATATATTGCACGATACACTCTTTGATGCAGACACATTGAGAAATTGACAACTGGGGCAGCAACACAGAGTTTGCAACATATATAGACAGCAGGCTTTATATACAGCTAGCTGTGTCAAAATCCACATGCGCTAACATCACTCACTGTTTCCTTTTTAAGCTTCTGACCGCTGTGTTGCAGACGCATGCTGCAAATGAGCCGTCCTGAGTATTCACACACCTGAAAACTGAGATCACATCTGTACGACAGGGGACGCAGTGACAGTCGAAACTAAAACAGAAAGATGGTTTATTTATTCAACCCCTGCAGGGCAGATGCAGCCATTGTGCCCTGCCAACTTGCCCCAGTAAGCTCAGACACATGATGCGTTGAAGGGAAACACACAGGTCCTTATATTACACTGAAACGTCCACACGTCATGTATTCTGACGAAGGAGGTGGTTCTTGATTTATACGGCAACATGTGAAGAATCCGCTGTTCGTGTATTGCGACTAAACGCAGGAGCCCCTCACTCGCACTCGCACATCCGCAGCCTGCCTTTGTGTTCCAGCTGCACATTTCAGGGACTTTAAAAGAGGGGGTTTGGCAGAGTTCAGAAGCAGTTGGTCAGTGTGTGTTTTTGACACACAGGTTTCAGGCACTTGCTGAACATGTGCAGCCGCTCCAAATTCCACCAGGGAAAAGAGAGAGAGAGAGAGAGAGGACCCCCGGCTTCCTGTTTTCCCCTCTCAGCGCACGTCGCAATGCGACCCCGGCCAAGTCGCTGGGCAGCACAATGAGCACGGATGTGATTCAGCTTTCAACAGGCCTGTTACTGGGGATTACCACAGCGCTGTTTAATAGTGTTATCCGGATCACAATAGAATGTTGTTTTATCAGAGTAATAAGTCAGACACTTCGCTCACTGACGGCTTCAGAAATGTCACCGTGAAATTTCTGCGAATCTGTCCCTGGCCTCTGCCCAGCCAGTGCAGGTGAGGTCCATGAGAGAGCGCAGCTGCCACTCTCAAACTTGCATTCAGACACGCACCAGCAGGCATGTATGGACCCCATAGATAGATTGATGGTGGCGGGGAGGAGGGAGGAGGGCGGGGGACGGGACGGAGGGCTGTGTGGCTGTCCTGAAATCAGGCCAGCTTTAACGCGGCGGACATGCTCTCAAGCCCACAGTCGTAGTAACATTTTATGTGACAAGCATTATAAAGGTGATTTATTGAACGCATGTGTGTTGGGCGGAATAATTTTCAGAATATTCAGCCCGGGGTATTAGGGTGCGTATTTTCAAATCTGCCCCGCTGTTCACATCATCCTTACACTGACTGTTAAACAAACTTCCTGAGAAAATAATGAGCGTAGCAAATGGAAAGCTGTGAATGCCCTCTCGGAGAGCCTGACAAGGACATGGGAGGAGGAGGCGTGCTGTTGCGAGCGCACATTTATGAGCATTGTTGTTTTTATGGGATGGCCTGTTATGTGTGGCTCTGACCTATGGCATGTTCTCTTTTGTACTCTTTCATTCAGAGCAGACGGCGACCACGGTGCCAACAGTGGCTGCGAATAGTTCATAGCTTTGATGCTGTAGGCATGCAGAACCAGGTACGCAGGGCTTGGTGGAGGCGGTGGAGGCGGGAGGCGGTGGAGGCGGTGGAGGCGGTGCGGACAGCTTCAATCATCAATCACACAATAGTGGATTCCACCGACGTCCAAATGTTATCATGCTTTTCTTGACTTTCTGAGATTTCTCATGTCAGCCTGGGAATAAAGTATCATCATCCTGGTCCTTACGCCAAGCCTTTTTAAGAACAACAGATGAACTGCATGAACCATCAGTTTTGCAGCTATCGATTATCGATTATTATCCTATCAATTATTTCATCGATGAATCGAGTCATCTAATAGGGTGTTTTGCCTTATTAAATTGCTATGTTAAGTATTCCTCCGCCTGCCTGCGTGGAGGATGTGCCAGTACTTCTCAGTGGGGGGGGGGGGGGGGGGGGGGGGGGACATCTCTACTGCAGGTATTCTACTTGCACCTCTACTTTGTACCTCATACACCCCCACTTCAGAAAAACTGGACTATCCCTTTAAAAAGGACGCTCAGTGGACGTGACTGGATGCTTTTGGTTTCGCTGCTGCGTCACTGAGGACGAGCTGTTAACGCTATGAACCTTCAGTCTCACAGTGAAACAGCTTGGAGCGGTGCTACACCTTTGGTATCGTCTTTCCTTCCTTATTTTCTGTCTCTTTTAGATCGCTCCGCTGAAGTCTTAGCAACGCTGCGTGTCGGTAATAAAAGTCCATGTGAAACTAAACGAAGCTTCGATTCAGGAAAAAATGCCTCGATCCAAACTGTTGTGTTGCCTAAATTAATTACATCAGGGCGTCTTCCTACTCCGCTCAGACATTCAAGCCATCAGGTGTCACCCCTGCCACCAGATCCACCTGCTGGTCTGTTTTCCATTTCCAATCACTAAACTACACACCTGTGCTTCGTTTCACTCATCTGCTATCAGTTTTTATGGGTCTTTTTTTTCCTCCCAGTCAGTTGCCAGATTGTTTGATGATGTTTCTCTTTGTGCTGTGGACTCCTGATCCTACCTGTTGACTATACCTGTAAACCCTCCTTTATCATTGCAGCCTTGCCTATGCACCTGCACTGGCCCTCTCCTGGACCTGCAATTTACCTGAGAGGACTACGAAGAAACTAAAAAACACTTTTCTTCATGAAGAGCAGGGTTTCCTGGGATGACTAGCTGCCTTTTGGACTCGCCCGTGTCCTGTTTCTTCCAAACCTGTCACCTTTGCACCTCTACAGCCACGCCACCAGCCTGTTTCCCAGTCTGGCTCGTAGTCAGACAGCCGCCAGCCTGAAACCCAGTTGGATAGCCTCCAGCAGGCCCGGCATCAGAGAGTCGAGAAGACCCCTATGTATATCACTCAAAATACAATTTATATGTTTTTGTGTTGTGGAGTGTATCCTTTGATACCCCCCACCCCTGCTGTTATCAAAAGGGTGAAACTGGTACAGCAACAACGCAGTCAGATGTGTATGCCTCTCACTCTCCCAAACACATTGACAACAGACCATCTGAGAGCAGCCCCTCCCCTCCCCTGCAGAGAGGAGGACTAACATAGCTGCTAGTCAATCAGGCCCAGATCAAGAATGCAGAGGCCACTCGGCACAAAGTCTTGGGTCTTGGCTCTCCACACACAATCGCAGGCCCAAGTTTTTGACTTATAGGTTTTCAGTGGAGACTACTATCTGTTGGAAACACCTGTAGCTTATACAGGATTTACACTGACAGGCTACAGCCCATGATCAGTACCTGAAGGACAACATCAGCACCTGCAGATATATTCCATCACACAGGATTTACACCGCATAGTTGCAACAATACTTTCCTGGATTAGCAGCAACAATATCATCACATTGATCTACAGTGCACAGCTGAATAGCATACACAAGCGCATACTGCACCACCTTCACCAAAGCACCACATCAACACATACAACCATATGTAATCTGTATCATCCCTGCAGACACACAGCTGACAGCTTGATATACAGGACTTTCATGTCCGGGTCTGGTGCTTGATAAAAACTGCCACATTATGTTGTTGTTTTAGTCATTTGGTTCAATTTATGGACTATTATGAAGATAACTTCCCCCTCTGACCCTGGAGCCTGCTCTAAATGGTTTAACCTGTTAGCTAAAAACTAACTAACCCCTTTAATTACACTGCTGTTACCTACCAACGCCGGGTCTTTGTCATCGGTAACGGTGTCCAGCTCCTGAAGATGAGGGTCGGCTGAACAGGTCGGTGGCGGTCGCAGGGCTGTTCACTGCCTCCTCCGTTTGGCTCCTCCTCGAGGACGTTAGCATCGCTGGCACCGCTAGCGCCATTAGCGTCATTAGCAACGGCCCCTCCAGGCTAATGCTAATGCTAGCGAGCCACCTTTTGAAAAACGATAAAACCCAACATAGTTGTGGATTTCCCCCCTGAATTTGATCCTCCTATATCCCTTCTTTGTTTATTGCAACTCTTTGCCCCAAGGTTTTTGTCTTTTTTTGTCGTTTGTTTTGACGTTTCTTTCTCAAACGGCCGTTGAGCTTTAGCTTTGGCGCTAATTTCTTTCGCTCACCTCGTGACCTGACCTCTAACCTGACTCGTCATCATTGTTGTCAGGAAACCAGTCGTAATATTTATCTTATTTACAAATATTACAACGCCGCTTTTTGTACTATCGGTTCGTATCTAAATGCACATAACAGCTATCAACTAAATAGATTTTTTTTTTTTTTTTTAATTAATGAAAAAATAAGTTGTTGTTGTGGTGGTGTAGAGGCCCCCTAGAGGACGGAGGCCGCAGAGCATCGGTCCAATAAGCATGATTGATGATTATTGCTTGTAAATATCCACTGCTTGTGCCAGTGGATGGTATTAATATCAATTCTTTAACTATGTGCTCTCTCAGTGAACATGAATATTTGGTATATTTTCAAAGAATCAAATGGGCTCAGGAGGCACAAAGTCACTCTGGGCCAGATTAGAAACATACAAACTAAAAACACATGTGGGAAGGTTGAACAGTCCAACCAGGGTGATGGCTATTGAACTGATTTCTATGCTTTAACTCAGGGTCAAGGAGGGATAACAGGCAACGTGCAGCTGTGGGACAAGCAACAGGTGAGATTGACAGGAACACAGAGGTAGAGCTGTGTATACAGGTTATTTGTCACAAAGTATTTGGTAGTTATAGCAAAGGGTGGGCCCAGGTTGGTCCTGCTGCTGAGGCCCTTCAGCAGTCACCTTTGCCTTGTTATTCCTGAGTCCGTTCCTCTTCTTGAACCTGTTCCTGTGTCAGCTGTCCCAGCCAACATCCTATTTGCTCCTGAGTCTGCTCCTCAGGCACCAACAGCCCAGCCTTAGTCTGAAACCCATGGTCAATCACCACCCTTATGTCCCCGACACACTGCTGCGCTGTGTCAGGTGCCTGCTGGATGCTCCACTTTCCAACCTCCGGTGTGTCCAGCGGTTGTCAGCTTCACCTGTTGACCTGTCAGGACCCCCGTCACCAGTTATACCTACTTTGGACACCAGTACCCTGCTCTCCCTTGAGAGGGGACTCACCTTCCTCCAGTCTCCTTTCAACCTCCAGGCTGTGTGCCCAAGGTCCTCAGCTCTTTGGCTCTCCACCGCCTGAGCTGTCCACCCAGGGTGTCCTGCTCTTCGTCTCAGCCACGAGGGAGCTCCCTGACCCATGTTAGACTCTGGGCCTCTGGATACTCACATCAGATACTCACATCCCTGCAAAAAGTCAAAGGCTGAATTGGCAAAAGACATGTTTAGACTATGATATATTTAGTTATTAGACAGTATTTCTTTAAGGAGGTCAGATCTGCTTCATATCAAGATATATTCAAAAGCTGTTGAAGCAACAGTTATTGCTAACCCAGACAAATAACAGCCAAAACAACAGTAACTTTTCATTAGAGTCTGTTTTTGATTATGTAAAACAAAGAAAAGTAGTTCAACTTCACATCTGAGTCACTGAACACGGTGAATATTTAACATTTATTCTCCATCTCGACTATTAGAGCGATAAGCTATGTTTAAGCACAGCCTCACTAAGTCTACCTTTACCACTCCACATCCGTCTCTTGCTCCACCACTCCGGTTCTCACACTCTGAAGCCAACCCTCCACGGGGGTCTCAATATCAAGGTCACCTACCCAGTCAGTCACACTATACGCTGGATCTCTGAGGACCCGACTGCAAACTGCCACGCAGCACCGGACCTCTCTCATTTAACACACAGGGGCTTCTCAGCAGGGTGTCTTTGTACACAGCAAGGCGCGGCACCACGGGACAGCCTGGGACGGGCCTGTCTCCATCTGGGCCGGGAGGTTTTATCAGAACCACCTGCCCACGGTGGTCGATCGTATCTCAAACATCTCTTTTCCCTCCTTTTGGAAAGAAAAAAAAATCGTTTAGACAGTTTCCTGTTGACCTGCATGCCATCACTGAGGCCTCTTTACTGAGAGTGTGTGGATGTTGGTGTGTTTTATTTCTCCCCTTTTCATGTGTGTGTGTGTCTGAGCATCACTACTCAATACAACATGTCTCTATACTTGGAGATGGAGGATTAAGATTAAGGGGATGTCTTTAATAGAGGACACAGGCTGAGGTTTGGCATTTACAGGCTAGAATTATGGTTGGATATAAGGGAACCAGTGTAGTCATAACAAGGTCTTACTTACATCATGACAAACACATGCTGTGAGCAAAAGCGGCTTCCTTTACACTAATAACTATTCAAAATTCAAGTCAAGATATGAAGAGGTTTCTAAGTCTTGACTGTGGGACAACATGCTAAAGACAGAGAAAATCAGCAGGCAACAGAGGAGTGTTATATATCCATACTGTAGGCCATATGTTACCACGCTGTGCTCCACTGCTTTCCATACGATGTGTTTTTTCTTCATGATGCACTTTATGATAGACGCTGCCCTGTACACACTTTAAAATCTGCCACTTTGGGGGGTAGCTGCACCTTGTTAGCACTGTTTTATTTTGTTGTAATCATTGTTTGTATGTGATAATGTACTGGTTTTATGTCTGGGGACTACTGGGACTACAAATCCAGTGTATTTGCTTCAGTCCTGTACTAATCAATATGCATTGTCCCGTTCAAATAATCAAATAAGCAAGTGAGAATATGAGGGAAAATGGTCTGAATACAGGTCAATACACCATATGGTGTAATTACTGTAATGATTCAGTACATGAGGTCAAAAGTCACCTTGTTCTCTGCAAACATCACACATCATTGTTTCCTTTGTGTGTTTTCATCCTGTCGAGTTTTTGTCCTACATGTGTGGTTTTTACCCACTTCAGGGGTGCAGGAGATTTCCTGCATCCAGGAAGCTGTGAAGCTGTCTCCAGATTTCCTTCTCTGTTCTTCCACTCATCTGTCATTTGCAAATCTGTTCTAAATTTACTTTTCCTCGACTGTCCATCTTTCTTCCATTCAGAGAGAGAGAGAGGGGGGAAAAAAACGGGGAATGTGACAACCGTATGCAGAGAGGAACAAAAGTTTTACAGTTGGACACGGTTTGATTCTCCTTTGCTTTTTGTCTGTGATGAGACTTTTTCCAACTATGAGGAGAAACTTCTTCTTCTTTTCCTGTTTCCATGTGAATAAGTGTGAGTCTGTGAGGGAACGTGTTTGTGGTTTATTGATCATGTTTGTTGCGTGACAACATGAACAGCTGAATGTTTGAATCCCAAAGAAACCACCAACAGCACTGCAATGCATTCTGGTACGCTGAGTTTTGTTTTCTGTTTTTCTTCTCCTTGGCCCTGTGAGATAATACGACATCAGGCTGGACATCTCTGAACTGAGGAGAATCACTATTCTGACCATATGATCCTTTTTTTCATCTTTCTTGTGCAACAGTTATGTCACGTTCATGTGATTATTGATTAAAAACATGATTCTGATGATATAATTTTGTCAATAATCATCAGACAGAAGTGAATCACAGCCACAGACGCCTCCTCGAAACATAAACAAAGATCAAAAGCTCGATTTAGCTCAAAGACATGTGTCACTGATCCTGAGTGTTTCCTACTTTTCAAATAACGACAGTTTAAGTCATAAGAGGAAGTCTCTGTGATGAGACTGAGATGATAAGAGTTTTTCTTCTTTGGCTGCAGAAATCCGTGTTTCTAAACACCGGCCACATCACCAGAGTCTGTATGTTTCTTTTTCTTAGCTTGACATCTATATCATGACTTTATCAATCGTTAAACAGCTTCAAGATGTTCCCCGAAGGAGAAACACACACACACATACACACACACACACAGTGGTGTAAGGCGTAGCTGAAGGTATGTGAAAGCCCTTTGTGAAAGCGTAGTGATTTAGTGCTTCAATACACTTGTCAGGCGCTGTGTAACACCTCAGAGAAGTGGGTCTACGTCTCCTGTCAGCAATAATTTACAGTGAAGATGAGTCAGGCCGAGGAATCTCAGGCATAAGAGAGGAATAAACACAAGAGGGCAATAGTTTACCAGGAATTTCTGATTGGAGTGTCTCATATAAACTCACACTCTGGTCGTATCAAAACCAGACGCTCACATCCAAGAAATTAAAGCAGTGTTTTTTTTGTTTTTTTGTCTTCCCCTCTCTCTTTTGCATATGGCCACTAACCCCCCCCCCCCCCCCCCCCCCCCCCCCCCACTCCAACCCCCCCCTGGGCTGGACGTGCATCCAGTAGAGTTCCCCAGAGAGCCATTCTGGGTCTGTTAAAATGTCCAAAATGTGTTTGTAGAGAAAGATCAATGGCTGAAACAGGGTGAGTGGGTGGGGGTGTATTATGGGATGCCCTCCAGTCAGTCCAGTGCTGTCACTCAAAGCTGCAGATTAGGCACCAGATCTCCTCTCATCTCTGTCAGAGGGTCTCGTTAAAATAACCGCCGCTCCAGTATCTCCAATTGTTCCAGTTTCATGTTTTTCTGGCCTCACTCTGCCATTAATCAGTCAATGGGATCGTTTGCATATTTAGTTTCTAATGAAAGACGCCACGATGAAAGGCAGAGAGTGGCTGTTACTGTTACTCAAGCCCGGCCATTCTTTTCCACTTAGGGACCTGATGGATAGTTTACGGTATAAAAACAGACCTGCAGTGCATTATGTCATGCCGCTGCTCTGCACTGCTCCTCTTTACAAATACATCTCCTAATTTAACAGGCCCTGAAGTAAATTTGCAGTGAAGACGGATGAAGGAGGGAGGGAGTGGGGGGGGGTTGAGTTTGAATGCTGCTGGAACAAGGGGGGAGGGGCGGGGGGGTGTATCAGACAAATAATGTGAATAATTATTGAAAATAATGTCCAGATAGATGGAGCAGAGCCAAATTATGAAATCATGCGCTTCTCTCCGGTACATCACCCGGCTCATTATTTGAAGTCATGCTCTGGAAAAACAGGTGTTTCCAATACTGGGTCGTTGTCTCCACGGTCCTGCAACCCCTTCATTTTCTTATGATGGTTCAGATATGATATTTCATGGCTGGGGCCGTACACATGATAGGAAGTGATTGGGGAGAGCCGGTCAGAAGACATCCGTGTAATGGATGCTGATTGGCCCCCGGCTAAATCCCCAGAGTCTGTTCCTGTGTAACAAGAGGGGAACCACAAAGCTGCAGGAATGATCCTAAACTCTGCATGTCTTTTTTTTTTTCTCCTCCTCTTGTGATTACAGGGGGATTTCTCTGTCTCTTTAAACAGGTGCCATATTTATGTGCATCGAGCACAACAGCAGGGCAGCTGAGTGCAGTTGGCACCAGAGCTTAATTCTTCATTCTTGTAATAAACAGAACCAGCAGGGAAAAGTTTGCCCCCCTCCCACTCCCGCCCCCGCCCCTCTCTTTTTTGGGTCTTTTTCTCCCAGTTTGGTTTATGATCGATGCATTACGTCAGCGTTTGAAGCCCATGTCTGTGATGTGGAGGAGAGCAGATGTGTGTGTTTTATAAGTGGAGAGCACTTTTCTTGTGTGATTAATAATCATGTCATTTGTTTTAGCCCCAGAGAGAGAGAGAGAGCTGGTTTAACAATCTCGCTCTGCTCCAGGAGGCTGCTCCATCATGTGTGTTTGTAAAAGAGTCGTTTATCAGTCATTTCCAAAAACCTAATTATAAAATAACTGTGAAACACAGGATATCTGTACCTTATTTTGTTGATTACCTACTGTAAACACTATAATCTGTATTGCCTTATGAGCTCCAAACTGTTTGTGAATGAGCAACTCCTGTTTCCTCTGAGTTCTGGGGGAAATTTTCTCCATGGCGAATTACAAATACAAACATGGCTGCCTGCTCCTCTGACACCGTATGTTCCTCATTGTTTAGCAGGGTAATTGTCTTAAATGTCAGATTTACTGCTAATGAAGAGAAAAATCAAAACGATGTACATGAATTAAAACGTTTATTGAGCTTTTTTACGTGCTTGGCACCTGTATTTACATTTTTTTAAAATGCCTCCAAAGGAAAAAGAAAAAAAAAAAAAAAAAGATTTAATTTGCTATTTCCCCTTTTTTTTTCTTCCACACATTTTCATAACAGATCGGCCTGTAAAATTGTTATATTGCTCATCAGCACTTAAATACACATCTCTACAACACACCAAAACATACTTTAATTACTCTGTTCTGCTATTGCTTCTTTTTTTTTTTTTATAACTTCTCACACGACAACCTTTAAGCTTATGTTATTGATTGCATTTGCCATCTTATTTATATATATATATGCCTAAAAACATAATCCACTCAAAAATAGTGAAGCCATTCCAGTCCATGAGGAGAACAGGTTGAAGTTGTGTGGTAGAGTCCTGAGGCCTCTCGTCCATGTGAGAGCACCTCAGATGACCTGACCTACGCTTCTCTTGACCGACTGCGTCCACGTGTTGTGTTGATGTGTTGTGTTGTGTTGTGTTGACCCTGTTTGGTGGCTACAGCGCCCAGACGCTCCACCACACACACACACACACACACACACTCCCCCATGTATATGTAGAGCGGTGAGTCACACACTGATCTCGTCCAGTTGTTCCTTTCATTCTGAAGCCAGAACTTCAGACCGAGCCGGCGAACCACTGACATGACCCCCCCCCCCAAACCCCCCCGCCTCACCACCGCCCGCTCGATGTGACATTTCCTAAACGATACAACACAAGTGCTGCGTGAAGTAAAAAACTTCTGGATCACAGTGAAGATTCTTTGGTTACAGGATATCGTGACCTGATAGCCTCCGAGCCTTTTGAGTCCTTGCCCTCCACCAAAAAACATCAGGGATGAGTCACTTGAAGAGGCTGTTTACTACTATTGCACCACTACATATTCACAACTGACAATCCCCTCTGAACCGGAGCGCATGGGCTCCTCCTCCTCCTCTTCCTCTTCTTCCTCTTCCTCACACTGATCTGAGTTTGTTGTGTCTTTCCTCTCGTGAACAGTAAGAGAGTCAAGCCGCTGTCCCAATTCTTTAATGCATAGATAACTTAATGATACTTTGACTCCCTCTATTACTGCTTTGTAGCCTAAGTGGTGGAGAGTCTTTAAAAAAACAAAAACATGAGATGAAGTCCTTTTCTGAAAGGTTTTTGTTTCGTAACTCAGTACATCAAACCGGGTTCATACGTCAGAGATTTGCTTTTCAGCTGAAAGACTGTAGAGACGTCAAGGACCGCGAGGTTACGGGCTCAGTTTTCTACACCATGTGCATGGACATCTGAGAAGAGGAGCCGTACTGACGACCGTCACAGGAGCTGCTGCCCTGCTGGCCGCTGGTGGTGTTGCCGATCATGTGCATGGTGTCCATACTTCCGTTGGACAGGTACTGGCGCTCGGCGAAGGCCCCGGCAGGGGAGGAGGAGCAGAGCAAACCTCCCTGGGGCTTCTCAGGGCTGGCGGCCAGGCGAGGAGAGGTGGGGAAGTTGTATCCGTACAGGTTGTAAGGGTTGTGCAGGGAGAAAGCGTTGTAGGAGCCCTGCTGCACGTGGTGGTGGCTCCCACTGAACATGTGGGTGGAGGAAGGGGAGGATCCGGATGAGGAGGACGAGGCGGAGCCGGAGCTTCCTCCGGCCTGCATCACGTACTGAAGCTGCGAGGCCGGGAAGGAGCCAAGCTGACCGCTGTAGGCGTCCATCTTGCCTCCAGTGCCACTGCCACTGCTGCTGCCACTCAGGGAGGCGTGAGTGCCACCCTGCATCCCAGCGGCGATCAAGGAGGAAGTCCTCTGTGGCAGGAAGGACTCGGAGGGCTGAGCAGAGGCCACAGCGCCCCCCGCGGCCTGGAGGCGTCCGTAGGAGCTGTCAGCCAGGCCGCCGTAGCCCTGCAGCGCCGCCATGTTGCTGCGGGCGCAGGCTGGGTACTCAGACAGGCCCAGGTTGCAGAGCTGACTCTCCCTGCAGCCCACATTGAAGGTGTTGGGAGCGAGGTGGAAGGTCGTGGGGGAACAGGAAGGGGACAGGAGGTGTGCTGCACCCGAGGGGGAGGGGGTTCCTGTGCTGGAGGTGGTGGGCGAAGTGCCTGTGCTTCCACCTGGAAAACACAAATACACAGAGAGAAATGAAATACGGTGGCGTTTTATAGGCGCTTTTATCTTAGTGAGGAGACAGGTCCAAGAGCAGGTCCATATAACAGTGAAAATACCTTCTGCTCCATTCAAGTATTCACCGTGGATCATCATAAATCACACTGTAGTTGTTCACTTATTTTACTCAACCATAAACAAAATGAACACATGTGTGGTTCCTTTTCTTTTTTTAGTTTATTATCCCAGAATTAACATCAGTTATATGATCTCCCTGTTTGTTTATCTAACGTAAAACAGCTAAAAGAGGTGCTATATTTTATCATACGTCCACAAACCTTCTTTTTTTTTTTCCACCGCTTTGGAAAATTCGATATGATGGGAAAGTGACATGAATCCCTGCCTGTCTCGCTTTGACCTCCCTGTGGAGGGTAGCAAGAAACAAACAGGATTTCCCTGTGGGGAGGTATTAGTGCTAGTCTCTCACTTCCAGACGTCCACATCCTTTCTACCCTGTGGCAGTGCGGCAGGAGGAGGAAAAGTGTTGGAATGTGTACAGAGAGTGATTTCTTCTTCTTCTTTTTTTCTATATGCACAGAATATATTAAAGGGTCAGGACGTATCCTCAAGTCCAATTCGTTCCTTTACCCTTCTGCACAAAGTCTAGGCAGGAGTAAGGCGCAGTAGTAATTGTTAATGGGAGAACTTCCCAGTGGTCCACATGCATCCAGTCAGCCTAATAAACTAAGCAGTAAACTACATTATGAATTCACCTGCTGCCAATGTAATAAATGACCTCGTAGATCCACATGGACCTTTTCTAAACTGCGACCCCTTAGACTAATTGCAGGACCACGCTTTGAACCTACAAAAAAGAAAAAAAAAAAAAAACCCATGAACCATATCATAAAATATATAGTGCTGGTATGTGGGGATAAATATGGATCCAGTTTTGACCATGTCTGGTCAACAGTCCCTCCCTCCCTCCATAAAAAGCCACAAGCAGTTTAGACATGTACTTCAGCCCAGAGGGGGAAAAGAGGAGAGAATATGTATAGAGCAGGGTGGGGGGTGGGGGTGGGGGGGTTGGCACAAAGTGTATCCACTAAGTCAAGCCTTTCATAGTGAAATGATAGCTGTGGGATATCAATCGCATATTTCTCTATTAATGAGCCTTTGGCCGGGGTTCATCTTGCTGTTGGAGAAATTCAGTTTGAAACCAGAATGAGGAGGAGGCATAACTAAATAATCCAGGACTCGCTTGGCTGGGGTTCTGATTTTGCACCATATGCCTTCGATAATATTGCTCTGGTGGGGGAGATGAGTGGGGGTGGGAGAGAAAGAGAGAGAGAGAGAGAGAGAGAGAGAGAAGGAAGAAAGCAAGACTTGTATGAGGAAAAAAAAAAGAGGATGATAGTTTGGTGATGTCATGTTTTCTTCTCAAGGTGCTTCAGTGGAAGAGTTGATTAGCTGAAGGGGAAAAAGGGTTGTTCACACTGCGCACGTACACCACGGCGTCCGCACAGGGTGACACATGGGTTCGCTGGCAGTGCAAGGACTTTAATTAAATCCCAATCACTTTGGAGGAGTTTAGTGATAACAAACACATGTCCGCCTCCTCAGACGGAGCGTCACGTCATGCTGACCTCCAGAGGTGACCGGCAGAGAGAGAGGGGTCAGCGAGGAAAACAGAGCGAGGCCCTTGATATGAGCCATGACTAAGACCTCGTGCCGGCGCTGGAGCCGACACAAAGGGAGGTGGCCCGGCTGACGATGACTCGTGTCGCGGAGCCGTCCAAAAGCCACAGGCTTTGTTTAACGATTTTATTTTCAAGGGCTGCGCGAGATGTGAAAAGTTCAGCAGACGCGGGCCGACCTGCCAGAGGAGCAGCAGCAGCAGCGTATGGCCAAGCTCAAATGAAGGACAACCGTAGCTGATGTAGTGTGTGGTGAGATATTCAAGGAAAATATGCAGAGGGAGAGTTCAGATTGGGACAGCACACATGCACCAAAGTCATGCTAATTACCACTGCACATTACTCCTGGATCGTTATTACCTCCACGCCTGCTCCTCTGTCACAAACTGGACGATTTTATCTTTTATCAAAAATGAGGACAACCATGAACTCTCTCATCGTGGACACTGAAGTGACCTCTGAGGGGGGAAAGGAGGAGTAGTTTGATCTCACTCATTAGTCCCTTCATTTCTAGAGCAGACTGTGCTTCGGCTCAGGAAATGAAGATTTTACCATATGAGTCTTGTTGAAGCAGGGGGTGGGGGGCGATCAGTGGTCAGGGGGCTTCAACGTTACGTGTCTGTCCGGTGACTGTCAGTGAAATCCATCATAATGAAGGATCTTAACATCCCTGAGAAATGGTATTAGCAATGCTACGTTCATGTCTGAGGTCGGACGCAGGTCAAACCAGTGAGTGTGAAATGTCTGTCCTTTCAAAATAAAACAGAGCCTCAACAGTAAGATGGAGTCACAGAGAGCAGCTTCTGCTATGTTGTCCTCCACTGTTAGCTTTGACTCACCTTGCTGTTTCTGCATGTTGGTGAAGTCTTCAAACGTGAGGGTCCTGACAGGAGGTCTCCAAAAAGCATAAGTCTCCATGATGGCCTCCAGGCCGGTCCTGATAGAGAGACAT
This sequence comes from Caranx ignobilis, assembly GCA_021432705.1. Lineage (NCBI taxonomy): Eukaryota > Metazoa > Chordata > Actinopteri > Carangiformes > Carangidae > Caranx > Caranx ignobilis. Next base: position 4,487,007 of record MU269983.1, on the reverse strand, counting down.
AGACATAAACAGAGAGAGAGAGAGATAGAGGGGATAATCAGATTTGGATTCATTTGGATTTGGATTGATAATAGGATTTTATTGTGACATGGTTTTTCATTGAACAATTACAAATACATATTGATATTCATCTCATTCATGCAGTGATGTAGACGGATGTCACGAATAATCTGATGACGTGCAACAACAACAACAACATCATGATGGATTTAACACAAATATTCTGCCACGTGATGCCTGTAATGTTATGTTTTCTATTCACACGTTCACAGATGTTTAAATTAAATTATACGTCTCAGCGCTGAGGTCAGTCACAGGTCAGTCACAGGTCAGTCACAGGTCAGTCTGTGGCACTGGACTCAGAGGTCGACTTTAATATTCTACCTTCTCTATAATGTGGTCCAATAAAACAGCACCTTTAACTGACCTGAGTAATAAACATTTAATTCAATTTGCACATTTCCAACAGTGTCAACAACAAAAACTGAGGCGAGAGAGAGAGAGAGAGAAAGAGAGAGAGAGAGAGCGCTGTTGTAATGAAGCACAATAGGCTGCACAGGTGTATCTAATAAAGTGGAGCCTGCTTTATAACACCGACCGTGTGTCTGAGGACGTGCTACGAAAATGAAAATATTTTTATATTAATGGCCATAAAATATATGACCGGTGCAGGGGTGTGTGTGAGAGTGTGTGTGTGTGTGTGTGTGAGAGAGAGAGACAGAGACAGGATTAATGAGTAAGAGCAAAAAATATTGAGGAGCTTAACTGAACAGAGAGGGAAGTGATGTTCATGGATATTTGTGTGTGTGTGAAAGGGGGCGGGGGGTGGTGGTAAATGAGTCAGACTGGGCGAGAGAGTATCTGAATTAATGGAGAGAGAGAGAGGGTGGGAGGAAACTGGAGTTCTGCTCGGAGGAAACTGGAGCCATTAAAAAAGGAGCGAGTTTTTACAGAGCACATAAATCCTGGTGACGTTTCATCTCCACTCTGAACACGCTCTCTCCTTCCTGCTTGATTTACTTCCCTGCGCCGACGCTGCCCGTGTTGTTTTAGGGCCACCAGGTCCCAGGCCGCGGCGGCTCGTTAGAGCGCCACGCTAATCGGCCCAGGCTCAGGCCCGGGCCCGGCCCCCTCGCCATCACTGCGCTCATTCATACCATCACACTGCAGTGGGACCAAAACCCAACAAATGAGCTGTATCCCTCCGCCGGGCCATAAAGCCGGGTCAGCAGACCCAGGTGACGACACCATCATAAGAGCTTCTATATTAAGATGCTGTTCATAAAAACAAAACACTCTGGTGCTTAATTTGAGAATTAGCAGCACAGCTTTGCCCTTTTCTATTAATTTATATTTTCCCCTCAGCGTGGAGAGGGTTGGTAACGCTCCACAACAAACAGGCTGCGTTCACACGCGTCGACCTGCTGCTGCTGCTAAAACCCAAAGAAAAGTCACACTTGTTCTTTTCTCTTTTCTTTTGGACGGCTGTTAATGTAGCAGCTCGTATCTGTACGGTGGCCCTGACAGCCCAAACATGCACATACACCAAAGTGCTGAAAATTCAGAAAACACTTCTTCATGAATTTGACACACAACACACACAGGTCCATCACTTTTTAGTGTCCCCTGGAAACACTTTTTTTTTTTTTTTTTTCCAAATTGTTTTTTTTTTTTTCTTGCACCTTGTGTGTCTGAATTTGCATCATGTTTGTGTATTTGCATGTGTTTTCTCTCAAGCTGCATTGACCTCTCAGGGCCACCGTACATCAAGATAAAAGACTCTCAGTGCAGAGCCTTTCCTTTATTATTAAAATATGATTTTACTTTTGATTTTGTTGAATCAAATGCCTGGTTTGTTGTCACTGAACTGTTTTCAGTATTTTTCAGTTAAGTTATTTGTATTTCTTATTTCCTGTTTGATGACTTTTAACCTTTATGGCCTTTATTACAGATAATGTTGTTGTTCAGATCCACCAAGCTGCACTTTCAATCAGAGCCCAGACCAGACTTCCAACCTTAAATATTTAGTATTAATGTGATATTTTGGTGAATTACACACAGATGCAAAACTCATGTGTTGCTGTCAGGGTGAAAAATGTTTTATCTAACCTTTAAAAAAAAAAAAAAAACTTAAAGGAAGTCTGATTGTTAAACGCACCAGTGTATAACTGCAAAACAACGTGGTTGGAGTTCAGATTCCTTATAACACCTGTGATGTGAATCAGAACTAGAAGCTGAAATAAAGATGAAATGAACTCATTTTCATCATCTTTCCCTCACAGCGTTTGGCTCCTGTTTGATCACATGTCTCCATGTTTTCTCCATTAATGCAGCTTCTCATCAGGAGCTGTGTTTATAAAACGTGATGTGACTTCCTCATTAAAGTGGAAAAAACAAATGATGTTCACTCACTGCACACGGGAGCCAATCACAGATCAGATGATCGTTTATCAAACTGATATTGACACTGACACTCTGAATCAATAGTGATATAAGTCCAAAGTACTTGTTTTATTTTAGAAATACGTGCGTGATGAGACTGAACCTCTGCAGGATGTTGTTTTATTCTATTTTATTTAATCTTATTTTTTCTGTCTTTTATTATTCATGTACTTCTTCTATATTCCCCCTCTCTGTCCTGGTGTGCACGTGTGCACGTGTGTGTGTGTGTGTGTGTGTGTGTGTTGGGGGGGGGGGGCGACCTCCAGGAGGGGAAGGAGGAACTGGAAAGAACTGGTGTGGGTGGTGTGTGAGTGGGGGTTTGTAATAGATAACCACAGGACACCAGTAACTCCACAGTCATTCGTATTTGTTATTGATATCTAAAGAACTAATAAAGAAAAGACCTGAGCCACATGGAAGGAGAATAAATGTAAAGTTGCAGCTGTGGTGTGAAGTCTAAAAGGTACAAACGACTGAATCCGCCCTCATCCGCCCCGACCTGACTGTATGTGACCAATTATACCCCTTGAATAATTACGCAACGGCAGCAGAGGAAAGGTCAAAGGTCAGAGCTGCAGCTCACTAACAATATTCATGACTAATCAAAGACAAACGGTGTGAAATCTGAAGATTTTCAGCAGCTCAGGGAGGTTTTTTAAGGTGACAGAGTCTGAATCCCCACAGGGCCGAGGGGGAGGGAACCAGCAGCGCTACGTGAGAGTAACTTCATTTTCTCTCTCCACGGACAAATATCTCATCCTCCGTTATCTTTTCATCTGTAGCTTTTCTGCAATGAAATTCTAATGCCACTTCATAAATCAAACAGTCTATTGTTTGAAAAATGAAAAAAGATGTCTCAAATATCTGTGTGCCAATAATGCAGACCAGATGAGGGGGCTGCTTTCATGTGCGGTTCAGTACACTCCCGCCCCGTCCTCCCCTCCACTAACGTTATATATGATAATTTAGAAACTGAGAGGAAATCGAAGGAAAAGAGGAAGAGAAAGTGAAGAGAAAGAGGGAAAGAGTGTGAGGAGGAAACTCAAAGGAAAGACGAGTACCTGACAGAAAGCGGTGACTAGTGAAATCAAACATATTTTCTAACGTCATTAGCTCAGTCAAGACGCTTCATCAAGATGAGCTTCGATGAGATTTGTGACTGTACAGTGTCAGCGGCCAATGGGAGAGCTCCCCCTCTCTGACATCACCACGCTGGCAGCGAGAACACAGCTGATGCAACTGCTGACAGAAGACAGAGCGATCGGACCAGTCAAACCGTGAGCTGTTTACTGTCACACGTTGACACTGCAAACACTCAGCAACATCCTCCCTGCTCCTGTCTGCGTGTTGTGTGTCTGCGTGTTGTGTGTCTGTGTGAGAGTTGGCACGTCCCCAAAGAGTTCGGTTCTTCGAGCCTTAAAGTGTGCGATGTTTCCTGAGTGGCACAGAGTGTGGGACTGTGTAATGAAAAGCCATGACTTCAGTCAGAGTGTTAATAACCCTGCCAGAGTGGATTCGGTGCTTTGCAGGTCAAAAGATGTCTAGACGTCTAGGTTAAAATAAACTAAATCACATTTAACCATTGTTCCCACTGCATTTTACGACTACAGTATATTTCAGTCTCTAGCAGGTCCTAACTATGTGTTGAAATACTTTTTTATGGTTTTATGTGACCATCGGAAAAAAAAATATTGTTCAGACAGACGACTTTTAACCTTCGAGGGAGCGACAGGACGGAGACGCGACACAAACTCATAAGCATTCGAGACTCAAGAGCCACGAAGAGCTCGGTGTGGAGTCAGTGGACACACACCAAACAGACAGGATATTATGACGAGGAAAAAATGGCCGACACAGGTAAGATTAACATCGTGTTGTTGATGAAGTGAGGCCTTTCAGGGTTTCTGGGTCATATTTGTTTTGATTGTTTCAGGGTCATGTGCAATAAAGTTACACTGACACACAGCAGCATGTTTGTCTATTATTGAAGGCTTGAAAAAAGTCCCTTTAAGGATTAAAATGTGCAGCTAATTTGTGCGTAATTGAGATTAAATATGTGAATGAAGTGACAGCACTAATATATTTTCTAGGTTTAATTTATGTATTTTTTTGCTTGTTGAGACTTCATGAGCTTTTAACGACACGAACGAGACCGTGACAAATAGATAAAGAGAGATAAAGAGCGGTCGACCAGTCACTCTGTGTCTCTGCAGTGCAGATCTGAACTGTTCCTCTTGGCACCAGACAGAACAGCTGTTTTTATATAGAGCAGCATCTGGTACTAAGTGCTATCTTCAGAGGGTTATTTCCATATTAAAGATGGTGCATGACAAAAAAAAGGATGCGATTTTTGTGGTGCAGCATGGAAACGAGTGTGACAGGCCGTATTGTGTGGCTGCTCAGTTGGTAAACAGATGCTGCTGCTGCGACTATGACGATGGCGAGGACACTCTACCTGTTTCTGCCAGAGTCCCGGAAACCTTTGGCAAAGGGGTTGCGGTCGATCTTTAGTCTGGTGATCTGCAAACAAGAAAAACATGAAGATTTGTGTGACTGTTGCAGCTTCAGATGAATTAGCTGCACCTTTTCCCAAAACACTTGGACTTGTCATCTGCTCCGAGTTACTTTGCTATAAATTGTGTAAATACTGAAAAGTTGTGAGTCTCTGCTTGTTTTTAAACCTTGGAGGAGGAAACATCGTGAGCTCCTACTGTGCCATGAGTTACTTCCCATCGGCTCCATGATCCATATGGTCGGTTAAGAGAAGCTACAGGAAGACAAACCCACTCTGAACACTGAGACTGAGGCTCTGTACTTTTGATTTTATGTCAAAAAAGTGCAAATAAAAGGACAGAAAACCTTCTCTAAATTCAAGTTGCATTGACTTTTTCAGGGATTTCTTGGATTTCCATCCAGCTCGAGGTTGGAAAGAAAACCCCAGTGCAGCGATTGAGTTACAGCAGGAAATCAAAAGCGAGCTGCAGCTCGTACCTGCTGGTTCTGGTAGGCGGTGACGGTGGTGAAGACGGTCTCAGGAAAGCTGAAGGTCTTCACCCCTTCCCCGCTGGGCACAGGCTTGTTGGGGGACAGTTCGCTGCTGAAGTCCTTCCTGATGACGTGGACGCGAGGCTGATACTTGTGCATGGAGTGGAGGATGATCTGGAAGCAGGAGAGGAGAGAAGGTGTCGTCAGTATCATTCAAGCAGAAGATGAAGCAGGGCCGTCTGGGAATGTGTTTGGAAACTTGACAAAAATAAAGTCAATAAACATCTTCCAACATCTTTGACTTCAGTCTCCATCATTTCATAACCCTTTGAACTAGTTATAGTCACTACAGGCCGCACTAGAAATCCTATTCTTAGTTGTTTTTAATCTGTTTTTGCTTTTAAAACACATAAAATACAGATTTTAATCTTCCTTCAAAGCCAAACTGAAGTGACATCAAAAAAGACCTTTAGCCTCTGCCAGCTGGATCAGGTTGTGATGAGGACTCAGAGTTTAGGAAGTGATCGAACAACAACCTCGAACCTGCACCTTTAAACTCTCCTCTCTTAAAAACCTGCACCTCCTTAATGACATCAATTAGCTCCACTCGCTCTCTATCGGAGCGAAACGACATTAAACGGAAACCAGAGTTCACACTGCGATGACGCTCGCAGGAGGGCAGAGGATTATTTCACAGCGGAGCGGAGGCGTCAGCCGGTGTCGGCCCCAGCCTCGCCTCAGGGCCCCGGTCTGCTCTTGATTAATCTGAGAGTGAGAAAACCTCCCCAGAGCCAAACACCCCCCGACCTCCCCTCTCTGCTACAACAGAGGGGGTCATTTCCAACCGGGGCCGTGGGGGGAAAAACAGCTCAGAGTATCAGAAACACTACATTTAACGTTCCAGACCTCAAATCACACACACACACACACACACACACACACACACACACACATTATGGCCGAGCTGCTGCACAGAGAACACATGCACGCTCCAATCTGCAAAATACTTGTTGTGTTCATGTCTGTGGTGTTTTTTTTGCACACTCTGCTCAGAGATCACATGTCAATCAAAGTGTGTGTGGGCGTTGCCGTGGTGTCTTTTTCCTCAGCTGCTGCGTAAATGTTGCGCAAAAGTGTGTTTCCCCCCCCCAAAAAGAAACCACCGTCTCCTGCATGAGTGTGTGTGAGAAAGAGAGAGAGAGAGAGTTAAGTTTCAGACCCAGTCAGTTTGTTTCTCTGCTGCAAAAAATGTAAATTACAGATTCAAAGCAGCTTGTCAAGAGGGGAACGTGTCAGTGTGATAACTGCACATCACAAAACCCAGAGGACAAGTGAAGAGCAGCTTTGATACAGGTTGAATCCGTGGTGATTTCAACAGGGAGACGCAGCTGCGTCAGAGCCCAGAGGAGTCACACTCTGAGTCCGGAGCCAACCTGAGGTGATGTAAAGTCAAAAGCAGATCACTCGTCGACACGCTGAACTCACAACATACATGTGAGAGAGCAGCCAGATCACCTCAGCTGACAGTTGTTCACGCTCACACACCATTAGGGCAACATTTTTGTTTTTCCATGATGGATAGTGACGTGGGTTTAACGACCCCCCCTCACACACACACACTTCCTTTCAAATCATCTGGATGAGAGCGACACCGACACATCCCACAGATGTCTAGTGCAGGATCAGTTCACATTGTTGATTTTTGATTTATAAAAACACTTTAACAGGCCATGACCATTTAGTGATCAAAGAATTAATCACAGTCTGTGGTGGTGGAGCTCCCGTGATTTCCCCTGTGAAATTACTCATTACAGACGAGAACAATGAGACTCTGAGCCATGACAGTGCAGCTCCGGCTCCTCGCTCACATTACTGCCCAGCACGCTGAGGAAAAACAGGCCGATGTTCATGGCAGCCCGAGCTGAGCCTGAGCCTGAGTCTGTCTGGAGCAGCAGCAGCAGCAGCAGCTCTGACACGTTACCAAGCACTGAATCATTAACAGCAAAACAATAATGAAAAGAAATGGAAGAGTTTGGTCAAGTCCGGCCTCTGCTTCTTCTCTGTTTTACTGTTTTTTTCCCCCATGGACCAAGTGGAGATGAAGGACAGGCAGGAGGCGTCCACAAAGACGGAGCTGAACGAATCTGGACTGACACGAGATGTCCCGTGGACAGAGACATGTGCTGTTAGACAACAGTGACACAAAACTACTGCTCTTCAGCTTTGGATGGATTACTGTGATGAATCAAACTCCACGAAGACAAAACCTGTGGTGACGTGGAAGATTATGACTGATGTTTGTAAAGATGTAGAACACAAATGTAGAAATATATGGTAGGTTGTCAGTGTCACCGTGTAAAATGCATCGTTATGTTTAAAAGTAAAAGCCCCGGAATCAGAATGAAATTATTACCAGCACTTACTCAAGTACTTGATAATAATATTATTATTAGTAGTAGAAGTATTATTTACATTGTTAATCTCAACATCAGTGATGCCTTTAAGTTCACTTTTATCTATTTCTCTCTTTACACTTCATACACTTCAACACTACATTTAGCTCACCACAGGCTTATGACACCTGTAGTTATAATTGTAGTTATATGAAGTCATCATGTGTAGAGTGTTATATTTAATATGCAAAACACACAATCAGATCCTAAAATACCACATAGAATATAAAGTAATTCAAATGAGCTTCACTTCAACCATGTTCAAATTAAACTTAAAAATTAATGCACCATTAATAATAACAACAACATAATAATAATAATAATAATCAAATGCTATATTTTATAATATGATACGCTATATCATGGGTCATGTCTCAGGATAAAGAGTATTTTTATTTTGAACATTCGCGTATTTTCTGTTGATTTTACTGCAAAAACTTTAACACTGTTATAAATGTACTACATCCATTGTTATTGTGTATTTTCAATCAATCAATCAATCATCAGCACATGTTTCTGTTCATTCATCTGTAAACAGAGCTGCAAACTATAGCTGAATACTTTTATAACTGAAGTATCTCAGGGTGAAGGTATTGATCAGTATTGATCAGTATGCAAAGGAAATACCTAAGATTTGTAGAGTGTAAGTCCACACTGTGCGGCAGCTAAAGTTTGTTCCACTGCTGACGTTGACTTATTTTCTTTTATTTTAACTCTTTTATTTTAACTAACAAAACTGTTCGTCCAGTCTTTGCTACGAGTGCCGTCCTGTTTGAAACCTGCAGATCTCATCACACAAAAATCACAAACTGGTACAGACGCTGTTTATCACTGTGGAGGATGACGTAATAAATACGAGACTCTGTCCCTGTTGTGCTGCTGCTGCTGCTGCTGCTGCTGCTGCTGCTGCGACGTCGTCTCATGATTCATGACATGTTCGGTGTCTGTTTCTGATGAGGCAGACAATTCACCACACCACCAGTCAGGAGGGTGAGCGAGGAGCGCTGAGGTTTCCCACACAGGAAGCTCCCAAATTGATTTCCTTTGGCCCCTGCAGCTCCTCCAGGGAAACAAAAGGCCTTAAACTGAGCAGCAGGAGAGGAACAAGCAGCTCCCCTCACTCTGAGCTCTGGATCCTCCTCTAACACCCATGTGTTATTACATTTGTCACCACTGAGCTGATGTGATCATCTGCAGAGCTGCCACAGACCAGGAACCTCCTGGACTCACTGAACTGGACGCCGCCATTTTCTCTCAGCGCGAGGAAACCTTGCTGTCATGGCGCCGTCACCTCATGTCGCCACAACGACTGCAAAACTGATGTAGCGTCTCAGGCTGTAAAGCTCAGACTTATCTCAGGCCGAGCGTCTGTGTCGTCCTCCACTATTTGGACGCTCTGATGACCTGATAGGAAAGACAGCGTGTCCTCTCCTGTTTCCATCAGCTCATAAAAGAAGTCAGAGTTCACGTTGCACCGAGACTCTGCCGCTGCTTTGAGTTACGAGGCTCACGTTCACTCTGGGACGCCATTATTCACAGTTTTATTGCACAAGTGTAACGTTGTTTAACCTTTTATACAGTATATATCCCACTTTTAGGTCAGATTTTGTCTGTATATCAATTAAAATGTTAATTATTTCTTCTTTATTCTTCTTTTTATCTGTCAAGATGGTGGTCAGGCCTGTTGGAGTTGGACCTGCTGCATGTAAAAGACCCATGTAGGATTTAATATTTCGAGTCAGCATGAATAATGCATTCCCAATATTAACGACACATCATGACCTTGTGGTTTAAAATCAGTTTAGGTTTGATCGCTAATAAAAAAATATTGGAAGCCTGAGGTTAAAATATGTTTTACTAATCTTGGTCACCAGGGGACAGAAAACCATGAAAACACAGTAACCGCCACATCCTGGGATTTTAAGACTGTTGCCTATTAAAATAATGTTGGCTGAATACAGAGCCCCCAACAAAAGGGGAACAGACGGGAACCATGAAAGAAATATAAAAAACATGTAGAAACCCATCTTCACCCTGAATCTATGTCTAGACAAATGTACTAATAACTGAAGCAAATGGAAAAGTCATTTCAATACAGTGACTCCGACAACATGACAACATGTAATTACAAATGTGAGTGTGCCAGGTTCATATGTGTATGTATATATATGAAAGTCTAATTATTGTGATTTGTGTTACAACAGCCAACACTAGTCAACAACAACAGTGATTTGGGGCTTTTAATTTGAAATGCACTCTCAGATCTCATCATCATCTTAAGTTAAGGACACAAACAATCTAATGGGGAAATGCATAAAAAGTGTAAAGACATAAAAACTTTTAACTGTGTGAATGATACAGATGTGACTCATTGAGCCACATCTGCTGTTTTTGGATTAATTCATTGATCCATGTTTTTTGTTTGTGCTTTTTTTTTCTTTACTCTTTACTCACTAATTTTATAACAGACATAAAACAATAAATCCTTATAAATCCTACAGATGATAACTAGTAGTTATAGCATTAAGTGCTGAGTCTGTTTCTCATTTCTTTTCTCAGGCTTTAGCGTGCTAGCATTAGCTTCGGCCTCGGGCTAACCTCATCAGTGGAGCTGCATCAATGACTCAGATATAAAACAGTAAATAAAAAATAAAGACAGTTTCCTCCTTATAAATCCTTCAGATGATAAGTAATGTTAGTATTTATAGTATTAGTGCTTGTTTGGACTCTGTTTCGTGCTTCTTCCATCAGGCTTTAGCGTGCTAGCATTAGCTTCTTTGGTTAACCTTATCACTGTAGCTGCACCAATGACTTGGTTATAAAAGTCAGATATAAAACAATAAAATTAAAGACAGTTTTGTCTTTATAAATCTTTCAGATGATAACTAGTTAAAGTATTAGTGCTTGTTTGGAGTCTGTTTCTTGTTTCTTCTCTCAGGCTTTACATGCTAGTATTAGCTTCTTTTAGCTAACCCCACTGCAGTAGCTGTACCAGCTGTACCTCTGACAGCAGAGTTTAGTCCTTTTTATGATATTCATTTTAATATTTTGCTGAGTATTTTCACAGCTTTTATTACAGCTTTAAATATGGGTCCAATCTCAGGTAATAACCAAAAGCTAACTCAATTTTCTTCATCTGAAATTGTCCCTTTTTCCCCTTTGATCGAGACGTATAAAGTGAAAATGAGGGTCTCACTTCAACTTGCCGCCCACTTGCTGATTCTACATAAAGACGACAGTAAATCAAACAAATTGTGGCCAAACTTGTTGCATTGCAGTTAAATATTTCACCTACAAAAAGCCACATGACACATTCAGAGCGGCCCAGAGCTAATAAGAGACTCTACTTTAGCTCACTACCTCTGTTACTGACTGGACGCAGGCGAGGCAGTAAATTAGACAGACTTGTGGTCAGACGTGAGTTTTAGCTCGGTGGTGTGGCCGCCGGAGCGAACTACAAATCAACTGCAGTCATTAAGTGCCTTTAACGAAACCGTTTCATTACAAAATGCTTCACGGAGCCACGAAAGGAAATGAATATTACATGTTAAAACAAGGGCACAGGTTCAAATCCCAGACCTCTAATATCTCTGCACACTAATCCAGGAGAAACCTAATAATATTCAGCTCAGAGTGGACCATCTTCAAACAGAGCGTGTGAGGGAGGGAGATCGGACTGTATCGCAGAAAATCAATTCTGAACAAGTCTCATGGCTCAGTGAGTCATGACGGCATAAAGTGCATGAAGAACAGTGTCAACTTTCTTTTCAAGCAAACGCATCAAAAACACTCCCATCCAAAAAAAAAAAAAGCCTCCCAGCTCCAAGAGTGCATTCACTCACTCTGCAGCACCCCGGAGTGACATGAGGTTTAAGGCACAGAAATGAAACTAATGGATCACAGCTTCAACGTTTAGACCCAGAGCCTCTCAGCTGGAATAACTACCATCTTTAAAAGCTGACGTCTGATTGGTCCGTGGATGCAGGAAATGTGTCCAATTCAATTACACAGCTGATTTCTGAGCTGCATCAACCCCCCCGCCACAATCACCATTGACCATTAAAGCCTCAGGTCAAACGTCCTCTTTGTTCCTCTTTAGGTCATGTAGGAGATATGAGAATTCACAATGCATGAGCAAACAACACAGGAAGAGGAAGTTTCACCTCTGAATAAGATGCAAACCCTGTTGAAGATTTAGATTTTGTTGTTTTTCAAAACCGTTCCTGTTTGCAGCAGGTAAAAGTGTTCAGCTGCAGAAAAAGAGGGAAACTGTGAACTTACGTGTCCCTGGTCGTCCAGCTCGTTGTTGGTGAGCTTGAGCTTGTCGAAGCTGACCACCTGCCTCATCCAGGTGTCTCCTGAGGCCAGAGAGTCTGGGTGGATGTAGACCCGCGGAGGCACCGGGGAGTCAGCGTTTCCAGCCACCATCCACTTAGAGCTGTGGTACACGTACCTGCAGGAGAGGAAGCCGAGCGTTAGACAGTGAAAAGAAACTAAATCCAAGTAAAGTAAAAGTCTTTTAATCCCAAACAGTAGCAACGATGACTTTGTTAAATTTCATGTTTAAAAAACCTGCCTGTTTGAGTTTGCACAGACGGTGTTTGAGGAGCGGTCGTGGAGCTGCGCAGGCCTCAGTCTGACTTATTTCAAATGTCGGCACAAAGTGGAAAAAGCACATTAACGTCCTAAAACAACCACTTCATCCTCTGATTTCTTTCAGATGCATCCACTCGTCCTGTTTTTTTTTTTTTTTTAATTCTCCCCTGTGAAGGTTCGTTAAAACCACCAGGACTACACAGGACTAATATTCCCTAATCACCCCGCTGCTGTGAGAACGCCTGAGGTCACGTCAGGGTCGAACGCCTCTGCGTCTTTTAGACTCGGCTGCAAAAACAAACTCCAAACACTCGGCCACGTTGCCACAACACCGGCCTCCAAAACTCATCTGTTGTTTCTTCATTGTGCTTGAAATTTCTAACAAGCGCGACATAAAATATTCCATATGCAGTCACACAGTCGGCTGCATAGTTTCAATTAAGGCGAGCCATAATATTTGATGATGTTGTGTGTGAGTTTGGGTACAATGGGGCGTCCCACCCATTAAACAGCAGGGGGAGAGAAGAAAGAAAGAGAGAGAGAAAATGACGATCACCCTCCATTTTGAAAACAAGTCTGAACCGAACTGTTTGAAAAATAAATGAGAAAAAGAAAAAAGGAAGACAAAGGAAAAAAGGGGGGGTGGGGGTGGGGAGGGGGGGTTAAAAATGCAAGAGAAGAAGAAACAAAAACATGAACGGCCGGAGAGAGTGAAGTCAGATCGAGACAATCCACCAGAGTCATGACGAGAAATAAAGAGAGGGAGGGAGATACAGACGATACGGACAGAGAGATAAAAGAAAAGTAGAACAGGAGAGAGAGAGAGAGAGACAGAGAGAGAGAGAGAGAGCGAGGTAGAGAGTGAGTGGAGGAGAGCGAGTGTGAAGCACAGCTGTTTGCCTTTAGTTCTGGCCCAGGACTCAGTCGAAAGTGTTTTATCTGCTGCGTCTCTGCCAAAGTCATCACTCACTCCTGAAACATGGACAAAACTCTCATTTGGTCCTTTTGTTATTGCCACAAAGGGCTGCACCACCCTGCACACACACACACACACACACACACACACACACTCACACACACACACTCACACACGCATTCTCATAAAGCATAAGTACATTCAAATGCAGTACAAAAATACACACGCAGCCTCTTTCTGCCACAGCGAAACACACACACACGCACACATTCAAAAAGCATCGGGGGCGTTTTTAGGCATGTTGGCAAACCCACCCTCTGGCAGCCATGTTGGACGTTCGCTCAGCTCTTAGTGACTGTGAACAGCTCAGCAGCTCAGTTCCTAATGCTACACTTGTAAACAGATCCACCTCGTCATTAGCCCACTCAGGTTCTCTGGATCTGACTTTAATGCAAATGTTAACCAGACTGTGAGGAACTTCAGCAAACAGCAGCTGACTCTAATCCTCCGCTGCAGCGAGACGAAGCTGCGACACAATGATGCAATTAGAAAGTCAGATAATGTAGAAAAAAAACCTGATGTAAATATGGCGGATGTGTGTGTGTGTGTGTTTGCTTCATGCATAAACCTGAGGTCTGCTCGTTGCTGCCTGTTCAGATCTGATGTCTTCATCTGCTGCTGTTCTCAGTCTCTGCAGAAAAAGCTGGGTCATGTACGCATGATTTGTTCTCAGCCTCACTCTGTTTTCACTCTTATTTTACTTTTATCTTTTTTTGAAAATGCACCAACTTTTCAAGCCTGTAAGGTTTTTTGTTTTTTTTTTTTTGCAAAAGCTGGAGTTTTATTTTAAAAATTTCCACTTTTTATTCACAAATTATAAACATGCACAAAAACAGGTGGATGAAACCTCACCTGCTCCTCACGGCTCAAACTCCAGACTATTAGACTTATAATTAACCACATCTCATGTCTTCACATTAACGATCCTGATCAGTAACATCAGATAAACGTGTTCCTGTGGTGAGTTCAGAGACAAACGGAAACCTCAGCTCTGTCGTGTGAAGAATGGCGCCTGTCGCTTTAAGAGATCTGACGTTGGTCCCTGGCCGCGTCCACAATCACTCCCTATATGAAACACTGTCAGAGGTTTGTAGTGAGCAGCTCACTGAGCTTTCACACACACTCACACACACACACGCACACAGGGTCAAGTCACCGTTAGTGTTATTTTGCACAACAGCAACATTTGCATGTATAAAAAAATGCACATTACAATATGATATCAGTTAAAACATGGAAATGTAACAGAGACTTCAGATTTTGTGCCAGTTCTGGACACACACACCTCTCAGATCCACACTCACACACGCTAACACATATATGTATATATGTGCTCACAAAGAGGTGCCAGGCGTTTCTGTAATTTCCTGTTTGGAGCGCTGTTTAGGGTTACGCTCAGCGTAGCAGGGAAAGTGTTAAGGAACGAGGAAACTTTAGCCCCAAACCGGACTGGAAATCTGATTAGTCCCCCCGCTTTCATCTTCCATAAATCTGCCATCTGGCACCGGCACGATCAATAAAGACTGGACTTTATGTGACACTCTTACTGGACAGATGGGGGGGGAGTGGGGGAGTCGTTTCCCTTCTGAGCCGACACCAAACTGTACAGCTGACAAAACTGCACAGCAACACACATATACACATATACATACACACACTCTCATTTTCTTCCTCTCTCTCACATACACACAATAACACCCTCTGTGATAAACACACATGCATGTTAAGACACAAAACATCCACACACACACACACACACTGACAAACTGTTTTCGTGTGTGTGTGTGTGTGTGTGTGCACGCCCAGCTCATCACACATATACAGTAACACAGGCAGACACGCACATAAAAACACACATTTACACACTTGCCAGATGCAGCCTGTATATTAGGTTACTGTACTGACAGAGTAAATATTGCTATAGAGTTTCCTCACAGTGTGTGTGAGTGAGGGTGTGTGTGTGAGTGAGGGTGTGTGTGCTGTGTTTTGTAAGAGAAGACCGTCAGCTTGGATTCTTGTAGTTATGAGGACCAAATGTCCTCACAAAGACAGAGAGATGGTGACATGTCTCCAGTTCTCACCTCCACACCGAGTTGTGTTTACGGCCTGAACGTTTCAGCTGTGACGCTGTTTGTCCTGATGAAGTTCTGTAGGTGTGTTTCCATGGAGGTGTGTGTGTGTATGTGTGTGGGTGTGTGTACACTCCTTCTACTTCTATTCTTCTACATGTCCTCACAAAGATAGTTGAATAAGAAAAACACAGAGATGTTAGAGCTCTGACTTCACTGATCGATTGTCCTCACAAATATAACAGAGTGTGTTTCACTGTCATCAGGTTTGTGTGATCCTTCAGGTGTGTGTTCTTCTGTCTCTGAAATGAACACGAGCAGAATTAAAAGGCAAGGTCACTTTATGCCTTTTGTGTTGTTTTTGTGTATGTTTCCCTCTCAAATGTCCTCACAAGGACAGATAAACAGGAACATCTGTCCAGCTGTGACTCACACCACTACAACTACAACCAGTGTTTACAGGGTCATACTTTGATATTCAGGTTGGTTTAAAGTCAGTTTAGCGTTAAACACATGGGATTAGATGAAGGTGACTGTCTGTTGGATCAGATGCATTCACTGACCACCCTCACATGTAGGAACAGAGACGCCTTTCGGTGTTTTTGTGTGTTTTATCTCTTTTGTATATGTGCACAGACACCACATGTGTCCTCTAGTGTCTATACATGAGGACAAAGTGGTTACACAAAAAGTGTACCTGTGTGTGTGTGTGTGTGGGAGTGTGTTTATCAGAGTAAAGTGCAACAAAACATGACCAGTGTGTGTTTTATCATCTCTGGGTATGTTTCTATCTGTGTGTGGATACCTGTGTGTGTGTGTGTGTGTGCTCTGACACAGTTGAGAGAGTGCGGTATGTTTTGAGGAGCCAGACAGCCTCCAGCGTTCAGCGGCTGGAGCTCGGAGCGAACCGAGCGACTGTCCACATAAAAGCTCAGTAATATATGGAGATTTAATGAGCGCAGCACCAATGAGTCGTTCCTAAAGAGGGGCAGGGAGCCCAAGTAAAGCAAGTCGATTCCAATAAAGACCTTATTTCCAGAGGCCCCCGAGCTCTCCAGGGCCGTGAGACACACCAGTGACAGCTCCCAGCTCAGTTTGCAAAGCCCTGTGGTAAATTCCCCGGCCAGGAAGAAAATCCTATTTAATTTTACAAGATCTTCTGGCCTCTAAAATCCTCCATGATGTCTTGGTTCGCCGGTGGGAGAGAGCGTGGAGAGGCGGCAGGGCAGAACGTCTGCTACGCTCCGGTGGAAAACTTTACATTAATAAATAACCATCACACACACACACACACACACACACACACACACACACACCTCACACACCTCACACTTTGCTTTATTCTCGTTAATTTTGCTTTGTTGCTGTGACGGAGCGGAGACGAACCTCTTCTCAGTTTCCCTGTGAGAGGTTTTGTTTTGCAGAGGGAGGGGATGTATTTGTGGCACTCGCTCTTTAATCAAATATTCACTCTCGCATAGCAACGCAGGAAAACAGCACTAACTCCCCCGTAAACATGTTTTATGTCATTGAACTTTAAAATATGCTCAGCAGCTGCCAGGAGCGGCCGTGAAGGCCTTTAAAAACACTGACGATGCATCTGATCCACGGCTCAGCATGAACCTGGACACACGCACAGAGCAACACAGAGCTCATCAGGGGGATTATCTGCAGAATGAGCTTGTTGTTGTTGCTGTTGTTTGTTCATTTGAGTTTCAGATGTTAGAGAAGGGGTACATTTATTTTTGTTTGTTTGTCTGTTTTTGAACGTGTCCTGGACGTAAAGAGCTGTTAACACTTTGTCATCATTAAACGACAGCGGCAGAAAAATCCTCTGACGTGTGCTCAGGTTTAATCTCCATAATGACAGTGTTTTATTGGGGATTTATTAGGATCAATCACTGAATCTCAGGCCGGTGGTTTGTTCTGCTGCTTTGCTTTCATCACAAATCATTATTATTAATCAAATGTGGAGACAAACGACGCTTCACTTTTCTATGCTTTAACCATCAGCTGCCAGTTTTTCTGCACCAGCGTGAATCTAACTGTGAGTATGTGTCATCTGGACTTCACGGACATGTCACAGGCCTGGTGATGTGTTACAGTTTTATTAATCCTCTATGAGCCTCTCTGCGTCGTCAGCCACTATGTTCACCAGTCCACACACATTCAGTCCTGGTTCCTTCAATTCTTGATAGAAAACCAAATGTGTATTAATCCGCAGGGGAAAATAGTCCCCAACAAGTGCAGTGTCTACTGCATGAGAGAGGGTTTGTAAAAATGACATTAGTTTTGGTTTTTTCATGTAATTTGAAACAATGATTAAAATATTTGAAAGCCCCCTCCATCGTGTGTGTGTGTGTGTGTGTGTGTGTGTGTGTGTGTCAGAGCAGCAGCTTCAGCTTCTTCACTGTTTAAACAACTCTGAATGAAACAAGGCGACTCTGGGTTATTCACCAAATTATCACTTCATCACGCACAGTAACAGCAACAGTGTGTGTCTGCGTCAGCGTCTACGAACCGCTGGTATAAACTTCACACACTTTTCTCATCATCATTATCATCCTCCTCCTCCTCCTCCTCCTCCTCGTCTCACTTCCTCATTTCCACCCCCCAACACCTGAAAAGATGATACAGAGCCGTAAAAGCAGCCGTGTATATAAACTTCTACAGGTACGTCATGTGCTGCATGTACCTGCTGCTGCTGCTGCTGCTGCACGTTTTCTTTCCATCTCCAACTTTTTTCATTTCTCATTTCCGTCATTAGACCTGAATGTTGAGACTTATCCTATTTTGCAGGCCGGCCGGCTCTGGATCTGCAGCTTGGCCCCTGAGATGATGAATACATTTCAATCTCCTCTCTCTGGCTCTGACTTCAGGCCTCAGAGCCGCGGGCCAGGATACCAGTCTTATTACATATCCAGAGAGATCCATCACTCACACACACACACACACATATACACACTTTCTCCTCCAGCACATGCACACTTTAATCACTTTTGCTTCACTTCACGGATGCAAATGATGGGAGTAACTGTTCTCAGTGTGTTGCCGGGAAAAACACAGCAATTATGAGAAATCTGAAAAAAAAAAAAAGAAATAAAAAATGAAGACAGGGCTGGAATATCTGAGCTCGCTCCAAATCCTCGTTACACACGAGTCTGACATGAGAGATGCCATGAAGACGAGAACAATCCAACTAGGTCAAGATGTTTATGCTCGGCTCTGACATTTGAGAGCGGTCCAGGAAAACAGAGCTGTGTGTCCAGCTGCTTCTGCTGCTGCTGCTGCTGCAGCCTCGGCCTCATGCATGCCGCACATGCAGATATGACCCAGCAGAGCTCATTGTGTACAGCTGCGCATGCATTATAAGAGACACTTCTGAGGACGGAGACGGCTGCACCGTCCAATCTCTGCTGATGAGCAGCATCTGTACACTTGACAGTTTTCACGCTGAGGGAAGAAATCACAATTACTCAGCGTATTTACCACAACTCAGTTCTCACTGTGGCTCTGACTCAAGCGCTCAGGCCTCAGTGGTGTGGTGGAGAAGCTCTGAGAAACATTCCTGCATTAGGAGAGTGACGGAGGAAACAATGTGTGTGTGCATGTGTGTGTGAGGACGGTACCTGTATCTCTTGTTGTCCACAGGGACGATGTCCATGGCGATGTAATACTGCTGATGAGGGTCCAGACCTGCGATCTTCACCCTCATGGCAGGAAACATCCTCCTGAGGAAAGAACCAGCAACACAAACACAAACATGGTGAAAAATAAATATTTGTTTCCGTCCTTCTCTTTTTTCTTTCTTTTTTTTTTTTTGTTCCAAACACCTGTGAAATGACAAGTGTCCTGAATCGCAGCAGCTCCACTGAGGCCGAGGCCCGACGAGCTGTGTCAGCTGCTGACACTCTGTCAGCGTCAGCAGCTGTTCTGCAGCCGATCGACCCGCAGAACACACTCACACTGTGTTTAATTCATTTAGGAGCATGAACACACAAACTCCACACATAACAACTCTGATTTCATGTCGCTTCGCTGCAGCTGTGGACGAACCTCAGGTCCATTATTATTATTATTATTATTTTAATCAGAGCAGGTGTTTGACCGTGTCGTCACAGTGAAAATAAACAGTTTATAGGCTCGAACAGGGAAGTGAAGTCAAATGTGAAGCAGATAAATAAAAACACAAAGGAAATTCCGCACTAACAAAGAACATTACAGACGTTTCAGCCTGATAAAAAACAGCAGCTCTGCAGTGTCAATATCAAAACTGAAAGTACATGAAATCTCCTGATTTTTATTATGATGAAATACTATTGATTATTGAAACGGTGTGTGTGAGTCAGAGCCACAGAGCTGCACAAGAGACTGTGGAGTAAAGACAGAGAATAACCAGTGTGTGTGTGTGTGTGGAGATGGTTCAAATCCAACTTCATGTGTCATATGTGTAAAAGTGCAGTTTACCATAAACAATGAAATATAAAACAGTGACGGATAAAAACTCTGAGTGCTGAGGGTGACTGCTGCTTTGCTGCTTTTACACAGGAAACGTCTTTTTTTTCCACCTGAACTCAAACGTCTCGTCGCTCTGTCTCTGTCTCTGTCTCACTGAGACGCAGCAGACACGACCTGAGATTAAATGTCACTCATTTTAAAATACGATCAGAGAGGATTTTAAGTGTTTTATTATCAGTGTTTGTCTTTAGATACATTTTTAAACAGCTATGTGTTTTATATATATATATGTTACTATAATGCAGCATATCACAGTGATCCTCAGTCTGAGTGACGAGCTGCAGAATGAACCAACAGGAACAGGAACGTCTCCTGAATGAACTTTACTTTGCAAAGATCAGTCACACAGTTGTCAATAATATAGATAATATATATATTATATAACAATGTGATCATTTGTTACAAAGAGACAAATCTTCTCTCCAGTTTTTTTTTCCACTCTACTCTAAAACCACTGTGACCTCTGACCTTTGTGGTCCAGTGGTTTATGGTCACTCTGTCTGTTTTAGTTCCTCCTTTATTGTGATGCTTCAAAAAAAAAAAAAAAAACCTCCAATTGTAAATGTGATTTATATAAACAGGCAGAGATGCATTTTATCTGAGCTCTATATTTAGCAGCCTCTCTCCTCCTCCTCTCCTCCCCTCCTCTCCTCCTCTCTCCTCCTCCTCTGCTGCTGAAACCGATTCAAACCTCATGAAGAAAAAAAAAACTTTAAATGAAAAAAGGAGGAAAAAGCAGCTCTTCCATTAAATAACGGTCTGTGTGGAGAGGGAGACATTTCTACTTAATTCCTCGTTTTGCACTTCAAACGCTGCAGTTTTTTCCCTTTTCATTTGGAGCTCGTAAATCCGGGCCCGACTAATGAGAGAAGAGGAGAGGACTGTTCTCCTGCTTCCCTGCTCCTCGGGATTTATGGCCTTATTACGCGCAGGCCGTGAAATACACACGGAGACGGTCGTGTCCGGCTTCACTCCGCTTCAGCGCGAACTGATTGTTGCTCTGTTTATGAGCTGATCACCAATTTAAGCCAATTCATAAAAGCAGCCGAGTATAGTCTATAACTGTAGGTGGACTGTGAGGAGGAGGAGGAGGAGGAGGAGGAGGAGGAGAGCACGATGCACAGAAAATTTAATTTTCATTTTAAAAGTTCAACCAGAGCTTCAATGAATAAAGTGGAATAAAATATTTTATTCACATAAAAACTAAAAACTATAATAAAATGATCGCGCGCCTGGAAACGTCTGGTGCGTAAAAGCGCGTGAAGCCTCAACAGAGAACTGCGGGATTTTATGGATGAAAAATAAGTGAAATAAAAACAGTAAATGAAGAAAACAGGTCATCAAACGTGTTCTTCATTAGACTCGATCACTCTGCTGCTCTTTCTTCGCTTTAATCAACAAAATTTACCGAGAAACTTTTTTTTTTTTTTTTTTTTTTTTTTTAAATCTCATAAATATTTTCATACAATAAAACATAAGAGTCGTTTCTGCTCCGTTCATTCACTTCATTTAACTTGTTCTGGATTAAATTTGCTTTAAGGCTGGAGAAGTTAATCCAGATCTGAACCAGGCTGATGTGAACAGAGGAGGTGCGGTGAGGAGGTGGAGCTGCCCGGGTTCAGGGAGCAGGACAGACCGCTGCTGCTGCTGCTGCTGCTGCTGCGTGTGTGTGCGTGTGTGTGTGTGTGTGTGTGTGTGTGTGTGGGTGGGGGGTAAAGGGTTCTTCCTGCAGGATCCGCAGGTCAAACTCCTACTCTCGCGCCGGTTTGGACTCTTGGCCCGAGAGCGCGAGAGAAGCCGGAACACGTTAGAGGAGATTAATTAGAACCAGCTCCTGATTCTCCGGCACCAGGAAGAACCTGCCGCCTGGTGAAGGGAAGGCCCGCGTGAGCGCAGCGGAGCGGCCTGCATGTGCAACACATTAACACCCTCCAAACACAGCTCAGAGGTGTGTGTGTGTGTGTGTTGGTTTTAAAATGACGCGCTGGTGTTTGCACATTTAACTTCCGCATATTTGCCAAAAAATGCGCATTTGTGCCTGAGTTGTCGTCACCTTGTAAATTATAATTATAATATAAACACAGTGAAACTGAAGGAAAACACTTCGCTGTTCAACAAATTATTGAAGAAAAATCACAAATCGTCTTTTACGCACATTTGACGCACAGTCCGTCTGCGCCATTAGTCCTCCGCAGAGCTGCACGTAAACTGTCTGGGCTCCTTCCAGCATTAATGTGTGTGTGTGTGTGTGTGTGTGTGTGTGTGTGTGTGTGTGTGTGTGTGGCCCACCTGCCCGCCTTGGTGATGATCATCTCCGTGCCGATGTCATGGAAGCGCTTCCACAGGTCTGCGCACTGCAGCTCCACCTGGATCTCCTCCATGGAGGCCGGGGGCGAGGGGTCACAGGGGCCGGGGGCCAGGTCGGCAGGTGAGCCGAAGGAGCACGACGTCCTCTCGGCCAGACCCTCTCCGTCCGAGCCGGGACTCGCCTCCGAGTCTGAGGGGAAAATGAGGGAAGATGATGAGGAGGCGGCTCTGAAACAGTGGAATTAATAAGCTCTACGCAGGAAAGTTGGCGCGCGGTGCGGAGGCGCAGCGGTTCTCCGCGCGCGCGCTCTCCAGATCACCTGCCGCCTGCAGCCTGCAGAGCAGCGGCCCAGCTGGCTGCCTCCGCTCGGCTCGTCATGCAGTTCCTGGGCTGATGTCAAAAGCAGAAGAAATGCTGCGTGAAGCCTTTTGAAACGCGACGTAGAAAATATTAATACTAAATTGGGCCACACAATGAAGGGTCCCCGAGGGAGACGTTTGCCTTCAAGTCTGTGCGCGTGCAGCCGGTTTTTACAGACTGACCGGTCAGAGTCATCAACACGGCCGCGGCGGCACAGCAGATAAAAAGCCCCGGGCTGAAGCCGGTCCAGACCTACAGGGGAGGTTTCCATCCTCCCAGACACCGACCCCGGGCCCTCGGCCTCCCTCACATCCGCCTCAGTGACTTCATCTAAACGTGCAGAAACGACTCACGGGGGGGTTGGGGGGGTGGACAGAATAATAGGAACACCTGACAAACCTGCAGCACCCACTTCCTGCCTGCACTCCTCTGGATGCTCAGTTTGCAGCATCAGTTTTTGTTTGTTTGTTTTTGCATCCTTCTCTCCACCTCTGCTCTGTTTTCTCATCTGCAACATCAGACCTGAATCTAAACCCTGAATCCAAGCAGCTTCCTGTCACCTTCAAACACCAGGAGCTCCTCCTACTTAAAGAGAAACACAGAAGCTCTGACTCTCTGAGCTTTAAATGTTACTCAACACTGGTGTGATGTTATTTCAACATAAAATTAAAAGCCTTTTTCGGGGGTTAAATATTAAAATGTATCAGAGTTTCTCCAGCTGCGAAGTAAAAGACGCTCGACACCTCGGAGACTCTCATAACATCAACACACGCAGCTCTGATTTCACTTTTCTCAGAAATAGTTTAGAGCTGAATATCCTACACCCCCCCACTCCTCCTCCTCCCTCCAAAAAGAAGGGGATCTAATAATGTATTATTTATTGAGGGCTCTGACACAAGGAGGTTGACTTGGCAGACTACGGGCACACAAATATGGTTATGCAAATGCGGAGCTGCTGGGAGACTGGACAGAGTCCCAGGCGAAAAAACCACCGCAGCTCCGGGCCGAGCCAACGCTGGGCTGGAAGGGAGAGCACAGAGAGGAGGGATGGAGATAGGAGGAGCAGAGGGAGGAGGAGGGGGAGGAGGAGGAGGAGGAGGGGGGGGGGGGGGGGGGTGGTAATGTCATGACCACAGTGAGACACTGAGGCACTTTCCATCATATTCTTCTTCTTGGGAGATCCTTAATGTCACAGCAGCCAGTGAAGGCATCACATCACACACCATCACTGCTCCTCCCTCTGACTTTAACTCACACACACACACACACACACACACACACACACACAACTGTCTATTCACTTTCCACACAAATACTCGACTTCTAATATAATAAGAGGAAGAGGACAGAGGTGGATTTGCGGCTCTGATCCTCAGAAACAACACGACAGCAGGAAACTCTTCATCTGAGCTTCTCGCAGCGTCTGATTGGTCTGGAGAACTGATCGAGTCACTGACAGGAAGTTCAAACACCTCATCCTTCACACTCTGTTTAATTAGGATCAACATTGCCGCCCTGTGTTACACCTGTGTATGAACTGTCCTGCTGTGTTGCTGTAGCAGTGAGACACTGTTTGCTGCAGCGACGAGCCGACAGCTCTGCTTTGTTTTGGTGTTAAACGATATAGATCCTTGGCTTTGACTGATTATCAGTAAATATAACAGAGGCTTGTTACCGATCAGATATCTGCAGTGATGTTTACACCAGTGTACGGCCTGAACATTGACCAGTGACTGGTTTTATTGTCCTGGTTCAGTCTTTAACGGCTGATCAGAGTATCTTCTGTGATTTTGTTCATCATTTAAAACGTCTTTGATCTGATCCCAGATCAGATTTTTCTGTTTTAATGATGTGAACAGTGTGGAAGAAGAAGATTTGACTGCTGCTGTAAAAACTGATATCAATACTTAAAGCTGCTTGAACACTTTGCCTCTGTTACTGTGTCTGCTGCAGCTGTAAGTGGATGTTGGTGTGTGTGTGTATGTGTGTGAGAGAGAAAGAGATGAGGCGTTCAGAGGAATCAGGTTCATTCCAGCTTCATTAAACGAGATAATTTGTCAGAGGAGGGAAACACCGGCCAAACAGGAGCCTGATGACTCGGCCCGGTCGTCCTGTCATCAGGCTGAAGGACCCATCCTCCGCCACTCAACACACACACACACACACACACACACACAGGGGCCTGTGTTCATGGAGTCAGACATGAGGCCTGAAGCCAAAGTTCAAACACTGATAATAAAACTAAACACACACACAGTGAAGTCTCTTCAGGTCGGTTCAGTTTGCTCCTACGTCACAGATTCCGTTTGTTTTTTACACTGAATGAATAAGACCTGACATTTACTGATCATCAACAATCTGCTCAGTCAGCACAACGCTGATATCTGCTGTGGTTAGCGTCTCTCTCTCTCTCTCTGTGTCTCTCTCTCTCTCTCACACACACACACACACACACACACACACACACACACACACACTTGGTGCCTGTATCTTGTGGTTGAGGGCTCCCAATCAGACCATGGCAGGCCTCATTAAAACGAGCCTGACATCCATAGCAGGCCACTAATTGGTCTGAATTTAATCAAGTCTGTGCTGAGCATCAAATGGTCGTCTGTGCCTAGGTCCATGTGTAACACACACACACACACACACACACACACACACACACACACACACCCAGCCTCAGTCAGCGGCTCCATGTTTACTTAAAATTCCTCTAACACATTCAAGAAACCATGAGTTTACAGAAGGAGGAAGAGTTTTAATGGTGTTTGCTGCTGTCGGACGTTTATGATTCATATTTATGATAATTTCACATTTGAGATTTTAACTGAAGTTTTTCATTTAGAAATGATTTTATTTTTATTTTTTAATATCACAGGCCTGTCACGAGGAGCTGGTTTTAATGAAGCTGGAGCTGAGTTTTGTTTTGTTGCTTTTAACTGGGGGCTGCAGACAGATGTTGCTGCACATCTGCATGGAAATGACTGTAATTTGAATGATTAATCACAGTTGATTGTTTCAGGGTTGAAGAGTTTCATTTTCCTTTAACCTCGTGAACCTGGTTTTGTTTCCATCTTTAAAACAAATCAACATTTTCCAGAGATCTAAAATGAAACTTGTCTAGAATTCATTTTTATCTGCGACGTTTACAAAAGTATAAAAAGTGTCTGAGTTTAACTCCTGAAGTAAAAATACTCTGATGCACGTGTATTTTATGTATTTGTACAATGTGGATTTTTTTTTTCCTCCTTGCAGATTCTTCAGGTGAAACTCAGGAGGTTTAAGAGCTCAACACGTTGCACTGAGTACTTTTGCTTTATATAAGTGATGTGTTGAAGCTGGTTGTGGCAGATTTCTGAGGAGGACAGTAGCAACCGTGAAATCCGTGAACAACCCGGTCCACACGGTGTGAGCACCTGTTTCCTCACTGATGGAGCCGTAAAGGCTTCACTCACACACATCACACATCACACACACACACACACACACACATCTCTTTTTTTTATCAGCCTGCACGCACAACTTTGGGGGGGGGGGGTGTTTAGAGAAACACTGAGAAGATGCAGATCAATTATTTTACATTAATATTTAGTGAATATTTTTCAATTTGAATATAGCAAGTGAAAAACCTGGTGTTTGGACAGTTTTGGTTCTGTGCGTAATCCGTGCGTAAAAGCGCAAAGCGCCGCCTGCGAAGCGCCAGATCTGGGTCAGGCCTTTGATAAATGTGAGAGTTATACTAGATGTAGTTGGAGCTGTTAAGTGTTGTCTTAAATATTAGGGAGATGTAGTTGCAGCAGTTTTGTGAGGTCTAACACCAGTTTTTTTCTGAGCTGTTGAGGAGCCCGTTAAATGCGAGCCTGTGTGCGTGTCTCAGTCCTGCCCTTGTCTTTGAGGCTAATAAACGTGTTATACGACCAGCCGGCTTCCAGCCTCGCCTGGAGTTGAGTAAAAATAAAATCACTCCGTTAAGGATTCCTCTAAACCACATAATCTGACCACAGAGACTCGCTGTTCTCGGTCACCGCCGCCCGACGCGCCACAGCGGACGGAGGCTTTAGGACCCGAGCAGGACCCGCTGAACCTGCCAGGAACCCGCCTGCTAATGAGCGGGACCAGGGGCGGGTGGGTGGGTGGGTGGGGGGTCGGTTAGGGTGGGGGAGTCTGAGACCGGGAACTGGGGTATTTATTCAGTCACAAACGCTGAGGTTACCCGGGACAGAACCAGGGAGATGAGGCAGAGAAACGCTTCTTGTCCTCGTAACTAACATGACAGACGACGATAAAAAAAAAAAGAAGAAAAAAAAAAAAAACACGTCACGGGCCTTTTAATGACGTGTGAGGCTCATTTCTGTTAATTATCTTTCACCTTTTAAAACACACACAAACAAGCTGTTTAGTAATCAACGTCTAGTTTCACCTCCCTCATTCAACCACAGAGCAGACGTGTGACTGCACCATCACCAACAACAACAACATCAACATCATCACCAACAACCTTCCCGTGAGAATCCACTCATCCTCCCTCTTTCTGATTTACTCCTCTTCTCACACTTTTTTTTTTTTTTTAATTTGTTTTACTCCTCGGTCACTGGCAGCATCTCCACAGCCCCTCCTCCCTCTCGTGCGTAAAGACGCAGCGCCCCGGAGGTCAGAGCGCGGCAGCAGCAGCAGCAGCAGCAGCGGGACTCGGCCTCGGATTCTGGCCCGGCCTGTGTGAGCAGCAGGCGGAGGAAGGAGAGCTTCACCTCCGCCCCTAGATTTAAAGAGCTGATGATAAACATGTAAGATGACGTCATGTGTGATGTTGAAGCTGGATTTAAATTATCAGTAATCAATAACTAAAACAGGCCTCTTTGGGTCCACGAGTCTCGCGAGGATAAATTCACTTTCGCCAAAACTGAAAATCATGCGCGAGGCGATGGAGTCAGAGGATCAGTGTGTGTGTGTGTGTGTGTGTGTCCAGTCTGAGACACTGGAGGTTTGTTCAAAATAAAGTGTTGCATTTATTTTATTTTATTTTATTTTATTTTATCTTTTTTTTTTTTTTTTTTGAGTCAGTGGCTCAAAGTCAAAGAAGCGTCGAGGTTTAATCCTCGTGCAGCAGCAGGTTCAGAGTCACAGCTGATAATTCACTGATTAATATAAAATCAATACTTTAATGTGGAACTTAAAGCAAATGAGCCTTAAATTAAAACATATGAATTACTCTCTGGTGCCTGATCTCAGATCTGTTTCATCCTGTTTATTAGAGAGAAAATGAATTTTTTTTTTTTTTTTTTTTTACTGATGAAAAAACTAAAAATCAACGTTTTTTTTAATCTGATTTTTTTAAAAATGTTGCTGCTTCTGTTTAAAATCTTCTTCCTGTTTCTGTTGTTAATTCTGTTTATGATCACAACACTTTGATCCCATTTCTCCGGATGAGTCTTTGTGTCTGTGTGTAAACTCATCCTGCCTGATGCTCTCTCTCTCCCTCCCTCTCTCTCTCTCTCTCTCTCTCTCTCTCAGACAACAGGCGCGTTTTGACGCACAGTTTCCCGCCTGCAGAGTTTAGTGGTTTTATTTCTAACACACTGATTCAACCTGTTTGTTGTTCCTCTCTGGATGAGGCTCGTGAGGCTCGGGAGCTGATGCCAGTGCGCGCGGGGCAGCAGGCCGAGGCCTCCCCACGGGCCTGCAGCCTGCTGCAGGTCTCATCTGATCTGAGAGCAGCCAAACAGCCTCCAAACACCAGCACAACTTTCGACACACTTTTTGACTCATTCAAGCGTTTTTTTTTTAATGTTTTCTGACGTCACACAGCCCGGAGTCAAAACCTGGACCAGCCAGCCAACCATCCAACCCGCTGAGACCAGCAGGACTCTTCTAACCAGCGGAGTAACGTGGTTAACTGGTGCTGTGTTGCAGGACGAGTCCTGGTCCTGAGATCAGATCTACGGCTACAACTGTGACTCTGCTCCGCTCTCACGTGGAGACCGTGGAGCCTCCACAGCTACGAGCCCTGCCTCGGGTTGGGTCACTGACAGTGGAGCCATGTTTTGACTCGGGACTCGTGGTTATTATTGTTATTTTTTGTTTTTCTGCTTTGCGCTGCACTGATTTCACGCAGACCCGGACATTTGAGCGGTGTGGTGCGCGTCTGCGGCACTGACCCGGGTCCATATCCAGACAGTGCGCCGGGTCCTCTCCGTCCGTGGCGAGGCTCTCCATGGACAACTCCAGCTCCTTCTCCTCCCAGCCCCGGAGCTTCCTCTTCTTGTTGGAGCCGATCAGGGCTTCCACGGAAAAAGCGTGGGCTCTCGAGCTCAGAGCTGCGGCAGATCGCCTCCTCTCACTCATTTCTCTCAAATCCACCCGAAGGGGGGAGGGAGGGACGCGGCGAAAAACCCACTCACTCCGTCCGTCCAACGCAGCGAAGCAAAACAATAAAAAATGCACACGTCAGTGTTTACAGCGGGGCGCAAACTCACCAAGTGTCCAAAGTTAATCCCAACTGTGACTAGAAACGCCGCAGCGAGCGTGTGCAGGCGGACTGTGTCATCCTGGCTGCGCATGAGCTCGAGTCCGGGAGGATTGATCGCTTTGATGCGGTCTGCCGCTTTGCGCGTCTCTCGGTGCTTCCACTCCGCGTCTTTGTTTTTCTCTTTCTGTTCCCCCAACTTCTCTCTGATTGATACTCACTTCTGGAGGAGTTTTTTTTCCCAGGCACAGAGGGCGGCCCTCCTGCGCCCTGTCAAAGCCGCGCAGCCAATCAGGAGTGAGAACAGACAACGAGACAAAGTGTTCCGTCCAATGGCAGCGCGGGGGAGACGCGCGTCCTGGAAGAGGAGCCGTGATCCGGACTGCAGCAGCAGCAGCAGGCTGATGGAGCGACTCCATCATGTTGCCTCTGGAAAAAAAAACACACACACATTCAATTATGAAGTGTTGTCTGAGTGCACCGAGGACACACAACACCGACACAACCGTTCAATCATTAACCACTATACACTGTGTCTGACTGAGTTAAATGATGCATTCACTGACCTCTGCAGCAGCTCTGTTATCTCCACATCTTTACATCCACATCCTGCAGCTCCTCTGTCAGGTCTGAGGCCGCGGCCCTCACCCACCTCACGGCCCAGATCCAGGGAGTCGCTGCGGGCTGATGAGCGTCCTCTCACCGGGCAGGTCCGTCACTCTGAGCCGCTGGCTCCATCATCAGTGAGGGACAGGTGACTGACCTGAGAGCAGCGGCCCGGACTCGAACACAGATCCAGGAGATTATTGAGCGAGACGGTGTGTGAGCGCGCGCGGCCCGATGAGCGCGTGTTTGTAAAATATAACGAAGAAGAACCT
Organism: Caranx ignobilis; assembly: GCA_021432705.1. Classification (NCBI taxonomy): domain Eukaryota; kingdom Metazoa; phylum Chordata; class Actinopteri; order Carangiformes; family Carangidae; genus Caranx; species Caranx ignobilis. The sequence continues at coordinate 4,456,956 of MU269983.1, read as the reverse complement.
GAAACACTGACAGGTGACATCAGGGGCCGAGGGGACACGTCACACACCGACAACCTGTTCACGCTGATTATTAGTTATTGATTTTATCTGATCATGTCGCTGCTGCCAAACTGTCGACTCTGATCAATAACTGAAAAAGGCGCGGGATTATTTACAGAGTAAAGTGAAACTCTTTTTAATCAATAACAACAACATTCACGTGACGTCGATATTTTACAGAAAAACAAAATCAATATTTAGATTTTTGTCCAAAACAAAATAAGATTTTTTTTCATCAATAACGTTATAGATAAATGATCATTGATAAACGCTGCTCTCTGCTCTTTAAACCAAACAACAACTATAATACAGCTGATAACTGTTGTGTTTGATCTGGACTTTCTTTTCCCTCCGCGGCCTCGCGAGCTGCGCGGCCTCGTGACAGGCCACAGACCGGAGACCTGATCACCGTTCACCGCGGAGGGAATCAAACATCACGTCACGTCACTCACCTCCTCCTGTCGCCGCGGGGGCAGATGAGCCGGAAACCGTCCGGAGGAGGAGGAGGAGGAGGAGGAGGCGACGGCGGCCTGCACGCGCCAACCCGCGGCCCGTGGAGGTGAAGCAGTGAGAGGTCAGCGCGGAGCTCCGGACATCACACACACCGTGACACACACCGTGACACACACACCTGGACCACACCACTGAGGAGCAAAATCAAGAACATGAGAGAAAATCAATATATAAAATCAAAGCGTGTCGGATGCTGTTAAGTCGCTGTAATATTGATCAATACAATATACAGACCATAATATACCGCCTGTAGAACAACACAGAATAAGATCAGGTCACATTTATATTTTGGACTGTTCATAAAAAAAACTATTATTTATTATCTATGAAATTAAAACTAATTCTTCTTCTGTGGTGTTGGATCAATAAGCATCGCTCTGATCACAGTTCGCTCATCAATCAGCAGCGGATTGATTCTTTTATGATCAATATTGATCTCATGATTTTTGTTCCACTTTGCGTTCGTGCGTAAAAAATATGGCCAAGAAAATACTCAGTGCACGCGCGCATGTGTGTGTGTGTGTATGGTGGAGGACAAGGAGAGGTGCTGCTGGCAGGGTGTGTGTGAGTGTGTGTGTGTGTGTGTGTGTGTGTGTGTGTTAGGTCCCGATGGGAGGAAACTCGTTACACAGCAGCAGTAAAAACTAAAACCAACTGTTTGCTGTTTAGATCCATTTATAGCTTCGATGGCATCTCAGTCATCCAGAGCCTGATTCTCCACTGAACCACATCACATCCAGAGGTTTTTATTGTACGGCTCACACACACACACACACACACACACACACACACACACTGTCTGGATTCCTCCGCTCACTTGAGGAGCCTCACAAACGCACCACCTCTGCTTCAGTTCGTTGGAGCCTCCTCGGTTTCCTCACACATACACACACACACACGCGCGCGCGCGCTGGCGCAAACCCGAGGTCACTGAGCTGAAGTCAGGTTTGTTGCATCCTGCACGAGCACGCGGAAGGTGGCGGAAGCGCTCAGAGAAACCTCTGACCCCGCCCGACACCAAAGAGGAGAATGAGAAGCACCGAGGTGACAGCAGGTCCCGACCGGGTGGAGCACCGGCCGCCGCCGGGCACTAACCCAGCACAGGGCCGCTGGAGGTGGAGGAGGAAACATGGAGGATGTGAAGGAGCTGAACTCACCTGACGCTCTTTGTCTTTTAAAAGCCTGAAACACTGAAGCAGCTGTTTCCTGGAGTCTGGGTGACGAGGTCAAAGTTCATCCTCCAGAGCCGCACGTGGTCCTCCGCCTGCACCGACACACCGAGGAGACTGAGAGAGGCCGCTTTGTCTCTTTGCCCTGCAGAGTGAACAACACACACACACACACACACACACATCAAAGATACACAGAAATATTCTGATCATGCGCACGAGACAACAAGTGATCAAAGTGATCAGCTCGCGGCCATGTTTGAATTCTCCTGCAGGATCAAAGAGATGTTTGGTTTTATTACACACATACAAAGCTGCAGGAAGATTTGACTGTACTTTGTAGTTTTAAACGACACAACAGAGCAGCAACACATGAGGACAGGAAGGGGACAAAAAACATCCCATAATAATATGACGCACTGAGGAGTTTCTATAAAAAAAAACAAAAAAACAAAAAAAAAATACAACGGTTGTTTTGTGACGTCGAAAAATAAACAATAAATATTAATCAATAGTTGAAGATTAATAAGTGAATGCGTTCAAGTTTTATTTCATAGTTTTGAACTAACTCCAATACATGATTATTGATCATCATTAAAGTCTGTTATGTGTCGATGGTGCGTGAACATCAGAACATTTATTCCCACATTACAGAGGAAATATAAACAGATAATATACATTAAACATGGAGGCTACGAAGTATCGATCATCCTTCAATACGAAGTTAAAGAACCACAAATAACAGGACGAGTGTGAACCTCTTGACCTGAACTCCACACACACACACACACACGTCCTTGTCTCTGTATTAAAACATAATTAATGAGAGTTTTTAGAATAAATGTGAACATTCACCTGATCAATAACCCTGGTCCTGGTGGTCGTGGCTGATCTGTGACCTGTTTGAAGGATCGTTGATCATTTTGATTTTAAATCTTAATTTGTAGTTTCAATTAAAAAAAAAAAAAAAAAAAAACCCATTAAACTGGTCTCTGTGATAATCTGATAACTGATGTTTTTTAATATAAATGTGAACGTTTTCAGACTCTCATGTTTTATTTTAATTTAAAACCTGATGAAAAAAAAATACAAATAAAAAAATAACACCGAGACTTTTATTTTGTTAAAACTGATGAAAAATAAATCAGTGATGATTACGTCAGAAATTAATTTACATAAAACGCCGATAAGTAACATGTGTTTATCGCCTATTTTAACATTAATCCTCTAAATATGTTTAGTTCCTGCTCGGTCTGCCGCTGGTCGCACGTGACGCCGTCTCCATTGACAACCACGTCTCTAACAAGTGACGTTCATCGCGGCTCCGTTCACCGTTTAAGCGCACGAGTGAAAACGGAGTCGGAGTCACCGAGGCTGCAGGTCGCTGTGATTTACAACCTGCTGCTGCTGCTGCACGGTGTGTGTGTGTGTGTGTGTGTGTGTGTGTGTAGTCTATATATTTACATTTACACTGTCAGCCTCTTATAGCTACAGAAAAAAAATACGGAGCGGGGGCACGCGCTGGTCCAGGTAAACACGAGGATGGAAAAACCGAAGCACAGTGTGTGTGTGTGTGTGTGTGAGAGAGAGAGAGTTCCTGCCGGAATATTAGACCAGAGAGAGACAGAGAGATGACGGCGCTGAGAAGAGAGGATGAGCTGCAGGGGGAGGAGAGGCAGAATGAAGGAGTGAGACAGAGTGAAAAGAAAAAGAGAAAGGAAACCATAAAATAAAATACAATCTATAACGAATCAAAAACAGGAAAAAAGGGAAGAGAGCCAAGAGAAAAAAGAGAGACAAAACAAAAATAGAGAAGGGATCACAGAGCAAAGGAGAAAAAATGAAAGACAAGAAAGAGAAGGATGAAAGAGAGAAACGAGGAAAGAGAAGAGGAAAATAAATAACTAATGACATTAAAAGTGTTAAAGTCACCAAATAAATTAGTGTGTGTTACTGTGGATTTATGTCCACACACACATCTGTATCCTTTGAAGTGTGTGTGCTGCACATGTGCTAATATGTGTGTGTGTGTTCACAGTTTAATTAAAGAGGAGCAATGGTCAAAAATCTCAACAGCAGAAGATGAAAACAACAACAACAACAAAACAAACAGCTGAGATTCAAACACATGAAAAAAACAAAACTTTCATGTTTATTCATTTATTTTTTTTTACTTTAAATAAAAAAAATTAAAACCGTGAAACTAAACCTGAAGAAGAAAAAGTGTCTCCATCACCTCAGTGTGTTTACCTCTGTGACATGTGGCGTCTCCATGGCGACGGGTGAGGAGGCAGCAGCAGGTGATGATCACTGAGGTCAGTGCAGCGATGAGTTTCATGTTCAGGAGGCTGCAACACACACACTCCGAACATGTATTTACACACACACACACACACACACAGAGTGTATCTGGAAACAGTGTGTACGTATAAAACACTGAAGAGTTCAGAACCTGCAGATGTTGCTGTCCAGATGTTTCAATCTATGACCCTATAGTAAAATCCCTCTGAAGACGTCACATCAGAAAACAAATAAATAAACGTCCAGGACGACGTCAGAGGGTAAAACTCTGATTCTCACAGTTTGGGCTTTTTGCAAAAGTAAAAATATTATTTCTGGATCTTTTGGAGTGAAGCTGTAAAAGTAACATGCGTTTATTAGCTCCACCTGCACAACTCAAATCTACTGTGAGTGTGTGTGTGTGTGTGTGTGTGTGTGTGTGTGTGTGTGTGTGTGTGTGTGTGTGACTGGTGTAAACAGACAGAGTGAACTCCTCAACAACATGGCTGCAGTGCACTGTGTGTGTGTGTGTGTGTGTGTTGGTCTGGGCTGAGTTATGACCTCAGTGCTGCCTTGAGGCTGCTGATTGGTTGAACCGACTGAACGATGCAGCTCACCAGCTTCAGTTTTGCTGCTCCTCTCAGATCTTCAGGAGTTCGTTTGTTTTTCACATTTTAAAAACCACGCCTCAGAGTTTTTACCACAATCAAAAGTTTAAAGATTTTTCTCTCTGCAGCAGCTTTTCACTGACATTTCTCTTCCATTCATTTGTCTGTGTTGTTGTTCTGTTTATCCATAGGTACGGAAGCCCTTAGTGGACAAAAACTCTTATTTCATTTCCTTTGTTTTTCCGTCTATAACATAAAAATCTGGAGACCTTGAGAGAACAAAAACAACAAGTCTGTACAGATGATTGATTCAGTGGTGATGTCAGAGGAGTAGGAAAACATTGATCGTGAACCTGATGTCGTTAACGACACAGATGACCAGCTTTGAGGTTCTGGCCGTCTCCATGGATACGGGATGATGACTGAAGGATGCTGGATCAGCATACAGCCACCTGCAGTGTGACAGAAACCCCAGACACATCAGATTCATTAGAGCGATCCTGTTGTCTAAGGAGTACAGGAAATAAAATCTGTGAATGTTTGGCCACTCAGGGCTTCCGTACGATGTCATTATGACATCACATGTCATCCATCATCGGTTTCTTTTGGTTTTCTGAGGCTTTTTTGATGAAGTGTGTTTCGTCTCAGATTTTATGAACCCAAAACCAGATGAAGCTTCGACTCACTCAAATAGTAAAATCAAAGAGGTCTAATTTAACACAAACATGTTTCTCGTATGATTGACAGTATATTTCATTATTTTGCGGCTCTGAGGACAAAACGCTGGATGCAACAACAGTAAGACAGTTGTGTGTTGTTTGGGAGAAACTCTCAGATAAATAATTTGCAGTGGCTCATGTCCAAAAAAACAGAGGTGACGTCTTTTCCCCTCCAAGAGAAAAACTCAGAGCTTTAGTCTGAACGTGACGTTGATGGGCAGTTGAGTCTTTTCCACGCTGCTTTCAGCAGGTTCTGTATAAATGCATTACATCCTCCACGATCCTGGAAATGTAAACAGTCATTGGAATAAAATTTAATATCAGCAGCAGCAGTTAAGTACCGAGCGAGACCTGCAGTATAAATGTGGCTTTATTTTCCAGTCCAGCTGCATCTCAGCAGAACCCGACTCTCTGCTGGACCTCTCTGAGCACCGGGGCCGCCAGCTCCCGGGCCCTGCTGTTCCCCCGGGCCAGCACCTCCTCCAGGTGAGGCCGGTCCGACCTCAGCCTCTGGATCTCCTCTCTGATGGGCGTCAACCTCTGGATCACCGCCTCTGCCACCAGCTTCTTATAGGCTCCCGTGTCCATCCCTTGGGCCTGAGAGACCGCCTCCTCCACACTGATCATGGCCATGGCCGAGTGGAGGGTCACCAGGTTGGACACACCAGGACGGGTCTCTGGCTCAAAGGTCACCTCGGAGGTGAAGTCGGTGACGGCTCGGCGGATTTTGAGAGCAATGTCTTCAGGAGAGTCTGTGATGTTGATGGTCGCCATGGCCTGGGGGTCGGACTTGGACATTTTAGCCGAGGGGTCACGGAGGGATTTGACCTTTCGTGTGGAACCTGTGGAGGAGAACAAGACGAAGGAGCTCGTCAGTGTGATGAGAAGAGATTTGAAAGTATCTATCGATTTCTAAATGAGACACAGAGCAGCTACAGGATTTAATAAAATGACTCCATACGTCAAAGTGAAGAAGAAAAAAAAAGTAAAAATCTGCGAAAGAAGTAGAAGTAGTAGAAGAACTAGTGGTGTAGAGGTAGTAGCAGAACTACAGCATTAATTAGGAATATTGATTACAAATCAAAATGAGCTGTGGTTCTAAGGCTTTTAAACATGTTTCAACAGAGCAAGGTGAAACACAGAGTGAAGCCTGTGTTTGTCCTGACAGACAAGAAGCGGGGCACAATGGGCCCACAGGTCAGGTCTGACAGCAGCAGCAGGACAAACTCTGAGCTGCTGCTTCAGCTTGTAACGGGACAAAAACACATCAGAGAATAAAAACTGAACATTTCATTCTGCTTCAATCAGACTAAAGCTCCTCAGATTTTAAAGCTTTTAAGACTCTGTTTCATTTGTTAAAGGTCTAAAAGTTTTGGTTTGGTGTGTTGTGTTGTAAACGCTGACATGTGGACGAGATGCTGGTTTGACACATCATGTGGATCTGAGTCTTGTTAAAGTCAGAGGAAGTTAGGACGATAATATCAGAGGCACGTCGGAGAGACGGGCGGACAACTACAGTTTCATTACTGCAGCCTGGTGTGCGTGTGTGTGTGTGCGTGTGTGTGAAGCAGACGTGTCCCAGTGTGAAGTGATGAGCAGACAGCAGGAGCCGGGATTTCCTTTCCCTCCTTATTTGTCAACCCAGTCCTTCCTCCCATGTTTCAGCCTGCAGCTCTTCTTCTTCTATCATCTCACATCTGTCGTCCTGTGCATCACATGCTCTCCATCACCACGGAGACGTCATCATTTCAGGCGAATCAAAAAAAAAAAAAATCTTAAAAACAGTCTTTGGTTTGGTTTCAAAGGGAAGGTGGAGACAGACACACGCACACACAGTGACATCATCCCCTCTGGTCTATTATCACTCTGCTGTTCTGATAGAGGAGGAAGACGATGGTTCTTTAATCAAAGCTGCGCTGCACACATGACTGACTCCATCTTGTGCTTTTATGATACTGATAATCAAGGAGAATCAAACTGGGGGCAAACTGAAGGGGGGGCTGTGCATGTGTGTGTAGAAACTGTGTGTGTATCACAGAAATAATTAAAAAAAAATATATATAAACAGGTTAAAATGATGGTTAAAGCCTCGTACTTGAACTTTTACATCCTCAGGTCCAGAGCGGCGTCATGTGACATCTTCGACAAAACAACACTCGTCTGTTTTTTCTGTTGTTTGTCTCTTGAACAGACAACAACAGTTACAAAGTGGCGGAACAATGGTCATGAAAGGAGACGATTACACCCGTCATTTACCACTGAGTTTTGCGGCCGTCTTGATTTTTTGGCCTCAGATACGAGTTCCCCTTGTTTTAATTTCCTCCTACAGACTCTTTTTCCCAGCGGTGGTGGCGGCGGCAGCAGCAGCAGCGAGAAAACACGAAGCTCCCTCCTCTTTCTTCATCTCTATCCAAGGTTTGGCAACGACAAAAACACACGAGTTAAAAATAAAAATGGTAAGAAAAAGAAAAAAAGACTGTAAAGTAAAGTTTTTGCAAAATGAGGGAGATTCCACCGCCGAGGGGTCAAAGGTCACGTCTGATTCAGCTCTGACCTCCGAGGCGGGTCAGGCTCTGATGTTCCCTGTCGTCTCTCTACAACTGTCGATGCTTCATCAAATTAAAATCTAGATCAAATAAATGGATCCATCCAGCGATTGACATTTGTTGTTTTCTTTCTCCTCCAGATGTCTCCAGATGTTTGATGATAGAATTAATTTTAGTGACGAGGCCTCAGTGATGTCGACCTCCCTGAACTCACAATGAAAATGTTATTTTCCAATAACAAGTGAAAATCTGTCAGTGCAGAGAGTAAAAACAATCAATACAAATCAATCGATTTGAACTAACATCTAAAAATTACGATGATTTTTATCTGAACTTCATCAGATCGTTTTTTTTTTTTTTATTTATTTCTAGGAGAAGTTTTCTGTTCAAACTGCTCTGTACCTGCACTTCCTCATTTGTTATGTGTTTGTTTTGTTATAATGTTTATGGACCAACGTTAGCTCATAAAAAAAAAAAAAAAAAAAAAAAAGGTAAAAACAAAAAACACGTATGTGTTAATGTGCGTGTGCACACACACACACACACACACACACCGGTACATTCTCTATGAGTCTTATGTCTTTATAAATCCTCACACATGTTTAAACCAACACAACAAAAACAAAAACAGCACAAACACAGTAAAAAGTTACTCCGTCCCTCCAAACGTCATAAAATCGTCCAGATTTGTAGATTATGTGGCTGCTCTGCAGAGAGAGTGGAGTCGCTTCAGTAAATAAGATAAATCACTGCTCTGTGATTGTCTAAAACTAGTTTGCATTGTTTTATATTATATCCAGTTAGAAAAAGGCCAAATAAAATAAAATTAAAGTTTTTTTCATTTGTTTTAAGAAGTTAAATATTAAAAATAAAACTTTTAAATTCAGACATCTCCCCTGCTCTCTCTCCATTAATAGGCTCAACTTTCTATAAACACATTAATGGTTGGCTGAGTGGTATAAATGTCTGTGTGCAGCGTGAGATTAATGAGCCGTGAGGTTTAAACCCCAAGAAAATAAGGAGGAAGAAAATAAAAATAAAAAACAACTGAATGCTCCGATCATTGGCTCGATCTGCGTGTGTGTGTGTGTTCGTACTGAGCAGGGCGCGGGGTTCGGGGAACACGTCTCCATACTGGTTGTTGAAGATCCGAGCCAGATCCTGGGCCAGCTCCAAGTGCTGCACCTGATCCTCCCCCACAGGGACGTGAGTCGACCTGAAACACAAACAGGAAGCTTCCTGACACACATGCACACAGGTGTCAACGTGCACACACACACACACAACCTGCCGTCCTCCTCACAACCGTCACTGAGGAGGAGTCGATGTATTCACTTTGTCTTTAATAAAAGCAGAGGAGCAGGAGACGAGAAGTTTTATCTGCTTCAACAGGAAATGAGAGTTTTAGCTGTTTGATGGTCTGAAGAGAAACAGATGAAGAAATCAATGTGTAAGAAATATTAATTTTCACTGTCACATCAGAAGACACTGATCCTGAGTCAGTTTCTCAGCTATACAGTCTGACTCTGTGGAAAATGGTAAATGTGTTTTTATGCTTCAATCAGAGCGGCCATGTTGTTTTCAGGTCGTCCATCCAACATATTCATTAACATCTCAGTAACATGTCAGTAGAACTTCTTCTAATTTGGTGCAAATGTTAAACAGGCTGCACAGATGACCTGATGTGACTTTGGTGGTCAAAGGTCAAAGGTCAGGATGACAGTGCCTTCATGAAACACAGTTTTGGCCTCATGGGTGCAGTATCTCTGTAACTGTGATGCCTTCAGGGGCTTTCTTCAATTTTGGTAAAAAGCTTCACCTGGACTCGAAGGTGAACTGATGAGATTTTAGTGGCAAAAAGGTCAAAGGTCAGAGGTCACAAAAAATGCCAACAAACACAGCACCGTACCTGTAGAGGAGGATATCTGCAGCCTGGAGCACAGGGTATGTGTAGAGGCCGACGCTGCCCTCGCTCTTCTGTTTGCTCTTCATCTGGATGAAAAGATAGAGAATCACGTTGAGACAGAAGACGGAAAAAAAAGGGACGAAAGGAAAATAAAAAAAAACTTAAAAACGCAGCCTCCAGCTGACTTTTCCTTCCCCCCATGAGAAGCCATTTTCACTTTTACGACTCATTGATTCTCAGACAAACGGCACACGGTCGAGTTCACGTGACGTTTTCCACCGTGTTTGAGATGAACTCAGCTGTTGGGTAAACAAAAAGAACAAAAAGGTGTTTTCTGTGCAGCAACAGAGACGGAGAACAGAGGGCGGCTGGCTCCCCCTCAACACGCACTAAAAACCAAAACTGCATGTGGCCGGAGAAAATAACTGTAATTAAAAATTTGGCAGGTGAAGCAGAGAAATAAAAGGAATAAAATAAACAGAGATGTGAATAAAGTGGTGGGAAAGAAGGAATCATTTTAATTTGAAGTGGTGATAATTAAATCAGTATGACCCTGAACCAGGGAGAGAGAGTCAACCTACCGTCTCTGTAACAACCCCAAAACATGTATAAATGTATAATATATGTAATATAATTTAAGCTTCACCTTCAGGCTTTAACTTTATTAACTGAGTTTAAACTTCTCATTTTGAGCCGACGACACAGTGAAGCTGGAAAAAAAAAAAAAAATTCTCCGACTGAACCTCAAAGAAGTTCAGTCTTTGTGTTTTTAAAGCTTTGATCAATGATCTATAACTGCTTGAATATGTGTTATTACAGCCCATAATACAAACCAGGTGAGCTCCAGGTGCACATCTGATGCTTATAATGCCATTTAAAGTTCATATTAATATTTCAAAGTTATTAATGAACAGTAATTTTCAGTTATTCACATATTTGATATAAGTATAAGTGTTTTATAATATTGTACAATATTCCACTGATGCGTTTCCAGCCAACGTCTTTAATCATTATCTAGTGATAATTCACCATCTCAGTGTAAAACAGTTTTTAAAACAATCATTTGTCATCAGATCTGGTCAAATAAATAACAAACACATGATACAAGTGATTCATTTCTATAATCAATCCTAAATCTGATCACAGATCAAATCAGTGAGGATTTAAAATTTAAAATAATCTCTGAGGTGTTGTCATCACAAATCATTATGATCAGAATTCATAAGTATTTACTCATAATACTTAATTATTTATTAATAGAAGACGTCGGCGTCACTCAACATTAGTCTGATCAGTTGTGTGTGTGTGTGTGTGTGTGTGTGTGATGCAGGAAATATAATATTTCATATACTGGACCTTCCACTGGGGCAGGTGTCGGAGGCGGGGCATACTGGTCAGACAGCCGAGGATCCAGGAGAGTTCAGCGTGTTCAGACACCTGAGAAGAGGAGACACACACACACACACACACACACTTACATTAATAACTTTAACGACATGTTTCCTGTAATGAATCCTTTGCCCTCCATGCCATGATGTTCTCATCTCGTCCAGTTTCAGTTTTTTCATATTTAACCAGCTGAACTCTCTGTAATTATCTAACGAGCATCTGCAAATCTGTCGGCTCGTCACTTCACACACAGGACGGAGCCGTTTGTTGTTTGTGTAGTTTGTAATTTACTCTTTGTGGTTTTTCTTTTCTCTTCTTGTTTCATTCTTCATCTCCACTGGGCTGAAGACAAACATCGCTGTTGGTCTGAGGCTGGATGAGTCAGAGAAACTATGTCTTTCAATAATCAATAAACATATATAATAATAATGTAGTTTACACAGTGGACTAATATCAGCTTTGTCAATAAGCTCCAAACGGCCTGAGTCCTGGAGCCACAGAGCAGCTTCACAGAAGAAATGAATTAGGTGGAGACATTAAACAAACACAGATGAATGGATGGAGAGTTCTGCTGTGACACAGGAGGAGGAGGAGGAGGAGGAGGAGGAGGGTGACTCCATACTGCCTCTTAGTGGCAGAGACCAGTACTGCCTCTCTATTCCTCCCTCCTGTACAGGTGCACCAGCTCACACCTGTGTCCAACCAAACACCCGAGGAAGCTGCTGGTAGCAGATAATAAGCACTGTTGCCTCCAGCTCAGAGATCAATACACTGATTTATCTAATTTAAATATGATTATTGACTCTTTATTTAACAGGGTTTTCAACAGTGTGTGTGTGTGTGTGTGTGTGTGTGTGACAGTAAACAGCTGCATTTCAAATCTCTCAGCAGGACACACTCCAAACTTCCTGCGACTTCTAACACACCATCTGCTTTTTTTGTTGTCGCACAGGTTCGTCCATCTGCCCTTTAGTTTAAGTTGGTGATTTGTTTATTGAAGCAGTTAATTGAAAAAAAAAAAAAGTTTTTCATGTGGTAAAATGGAGAAATAATAATCATAATAATGATAAGATGTGAATGTTAATGAAGCGTATCTGGTGCATCTGGCAGCGGTAAATTAACTCCAACATATCTGCTTTCATGGAGGCTGTCGTAGATATGAAAACACTGCATGTGTGTGTGTGTGTGTGTGTGTGTGTTTGCAGGAAATATCCTCCTGCTTTAGCAAATTAAAGTTTATAGACACTGGCTCTTCTATCTCAGCGCTTGAAAAGCATTCTGGGCAGCGTGACGTCAGCGGCAGACAACGGGGACATAAAGCAGGATTTGAGGGGAACATGTAGGGGGTCGGTTTTCATTACACGCTGCAGACAGACGAGAGATGGGACAGATGTCGATGACAGCGCAGGAAGAGATGGATATGGTTTGAAGTGCAATAAAACTCTGATATTTAAAGGCTTGGGAAAAGAACAAGGCCTCTATTCATGGTGCGTGGCAGGAATGCACCGCAACAAGAGATATGCTGATGTTACGCATCACTGTACGGGGTGTTACACTGATGGCGGCTTTTGATGCTGCCATGGCAACGGCTCCCTCAGATTTATCAAAGGAGGAGGAACAGTTGGTTCTCCATAGTAAAAATCTACTACTTTGGTCAAAAAACTCACAGACCTGCTGATTCATCAGCTCCATCTCTGATACCAGCGAGTTCAGCTTGTCACTTGTTCTCCTCTTTTTTTCCTTTTTTTTCTCTCTCTCTTTTTCTTTCTCTGGAGTTGAGTATTTTCTTTGGGCGGCCGACGTATTTTTACATGTGGAGCAGGCGTGTTCAACAGGAGGGTCCCCACGCTGCCAAGTTATGTGGCATGAAGCTAAACGGGAGTAAAAATAGGACTGGATGTGTGTGTGTGTGTGTGTGGAGGAGGGGATGGCAGAGAAACACAGATGGGCAGAGCTATCTAAACTTGTGTACAAGAAAACAAACACACACACACTCAAGCTAACAGCTGTGAATGTGAACCTAAAACCTAGAATCAGCTGTAAACACTAATTCTGTCATTATGCGTCTCACTCGCTCTGCGAGGCCGGAGCAGGTCGTCACGGCGACGTGTGTTTACACAGAGCAGAGATAAGAACCGAGAGCGTTTCTTGGAGCTGGCGAGTTGTGTCGGCAGGTAAACACGGGAGTGACATAAACAGTCAACACGGCCAAATGCCTAGACGACAAACTTGGAGAGAGACTGGCAGCGCTCAGTGTACACTGTCAGCTGTCAGTTTATTAGGAACACCTAGCTCAGCACCTCTTTAACACAGTTTAAACAGAAACAGAACATTATAACCGTCAGGAGGAGGATTTATAGCAGGACTGTTGTATTTCTAACCCACTGACATCGTGGTGAGTATATGTTCACTCACACACACACACACACACACACACACTGAGCAGCTATGATTATGTGAAGATCTGACTTTATGTTCCTGAGTAAATGTGCAGACGTGAGCTGAATATGTGTGTGTGTGTGTGTGTTTGCAGGAACATGTGGCTCATTCATAACAAACTGATGAGACATGACAAACTGCAGAGGGAAACATTTATCAGGATTAGACAAACAGCGCCACACTAATTTTATTTATTCTTTTTTATTCCTACTCTAACTCACTTTCAAACACTCGCTCTCTTTTGGTACATTATTATTTCATTATTCCTATCATATCCTCATCCTCAGTTTTTAAATCCTACCTTTATTTCTTGTTTGACTCTTAAATACAATGTATTTTTACTTATTACTTTGTCATTAATTGATTTGTTTACGTTCTATTGCTTTTATGCTGTAAAGCACTTTGTGTTGCATTGTTTATATGAAATATAATATAATATTTATCTGAATACAAATCAAGCCTGACTGATTAAATGATAGATTGATAATGTTTACAAGCCTAAATTACACCTGATTTTCAAGAACACAAGCTGAAACATCTGCTCTGGCCTCCACTCATTTTCACAGTTCATTTACATCAATGTAAATGTAAATTCAATGTTGCCATTGTCATTGATGCAACTGTGATTATCTATCTGTATTACTACTGGTTATGACATACAACCTCCCTCCCTCCACCCTTTTCCCCTCCACCCGCCCACCTTGGACTGCTGGAAGAGAATCGCCCTCTCTGGGTCGATGCCACAGGCCAGCAGGCTGGCGGCCATGTCCAGAATGTTGCTCCTGAGCTGGGTCGTGTCCTGGGGCTGAGTAATGGAGTGCAGGTCCACGATGCTGTAGAGCACTGACGGGTACTGGTTCTGCAGGGCCACCCAGTTCTCCAGGGCGCCCAGGTAGTTGCCCAGATGTGGCACTCCGGTTGGCTGGATCCCGGAAAACACACGTCCACCTCCTGAAGCCTCCTGGAGAAGACAAGAGACATGCACTCTGTGAGCTAAAGATGATCTGTGATGATATTTGCACGAGTATTTAACGATCAAATGAAATGTGCCATCTTGGGATAATCACTATAAACCAACCAGATGTGGCCTGTGTCTTCTATTAAAGTCATGACATCAGTAAGAACTTGTCGATATAAAACTGTGTCTTCAACAACAAGAAAAGCAGCAATAAAAATAGAGAGGAGTCTTTGGAGAGAGGGGGTGAAGGTGAAAAGGTGAGAAAGTCACAACTGGAAAGACGCCTGCAGAGACTGAAGTGTCAGTGTTAAACTATTGGCAGGTTGGAGGCCAGCTGCGGTCATGCTTGTATTACTGAGATGCTAACTCCATGGCTAGCACCTCTGTTCTCCCCCAAACACATCCAGCACAAAGAATGCATCACCTCACCGGCCAACAATAACACTTAACATCCATCCAAGTAACTTCAAGGCCTCCGTTACCACAACAGGGGAGGACACTGGAAGTGGAGAGAGAGAGGGGGGAGGCAGGCCCAGAGAAACAGATCCAATGTACAATACAACATGCAGCCCACAACATCACCAACAACAAGGAGCTTATTTAAAAAGAGCTGGAGCTGAGGTCGCCTCTGAAAGAAACGGGGAGCATTGGGCAAACATTGTGTTTCTCTTTTTGCAGAACCCGGTCGAAGCCAGACCGCCTCATTTCTCCTGGCACCGGCTGCACTGAACCTCGGCTTTCACTGCTGGATGAGTCTTAACCGCCGCTTGTGGCACCGAGCACCACATGATACAATTAGAGGGTGAGCAGATCGGTACCTGTCATGAGACATGAAACCGCGATGGCATCCGAAATCTAAGGCTTCTTCACCAAAGCCGTTTCACAGTAGATTAAAGCTTTGACAGAGCGGAAAAACTCAACGGCTCAGGCCAGGAGCTGTGTGTTTTTGTTGGTGCCTGGACATGTAGAGCCCGGAGTGGAGACCAGGATTCATCTCCCAGCTGAGGAGCTGTGTTGTGGCTTGGCAGGAAGCTCCAGCTCACAGGTGAGAAGGTGAGAGGGGATCACGTGGTTGTTGGGGTGAGGAGGGGGGAGTATATGCTGGATGAAACATCTACCTCCTGCACAGAGGTCAGGTCGACACATGAGGTCTCCACAGTCACAGGGAAGGTTTACTTACTGAATATGGCTTTGATACAATGCAATAGACCTGTAGGTGTTGTTACAGGTGTGTTGCGAAAGGTATTGACAAAACCATGGAGCAAAACACGAGGTCCAGCTCTGAGTAATTCAGTTCATTCATTCTAACCCAATCCTTCAGTATAACCCAATAGGATCAATAATGACCCAACAGAACATAAAGGGTCCAAGAGAAGAGTTGCCAACAGAACCTCTGCAGACCTAACAGGCATAACTGTGACGGACAGGACGTAACATGACCTTACAGGAGTAAACAGAACCCAACAGGATCCAACAGGATTCATCACAACCGAACAGATCCTAACAGGAACCAAGAGAACTCGAGATACAAACAGAACCAAGCCGGACCAAACAGGACTAGCTATGAAACACAGGGTGTAACATGGCTTTACAGGATCCAAAAGACCCCAACAGGATCAAACTGAAGTCTACAGGACCCAATAACAGGACACAGGAATGAACACTAACTAACCGGACCCAAACGGAGTCAACAGAACCAAGCAGAACCCAAGAGGATCCAACAGGAACCATCATAACCCAACAGAGCCCAGACAAACCCAACCTGAGCAAACAACCGAGGGAAAAGAAATCAACTGACAGTCTGACTGTAAGGTCCATGTAGCAGCTCTCCCAGAACTTTTCACTGGGCCATGACATCTTTCATCAAACTGAGTTTTCCTGTTCGTCATGAACTGTGTATGATCCAAGTTAAATCAATGTAATGACCACATAATCATTTTCAAAGAAAACAACCCACAACAACTCTGAGGTTCAGCTGTTTTTAGCTCTGCGTGAGATGTGTTGATGTGTTGTAAACAGCAACACCTGAACGTTTCAACAGACGAGCCCATTTTTAAACTTTTCTGCCCACAAAACCCGAGGGATCTCCGTATTATCACCTCAAATCTGACTGGTGATCACGTGTTTCCCGGGCTGCACTCTCCGAGGTTATCATAACTAATCATTAAAACCTGAAGCTTTCAGAGGATATCCTCTTCGCCCACTGCTGGGACATCGGTTATCTTGACAGCTTGCTGAGCTACATCACATTCAATCTGACTGAGGGACAGGCTCAGCACAGCATCTGAGATCAGATAACAGCTGCTTTCTCAGCAGCATGGCCCACAGCTTCTCCATCTCTGGACCCTGAAGGGATCAAATAACAACTGCTCTGAGGCCAGCGAGGTCCACGAAGTCTCCGTCTACTGGCCTGAGGGACCTGGTCGCTGCCCGGCCAGAGAGAGGCAGGAAGGAACTGGGTGCTTATGTCATTACTGACGGGGTAATTGCACTGGAGTGCCATTGATGCTGAGAGCCTCTTAAGAGGTGTCAGGATTGATTTGGGTGCGGACGGGGCCCCGAGTCTGGCTCATGTGTGTTCTCACCTCGAGCTGACACGCCAAACGCATGTTCCCCCTCTGCTCGGGCCCCCAGGGGAAGCCATTAGCCATGCAGACATGGTAATGGTGTCATTTGAGCCAATCGAGTGTTAAATGAGAGTCAACGGCACGGCTAACTAGCCACCGGGCAACTGTAGGGCCTATCACGCATCACCAGACACCTCCGCACCGTTACCTAAAGTGTCTTTAAACATGCGTCTCTATTGCTGTTGGAGGAGAAAGTAAGATACCCAAGGAGATAAATCAACCAGTGCACGATGACAGAGGAGACAGTAAATGTTGTAAAGCAATTAATGTTGGTAATGAATACTGTGCTGCAAAGCCAACAGTAATAAAATATTATCATCTTGCTTACTTTGCCATGAACTATATTAAACCTGCGCAAGTGAATTCTTTCCAGGATTCAGATACTCGGAGGCTGCTGGACTTCATATCAGGACGGTGAAATGACACCTTGTGGTCAGCAGCATAAATCCAGCAGGGTAAATCAAAAGCACCGGTTCAGATGACTCCATGATCATTTCTAAGCAGATTTAAACATGTTGACAAAGACCTGAAACCCACTAAATGCTACCTGCACAATTACATACAAAAGGCAACATTTGCTGACTAGGTAAAATGAAAGTCCGGCCGAGGATGGTGGGAATCTCAAGCATGGAGGAAATTAGAAGTTTGACTTGATGAGAGTTGTAGTTCAATCTGAGGGAAACGTGAACATACGGATCGTAATTTTATGGAAGTCGAAACATTTTCCTCAAATCCACAGATATTAACCTCCAGGAAAGTGGCCACAGTCATGAGGAGCCATTATCGGGAAGTCAAGAAGATCTCTGGAAGAAGGATTAGAGGAGGCGCCCCAGTGGCTTACCTGGTGGACTTAGTCCTACATTACAGTGGCCATGGATTTGAATCCCAACATCCTGTCTCTCTCCCTAAATTAAGGCCAAAAATGACTCCCAGTAAGATTAGAAAGGGGGAGTGGGGGCGTCCAGTGGTTGAGTCCTGGGCAGCAGGTCCCTGGCTTGACCCTTGGCCTGTTGACCCTCTTAGTTAATCTTTCTACCTCCATATTTCCTGTCCTTTTCTCTACTTCCTCGATCAAATAAAGGCATAAAAACCTTGAGGAAAGACAAGTAAGAGAATCTGACCATAGATTCTTTCACTGTAAGTAATGTCTCAATTCCTCTGGCCTGAGGACAGAACAAGGATCCGTCCTCTCCTCGTCCATTTTAATGAGAGTAACGCCTCTGTCTGCAGCGTCGTCTGCCGACCTCTATTGTCTTTCCATCTCTTCTCCTGTTGACGACTTGTAGCGGAGACGCTGGTTGTTCTCTCCTCATATTTTACACCAACAGGCAGCGTCGGCGTCGCCGGTCTACATCGTCGCTAAGGTGACGAAAGCTTTCTTCATCCACGTCTGCCATATGCTAAATGCATTACGCACCATGTGTGTGTGACATTAACGCCAACAGCTAGAAGGTTACATACACTGAAAAGGCCATGTTTTCACACTTTGCTGTACCTTTTCCGGGAAATATGTGTTCATTTGTCAGTGTGCGTACGTGTGTGGTACTTATCCACGGGGACGGAGGTCATGAGCAAACACAGACATGCGTCCACAAGTGTGTTGTAGTTGTTGCCTACATCAACATCGGTGAAGCTGTGAAGGTGTCTGTCCAAATGAATCTGACAGCTGACATCGAGGATCAACAGTGGTGGAGGGAAAACTATCGGACAGGCGTTCAGATGACCAGCACCACGACCAGATCCTGCCTCATTATTCAATGGAAAACAATGATCAACTGGAGCTGATTCACTGAATTCAAGGACAAAAAGGCATCAACGCTGGATTTCCCAAAAGTCCAGAGAAGATCTAGTTCCAGGTCACGTTTCTCTGCAGCGAGGGAAATAAAGGATGAATAAGTGTGAGCAAGAATGAAATGAAGTTACATCTGTACAGAAGAATGTGCAACAATGACACAAATACTTCTGGGACCAGACACACAAACCTCACAGAGTTCAGTCCTTTATCTACACAAAGACACACGGCTTCAACTTCCAAACAGAGATTAGAAAAATCTTTTCAACTAAATAAACTCACATCTTTTCTGTACAGGCCAAAGCCTTGTTAAAATATGAACTTGTATGGATCTGGAAAGATGTGGATAATCAGCATAAATCAAATAAATGAACTAATCTAATCATATATTTCTATTTCCAATGACCTTATCTTACTGGGTTTTATGAAGAAGATCTGTGCATCTGGTCGGACTGATGCTCTTCTTCTTCTTCTTCTTCTATGAATTATGTCCTGAAGAGTTTATAGACAATGATGAATGGGCTGTAGATCTGGTAAATGTGCTGCACTTATCTCATCTTATCTGCACTTGTCTCGTCTTATCAGCCCTTTAAAGTGTTTTACATTAGAAACCACATTCACATACAGCGTTGTCCTGTTAAAAGTGTTCACGTCGGTTCTTATCAGCCAGTGCAGACGCTGATACTGATTAGTGAACGATCCATTTGACCTCAGTCTACTGGAGCAATGAATCTGCTCATTTTCCTTATTTCCTTCATTCTGTTATTGTTTTTGCTCATTTGACTCTGATCTGATCTGATCTGACGCCGTGTGTTGAGAAAAACATCAGACATTCTCCACTGTAAGTGCCGAGCAGCTGCAGCTTCCAGCGTCTCCAAGCCTACAGCCTCACTATGTTATTAATCACAGCCCTGGTTTTGGTTGAGCTAGGACTCAGTACAAAACAGTGAATTTCTCTTCTCAGATCGGTTCTGGGCTTCTTTTCAGGCCTCATACATCATATCAGAGTGGGAGAGTCGTGGAGTGGCCCACTGACAACTCTCTCACCGAGGGGCTGATGAGCGGGGTCCACAGTCGCCCCCGTTTCACTCTGCCAATTTCAACAAGAATCACAACCACCTCTGGGAGCGTCGTTGCCTCACCCCGCTGTGAACTACCGTCAGCTCTTTGTGGGCCGGGCGGGAGCTGCACATCTGAGCGCCGGGCTGCAGAGCATCAGGCCGGGGCCTACGGGCGGACGGAGGCCGTCTGACACACAGGATCCAGTGTTCTTCTTCTGTCCTGAGCGCCCCATGCACCCCATTAACACCGGCATCATGCTGACATGCACTGTGACACACCCCCACCCCCAAGTCCACCGTATCTTTCTTCATCTCTGTCTTCCTCTCACTTTGGGACCTGTTAACGCGGCGGCCAACAGAGCTGCACTTCACTGAGGTATCAAATAGGAAATGGGGTTTACTGTATAACCCCCCCTCCCTCTCTCCCTCCTCTTGTCTTTAAAAGCTTGTGTGTGTGTATATATATATATGTGTGTGTTGAGCCAAAGTGGGAACACACCACAGCTTGAAACAAAGTGCATACGACCACAGAGAAAACACGTATTCACACACGTGAACGCACAGGAATGTGGACAATTAAGAAAAGCAGCTGTGGATCAAACAGGAAGAGGACAATAACGTGATGGAGGAGAGGAGGTGATGTGATAAAAATAAAAATGAGTCAATAAGAATAAAAGTGTGACTTCAGTTGAGTTAAGACGTGGGCATTTTTCTTCTTTTTTTCCCTGGTGGAGGGAGGAGGGGGGGTTAGGCTGAGGGGGGAGGACGAGGAGGAGGAGGCCCGAAAGGAGCGTTTGATTAAATCTGCGGTTGACGTGTGGGACAGGTGAGATTGATGAGGTTCCTCTGAGCTTCACACTGTGCAGAGAGCGGGGGTACAGGAACAGACCGCTGCAGTGTGGCGGGCCAGGGCTCGGGGCCCGCTCGCGCCGTGGGGTCCCTGGGCTGATTAATGGGACTGGAGGCCCTTCAAAAACAGCACTCCCCGCAGACAGGGCCCGACAGTGCTCCAAAAATAACCCGGGCAGCAGCAGCGGTGGAGGAGGAGGAGGAGGCAGCAGCAGGCTGCAGCCTGCAGCCTCCTAACAGGCTGCAGCTTCTGAAGGATCCAGACTTCAATACAGCCTGAAGGGGGGTGTGGAGGAGGGAGGGGAGGGTTAAACCAAAAAGGAGCAGCGCCTGCCCGAGACAGGAAACTGTAATCTGGCTCATTAGAAAAAAATAAACGTTTAACGACTTCTCCAGTTTATGGGAAGTGACAAACTCTGACAACTGATACTGAATCAATAACAGAGCGGTGATACCTGCTGACGTAAGGACACACAACGAGTGGAACAAAGTACAAACTTCACACTATGCTGTATCAAAGCCCAGAATAAAACTGATTTAGGCCCAATCCCATTTCCACCTCTTAGCCCCTCCCCCTTGGACCTGTGCCTTTGTTCTGCACCTTCACGTCAGAGGTGGAGGTTTCCTGATCCTCTGTCAGATGACGGGGCGGAGCTAAGGAGGATGAAGATTTAATTCAGGACCACACTGCAAACGAAGGGGTGTGACAACATTTCCCTTCATACACCAGATCCACCAGCACGATGGCTGCACATCTGCACAGCTGTAAATATTTGCACTTGTCTGATCTTAATGCATTATGCATATGATGAAGTTGTTATGATTTAGTGGTGACATCTCATTTTGTAGGGGATTATTTGTTCTCCTAGCCCCCTGTCATCTGTAGAGAGGAGTGGAGGCAGATGAAGTGGTATGAATGAGAAATGGATAAACACTGGAGTTAGCACTTGTTAGTAAAGTTGATTAGTAAAAGCTGAAGTGATGAAGATCATGTGTTATGTTCAAAAGCTCCTGAATAGCGACTAAATGGAGCGGTCAGACTGAGGCACTGTGGGAGTCCAGTTTGAGTAAAGATCAATTAGTTTATAGACTGATCAGATGATCAGATACCAGAAAAGTCACAACAGAAATAATAATAATAGTAAATCCTTCAGTAAACACGAGAATAAAAGTGCACACGTCACTAAGTAAAGCACAGGAGATGCTTGCTTTCATCTGATTGGCTAACACAGTGCGTCTCTGAATGGTGATGCATTCAGGTACAACTTGACCAGAGATCGTCTTTGTTTGCAGAGCGGTCTTACTAAGATACACAACACTGTCTAACATCTGTCTGAACACAGGCCTGAAACACTGAATTATTTCCTCTGGTTGAAAATAATTCCCAGCATCCATCACTTCACAGCTACTGGCTGTCATCTGAAAGTCAACAAGTCACAAATCCAGGCCTGATAACAGCTCTGTTATTTACAGCAGCTCACAGAGGACCGGTATCACTGACTCCAGCTCCACTGTAAAGTCCAGGTATGTTACACTATGTTGGTGATCACATGTGGAGCAGCTGTGTGCAGCTGGAAAAGCCCAGAGCAGATTAACTTCTATATGCAACGTCTTTCTCTGCTTGGATAAACACAGTGATGCCAGAGCTACTTGTTTCTGTCCAAAACGGTTTCAAATAGTTTCATTTAACCACTTCCTTCTTGCTCTGTGTTGACAATGGACATGTTTAATTTTGTTTCACGTGCAGGAAACAAGTGAGTGACAGGAGGACTAATAACACCTGAAAAACATAAAACTCATAACACAGCACCCAAAAAAAAAAAAAAAAAAAAGCACACACTTCATAAATTTATCGATATGTAATTGGGCAGAGTGTGGAGTCATTTCCTCCTCCTGCACAGGCAGCGTCTGTTCGAGTGTGATACCAGATACTTACTAGGTTTTAATTAAAAATGTCAGACGATAAGTTAAAGGCTCTGGATCAGGCACAAACTAAAAACATGGGAAAACTAGTCCGAGTCCCCCGACACCAGCGAGGGCTCGCGTCTGCAGACTGATCCTGGGCTTCAGCTTGGTTTGATAGGAAGGTTTTAAAGAGGGGAATATGTTGACATATGGGATAGTTTTAAGACAGAGTCTGAGTGAGGGTCCTGGCTGCAGAACCACTACGACAGACCTAATTACACAGAGGGGACTGCTGAGAATTAGCGGGCCTTTCTGACAGTTGAAAATAAATAGGGCAGTTAATGAACATCCTCGAAGGGGAGGCCATGTTTCCTCGCTCCGGCCCGGCCTCTCCCATGTGGCGCGGCAGCCGCTCTAATGGTTTTAGCCGACACCCGAGTAAGTAAGTAAGTGAATTTGGAGCCGAGGAGGAGAACACAGAGGCAAATTAGAAGTCACTTCCTCTTTCCTGGAGCCCGCGGCTGACATGACTGATATCAGCCAATAACAGGAGGACCACAGGCGAGGGGACGCCTGGCTGGACGCCGGGGAGCCCCGAGTTTACAGCTGACATGAGGTGGCGGACACATTTCTGCTCCAACCAAAACTCTGTGAGTGACTCAGACAGGGCTGCAGAAATGATCCGTTCATTTTGGTCCAAACTCTAAATATCTGCTTCGTCTCAACACAACTACGAGTTTTTTTTTTTTTTTTTTTGCTCCATTCATGTAAAATACAGTAAATAAAACCAAAAATACATTTAACACATGATTAATCCTGTAATTTATCAGCATCTATTTACTATATTTCAGACATCACTGCATTTACAATTACAATGAACAACAATAAACATTAAAGACTCCAATGATTTAACTGATATTATAATAATCATAATGTTAGATCATGTTACTGCTCCTTAAAGGTGAAGCATCCTGCAGACAGGTCAACGAACGATGCATCCTAATTCTGCTGTAGCTGCAGGTGAGCTGAGTGCATCAGAAAACAGCGTAGTACAGCAGGTTTGTTTGTGAGTAGGAATACATCATCGTTCAGAGGCTGAAAAAAAAAGTGTTCCCACAGGAAAGTGTTTTTTTTGTTTTTCATGCACAACTGATCTGATGAAACTATACAGCGAACATTTAAACACATCATGCATGGTTCTGGTGGCCCAAAGTGTCTTTTTCTCTCATGAACCCCTGCACAACAACACACACCTCTGTTTGTCTGCCACATGTTCAACAGGATCTACTGCAGGTCACGTTCTGACGACACGACGACCACCACTGAAAAAATCCAAAAATATCCCTTCAATCCACAGTAACTCGCTGTGAAAAATAAAACCTTAACAGCAACAGTAACAAAAAACCAGACACTGTTTCACCTCTAAGCCTACATTTCCCATCATGCACCTCGACAGCTTCGACTGTCCCCATCTGGTTAACATCCGTGTCTTTGAAATTCCATTCCCTCACCTTGTAACAGACTGAGTAGCTCTGAACTAGATGGATATACTGTACATGTGTGTGTGTGTGTGTGTGTGTGTGTGTTCCTTTAATAGTTAATGAAAAACAGTTTTAAAAAGTTATAGATTCTGGATTAATTAATAAATAATCTATCTACAAAAAGCAGCTCAAAGTCTTTTCATGAGAGCTGCCTGTCGGACTCAGTCAGGCTTTGCTGCTGTTTCCTCGTCTCACATCTGCTCATGTTTCCCTCTGATTCTTTCATGTGTTGTTGTCAAATTACCGCAGGTTATCTGGCTGATATCTGCTGTTACCATCACATATAAAACAACAACGCCTCACCACAAACAGACGCCACTTTTTAAAATAAAAACACACACACACACATGCATGAACAGCACAGCTGCGACACAAACATCTCTCTGAAAACTGAAAGCATCTGACAGAGGTCACACTCCGTCTCTGTGTCAGTCCGCTGAGGTTCACTGACTTTTCGAAACACATTTTCCAGGGCAGAGAAACGTCCAAAAAAGCATCTTGTTTGACGCACATCACACCTCGGCTGCATTGTGGGCGCGCTGGTGTTTGCACTCACCCGTCCACATTTGGAGAAAATTAAAACAAATGAAAACCAACACTTCATTTCTGATGTTATTGCTGGTAATGAAGCACTGCTGTGATGCTTTTTGAGCCCCCTCCACCACCTCCTCCTCCTCCTCCTCCTCCTCCCTTTCCTCCCCTCTAGCTGCACACCTCTCCGGCCTCTCCAGAGAGCAAGGCCTTAACAAAACACAGACGGGACAGCGGTGAACGCTCGTACTGTATTACAGCTCGTACATCAACCAACAACAGGGCTGTGGGCAGATGGGAGAGGCTCTCCACTGTAAAGGCAAAGAGCAGCTCAATAATTAGCAGCGTTGTTGTACTGAAACGCACCGGTTATTCTTACGGGAGCCTGGGGACTCGTTGTTTGCCTTAACACCCCATTTGCTTCACCAAGGCAGCCGTGCAATAATGGGAAACCCTCAGCTGAGTTATAGGAGGCACGTTTCTGAAAATCCACTGAAGTCAGACGTTTGACTGCAGCGGCTACCGAGGAGGAAATGATGTCGACGGACAGGAAACTGCTCCAAATAATAAAATGAGGACAAAGAAAACACTATCAGGTTTAATGAACAGAGAGATGATATGTTTAAGTGTAATATGGACGTATGAAGAATGTGCAGGTCATGTTCTGGTTTTGTTTTTTTATCTTATATTTTATGTTTGAACCTTTAAAACAGTAATAAAGTGATTTAATCAGAAAAAAAGAGACAAAGAACAAAGAAACAGGAAGTTATCAATACAACAGAATAATCCATAATCCCTGCAAGAGCCACAGACAAGTCCACCATAACAAATAACTACTGACTGTAAGAGCCTGCCCTGTTTAGTTCAGCCCAACTTTATGTTTCCCAGAATGCCTTTCCCCCAGGTACTGGGTGCGACCATGTTTGCTTCACTTGTGAGGAACAGAAAAAATAACTTTCCCTCTTTGACCAAGTGACAAAACACCAAAAACCTGCAGCTGCGACTCCACAAGTATTTTCCACATGTTTACTTCCTTTTTTTTTTTTTTTTTTTAAACGGCGCCGAGGCGACGGGACGAAGCCGAGGACTGATCCTGAAAATACACGTTTCTGCTGCTGAGGAGCTGCTGGACTGAACGGGATTTAACCATTGTACTGATAATCAATATGCACCAATCAGGTCCTCTAACACTTCACTTTTACTGTCACGGAGCAGATCTATCCTCACATGACCAGGGATGATCAGTTTCTTCTTTAGCTATCAGTGATCGATTGACCAACTTTGTATCAATAGAAAGATAACATACTTATTGTGAAACTTAGGTATCACAGATTAAATGTGATTTTTACTGAGGCTGACGGAGGCAAGATGGCTGAAACTACATAAAGTCACATGTTCTGATGTTGCTGCAGTCGCAGGTCTGTCGCACACTGTACTGTAATACTATAATAAACGATGTCATCATCACCTGTCATGTAACATGATCCTGGCTGGGTAAACGTTACGACCCGTACTACTGTACAGTTACTGAGAAAATGTCCAATATTCTCGGTCTTAAATCAAACAAATGAGACGATGTCACTCAGGTTAATCCAGATGTTGTTTACAGACTTCAGATTTGCAGGTTAACATTATTTCTGATGATTCCTGATCACTTTCTACTGAAGTGTGAGCTGCAGGTGTTTATAACCCTCAGTGACCTGACAGGTGCTGCAGGTCACATTATAAGACCTGTATATTACAACAGCAGACATGCTGGTGTTCTCCTTCACAGACAGCTCTCCTCTACACAACACCTGTAAATGAGCTCATTCATAAAAACAGCAGTGTGGATGGTCACCTGGTCTGACCCGAGGTCAGTTTTCACCTGGGCAGTGAAAGTGAATATATCACAAAATAAAGCTCAGAGTCAGTAAAATAAAGGATGAATGCAACGGACAAACCCGGCAACACCTCAGTCCGTGTCTCCACACACACACACACACACACACACACCGAAGCGTTTCACACCTGGAGCTGAAAATCAAACACGTGTCTGTCGGTAAATGAAACGTTTCCACGCACCTTGTTCTCCGCTCCGGCTCCGACACACACTGTCCTTTTAGGACAGTTCGACTTCTGAATGAAGCTGAAGACATGTCTGAAGTTAGTCCGCACGGGGAGCGCCATCTTTCACCGTGACGTCACGCTACGGCGGCTTTGAAAGGACAAAAGAGGGAAACGCGTTTCAGCCAAGGACAGTCGAAATCAGGCGAAGTAGACAGACAGATAGACAGATAGACAGACAGACAGACAGGCAGATAGTTAGGTAGGTAGGTAGGTAGATAGATAGATAGATAGATGGATAGATGGATAGATAGATAGATAGATAGATAGATAGATAGATAGATAAATAGATTAGGTAGATAGATAGATAGATAGATAGATAGATAGATAGATAGATAGATAATACCTTGGATAAATCTCTGGGGCACTAACTTATGGTGAATCTTTGGGTCCATGTCCAAGAAATCAACAATGAAGATTTACTTCTTTGGCATAAAACAACAGCTTTTTCAGTGATGGGAGTCTCAGTGTCTCTGCCTCGTCCTCTGCTCTTGTTGTCTCAGTAAAAGTCATGAACAGGTGTAATCATGCAGAAAGTTACAGGTTTCAGTGTTGTCTGAATCACAGCGGATATATACATCTGAGCCTTCGCCGTGGATCACTACTGATTGATTCAACAGTAATAATAGGTCTTGAAATCCAATTGACTGTGTTTTTGTTCTTGTCTGGTGGCGTTTTTCAGTGAAACTCCACTCTTCTCTATAAAGTGCAGTGCAGAAACACCAGTCATTACGTCTTAGCACCAATAAAATGGAGACAGACCAGAGGGAGGAAAAAAAAACCAACAACAACAGGGATCTTTGCAGACAGCTGCTGAAATTCATCTTTTCAGAAACCGCTGAAAACAACACACCCAGGGTTTTTTGGTCTTTTCTCTAAACTGTACACCAGCTGTGTGAAGTGCATGTAAGAGGAAGATATGCAGTTACACACACACACCGCCACATGCACTGCAGGCTATAGAAACGCATCAGACATGTGCGGTTTCCTCGTTGTCGGTGGGGGTCTCCATGTTAATTGGGTGGTGTTGTGTCTAGCCCGGCCTCTTCCTCAACAACTGAACTTTCCCAGGCAGCAGCTGCAGAACTGCTCTGCTCCTCCAACCCCCCCACCCCACCCCAGCCTCCCTCATTACAAAGTGGCGATATAGATACTATAAGTGATTATTCTGCACGCTGGCTAAGGTTACAGTATGTTTGCAGGGCACACAGGCAGCCCACAGTCCCTGAGACCTCTTGTTTCTCACAAACATCTGCTGCTGATTTTTTTTTTTTTTTTGGTACCCCCCCCACCTTTCTTTGTTGCATCTGGTTGCATTTGCAGCACAAAATACAGACTATCATTCCATATTCATTATTATTTCCTGAGGCGATGAGGCTGAGGCTTTTCTTTGGTGCGTCAGATTCGGAGACCTGAGCTGGTATGTTCTCTCACGCCTGGGTGATGGAGCAAAGAGCGACTGCTGGGAGATGGGTTTCTATGCTTGTTCTGTGTGTGTGTGTGTGTGTGCGCACCACCCTTCAGCTCCTGTTTCCCGGCCACCCAGTAGAGGCTTTGTCCTCCTGTGCTTCATCTCCTCCTTCCTCGTCCTTTTTCCTTCTGTGAGAAAAGAGACATGTTTTTTTTGTTTCTTTGAGTCAGATGATTAATTATTGATACATCATGAAGCTCTGTGAGGTCAGAGCGGTGCAGATAAGGTCTACACCGAGGAGACCTGGGGCACGAAGAGGCCAATGAATCTCAGGTTTGTTGTGTGGTGATTTGATCATACATGTGCTCCTGCAGCAGAATGCCACACAGCAACAGGACCTGCAGGACCGCTGTAATGAAAATACAAGTGCAGCTTCAGAGATGCGTAACATCTAACATTTTGCATTTTAATCAACAGAAACCATCCACACAGAGCACATCTGTAACATTTACTGTGAGCTCTGGTGCCCTGAGGAGGATGTTGGATCAAACAAACCACCCTGACAGATGTAAAAGTTGTTCTTCATTAAAGTGTAATAATACATTTGCAAATGCAGGTAAATTCTGGAGGTATTTTCATTTGCATAAACTTCTCAAGTCTCATTTTCCATTCACACAGCTGTGTCCTACTGCTGCTCCTACTGAGCAAATGTAATTATCATACAGCGTTAAAAAAACACTTTTCATAAAGAAAGAAACAAATCAATGTTTTTGATTATTCTGAGGAATTGTTTTCTAATATTGACTTTTCTCAAACACACAGACTCAGACTGACGTAACAGTTGCACACTGTGTTGATCCCGAGCCTCACTCTGCTTCAGAGACACTGACGTGGTGAGTTTGGGGAGTTAAAGTGTTAAAAAGTGTCCGTCACTCAGTTTGAGGCAGAGAAGAAGAAACAGAGACTCAGCGGTCTGTTCTCCAGAGAGGAGAGAGAGAGAGGGAGGCCGACCGGGTGACGAGTGAAGACGTTGTGTTTTCACCACGGAAACCCCCCCCCCCAGGGTCGTTCATTTCTCATCATCATCTGTCTCTCTGCACCTCCTCCATCCCAGCTTCACACCTCCACTTCCTCTCTTCATCATTAAAATAACATCTTCTCCCCCTCTTTGTCCAACTTTTTCTCCTCTTCCATCTCATCTTCTCCATCTCCTCCTCATCCTCATCTTCCTCCTCCATCATTCACCCCCTCCCCCTCTCACTCCCCCATCAAACTCCTGAATGTTGTCCAACACTAAGCTTGTATGCTTACGTTTAAACCATGTACGTTTACATGTACACGGAGGCTTTGTTTTAATATACACATTAAACAGATATATACACGTCTAACACACACACACACACACACACACACACACACACTGCAGCAGCCCTCTGGACCTGAGGAGAGATGCTGGTCGGAAAGTCGGCCTGGTGGGGACCAACACTCCACCTGTCATAATACAGCCAGGCAAGGCATGATGGGAGGGGTTAGGGTGGGGGTCAGGGTGGTGGTGGGGGGGCTGCTGAGTGAGGGGCCAGAGACGTGTGTGTGTGGTGTATGAGTATGTCTGTGTGTGTGTGTTTTCTATACTCTGGATCCTGATGCTGAAAGACAGGATCTCCCCTCTGACACTGTAGGTATTAGGAGCCCACAGGATGTCCACCACCCAAGTGGATGGATGGATGGATGGATGGACTGACAGACTACAGCAGAGAGAGACAGATGGACGGATGGACAGACGGACGGATGGACAGACAGTCCGACATGAGCCTGAGTGGATATCCAAGCATCCAGATGTGGAGACAGATGAGCCTGTGAAGCTGAAGGGATAAAAAATAATAAAGCGTGATACTGTGCAGACCAGAGAATGTGTCAGTGATTGAGTTGCCGGGCCGACCGCACACAGCCTGCAGCGCTGCTCCTTCACCGGCCTGCTGTTCTCCGAGTGGGAAGCCTCAGCAAATCATAATAAACACTCAGGACAAAGTATTTTGTGTAAAGCGATGTTTTCTTCCCCAAGGACGGTCTGGATTTCATTACTAGTCTGTGGGACTCTGCCCGTGCACAAGAGAGTGTCTGTGTCTGTGTTCAGGGCCATACAACAGTACATACCATGAGAGATAGGAGGTTTGTGCTGAGGCTGCTGAGGCTGCTGAGGCATCAGTGTGATGAAGCTCTGTGATTCATCAGGTTTTTACTTCACTGTATTTAAAACAATATTAATTCATTTATGAGTTAATGACATTTAACACATAAAAACAGTCAAACTGTCCGTGAGGTTTTCAGGTTGAAACAATTATTCAACAAGTTGATCAATGAAAAATCTATCAGCTGCATTTGGATCATAGACTTTTTTTTTTTTTAAGTTGAGGAAAGATTTAAATATGATCAGCATTTCATATACGAGTATTCACTGTTTTTATCAGTGGGAAATTAACATTAGCATTAGAAACAAGTGAAACACGAAAAGCACATAATGAACACGAGCATCAAATGTAACTCTGCTTTAAAAATAGTGACAAATTAAAGGAAGTTCTCCAATAGAAACTGCTTGTGAATCCTGATAATTGTACACGATGGACCAAATGAAGTGTGAACAACACTATTAAACACAAATATCTTTACAATATAACTCAAACAATTATATTTACAGAAATAATTACCCAATAAAAAACATGTGACTGTGTCCTGTATGTCCTGAGTATGTTGAGTGCTGTCAGTCTGATACAGATCCTGTGTGTTCAAGCAGAGATTTATAGGCCTACAGTTGTAGAGTGTGTGAGTGTGTGTGTGTGTGTGTGTTACAGTGGGGGTTGTGGGGTCCCTCAGGGAGGCGGTCAGTTTCAGCACCTTGTCTCGTTGCCTGTTGTAGTGTTGACAGGACGAGAGCAGGGGGTTAGACAGGGTGAAGCCCAGAATTACAAAAGATCAACAAGACATTTCCTCAGCTTCACTGACAACATCATTATTATCAATATCATCATCATTAACATTATTATTAGCATCATTATTTCATTATTAACTGTATTAGTCCCCCCTGTGTTTGACAAATCAAAGGTCTTAAACCTGAACATCTGTTTTTTTCTCCATGTCACTCTTCTAATCTTCACCAGGTTCATTATATGAGTCTTTTCCTTTTCTTCCTGAGCTCGAACCTTCACTGAAGTGGTTGACAACAAACAGTGAGCGGTCCAGTCACCATGAGTCTCAGTGTTGCTCAAAGCATTAAAAACAGCAGTGACATTAGATACAGGTGCCAAATATCTTCTCATGTTCATTTCACATCATCTGATTGTTGCAGAGTTCACTGACATCTCCTCTGTAATCACTCATACAGGTCATTGTGACCTTTGACGTCAGTGGCCAGTTGTGATTGAGACCGAGATGAGAGATGAACAATGACCTCATCCTTATCCACTTGTTAACTCTGACATCACACATGACATCATGTCCACTTCCAGATCCAAACCTAACAAAATAACAGCGGCTGCAGAACCTGTTTCTATCTGACATCAGAGATTAACATAGGTTTGGTGCTAGCTCATGTTAGCTCATGTTTAAGATTTGTCATCACACAAAGAAGCAGCAAAATGACAAAACAGTTGCTGTTTAAAAACTCAGTCTGGTTGAGAGAACTCAGGACACAGCACTGCAGTATTATAATATCATGATTAACAAGCAGATTGTAGCTGGATGTGATCAGCTAGTGGAAGAACAACAACTAATAAACGTTTCAATGATGACTCTCATGTGTGTCGAGTCATTTTCCTGAGCTCAGAATTAAAAACAATAGGATAAACTAATAAAACTGAGGTCAATCACAGTTTTTATTTCATGCAAGTGCTGTTAAAGAGTTGCAGCTTAAATTTACTGACACATTTCTCACTTGTTTGTTTCTGCCTGTTGCTTCCTGTCATGAGGAAGATGCCCCTCCCTCCCCTTCCTCCTCCTCCTCCTCCTCCTGCAGGAACGCAAATAAAAGCGACAACAAAAGCATGCTCTGAGTCTGACTGCAGTGCAGGGTTAGTGCAGTGGTAATGTGAGTATTTCAGCAGACAGAGGACACATACAGTACATAAATACTTTACGTCCTCACGCTGCACTTCAAATCCATTATTAGCCATTTAGCACAATAAAGAAAGTGTAACTGAGAGCTGTGTGTGTGTGTGTGTGTTCTGGGGGTTTCCAGCACGAAGCCCCGACTGAGCCGAGGCCGCAGTAAAGTGTCAAAACTGATGAAGACTGCAGAGCAAGACCGAGTGTGTGTGAGTGTGTGTGTGTGTGTGTGTGTGTGCATGTCTGCTGTATGAGTGTTTATTACCCGTTTCCAAAATAACAAAGGCATCGGGGGATGAGTGGATGCCAGTGTAGCGTGAAATCAGAGCCAGATCCTACAATCCATCAGCGCCGGGGTCCATCACAAAATGACTGACAAAGGAAGATGGAGACTTTCTCCTGATTCCACCGCAGCTCAGAGCCCCGGTCATTAGTCAGCCTGACAACGCTCGTTTATTCCCTGTGAAGTGAAAAATAATGACTGTGAATGAACGTCTCTCTCACCCACTCCCACAGCCCACCAAAGAGACTCAAAGACACGCAGACACACTCAATTTAGATGACAGTTTTTCCTTGTTTTCCCTGCAGAGTAATTCCTCCAGACTGCGCTGATCCCAGAGTCAGATGCCTCTGGATTTGGTCATCTTTTCCCTCTTTTATTAACGTCAGCTAAGAATAATGTGTGTCACTCTCAACGAGGCACGCTCGTCGACACAGACATGCAATGAAACTCAGATTTGATTAAACATTTTACTGTTTTTCAGATTGATCTGTTTTTTAAAACCACAATTTCAGGGGGTTTCTATGGTTTTAATAAATAATTAAAAAATACAAAGATAATACAAAGATATGGACAGTATTTTTATTCTGCATGTAGATGGTTTCTTCCCACTGTTCACACAC
The DNA here is from genome assembly GCA_021432705.1 of Caranx ignobilis. NCBI lineage: Eukaryota > Metazoa > Chordata > Actinopteri > Carangiformes > Carangidae > Caranx > Caranx ignobilis. Next base: position 4,423,566 of record MU269983.1, on the reverse strand, counting down.
ACACACACACACACACACACGCAGGTTGGGTTAACTGGTGGCTCTAAATTGGCCATAGGTGTGAATGTGAGTGTGAATGGTTGTTGTTCTCTGAACATCAGCTCTGTGATCGACTGGTCGTCTGTCCAGGGTGGTGGACCCTGCACACACACCCACACTCCCACCCCTCTCCTCCCTCCCTCCCTCTCTGGGATTGGCTCCGGCCTCCGTGCTGCAGCCCTCCGAGGAAAAGAGGGAGTAGAGCTCATGGGTGGACGTCGTCGAGTGATAACATGGACTGTTAACTATCTGACTAAACAGTGGTAAACCTCTGGTCAAAGCAACAGCTCACAATACTCACAGTAAAGTATCAGCTCTGTTCAGTTTAAAGCTTCGTCGTCCCTTAAGGGGAAGTTCACGGGATCTACAAACAATTCAAAACACTTTAGGATATTATAGAGGCACACAACCAAAACTGATCAACAGTCATCCTTGTTTATCCAAGTGCATTTTACCATATTATATATATTTTTATATGATTAGCCTATATATCAAATCAGCCCCATTGTTTTGCCTGTTCTGTTTTAAAAGAGACAAACAAGTAAACACCATTTTAAATGAGTGAACCTACAACCATCACCAGTGTAAACTCCACAACGGCAGCGGCGGCGGTGCAGGGCAGAGCAGCAGTAACTGAGGGAATCAAAACACACTCATGTTCCAACCCAGACAAATGTGCAGCATAAATAAATGTGTTGTTTTTGTCTGTGTCTGGCAACACACACACACACACACATGTGCACAGTGTGTACCTGTAGTCAATAGACACTGGGCTACACATGTGCGTCTCTGACCCTCAGATATGTGCTAACACAGAGTAATGAAAGCCTGAACCAATAAATGATTTAATCATTAAAGACTCACAACGCAGGCCAAAGAAAATCCTGATCTCCAAATGTGACCTTGTTATCCCGTTAGCTCGTCTGTGTGTGTGTGTGTGTGTGTGTGTGTGTGTGTGTGTGTGTGTGTGTGTGTGTGTTTGCATACATTGCCTGCTTCCCCTCGAACCTGATGACTGATTAAGAGCTAGAACACTGAATAAACATACAAATATGTGTGCGTGTCTGTCCATGTTGTGTGTGAATGTGTGTGTGCGCAGCCACTAAAAGCAGCCACAACATTATAACACCTAATTTACTCTCATTTAATAGCAGGAAGGAGTGAAGCAGAGGTCGCTGGTATTTGCTCTACATGCAAATGTGAAACACACTCGATTCTGTTTCAGGAAGCTGCTTCAGATGACGAACATCTGAGAGAGTCACACCGCGAGGCTGGAGGTGCAAAACTGGCTCCAATATCTTCACTTTTATTTCTTTTTCTTCTTTTTTTCTTTTCTTTTCCAGAGGAGACGTTTTATGGTTTTGACATTTGATGTTTTAATCAGGAGCAGCTTGCAGGGAGGTAACAGGCAGGAGCTGAAGGACAGAGGGAGTGGATGGGTGGATGGGTGGATGGATGGAGGGATGGATGGATGGATGGATGGATGGATGGATGGTGATGGTTATGGGACAGGCTCTTTTCCCACAGCAATCACAGAGGTTTCATCTGGCTTCAAAACCACAACGCCAACACCCACATCCACAGCACGGAGAGTTGAAAGGCTCCTTTAAAGCAGAGAAAACAGGCCTCGTGTCCTGATCCACTGTGACTTCACTGCATTCGAACCTCCCAGCATCAGAGGACACGATCACCAGTGGGCTATTGATTAATAATATATATATAACCATTATTGATTTCTCAAGTAACACACAGTATATAAGGTCAAGAAGATTAAGTTTTTTTGTGTTTTACTCTTTTATTTGTATTTTACACTGTGTATATTTGTTTTGTATGTTTTTACATTTTTCACATTTTTATTTTAACTATCTTATCTTTCTAACCCTGTCATTTCTTTAAATTTATATTTAATAGATCTGACCTACAGTACTTCCTTTTCCTCTGACTATGTCTGTGGTCACACACTAAATCACCAAAGCAAAGTCCTTTTATACAGAAAACCTACTTAGCATAAAACAGAGTCTAATTCTATAAGGTCTTATAATATTATATTATATATATATATATTATATATATATATATATATATATATATATATATATATATCATTTTGCATTTTGCTTTACTGTGTGATATTTACTGTTAAGTACTTTGTCATAAACATTTAAGAAAAACACTCAAAGATTTTGATGCAATGTCCAGCATCTTAAATGCTTCACAGTTGCGAGTTCTGAAGTGAAGAGTTAATAATAATATAAAAAAAAACATTATTTGATTTAGATTTATGTATTAAAAATAAAATTATTATTTATCATTATTTCCTTATTGCCTCCTTTTGTTACAGCTGAAAGATTCACTATGATGTACTGCATCTTATGTCATATTGTTGGAATATGAAATATATATATATATGTGTGTATACACACACACACACACACACACACACACAGATATATATCTGTGTGTGTTGTTGTTTACAACATTAATCAACAAGTATAAACAAAACAAGGCTGGTATTATTATTATTATTATTATTATTATTATTATTATTCGGCAAATTCAAAACCAGACAAAAAAAAAAACAAAAAAACAATAGTTCTCATGGGGCCAAATGGAGAGAATCAATAATCACTACAATCACATTTCCTTTTCTTCTTCTAAAAGATTTTTTTTTTTTTCAGCTGGTGTTAAGCTGCTGTGACACGTTGTTAAGCTTTTGGTGTGAAACATTTTCACAGAGAAACACTGGAAACATCTGTACAGGAAGTGTGTGAGTGAGACAGCAGCTTAACACTGGAGGAATAAATCGTATCGACTGCAATTAATTAGCGAGGGTGAAAGTATTTGGGTTGAAAAAGACAAAGTCAGAGAAGCAGAGCTGTGAGTTTTACACGATACGTACAGAGATGAGCTGGGGAGAGTTAATGCAGTGGAAACAGGTCGACAGGAAATAACAGTAAGTTGGAGCGGGTCAGAAAACAGAGGAAAACTACACTTTAAAAAAGAAAAAAATAGGATTAAACTCTAATATTTAAAAATTCATTTTAACCCACAAAAAAAAAAAAAAAAAAAAAAAAAAAAGCTCCTGCTGCCTCCAGTCTGTTCATGGTTCTTCTGTGTAACTCGAAGTCCTTTAATCAGACACTTTTACACCGGCCACATTCACAAAAACCATTTTCCGTTTAACCCCAAACCTCAGCCGTCTCTGTCTGTCAGACATCAACTCTTCCTCACTTCTCCCTTGTGTGTGTGTGTGTGTGAGGAAGAGGCAGATATGTAAGTGTGTGTGTTTTAGTGCACGTGTATGGGGGTCTGCTCACATGTGTAATAGATGTGTAATATCTGTTCCCGGGCCTCATCACTGCTGTCAGCACGTCAGATCTTCAGCGTGTGTGACGGAGGATTGTTTTACTGAAGTCATACAGCTGGAACCACCCGCCTGCCTGCCTGCCCGCCCGCCTGCCCTCCGCCCGCCATCACCGCCGTCTCTCCACCGAAACCCGCTCATTTTCATTTTAGCCAAACTTCCCGCACGCTCACTGTGGAAAACAGAGAAGCTGCTGCAGAGACAGGGCAGTCGGCTGGTGTGTTCATGTTCCTGAGGACACGTCTGACTGTCTGCTGGAGCTCCATGAGGGGGAAACTATTGCATGATGTGGGATTGTGTGTGTCTGGAGGGGGTGATATCTCATGGGGTGGCCCCCGGGGTACTGAGGGACAGAGGGCCATCACATTGTTGGACTGAGCTCAGGAGAACCAATGTGGAAATCTTCTGGAGTCCAGTGTCATGAAGTGTGAGCGCTGCTGATGAAATTACAAACACTTCATTTAACAAACTGGAGTCAGATTAGAGAGAGCGGTGGTGTGTGTGTGTGTGTGTGTGTGTGTGTGTGGTGGGGGGGGGGGCAGATCCTGGGAAACTACAGTAAAAGTTAAAGGACAATTCAACAGTTTTTAGGTAAAGATTCATGTAACATCCTCCAGGTTTCACAGTCCAGCTCGAGTCGTGGTGGGGTTAATGAAGGAAGCTATCAGTCTGATTGGTTTCTGTGCTTGATCAATACAAGTTATCATATACAACGCTACATGTTACTCTTATAGATCTTTGAACATACATGAAGAGTAACATGCTTTTGTTGACCTGAATTTACAAATAAACAAAACTAATCGACACAGGCTGTGTTTTCCTGCAGGTCATTTTAACTCATCACAACGAGTGTTTTTCATTGGTGTTGTGTTGAAAAAAGTCGTAGAGATCCGATGCCTTAAATTAAAAGAGAGAAAAAAAAGTCCGTCTGAAAAACTGTTAACGACAATGATAAAAATACATCATCGAAAACGTTCAGAACATTCACAGTTGGTATAATCTGGTTGAAACTCACATATACATATTTATCTAGGCGCTTGAAGATCCTATCATCGCTGAGGCGTATGTCCTGCCACCGAGCCAAGACAAACAAATACAGCCGTCGAAACTTGTCATATTTATATTTAAGGTGTGTTGATTGATTCACGACGTCAACTCATGCATTGAGTTACGTGAAGGAAAACATTCCACCTTAAAAGTTGCCAGTAGCTGCCGGTAAGTGTAAAAGAAAACATGAATTCTCACAGATCCAAAGCTGAGACGGAGCCAGAGAAAAATACACCGAATGACTGTTGCATTAAAAACATTGTTAATTATCTTTTTTATTATCGTGATAATTAAGAAATATTGATGTAAATTTACTTTAAAAATCCCTATAACTCCATAATATCTTATTTTTACCATGTTAACTGAACCAAGGCTTAGTATAGATAATATTTTATATTATATAGCAGCTGATTAAATTATTATATCATAAGCTCATTCACAAAGTTAATTATATAGTAATGTGAGGACTGGAATAAATACTAAAAAGCAAAGCTCAGTATCATATTTTGTTATTTCCTACATTTATATACTATAAACTTTCTTGTTCACTTAACTTGAGATTCTACTGATCAGAGACCGTTCAGGGGATCAATAAGGGATGAGCCCAGTAACCTGAACAGACTATAAAATCTCAGAGTCGGCCATGACGGTTGTAATTAAGAGCTGGTTTGTTGTTGTCGTTGTTTGTGTGTACTCGCCCTGACCTGCCTCTGCTGCCTCCTCTGGTGGTGTCAGTCTGTGGTCAGGTCTCATCCTGGATCTGGTCCTCGTCCTCGGGTGGTGTCTGCAGATATGAGCCCAAGGTCGGTGCACTGGTTCAGTCTGGACTCAGGTGGAGTGTCACTGCTAAAAAAAAAAAAAAGAAATTCTGGGTTAACTCACTCTTCCTCGAATCCACACATCAACCACAGGTGACAACATTTCTTTCTTCAGTAGTGTCTCAGACACTTTCACAACAGCAGGACACACTGACACTCACGCTCCTTTAGCCTCCTCAGCTCAGACAGTTCGCCCTCCGGAAACGCTCCCGTTGTTCTCTGTGTCTCAGGTCTTAATTCACTGCAGTCGTCTGTGCAAATGTTTTTTTACATCTGTTATTATGATTCTTATGATTTTACAGTGATAGTTTTTTTTTTTTTGTATCTTCTAGTTAAAAAAAAAAACAAACCCTAAAACAAACGCTGGAGACCTGACGTGAAGATAAACTGTTAAATCAACAGAGTGAAAGTTAAAAACTATATTTAATTCATTATGCATTGAATTTTTTTTTTTATTATTATTACTATTAACAGTATTTTTAGATATGGACACTTTGCACAGAGCACTTTAACACCAGAACAAAATACTTTTGTAAATGTTTGTAAAAATGAGAAAACTGTCATTTAAAGGTTAAAAACAAACATATTCATCATATTCGACCTTTTTGTGAATCGTGTTTCTCTAAACCTCCTCATTCCTGTCATTTAAATGAGATTTTATTGTCATTAAAAAAAAAAAAAAAAAAAAAGTAAAGTACATGAATATTCTTTAATACCACTGACACTATTACCCCCTTTACTGTATAATGAGATATGTTTTGCATCTCATTCATTATTATTTATGCTGGAGTCCATCTGTGTTTACAAAGTCATTACTGCAGCTCGACTCAATTTACAAAACTTGCTTCATCACTGACTCACAGTCTGGATTATAAAATGAATCTGATTTCAAAATATGACATAATCCTGCGTGGAGTATCAGCGCAGCCGGTTCTTCTGTAAATACACGAGCATGAACATGATGACGTCTTCAGTCTGATATTTGATTGCGTGGTCAGTCACAGTTCACTGAGGTATGTAAAGCTGCCACCACAGGACCAGTGGTTATATAACTTGTATATGTGTGTGCTGCAGTATTTAAACAAACATCACCACAGCCCTGACTGTGTTGTGTGTCATGTGTTTGTGTGTCTGTGTCTTCATGTGTGTGTGTGTGTGTGTGTGTGCTGTGCAGCTGCAGCCCAGGCCGAGGGGATCTGGCCCAGATGGATGTTGGGTCAAGTCCTGCTGGAGCAGCAAACACACTAACAAGCATGAAGAGACACAGTCAGGATCAGTTTCACTGAACACTGAAGCCGAGCACATGTGTAGCCAGAGCTGAGCGGCCGCTGTTTACACAAAAAAAATATGGAGGCCGAGGACGGTCAACGGCTACGTGACGAGAGGGAGCAGAAAAATGAAGCTGAATTTGTCAGGTTTGCTCTAACTGTGGTCACAGGTTTTACAATTTCTAAAATAAAGTGAATAAATGAGCCTCAAAACTCAGGGTGAAACGACACTGACATCAGACTTAATGTATGTAATGTTAACAAGGCAGACGACTGACAGCTCTGTTCTCCAGTCAGACATTAATATGACACCTAACATGATTTACACATTGATTCACAGTCCATCTCACAGAAGTGTCCTCGTATGCGGCGCAGAAAATAAACTGTTCCTTTGAAACACACGCAGCACTGACGGGAAAAGAAATAAACAGAAATAGTTGTGTACAAAGTCCCATCACCAGACGTGCCAACGAGGCGTCGGTGATGTAATAACAGACATTTATTTATTCTGGGGTCCGACAGTGTGACGTTCTCCTCTGTGGCCCCATCTGGAAACATCCAGAGACATGAAAAGACCTGAGTGATGCCTGGTGGAGACATGACATGTTTATGAGGAGACACATGATCCAGCAGAGACGGTTGTGACAGCAAGATGCTCCTCATCTGTGAGATTAGAAGTTGTCCACTGGCCACTTCCTCACACACACTTGTCAGACGTTGTGCTCTTTTTTGATTTTCACTCACGGATGGTGTGATGCCAGCTGTCCCAGGATCAAACCCCTCTCAAAAAAAAAAAAAACAAAAACAAAAAAAAAACTATAAATAACAACAATGATGATTTATATGTGCAGCCATACACAGGAGAACATGAGGGACACACTCCTCTTTCCTCATGGTCTTCATAAGCAAAGACCAGACGATGTCACGCCACTTCTGCTGCAACATCAACTTTTTTCAGGTGATTAATCACATCTGATCAATCACATCTGATCAACAAAGAGAACGTGAAAATTCCTCTTGAGAATCACCTCATTCGGATCAACAGTTTGTAACCACACGCCAACCTGAAGAAATCAACTAAAACTGAACTGAACTTCATTTGCCTCCATCTCTCATTTAACTGCTCCAAAACAATCTTATCAAACTGTTCACTATGTAAATGTTGATTCAATTGCAGTTTAATTTTCAGCTCATACGTCACACTGCTGTCTTCCACCATCAGCCATGTGAGCTGCACATTCAGATAATACAGAAATCTGCCCTGAAGGTTAATGAGCTGCTCTGCTTCCTGTTTCCAGCCTCCACATGCTGCACCTCTGCTGGGTTTATTCAGCTGCCTTCACCGGCCTCAGCAGCAAGGGATTCGCACCCACGACCATCCGGGGGCAGACTGACGAGCCTCTCCCTCCCTCCCACCCACATTAATTATAATTACATTCCCAGCTTCCTCCTCCTCCTCCTCCTCCTCCTCCTCTTCATACATCTGTTGAGAATAGTGCACTGTCACTTCATCTATTTGCCTGAATCCTGCACAAATCTGCCACAAGCCACAGTGATTTATTCCTGTGTGTGAGCTCCAGGACGAATAATGTGCACCAACTGCTCGCTGTTTTAATTGAGTTTTTTTTTTTTTTTTTGGGAAGGGGTGGGATGGGGGTGGGGGGGTTGGGCAGGCGAAGGTGGGCAGCCACTTCTCGGCAGTGTTTTATTAGCTTTTATCGCCACAAAGACAGGAACGTGTGGAGTGAGAGAAATATGGCAGCGCAGGTCGAGCCAGGACTCGAACACACGCAGTCAGAGCACATTTTTCCAGGCGAGAGCCGGGGAATGAGGCTCGTGCGGTCGAGTTTGGACCGAGCGACTGACCGGGGAGTTCATCACTGGCTCATCAGAGTGTGTTTTTGTCAAAGGTCGGCCAAATCCAGCTGCACGCTCGCCAGCGACGTGCATTTGCTCGTGCACTGAACTGTAAATTTGTATATCTGAAAACTGCAAACACATGTTCATCTCTAAATCTGTCAATAGTCAACATGGTGAGACGGCTGCAGCCCCACGGGAGCTTTATATCTGAATGATGAGGACAAATTAGCCTTAATTTTCACTGAGTACTTCCTCCTCAGGGCTCAACTCATGCTGATTATGCTCATGTCCCTCTGTGAGCTTTTTATTATATATTAAATGTTGTTGCTGTAATATATTGTTTACACTTCTACTTTTCATCTTGACTCTTCCACGTGTTCACTACAATTTAAAAAAATTTAAAACCTGCACAAAGTTTTCACTACTTTGAGTCAGTGGGTTCCAAAAGCTGTAAACACAACACTGGTGTGTACAGTAATCAGCTTTCAGGGCTAACACGGTGAACGTGGGGCAGCATTAGCATTCATTTGGAGTCATGTTTCTGAACATGTGGCAAACCCAAGTCCGCTGACTCTCCTTTCAACTCTGTATTTGCTCTGCACCGACTCCTGAGGGAAATAAATGGCTCTTTAGCTGCTAAATGCTCCACCATGTTCACTAGTGGCTCACTGTCTGCCTGCCGCTCCGTGTCTGACTGGTGGAGCTGGAAAACAAAAACCACCGGCGGAAATTAACTCTATTAACTTCTGTAAAGCCGAGCGGAGCTGCAGGGTCAGGTGATAAACCCCGTTAGGAATTAACTGATTCATCTAAGGCGGTAATGTCCCGATAAGTTTCCAATGATGTCTGTTGTCTCATGCAAATATCATTTTTATTCTGGCAGTGAAAATTTGCATTACAGGTCAAGCCTGGCTCATATCTGACAAAGACATAATCAGAGTGGGATCAGCTTCAGTCAAAATAGATCTTCATTATTGATCCTAATATTGGTATAAATCGCACAGGATTATAAAGCAAATCCATCCTGATTAGAAGACAATTCTGATGTAATACAACATGGACCGATCCCAGTGTCTACACACACACACACACACACACACACACAGACTTTGGGTTATGTTTCCTGTAAGTCTGAGGACTTAGCACTGTCCCACTGTCAAACCTCTTGCAGACATTTTGAGCCCTTCACGAACACTTTCCATAAGTTGGCAGCTCTGTAGCCAGAGGGAATTACCCAAAGTTCATAGCATCGTGACATTAAAACATGGGGTTACTGTGGTTACCAGAGGAGGCAGGAAGTGTAAAAATAACGATACACAACCGCCGTAAAACTAAAGAAATAATGACATAGAGGAACAGTTAACAAACAGACATGAAAGGAACAAAGCCTAGCGCTAGCATTAAAAGAAACAGAGGGGTATCTGATGAGCTAACATTATCATTGTGTTTATACACAGAGATCAAAAACGTGAAATCAAAAGTCACAGAGCCAGGATTTTATCCAACTTTTGTTCATCAATTAAGGATCAGACCAATGTGTTTTTCTTAGCATCATCAAACGTCAGTATCTGCCGTTGGAAAATAAAGTTGAATCACGGTGGAACGTGAAGGTCTTCACGACCTGTGTATCAGTCAAATCCTGCTTCATAAGGATGTTTATGCCCACACACATTCACACAGTGCATCTGGCAGCAACACAGCAACACACCAAACTCAGAAACACAGACTTATTGGAGAACGACCAGGTCTTCACATCGCCCGACCTCTTTGAGTTTTTTTTTTCCTTCCCTCCTCCATCTCCCTCTCTGCTAGAAATGGAAAGATGCATGAGGCGTGCGGCCTGGTGGGTTGACTCCCAGCCAGAAAGAAGAAGGAGAAGTAGAAGAAGAAGAAGACAGTGAGATTTGGCAGATGCTTCCAGATCTCCAACCAGCATCAACTACTACAGTGCTGTACCTTTCCAGCTCAGATGGAAAGGGGAAAAAACATGACAGCTTTGAAGCGTTCTCGTGAGGCTGGACGACCTTCAAGCTGTTTTACGTTTTCAGAGATGCTGTGTCCAGACTCCACAGATGACGGACTTGTGATAAACAAGCAAGAGATGCTCCTGGCAGCTGAAATCCTCCCGAGGATCTCCCTCCCTGCTACCAGAAATGAAAACTTATCTGCCTGTCGTGTGTCCCTTGACCTCTTTAGCTCAGTGTGTAATCCTGCTGTCCCTGTGGCCTGCATCACCACAGATTGGCAGCATGTCAGTGATCTCTTAAAACACTGTTACTGTGATTAAGGCTATGGCTCTGCAAGGCCAAAAGAGGATGGTAACCCAAAAACATTGACTACAGTACAAGCAACAGTTGTTTTTTTGTTTTTTTTTCCCCGAATGCCGAGGTCTCCGCCTGCCAGAGAGGCTCTCGTACATCCTCATCCACCCAGCTGTTCATCTCTGAGCAGAAAAGACAAGGAGAAACAATTAAGGGTCATGAACGAAGCTAACTATCCATAACCGCACTGAGAGAGCCGAGGAGTAATGAGTCCCAAATACTGCACCGCAGTTCACGGGTGAACGAAGGGGAGCGAGCTGCGCTAATGGAAACGATGCGCGCTGATCAGTGCATAATGCGCACCCAGCTGGAGGATTGAATATCATAAGGAAACCCAGATGGTCTGAGGTGGGAGATGGGAGGTTTATCTTCTCGAGAAGGTGCGTTGGAGTGACACCACATCTGTGCATCAGTAGCGTAACCCTTCCACGAAGGAGAGCCAACTTCTTTGGATTCTGCACTAATCAAGACCTGGGAACAAAGAAGAAGAAGACGAAGAAGAAGAAGAAAAAAAAAGACGGAGAGGATTCGGATCATTGAAGCAACGATTGTTAAAAAAAAAAAAAAAAAAACTGAAAAAACAAGAACAGCGTTGCCTTGGGAACCTGAACACAGCCGATGTAAATAATGTGATCTATTGGTGCCATCTGGAAAAGATTGGGTCGAAGTGTGCCTCATTCTTTTGCCTCTTCTCTTTGCTATATGTGAGGGGATCCATTACCATGTTTATTTGCGCAGCTAAGCCTTGGTCGGCGAATAGGATTATGTAGTGGGGGGATTGAGAGGAGATCCTACACAAACAGTGCTATTAAAGCTGGATTTCTGATATATCCTGAACAATAATGGATTTACAAGGCGGGAGTTTTTTCCTCTCTCCTTCTCACAACCTCTTCATTTTCCAGAAATTGAAACCAGACCCGCGGAGAGGAGCACGGCTCTTCTGCTATGTGTGCAGCGAGGGAGAGAGGAAGCAGGCCACATCAGTATTTATTATAGCTCTAAAACACGGAGATATTGCAGCGAGTGAGGAAGAGGGAGAGCCGGCACTGTCCACTGCTGGAGAGCTGTTAAAAAGCCTCTGTCACAGCAGGACGGTGTGAGAGGGAGATTATTAAAGATCAAGGCTTTTTCTTTTTTCCTTTTTTTTTTTTTTTAACTAACCAACGAAAAGACCAAAACAAACAATACATGACCGTTTCTAAACACTCTCTGACTCCTAAAGTGTCAAAAACAACAACAGCTTTATAAACTAGTGACAAGTAGTTTCATTTAGAAAAAAAAAGCTCAGTAATTTCACTAACAGCTGGGACTCAGGTTTTTGTTGGTCCAACAGTCCCAGGTTTGTTTCTGCCTCAGTTTACAGATCCAGAAGCTTCCACACTGACACACAGTATCCCCCGCCTCAGCTCTACCTTACATCTGTGAGTTTGTATTATCTGACATATTTATAATATATGATGTAAAGACTGACTGTATGATAACGCAGGATCAGCTGATGATATTGTAATTTAAATACGTTTCCTCAAAAAAAGTCATAACATTGACCTTCCTGTCCTGTGGTGAGTGAGCTCCTCCATACCTCCGTCCATCCGTCCATCCTTAATTATGGATTCATAGTTTTGTGTGTAGAAGTGTAGATTTGAAATCTAAATACACACACGCGCGCACACACACTTACACACACACCAAATATTTTTCTTAGTGTGATGTCGAGTCAGGATATTTGATTCTTGCTCTGAGCGCTGGAGTTTATTTATGTTGAATTATAAGGCTTGACTGAGTGTGTGTGTGTGTGTGTGTGTGTGTGTGTGTGTGTGTGTGTAGAAAGTCTACAAATCTATCAGTGTGGATGGAGAGATGGACGGAGGTATAGAGGAGCCCACTGACCAGAGGAGGTTGGAAAATGTATGACAGATTTGAGTGCTGGCATCACATGTTCACTCACCCACCTTAAACCTTTAGTCAGGTATTGATAAATTGATCAATCCAGATGAACGACTACCGCACGCTGCCGAAGATCTAGTTAAAACAAATCAGGATCAAAACAACAACAACAACAACAAAGAAGCAGGTGAAATCATCAGGTGCTGTGAGGGGGAACGTACGATGCTCATTCAGGCTCTAACTCTCAGCTTTCTTCTCATATCTGGTTTAATTCCACTTCCTATTTTACAAATCTATTTGATCTTTAACTCGATTGGGAAAAAAATAAAACTCAGCACATTCACACATAAACCTGGCAGCTGTTTGTTGCTGGATGAACCCTGTCAGCAGGCGAACCTCTGCTGACTGACCACAACGTCTTTATTAAAGCAACACGCTGTGGTTTGGGTAGCTATCTCCATGACATCTCTTTCATCTCTAAAAACATGTTTATGGTGGTAATTTATACCTTTGACTTTGGGGACCGTGTGTTTGCTTTAATATATTCAAAAGGCCGCCAAAATCACAAATTCGGTGGCTTTGGGCCCTCCATGAAAACCGAGGCGGTGCAGCCCGAGCTAGACTGAACAGGCCTGGGATATATTGCCATCTAGTGCATTTAAATGTTGCTGTTGAACAAACAAAAACATAGCAATTGAAAAGGAGTAAGAATAAAAAACATTTATAATTGAACCGGTCTTTATATTCAGATTCTGCCTCTGGTATATTTGTGATCTTTTTAATCTCCTTTCTCGCTGCTTCCTAGATCTCGTTGTGTTGTTATTATCGACGTGGCACTGCTGGGACATGGGCGTCAGCACCAGTTAATCAGGTCCATGTTTAGCAGCACATTTAGCACCATCAGTGAGAAAAGTGACCGCGGCCTCACCGGCACGTCTCACGGATAAAACAGCCTCAAGTATAATGTGACTTGATGGCTTGTGTTGATTTCTGCTTGAAGGCTGCAGACCTCAAAGCCGTCAACCCCAAGTGTGTGTCAACGCCCGGAAAGACCGGCCATTGAGAGACGGAGACAAGCAAACTGTCAGCATCACACACACGGCAGAGACTGAAGACAGCAGATAACTGATAAGGGAGAAAGTCAGCACTGTGAGACGGAGCTGTAGATGTGAGTGAGCTGTTGACAGGGAAAGAAAAACTTGGAGTTATAATGAGTGTAACTGATGATTACTGTAACACAACTGTGACATCCAGGTCAAAAAAGAGTTTCCACTGACTAATGTTTAAGGTTTATTTGAAACAAGTTACAAATCCAAACACTGACAAACTTCTAGGAGCTGAAAGAGCTTTGTATATTTGTGTATTTATAATCTGAAGTCAGACAGTGAGGACAAATGTCTGGTGTGTGTGTGTGTGTGTGTGTGTTTTGTGGTGTTTTTGTTTACGGTGTTTTAATGCTGTGGCTTTGCAGGGAGTTTATGTAACTGTGTTGATACAAACTGTGTGTGTGTGTGTGTGTGTAACAAGCTGCAGCAGCTCAACTGTGTCGTCATTAAAGTGGATTAAAGGGAAGTGAAGTGAACTGAGTCTGTGGTCACTCACATGGATAAACGCACAAAATAAAGTTTACTTACTTTAAATTAAAATGCATTTTAAATGTGTTGTGGTGGAACATGAGCAGCTAATAAGATGTTTTTTATTTACATGGTGTCATGTATATTGGCTACTGAAACACCTAAAAGGAGCAGAGCCACAGTGATGTCACGACAACACCTGTGCTGTTCCTGCTGCCAAACCAATGTAAGAAAGGCAAATTACATTTGACGGACATGTGATTATTTATGTGAGTTTGTAGAAAAAAGAAAAGTAGATATGAGATTTGAAACACACCGCCTTCAACTTTACAGAGTCTGTAAATGACCCTATATGAGTAGATGTGTCGTTGGTGGTGGGAGTGTGTGATTGGGGCGCTCACCTTTATTTGCAGCAAAAAAAAAAATACTGAAAAAGATAAAAAGAAAAAAAAATGCAACTGATAATTTGCTGTAAACCTTGACCAATCAATATCTACTGTGTGCTGGTATTATCTACTGATATTCTGTATATGTAAGGCAGCATGTAACGTAAGTGTAGAAATGTCAGAGATACTGTAGATCTCAAAACCTGATGCTGCTTCAAAGATCAAAACTGTCTGGGGTCTATAATCAAAAATAAAACAATTTAAATCAGGAGAAAGAACTCTGCTTTTTATCAAAGATAAGAAAATGTTGAACCACAGCACGGGAAAAAGTTGTGTATTCAAGAAATCCAACGAAGCTGAGAGGCCACAACGAGCAGAGATGGTCCAAGACAGCTGCGAGACAAGAATAACAAACACTTAAAGTTTGATCGCACTCAAAAAGAGAGAAAGAAGAAGCGGAATAAAAGAAATAAAACGAGAGTGGGAGAGAAAACAAAAACCTGGAAACTGTCTGCAACTCCACAACTCAGTGTCGAGGTTCGACCTGTCAGCAGCAACATCAGCCCCCAAACCAGAGAGAGAGAGAGAGAGCTGCACCAGGCAGAACTCCTGCATCCACGGCAACACACACACACACACACACACACACACACACACAGACACACACACAGACACTGATTATCAGGCCTGGTGATTTCTGGTTGGCTCCCCCTGCTCTCCAATGATCTGTGGTTAGCCATCATCTGGATTATATTTCTGCTCTGTAATCCAGTAGAAGGAGGAGAGCCGGAGGAGGAGGAGAGAGGCTGAGAAGAGATAGAGAGATAAAGAAGACAAAAAGAGTGAGAGATGAGAGGAGTATGACAGATGAGGCAAACCTCTGCTCTCTCTTTTTCTTTCTCTCTAATTTGGCTTCCACGGCTGAGCCAAGAGGAAGTGGAGCTGCCATGTCTCCTTTCCCCCACAATCCCTCACCACGGCTGGCGGCGGACCGCCCGGGGCCAGGCCCCGTCCCCCCGGAGCCTCCTCAGAGTACGAGTTGCCAGTTTCAATTGCAATGATGTCTCAGGGACTGGGACGAGGGAGGAGAGGGAGGAGCAGGACCCCCCCCCCCCGCCCCAGTGGCTGTCCCTCCTCAGCGGTGTAAATGAGTTGGGTCTGACCTCCCCCCCTGGTTCAGATTAGACAGCGGCTTGTTAATTTGACGCCTTTGTGCTGACAGACAGCGACGATGCTAAAAGACAGTGTTTCTTCACAGTTAGGGCAGATACTGGGAAATCTGGGATATCACACCTTCTCTGGACAGGTGCAGATGATCTGATCAAGTCCGTTGTTTTTTGACTATTAATTATGATTCATTTATAGAAACAAGATAAAAAAGAAAAATATCTATGAATTTCACTGAACCTCCAGATCTGTGAGTTATTCCCATATAGTAACTTTTAATTTTCATAACAGTCTGGGACAAGTGTTCAAGATAATGTAAAAAACAGCAGTGAAAAATGTTTTGATTAATGCTGAGTCAGATGAGTGGTGTTTCTGAGTCAGCAGTTTGTTGCTCTGGTGGCGCCATGTGTCAGCTTTTTGGAGGGAAGGTCAACAGATGTGTGAAGCAGTGACGCTGCGCTGCTGTAATACAAGGCAAAGTGTTTTATTTTCTTAGGGAAAAGTTCATCAAACATCACTTTATTCTGAAAGGATATACTGCCAAAATAAATGTGGGAAAACCATTTAGAAAGTATGAGTATGATGTAACACAGAAACATCTTATTTTACTTTGCATCATGGTTTTATTTAATATCTGATTTAGGTTGTTAAGCCAGACTGATATTGCATCGTGATGTGTTTGTTTTATTGTGGTTTGCTAAGTGTGACTGCTGTGTTCGCTGTTTTGTCCTGCTGTTATTTATGTTGTTATGGTTTTAATTCAGTTTTAAATGAAAATTTTTCCGCCTCATTACAAAATAATGGAAATGTGTCTTTGTTTTGAGTCACATGTGAAAACTTCACACTGTGAGTCACGTTCGCGCTCAGTCATTTAGAGGCTAGATTTTAGTTTTCTTGTTTTTATTGATAACCTGTTGGGAGAATAAGACTGGCCCGGTGTGATCGGTCTTACAGTCCAGATCTGATGGTCTGGACCGATCCGTTTCTACTTGACTCGCCTGCCTGACGTGCTGCACCAGGAGAAACTGTTGAACGTTCAGCATCTGTTGTGTAACGGCTGTTAAAATACTTTTCCTCACTTTAACACTCATTACCTTCAGACTTCATTAGCTGCTGCTGGGCTTTATTTACCAGTGAAACTCATCTATTTTCATACCAAGGTAAGTTAAACTAGCAGTTAGTGTGGAAGTGTGAACCAATCAGGTATTTTTTAATTCCTTTCAAAATGACTAGTCGTTTTGATGAGATAAACATAATGTATGGACAGATGTCCAAATCCAGTCAATAACATATTCGTACCAACACTCACCTGACATTACTAAAACAAATACACGCACACACACACACCACACACACAGATTAACAGGGGCGGCTACATCTCGCGAACACATGTGGAGCAGACTTCAGAGGCAGATTGATGTTCCACATGTAGCGGAGCGCCCTGACTCTCAACCTGCTCTACAGATGTATGGATGGATGGATGGATGGATGCTGGGTGTCTGAGCAGCTAAAATACTGGGTGAGTGAGAAACAGAGAGGAGCAGGGGCAATATTTCACAACAACAGACCGCAGTACCAAAAAAAAAAAAAAATCTCTCAATGTGAGATTTCTCTGGCTGTGATGCAGCATCTGACACTTTTGTGAGCTTTGCTATAAAAGCCTCAAACTGAGATACAGAAACGGATAAAGAGAAGATGTGAGAGAAGATCTGGGCTAACATCAGAAGGCTGGCTCATAAACTCAGCGGTGAGCCTGTACAGCAGCGTTATCCCACACAAATTACAGCCATCTATTCAGCTATGTCGCATTATTTTGAAGTCCACAGCACCACCTGGTTTCCTTTTGCCTCACTCACCAGACAGAAGGTCCTGTGAAGGGTTTAAATGTTTTTCAATGGGACGTCCCTCCAGTATCCAGACCTGACATTTACAGATCGACGCTGTGCTGCGATACACACATCTTTGATGTCTTTTCTCAGAGCGATACCACAACACTGACGTTGATAGCCCGTACCTGTGCTGGCATACAGCTGGAGGACGAGGGAGATGCTGGTTCTGTCCAAATGTTGTTTGTTTAATCTGAAACGTAAACTTTAAGTCCTGTCTCACTGAGGTTGCCAGGTTTGTGCCCCTGATGCAACCCAAAGCTGTCTTCAAACCCCTTTTTGTCTTTGCCTTGTACTCCAGTCACAGCTGTTTCTGACCACTCTTCCTGGATTTCCCTTAAATTCCTACTTCCTTATTTCCTTCTGCTAAGCTAGGCTAACCTAACCTAACCACACCCATGAGACCATCTCTGCTCTCATTTCACTGCAATAAACAAAGTGAACTACCAGGACTAGTGGTGCTCAAATGGGGAAAAAATGGTGGTGCGCTGATTTAATTCTTCTTAATATGACTGGATTTTCAAAATAAAGGGATAGTTTGTGTAATTTGATGTAGGTTGTGTGAGGTGGTCATGCACAGTCGGTTCATATCAGTGGTGCTCTGCAGGGAAAACAGAGCACTAGCAGAGCGATATACTATTGCAGGTGGTGGTCAGCAGAAAAATGTGTTTCAGACCCCCGCCCCCCTTTTATATGTCAACCAAACCAGTCCAGTGTCCGTTAAATGTTCTCTTCATGTGGTCGTCTGCTGAGAGGAACCAAAGTACTCAGCCTGTTGTGCGGCCTGGTCGTGAGGTCAGTCCATTCCTCAGTGACACTTCAAACAATATTGTACATCTGGAAAACAACGCGATATTGATGTAGTTTTGTCGGCTGCTTTTATTTTTTTTTTTATCATTTATTGTGTTTTTTAATGTAATTTGCATGTTTGTTAAATGTTTATTTTTTTCATTCTACTGTAGCATCACGCTCCTGGATGAACACTGTCTCATCTCACTGTGTACTCACTAAAGAAATGACACATATAGCATATTGTCATCATTTTCTATCAACTGCTTAACGACCATATTCCGTCACAAGTGCTCCAACGGTGCCGACGGTGACTGATCTTCACACAGCTGCAGGTCGGCTGAGCGAATCTGAAAGAGCTAAACTCCGTTTTGTTTTGATTGAAAGAGATAAAACACTGAAGTGAACATTTAGATGGATACCGGATCATTTCAGTACAGATGTTTATTTTATTTAATGGTCAATCATTGTCTTTATTTCTCTTGTTCATATATTTTTTTAATTGATTAGCTTTTTTAGTTATGATTTATGATCACTTGTTATTGTTTTTATTTTACTCATGCTACAGCTTTTCTGCACTTGTCCTCATGAATACGTAGAAATGTCGGACAGATTACAGGATTAACATGACTTGCAGCCTGTTATAACAGGGGTTACACATAGCACGCATAACACATACATATCAAAGTGATCTCTTAATTTTGCCAGCTTCAGCCTCTTTTCTTATATAAAACTTGAAAAAGTTCAGTAAAAACAGTGTTTCAATGTGCAGTTAGCGGAGCATTCATATATGTGGTTTTCACTGGTGTTTTGAGTAGAACTGACACACTGTTGACTAAATTTGTTTCTTCTGTCAAAGTTTCTGCCATGAAAAAGGGCAATTAAATGCTGATGAGACGGCAAAATGACAAATATACATGTTGGCCGACATGTGTTGTCCATCCTCTAATGACAGTGAAGACACCAGAACTCTGATTTCCAGCTCCTCGCTGGCAGAGCAGTAAAATGTGGCGCTAGTCTGATGGCTACATCTGTAGTTAAAACAGCGTGGAAGTCTCAGTACTTCCCCCTGAAGTCTTCAAGGCTGGACGGGCTCCCAGCGAGGAGGAACCCTCTGTAGAGGCGGCTCCGTAACTCAGACAACAACTGGCACACAGGCAGCGCCAGGCCCTTTGTCTGGTTTCTCTATGTGGCATTCATGTGCAAGATGGATTTCAGCGGTTACAACAATAAAAACAACAACAACAACGACAGCAGCAGCAGCAACACATGGCTGAATCCTTTTCAAAGCTCTACTTCAAAACACTGTCCAACTGTACTGTGAAATACAGGAAGCACGAATATGACCGATTATGAAAACTTAAATGGCACAACATCCACATCACATCTCTTGATGAGAATTAAACACAAGAGATGAAGGGAGGAAAAGGTCAAAGACATGAGAACATCTCAACTTGCAAAGACACTCTATCAAAGCTGCTTTCCTTCCGCCCATAAAGATCAGTTTGATGAATGATACAGCCCCCTGCCACCCAGCGGGCATCAAGTCAGAATCACAAATCTGGTCGACACATGAGACGCACAATCGCTTTAGAAAGGCTCAATGGGCCCAAACACTGTGTATCATACAACTGTGGTCACAGAATCTTTATGGTGACAAGCCGGCCTGATAGTTAGAAGGAGGCTCCAAATGCCCATAAAACCTCCAAACGCTCATAAAACCCATAAAGCATACGTTAAAAATATGTTCAAAACGGATAAAAAGCAGTGGCTCACCTGGTGAAGGAGTGGGTTCAAATCTGACCCGCGGCCCTTCAATGGTAAAAAAATCACGTTTAAAAAGTGCTATTTCAAGGATAAATCATGTATTGATCATCAATTGTGAGCTCAGACCTGCAGTAAATGAATGTTTGTGACCACTAGGGGGCAGTGGCACAGAATATATTCATAAAGTGGTTATGGGCGTTTTAGCAAAGAGCAAAACCAAAACAATGACCTGAAAGATGCTAAATCAGTTTCTTTAAGGGAACTGGTGTCAATCCATGGCTATGACTTCCACATGGTAGATTCAGATCATTGATTGGTGATAGAAAACCACTGATTAATGCAGTTTTTAAAAGGCTTTTTTACTCACAGTGGTTATTTTTACTCTCTGGGGTTAAGAGCCGTGCTAAGGGCCAGACTGAAGCCAAATTAGCACAAAGACAATCTGCTTCTGTTTAGTGCAAAATAAAAAGGTTGCAACAATTGAGAGTCAGGTTAGGGATAATTTACTTGTTGACATATGCACTGATTGGAGCTTTTACTGCGGTGAGCTCGTGACGATTTGTGATTTTTTTAAAAGGGAGAATAAGCAGCTTCTGAGGGTGAGGAGTGGCGACTGACTGATGTCCAGCAAACTGCCGATCTGGAAGAAAAGAAATCTAAGAATTACAAAATCTGAGCAGAGAGCGCCCGAATGATTCCTCTCTGGGCGTGTGTGTGTATTTTATTTTGCCCAACAGCAATTTACATAAATCTGCACCGGAGGGCTGCTGACAGGTCTGTCATTTCTTTTTCCATGTCATGTTTCTGAAACAATCAGATATTTTTCCACCTTGCTCGTGGGCATCTCCTCCTAACTGCTGGCAGCGGACGGAGGATGAGAAACTGTGCGGCTCTCCCCTCTGTGGGCAGGCAGACGGGGATTCCTGAAGAGATTTTTACCAGGAAGCCACAAGTCTTAAATAGGCTGTCGGAGGATTACTGCAGGAACTCCTCAGAGCCGGGCTGACAGAGAAATATGGCTTCCAACACATCCATGCTTCTTTTATCAGCCATGGCAAGTAAGAGGGGCATTCGTCTTTTTTTCGTTCTTTCTTTTCTATCTACTCTTGGAAGAAGGGAAGGGAGAGGAGATGAGGAGGAGGAGGAGGAGGAGGAGGAGGAGGAGGAGGGCAATGTTCCCTCTTTCCATCAGAGATGCGGAGCTGAGGACTTCTGCCAGAGAGCAGAGCTTTGAAAGTGAAACGTAAGAATGGCAGATCACAGAGGCCAAAGAAAAATGATATTCTCCTCGTTACGACTCCCCCGGCCAGAACCTTTGTTGTGGGGGCTTCTGCTTTTAACTGGAAACAGGTCTGGGCGCCTCCTGTGTTTCTGCAGTGTCCCACACACACACACACACACACACACACACACATACATGCATGCACACACATGCACATGTCCGTTTACACTCACGCACACGCTCAAGCATCACCCCCCCCCCCCCCCCTTTAAAGCCTGGTGACAGCTTGTTAAACCCGATGCCACATGCAAAGCCTCGCTCTCTGCAGGGTCTTTGTCCTCACCTGTCAGCGGAGACACCAGGTGTCCAGGTGGGGGCGCCCTGCCGTGGAAGACAGGTGGAAAAGCAAAGGGCCAACGTCGCAGGTACAGTCAGAGAGGTCTTACAACATCCCTCCTGTGCATGCACTGTAAACCTGTCAACACCACCCTGTTCTCGCTTTCTATCTCTTCCTGAGAAGGGTTTCACAGTCTGAGTGCATCTGATCTGATCACTGAGGTATTCTGATTCGTTATCAGACATTCATCTTTGATTTTCAAAAGAGGCGTGGGGGGAAAACAAAAAGTAAAAGTACGGAGATGTAACTATTTTGTCCTCTGTACTGTTTTGTTTTGAATCCAGTCTGGAATGATAATAAAGATTAAGATCAAAAGAGAATTAGACTAAACTCAGAGTAAAGTGTGGTGCATTGTAATGTGTCACATGTCTCACTGGGAGTCTTGTGGGGACGACGTGGCAGAGCGGCCCCCTTCCTTCTCCTTCTCAAGCTGCTGGTTCCCACAGAGTCGCAGCGCTGGCACTGGTGGAGACTTTTATAGCCCAGACTCGAGCCTAAATTCCTGGTTTGGATGTTTTCCCCTCCCTGCGAAAGATGAAAATCATATTAACAGGAGATTTAGTGTTATATTGCAACCATACATCTTGATTCTTTATCTCATTATGCCAATGAGGTGAAATAATGCCATTTTATTTCATCCCAGTTAGATGTGATCAGATCAGCTCCAGGAGACAATATCTGGAAAAAAAAGGTGTTTTACATTAGAAATACAATTTGTCTTCAATAAAGTCAAAGTCCAACTCTCTGTATTGAATTAAACGACTTCTTAAAATGGATACTTCTTTAAATGAAACACCCTAGAGCCGACACAAGTACAACACGGCATCTCACTTCATCCTTCAAGGGGTGCCACACACACACACACACACACACACACACAACCTCAAAATACACTAACACTCATGCTTTCCATTTGCTATCTGATACGGTTTATTTTTGTGGATTTAATGCTTTGTTGAATCAAACAGAAAATGTGTAAAACTAATGTGGCGCCACTTTTCATTTAGTAAATAAGTCTTTTGTGCCCGTCACCCTGGTCCCTTATTGTGGGCGAGGGTGGGGGTTGTGTGTGTGTGGGGGGGTGTGGGGGTGGGCAGCCAACAGGCTTCAGAGGCAGTGCCAAGGCCTGTGGCGGCAGCGTAGCTTTAGCATGTGAGCGCTCATCTTTTTGGAATTAAAAGAGGAGGTGATTGACAACTTTTCGTGATGGCCAGAGGGCAGATCCAGAGACCTTATTTTGACTGATACACACTCACTTACACACACACACGCAGAAACACATGCGTGCACATGCATACCCTTCGCGGGCCAATTGGTCCTGAGAGGAGCCCACAATTTGTCAAGTTTTTCATCAGAGTAGGAAAATGAGAGTTTAGCATACTGTCTGTAATGCATAACAAATCCTCAGTTCCCGCTGCCAAACCATACAATCAAAGGCCCAGATTTGACAAAAACAACTGTAGACTTTTTGTTGTAAAACCCAGTCATTTGTGGATGAAGGATCTTGGGTTCGTTCATACAAGAGCCCCAGTAAAACACATTTAACCTTTGACCTCTTTAATGCTAACTTGAAAGTCTGCTCTTGTCTCTCACAGCTTTCATATTGGCGGTGACACAGTCAGTCAGTGAAGTGATTCCCATGCCTCTCGCCTCTCGCCTCGTTCCACATCTGCTGCATATCATTAAATGGAAAAATCCAGTAAAAATATTTACTTCCCGCTCGGCTCTTTGAGCTAAATATACTTTTCCATTTGTCTTTGGATTGATTGGACTGTGAGAAATCGTGATGGCCTTTCTTTATGTGCAGCTGTCACAAATCAGGTGTCTGATTTTCATCAGCCTCGTCCATCCTGTGACAGATTAGTGCAGCGCAGCAGTCACTCCAAAAGATTACACGCTCCCTCGACTCTTGTCTTCTTCTCCTCGGTGTCTGAAATGTAGGTGTTTGCACAACAATGTGACTTTCTGCAGAGGGTAATGCATTGTTCTGTGGCTTTCACAACCTCAAATGATTCTCCCTAAATGAGGCATATTACTCCTCCATCACTTCAGTAATGGAGAGGAAACAAAATGTTTTCTTCTTTCCCCTTAATTAACTCTGCATAATAATGTGTTTCCAAAGTAGCCTGATGCTGTGTGCCATTCCACAAGGAGCGGATTATGCTGAGCGTATCCACAGCTGTAATATTTATTTGGTTTTTTGCTTTTTACATCAACAGATAATTAGTTACAGCGTTAAAGCACTCGAGTGTGGGTTTTTTAATAGATGTGCGTTGCAGCCTGCTGGAACTAAGACTCACAAAACGATGGTGGTTGGGAAGGAAAAGTGTATTGGTAATAATATAAACACTATTAAAATTAAAATACTAATAATCTACCAAACCGCATACGGTGGTCGAAACAGTATCTCTGCTTGCCAAACGCTTTCAGCTAATATTGGCGTTTAAATTAACTAAAGTATCACATTTTGACAAGTATAATGGAGACTCTTCACTCGCTGCCCAGTTTACCATTTTACTGATTTGCTGCAGTGTTTCCAGGACTTTTAGTGGCCCAGTAGGGTTTATAAATAAAAAAGTTTCCCCCCTTTTCAAGAACATAACTAGAGCAAAACACTTACTTAAGCATCTTTTTTTTTTTTTTTAATTACAAGTCCAACATCAGCAAAATATTGGATCTTCAGTATTATAGTGGAGATCAACTCTCTGCTGCCTGGGAAGCTTCAAGCTTGCTTATAAAGCCTCCAACGAGCTGCTGTGGCGTACATGTGGCCTACATATTATTTTATTGTTGATCAACAGAATGAATGTGTGATCTAATACTACGTTTTCCAAAGCATCATAGCTCCAAATCTCGTACCTTTGAGTCTTGGCTCTAAAGCACAAAGCTGCAATATTCCTGAAACAAACCAGACCTGATGTGATAGACGGTTCTGTGACCTTTGCTTTGAGATTACGAAATAAAGATGAAATGGAGGTTTCGCCCGTTAAATCCCAGATGACTTTGTTCTCCAAGGTGGACAGTAAAAAAAAAAAAAAAATCCTTTGTATGCTTTTGTATCAAAAGCTAAAATCGCTGGCAGCTGCACGTTCTAAACTGAAAAACAAAGGGTTCAGCCAGAACGACCCACTTAATGCAAGCCAAGCTCGAGCGTGTAGCTATTATTTGGATGTGTGTCCATGTTGCCATGGGTATATGCATGTGTGTGTCCGCACACAAAATGAGCATACCTGTCCGTCCCTATTCAGAACCATCAGTCTCAGCCAGGAGACATAACAGAGGTCAGAGACTCCACACACCGAGCAGATGTAGACGACCGATTTGAATATTGGCAATGCAGACTCTTGCAACATCCCTCAGCCATGTATGTTGTACAGGGTATGTCCTCCTCCACCCCTAAAGAAGGAAACAAAAAAAAAAAAAAAGCAGCAGGAATGAGTAAGGAGTTCGGTTTGACTCTAATTGGGCAGGTTATTGCGTTGTGATTTGCATAATTTGTGAGGAGGGAACGCGGAGGCTCGGAGAGAGCTGATTAGAGAAGATGTCACAGTGGATTCACATTTCAGCAGCAACTGATTGGACATGAAACTTTCCGAATGAGGCTCGAGGGCACATGAAAAGTCTTCGCGATGATGAGCTGGAACGAAGAGACAATGTGGACGAAAGACAAGAAAAGAGGATGAAGGGGGCAGAGGGGTGTTGTTATCCCGTTCTTATTTCACAGAGACTTCAAATCAAAGCTTGCTGGATTTTCAATGTTCAGAAAGAATCATTCCAGAGTATTTATTACATATTATTAAGTGGAAGAGCTGCACACCATGGGTTTCATGTGATTTTTATGTGTCTTTTTTATTTCCATAAAGTCTTTGTGTCCCCACAGCAAGTTCAAGTATTCACCCCAGTAAAAAGGGTTCACACAGCCAGGCATGAGGACACAAAGTTTCATGGCGGTTATTAGACACAAGTCGAGCTTGTGCCCCCCAGACTTCAAAGCCTTCCTTCTTTTATTATGGAACATTATTTCCTCTCAGAGAAAATAAGTGATTATTCTGCAGAGTGTTTTGCTGAAAGACAAAGAGAAACAGAACGACAACAGCACACATGCAAACACTCTCTGAGCCCCACTGACCAACTGAGTGTTTCCCGACGGAGGCGGCGCTGGTGGTGGTGGTGCTGGTGGTGGTTGTATCGGGGTAAACCAGGGGGCATTTAGAGAGTGTCAGGGGGTTACTTTAAAAGGTGCGGGGGGCATTAATGTAAGGTGCGTTTACGCCACAATTCACAATTTACAATATGCACAAGATTTTTTTCCTGCAGTGTGAAAGTTTACAGCAATGCAACTGCATCACAATGCTGTGTTGTTGCCACGGTTACAAAGTTACTCCAACACTCCCGATTAAAGCTGTTTAATGGTTGATGTGCGTTTTTTTTTTTTTTTTTTTTCTCGTTTTATTCATGTGTGAGTGTTGGACAGCATCCTGACAAACGCCACGGCTCTATTCAGTTGTTTCTGGCTGCACTCAGCACTGCCACAGAATATTATCACAAACTAAATGATCATAAAAACACATAAAGACACAAACCTTCAGTCGCCGTGATTGATGGTTTTGTCTAGTTTAGTCCTATAAAGTTTTAATTTGACATTTTGTCAGTCTGTGATGTGAAACTGTGAAACGCAATAATACTGCACAGGTGTTGCTAATACTTTAAATAAACAAAATATGGTGAAGTAACAAGATTAGAGTTGTTATTCAGCACTTTGGTCATTAGACTATTATTATTTTATATCATGTATTTATAATTATATTATCTATATAATTGATTTGATTTGATTTTCACAAACAGAGCAGAAAACTACATGGACACACTGACCAGACCTCATCAGACCAGATTACGGCCGCTTCATAGATGAGGTAAAGAGGGGACAAAACAAACCAGGGAAACATCCTCTGTTTTTGTCTTAACATCTCTCTCACATACAAAGTCTGAACTTTTCGTACACTCACTTATGGACACATAAGTACTGAAAGTAGGGAAAAAGTTTCAGTGTGGATCGGGACAAAGCCACTGCAGCTGATCCCTAAACACAGCCTGTCATTTAACTTCAGAAGCAACTGCCATATAATAAAAGAAAATGCAATTAGATTTTGAGAGGGGTTAAGTCCAGTGGAGTTATATTGGGTTTCCGGTCAAGATCAAAGAGGGACAAGTTAGAAAACCCTGTTGTTAGGAGATGAAAAATGACATAAAAGTTGATTGAAGTAAGTGAAATGTCTCCTCTCATCACACCGACCCCCTCACTCTTAGTTTTCAACAAGTCATTTCACTTCCTGTCTCATGTCACATCCAACTAACCCCTTTTGCTGGAAAACACCGACTCGTACTCTTGAGTTCTGCGTGAAGCGTACATTTGCATTTGAAGACATGAGGCTCCTTTCACATAATTTCATTGGACAGGACCCCAAACAATCTCAGAGCGTAGAAATAAAGAGAAACACTCTGACATTCACCACAAAAAAGCCAGACTCAACCCGGCTACGAAAAAGAAACGGCGGAGAGGAAATGGTGTTTATGTGCAGTGAAAGTTAACGTCTTAATGCAGCCACAGAGGAGCGCCGAGTCGTCACAGTCCAGTTTTCATGGCTTCAAGCACACTTCAGGGAGGAATGAATCCTTCACTTGAATGATGACATGCCCCTCCCTCCGTCTTTCTGGGGGGAAAAAACTGAGCACAAATAATGCTTTCATAATAACTTTCACACAACTCCACCGCCCCCTCGGTAGATGTGAGCAAATCGTCCACTGCCTGTGTGTATGGATTGAATCATAAGAGTCTGATATGGCGTGACTGCGGACTGTGAGTTATGCTCAGATCTCTCCCAGACATCAAATGCTCTGGACATCCATCACTTAGCCGCTACATGACATTTACAGCCACTGATGTGTTGACTCCTTTTGCTTTTGTTTTGGCACTTGGAACAATGCTTTTCCACCGACTACACAGACATACTGCGACTACACACTCCTGAAAATAGACAGAGAGCTTTGTCTGAGCCAGCTCCGAGGTATAAAACACAAAGAAATAAAATACTGCAGGATATTTTTTTTCTGCAGAAAACTCATCCAAGAGGTTGAGGGAGAGTTTAACATTCGTCTTGTGCTGAGGTGAAAAAAGTTCTTCTGTTTTACAGGAAGTTAGATTTTCTGTTTATGTTACAATTAAAGGATTTATTCTGAGTTTGGGAAAAACAACAACAGTCATTAATTTGTTTTCAGAGCAGGAAATCTATTTTATAGAAACGGATCACTAATGCACGTTGTGGAGTTTCCTTCTTGTTTAAATAACAACAGATATGTTTCCTTGGACATTTTCCATGTTGTGAGTGAGACCTGATATCAGGGATTAATGTGAATAACTCAGTTCCACATTGTATTTTCAATTTATGCTTTTATCAAATCACGTTAAGTCAGTTGTGTTTATATGGGCCACAAATCTTCACAAAGCGAAAACACAATGACACCATCTACCCCTGAGACCCCGAGGTTAATGAGACAAAGGACAGACTGAGAGCTAAGAGGCCTCCGCCGTCTCCTCTTCAACCCGTTGTTTACTATTTGTCTTGTTTAATCATTTGTCTTCTCATTGTTCCTTTGTCCTCACCTCACTTGTGTGGGAAACCTGCAGGGAGGGAGATTTTAATGTAGTGTTTACTATGTGTTATGCACCAAAAACAACAAAATGTGAAAACCTACATAACGACGGACCTGATTCTGATTCTGATTCTGGTCCTGGCAGCGTCTTTTATTTTAACATTCCTCTGCCGCTGCTCCGGTGCCTCCCGCTCTGTGTGCACGAAGTTAAAACCATGATGGACAGCCATCAGGTTGGGCCTTGCCACATGGATTAGCGACCCATGTCTGTGGACTTGGGCTGTATTTAGTCTGATAATAAACCTGAGAGAGACAGAGGTGGAGGAGCTCGGAGGCTCGCCAGGGCACGATAACACCTTGACAATTCAACACACATGTGCTGCGGCGTGCTAGGCCGCAGCCTCGGGGCAGAGCCTCAACCAGCATGTGGAAAAGGTTTTCCACTCAGCTGAACGTCCAGTGCCTCCAAAACGACGGCCCCAGAGCCAGATCCAGCTCCGTGGTATTAGGCATCGAGGCCAGCTGTGGATTAACACAATTTGCACCTCCTCTCGGTGCAGATAACACCCACACCTCCCCGTGGAGGTCCAACCCGTCAGATTTAGCCCCTGGCTCCACCTTCACAGCCTTTAGTGTTAAAGTCAAAACAAAACACATAATTTCGGAGACACACACACAGAGAATGACAGACGTGTCCTAAGAAGCCAGGTTTTGTTACCAGAGATATTATATTTACAAAGAGTGAATTCAATTGAGAAGCTGTAATGAAATAAGAGCGAGAGAATCTAATTTAGCATCACCGCACCCCACCGCTGTTTTAAAACGCTTGAACAACTTCTCGGGGCATTTTGTTTCGTCCGCGGCGAGCTGAGACACTGTGACATTACCTTCAATCCATCACTTACGGGTGGGGGGATCCTAACATAACAAGCTCATGATATCAAAAGGTTGGGACATCTGTGTTATATATTTAAAGAGCCTCAAAACACCTGTCAGAGTCCACACTCAGCTCCACAAGTTTGACATTTCCAGAGACGGAGCACTGTTTTCTTTTTCAGGCTTTTGTCTCTTTTACACGGTGCTGGATGAAGTCTATTACTTTCAGACAGTGACTAACGCTAACAGGGAGCTAAACTGTAAGTGCTGGCTTTAGCAATAAAAGCTCAAAGGAAAAACAGATAATGAGTAGCCAAAGTAAAAGCTGCCATTTACTTAGATGCTTTTGTTTACTAGAGGAGTGAAGATTAACCATGAACAAGGAAGAACACTTTATTTTCTTTGGACAGACACGTACTAAGTCACACATGAAGGCCTACAAGAACATTCAAAACAGAGGGGGGGGGGGCAGGCCAAAGGGTTGCAGGAGGAGGAAAGATGGGAGGACATCAAGGAGTGGAAGGAAGAGAAGGACAGAAGGAGAACGGGTGGCGTTTGTTGCTCTGACAAAACAATTGACCTGAACAAGCTTTTGGTGGTTTTTTGGCACAAAGAGAGGCCGGGGCCCAGAGTGCTGATGAAAGGCTTAGCTGTGGGAGGAGCATGACACTGTGAGAGGGGTTGGAGGGAGAGAGAGAGAGAGAGGAGGGGTGAGGGAAGGCAGAATTTGGAAGAGGGGGGGGGTGCCAGGGGTGGAGGGGCACTGACACGACCCTGTCACATGAGAGGGGGACGTAGTGAAAGCTAGCCAAGCAGCCCAGGTGGAGGTAAGACACTGGTTTTTATCCACGTCAGTAGATGTGTGTCTGAACACTGTGTTGGATTCTGCTTTTCTATTGGTAACCTCTGACCTTCCTTCAAACAGAGTGTTTTTTAAAAAATCCCCATAGATAAATGAATGATAGCAACAAGGCAGCAGGATGTGTTGACGCGCCGGTGCCCGGTGATGAGCAGCACTCGTAGCCGGTGAAACATGAGCGAGGCCTGTGTGACATAAAACACAACATGACGTGTAACAGACGCGTGGCTAAATCTTAACCCTGTTTAGCTTTGCACTCTAAATACCTAACACCAGGTATTCTAGAAACTCACCTGGACAATGTGCTCTCGGCAGCTATTCAATGGGTCTAAATGACAGACAGCGCTTACAGCCAGCAGAGGCTCACATTCATCACACACATCCAGCCACAGGTACTAAAACAAACCCACAGCAGAAAAACAACATTATATTCTAGTCACTTTTTTATAATTACAGCTATTTGCAAATCTCAGTAAGTGTTATAAAGTGGAAAATAGATTATATATTAAAGATTTTTAGTGGTAGGACAAGGCCCACAGAAATCAGGAAGTGTTGTCGAGTGTGTAGTGTGACATCATGTTTACAGCTTTAGCAGGTGTGACATCAGAGGTCATGTAAAGTTGTTCCATAGTGGCACTGAGCGTGTGGTGTGCAGAGCCGACACAGACGAGTTAAATGAAAGTCTGTCGGTGTTTACCTGCTCTACAGATGTTGAATGGAGCTTTAAGGGTGAACGCTCATTCATCCGGTATTGCACTGCCCTCAAGTGTTCACAGTCGAAAGCTTGTACAACAGGATTTATGATAGAAAGGTTGTTTTTTTTTTTTTACAAGTGACTGTAAAAGCAGATAACGTACAACAGAGCAATTTGTGTTATTAAAAAAACTGCTTTGACCTTCTTATACCAATTAAATACACATATTGAAGTAGATCTATAGGCTTTGACTCTGTCTTTGCCACCACAAATACTTCACTCACTTTGACCATGTTGTATTTACAATTATAATAGTATTAATAGTAGTTATATGGCTAATTATATTCGCCATAGCAGTGGTCACAAAATTCACCAATGATCTTTATAATGATTATTAAAACATAAAGAATAGAGATGGCAGTAGTAGTAGTAGTAGTAGTAGTAGTAGTAGTAGTGGTGTTGGTGGCGGCAGCAGTAGCAGTATCTTTTGTTGTCATAGTACTATCAATATGCACACTGACTGATAATAGTAGGTGAAACTGTGGTAGCAGCACTAATGGCATTCACATGTGTAATGTAGTACTATAAAATCAATATGTGTAATTATTATGTGTGTATATGATATTTAAAGTTGTACTACAAAGGCAGCAGGAGCAGCAGCTGCGGTAGTGCTAGGAATTGTAGTCGAGGTGGTAGTAGTAGTAGTAGTAGTAGTAGTAGTAGTAGTAGTGGTGGTAGTATTGGTGTTGTAATGTAACCCCCCCGTGCTTCCTTCACAGGTTATGAATCTTATGGGACGGAGGAGGCTCAGCTGAGAAAGAATGAACATTTGTAATCGGTGAGTAAACTGAACACAGCTGATGTGCTCTGTCTGCTCAGAGAGAAAATACTGGAAAACCCATGGAAAAACGTTTTAATCCGTCATTTTTGATATTGATTTTTGGATTTTTTATTTTTTTTTCCCCAGTAAATCATTTATTTTTTTCTTGGTGTAGCAAACACAGAATAACAATTAGCACTGGCATGTTCAATTTGTCTGAAAGAGTATAAACCCTGAAATTTAAATATCAACACTTCAAGAAGAAAAAAACTGGTCCTTAATGAACTTTATTACTTGACAACTTACCAAATTATTGATTGATCAAGTAAAACACTTCTTCAACCAAGAAAACTTAAGTCTGAACAAAATACTCCTGAAACTTTGCAGCACAGTGTGTTCAGATAAATCCAAGTACTTTTAATATACAAATATATGTTAAGTATATAAGACGGGTCCATCCAGGCAAATGTGTAATTATCAGTTGTGACAGAAAGCACCTATTGATTATAAATCACTAAATGTTTTCATAATCTATATTATTATATGGATCTGACATGGATGGATGGAGATTTATTATTATTCATATATTAATATTAACAAACGAACGTAGTGCAGTTTAACACTAATATTGTTGGCAACCCCTGAATATACTTCATTATTCTCCTTCAAGTTTGATGATTGTTGATGCTGAGTGTATTTTTTACTCACTCACTAATCATTAAGCAAAGATAAAACAACGACAGACTATTCTAACGTTAAACACTAAAATACAGCAATAGTTGTGTAACGTAAACTGCAGCACTCACAGGCTAAAAGGTCACCTAGTCTCTTTGTACCTGTTGCGCAGGTGTAAATTAGGTCACCTGGTTTCAACCTTCCAACAAACACACGCCTTGAATCAGTTCATTGTGAAAACCGGTCACCTGTGACAGGTGTGTTTCAAACTTTCTTATAAAACTTTCTTATAAAATTAAAAAACATCTGAATATGTAATAATCTATAAATCTGATCATCATCAACGCTTCCATTTTATTATATTTTCAACAAGTTTACTGTTATTAAAAAAACAGCGTAGGCCTGAGTCACATGAACAATTCACACCACATCATTAAAAAAAAAAAAAAAAACCTAAGGAAAACTGATGGATCGTTAAATCTGTTCATTTCTCCTCTGAATGAACCTGGGTCCCATTTAAAGACAGCTACAGTAAAAACATAAAATATATATTGCATTTGACTTCATTAACTGTAAATTAGAAAATGTCATGTGCTTCCGAGGCGCCCAGAAAACCCTCTGAAACTAATTTGTTTGAGTATTTATGCTGCAGTAACTTCACTACATTTTTTCCATTTCTGTATAATTTACTACATAGTTGTGAACTGTATAAAACCATCTGTGGTCAATTCGTTTTTGTAAATTATTCTCACTGAACTCAGCTGTTTGCTCAGGGCTTATAAAAATATAACAGCTGAAGGCTGTTCCCAACATGAAGTAACATGACAACAACAACAACGACGACGACGACGACGTGCCCTGTATGTCCATGTTAGCATGTAGGATTGTGTGTACACAGCATGGGAATGCATGTGCCCACATGTACTACTGTATGTACCATCTGGACTGCAGAGCACTGTGTCAGACGCCTCTTGTCCTCACTATAGTTGCAGTTACCATCAGCACATTTCCAGCTTGTGTAAACACAATAAGAGCAGGGGGTCGCTCTCAGGTCACATACACTGTGACTGGCTTTTATACTGGCTCTATGAAAGTTTGAGTCTGACCAACACAAAGGCAACACAAGGACTAACACAGATACAAGGATTTAAACCGATTTAAACAAAACAAAAAAAAAAAAAGAAACAAGTTTAAGTCATTTTAAACTGCGCAGATGTCAACACGCGGAAGCTTGTGGACTTTGTGATCACACTTCATTTGCTGATAGAGGGGAGTTTCAGTTGTGAGCAGTGATGTTGCAACTTCAGTGCTGTGCGGAGGCTGTGTCATGTGAGAGCGAGGGAGCTTGTTTATGACAGATCAATCATTTGTGGTGAGTCTTGAAGCTGTAACTTTGTGCGTGTACGCTGGCTTTTCATTCTGAGCGTTAAGTGCCTGTTTGCTTTCACTGCCTGCAGCAGTTTGTCTCACGTGCAAAGCAACTAATCCTGTTTCCAGATGACACTGGATGAAAGCTGAATGTCTGTTATAACTACACAAGGAGAGATAAAGGGTTACATTACGTATCCATTGTGGATATTATAACGAGATATTTTCTATTTAGCGATATTTTCTCCCAGTTCAGTTCAGTCTGTGTATGTGTTATATTGTTTATCTCTTTCCTGTTCTGCATCGCCAATATTAATATGCATCAAACCGAGAATTTACAGTCTGTGTTCCCCCACAGAGAGGGAGGCCGCTGTGCAGAGATGGCTATGGTATGCCTGACAGATTTTGAGGAGTACGCTAAAGAGCATCTCTCAAAGGCCACCTGGGATTATTATGCAGCTGGAGCGGACGAGTGCTGCACCCGGGACGACAATCTGCTGGCTTACAAGAGGTACGGTGGGGAAAATAAAAGTTTAACCCGGACGTTCAAGGTCATCACAAATACACAATTGTAGCGCAGCATTAGAGCTCTAAATGCTAAATAAATACCTCTTTTGTATTGTTGGTTATCGTAGCAGTCCATCTCCAGACCGCACAGAGAGAGTAAACAACGTGTTTTCATTGACATTATGAGTTTGTGCAGTGTCACACACTAATTTCCACTGTCTGACATTATAAATAAAACAAGCATTCACCTCTTGGCAACAGATTTAATTTATGTTTAAATATTAAACTGCAGGTCACATGAGTACAGAGCCTGGAAAGACGGGCAATAAATTAGAGTGTTTGTGGACTTCAAACTGCTGTGACTGATTCCTCTATATACATTACATGTGTGGTTGTGATGCCTTGTAATCACAAACAGGCTCTTACATTTTACCCAGTGCACTCTCTCTCTGGCTCCTTGCAGCGACTAAGGAACTGTGTTGAAGGGTGCACTACCAATGGGACACAGACAAATGGCTTTTTTTTTTTTTTGATTTCTTTATCTTGTCATGGCTTCTCCTTTGTGCGTCCTCTTGTGCATTCCTCTCAGGTTCGCTCATGTCTTCAGAAAGACTTATAGGCTGCTGCTCCTCACTGCAATGACCTGGACATATATGTTTTTGCAACAACAAGCCTGTTACTAGGGGTTTGTTTGCTGGTGCATTAGCGGTCATGTTAGAAAATGTTCCCCCGTAGGAATTTAAAGGTTGGGTCTTGGATGGATTGGTGTTAAAGTCAGAGCTTTGGGAAAAGAGAATCACATGGTGTCCCATCTCAGTTTATTCAAAGAAATATGACTAGTCAAACAAAAACAGTGTATTATTGCCTCAAGATGGATTTCCCCTGAAAGAATGGCTCCATTTGACAAGAATGGATATGAAGAATTTGCGATGCTTTGTCAGCAGATTGCTTTGGTTTCATGGTTTGGTATTTTTTCTCTCAAGTGAGGAAAAATGAAGCAGAAACAAAAGTTTGAAATGTGATAAATATATATTTTGCTTTGGTGAAAGGTTTAATACCATGTGACTCTATAATCCTTATTACTTGCTTTGTCTCCGATGATATATTGTCATTATTAGAGATGTTGTGATACAATTCATAACATGGCAGTCGTCACTTTAATCAGTGTATTAAGTGGTGCCTCAAAATCAATGAGTCTGATTGGATTGTTACAAGAGATTTTGGATCAACGTGAGAAAGTGGATGAGGCATAGACAGACGTCCCTGTTCATCGTCTTCATCAATAGCTTCTCAGCTGAAACAATTATTCACTGAATTGATTAGTAAATGGACAGAAACGTATGAGCAGCTACTCTGATAATCAATCAATCCATTGGTGCCTGGAGGTTAATGTTGGACTGTGTCATTAAATGTCTGAGGTTTTGGTTTGTCCCTGTTTGAATTTTTCTGTTTTGTGTTTTGTTTTGCTGGCTGCACGGCAAATCGCCCCCCCCAGGGGGATAATAAAGTCTTCTACTACTACTACCACTACTAATCAATTCTTCATTCAGGAAATCGAATGACTGAATAACAAAACAAAGCATTTGATGACATCGCCTTTAAGGAACCTGTCATATGAATTTTTCACAGTTCAATCTGGAGATTATTCAATAATAGAAGATAATCATTAGCTATTATTACCCGCTCTCTATACTTCATTAGGAGGTCATTTGCTGTCAAAGCAAATCACTATTAGTTTAGTTTGGAGACACCCTCACCTGTGTTAACACTGTGTTACATTAGATGATACTGTTCACCTGGTGATCTGTGTTTCACTCTCAGGATTCGGCTGAGACCTCGTATCTTGCGGGACGTGTCGGTGAGCGACACTCGGACCACGGTGCAGGGCACAGAGATCAGCTTTCCAGTGGGTATTGCCCCGACCGCCTTTCACTGCCTGGCCTGGCATGAGGGGGAGATGGCCACAGCTCGGGGTGAGGAGAGGAGATGTGTAGGAGTGTTTTTGATGTTTAACCTACCCCACGCTTTGGATGAGAAAACAAGATGAGCTCCTGGCTCATAGTTTTTTTTATCAAATGGCTCAGTTCAGATGATGTAATGACACTGTTTCATGACTGTGTTTTTTTTTTTCTATCCAATAATAATGTCAGTTTACAGAGCCAACACTAGATGGGAGCATACAACTGAGACAATCTTGTAATCAACTTGTCAAGTTAGTTAAAAGTTTTCTATAAGCCACGTGTTTGAGTTGACATATATCTTTACATATCCAGAGGATGAATATATGAGATAATAACATAGGTCACGTCTCTGCCACATCATTCTAGGAAACATATGTCCTACATTAGATTTTGATCTGCAGTGAAAGTCACCTCTCAGATCTACATGTGTAAAATCATTTGTGCTCCACAGCCACAGAGGCGCTCAACACCTGCTACATCACCAGCACCTACTCCACCTGCTCAGTGGAGGAGATTGTAGCAGCGGCACCAAACGGTTACCGCTGGTTCCAGCTCTATGTGTACCGGGACCGGAAGCTGTCGGAGCAGATCGTGCACCGCGTGGAGGCGCTAGGATACAAGGCCCTGGTCCTCACCGTCGACGTTCCCTACACGGGAAAGCGCCGCAACGACATCCGCAACCAGTTCAAGCTGCCGCCTCACCTCAAGGTCAAAAACTTTGATGGAGTGTTCCAGGTGAGAGATGATAAAACATGTTCTAGTGTCCAAACAGATGTAAACTTCATCTGTGTTGGTGGATACTTAAGCAAGTTGTACTGGTCAACCTCACTAATAGCAGGAGACAGCGGGCCCAGAGGAGTACGGGATCCCGGCCAACACCTTGGACCCCTCCATCAGCTGGAAAGACGTGTACTGGCTGCAGTCCATCACCCGCCTGCCTATTATCATTAAGGGCATCCTGACCAAGGAGGACGCAGAGCTGGCCGTGGAGCACGGTGTCCAGGGCATCATTGTGTCAAACCACGGGGGGAGACAGCTGGACGGAGGCCCAGCTTCGGTAACACATCACCTCTTACATTGCATCAATCCTTTTTTTTTTAAATAAACAGGGCAGTGTTGCTCAGCCTGTGGTAACGTTCAGGGTTATCCAGACTCTACCAGACTGTGTGCACTGTTGCTATAAACTGTAATGGCCTTGTTATAGCGTCATCTCGGCTGCATCAACAGATTGACGCTCTGTCTGAGATCGTGGACACGGTGCAGGGCAGGATCGAGGTTTATCTGGACGGAGGTATCAGGACAGGAAGTGATGTGTTGAAAGCGTTGGCCCTGGGAGCCAAGTGTGTTTTCATTGGTCGTCCAGCAGTGTGGGGCCTTGCATACAAGGTACTGATATGAAAGTGTGTGACCCTCTGTTTTGTCTTTTGAGATTGACTGCAGCCACTTGAAGGTTTTTCCTCTGCATTGAAATTATCATTACTAATAGTTATCTGGCTGTATTGACACAACTCCTCCCCTGCTCTGACTCTAACCCACATGTACTGTCCCTGAACACTGACGTTTATCCTTGACACTGTTGAAGCTCGAACCTTGGGCCAAGATTTATGTGGTTTAACCCTCTGGAGTCTTTGGCCAGTGTTTTATTTACAGCTACATAACTTTATATATCATGTAGAGACAACCTGAGGAAACTAGTTTTTACAACTTTGAGCTCATCTATAATGATAATTTGATTCATTATGACTAAAGATCTGAACACTTTCACAGGTTCATTGGTTATATTTTGTGTATCTTTGGCTAGAGAGCTGTACAGACACTGTCTAAATCCACAAAGTAGAGATTTCAATGCTTTTCCCACAGTTGGAAAGTTTAAAAAAAAAAAAAAGTCTTGACCTGTTATAGATTATAGGTTATAGATTGTATTTTGTGTCTTATAGTGATTATGGCTCCTGTGTGATCTTTCAGGGTGAGGAAGGTGTAAGGGAAGTACTGCAAATCTTGAATGATGAGTTCCGTCTGTCCATGGCTCTATCAGGTTGGTGCCGAAACAACTGCATCAATGTGCTGTCTGAAGTAAAACAACATGTCACGTACATGTCCGTATGCATCTCATTCAGGTTGCAGGAACGTGGCTGAAATCAACAGGAACCTCATTCAGTTCTCCAAACTCTAACCACACCAGCAGAGGGCAGCACTGAGGACGACCCACTGAACAGGACTAATCAAGGGCCTGAGAGTGCATCATGACCAAGTGAATGATGTTCACCTCAGGACTCGAGTCTTCATCATGTCAAAGGAAACACAATAGATGCAGAAGCTTCCATGAATTGGAAATAACATCCACTGTGTGTTCGGGTGCGAGGGTATCCCGAGGGACGGCAGCGGAAGATTTAGCAAGTGAATAATGAAAGTGCATTTGGTTTTGGGTTGGAGGGGAATGGAAGGGGATGGAGGCACCTATCACAAAACCAATAAACTGCTTTTGGTTTTACTCTAATGAATGCAACAGATACTGAGATAGATGATGGTTTGAGATGCTGCCAGCGCTTGAGCTTTAATAAACACCTGCTGAGGGCGATGAGGAGTTGTTGTTCTTTTCTGTTTTCTGTGTGTTTTGGTTTCATAAATCTATACTCAAGGACAGACATCATAGATACAGCAGTGTTACAGCATACA
Source organism: Caranx ignobilis (assembly GCA_021432705.1). NCBI lineage: Eukaryota > Metazoa > Chordata > Actinopteri > Carangiformes > Carangidae > Caranx > Caranx ignobilis. Next base: position 4,384,690 of record MU269983.1, on the reverse strand, counting down.
GGTGTTAGGCGAATGTCCCAGTGAGCAGGACAGAAAGACCAATGTGGTCTGTGTATGAACGTTCATACGGCTTTAGGGCTAAAAAAGGTCAAAAGATCATTTTGTCTAAAGTTTTTGGATGAGATTTTAAGCTTTCATTCAGCAGAAGACACTGAAATATATAATATAAATCTGAGAATTTATGATAAAAAGTTAGACGACACATTCATCCATATGGGTTCTTATTCTTGTCCTGTCTGGATGGTTAATGTCTTGCTCATGAGTACAACAAACCTTAAAAACAACTTGTGAAACTCTACTCATTTCAGCAGTGTGACACTCAAATGCGGAAAAGGCACCGGCAGTGAGAAAGAGAAGTAACACAGGAAGTGAGTGAGGTCTTGGTTAAGCTAAAGAAACGGTGATACTTGCTCAGATGCTTCAGCTCTCCAACCAGCTGGTGCAGCGCAGCAGACACTCTCTGCTCAGTCTTCCTCTCAAGCGTTCTGTCAGGGAAGACCGTCAGGCTGGAGGGAGGCCTCGGGTCCAGTCTGCTGAGGAGGATTTCTTCCAGGTAGGTCGGGTTTTAGATCCAGCATCATGTGAGGCACCTGCAGGTACAATACATGTCAATAAAAGTACATGTGTGCAGTCATGTGGAAAGTGAACTTAGTCTAGACTTTACTTCTGTTAAATGCATAATATTCATGACAGTGAGCTGCTGTATCTGTTCAACATCAAACCCGTCAGCTGCAAAAGACCTTGAGCATGTACGAGGTGCAGAGAGCCTTTCTTGTATGGATTTAAATTTATATTAATTTATGCACTTGCAGCAGGTGTTTTGTTGATGTAAGTGTTTTTTAAATCACATATCACCAAATTCCCGACATGGTGCGATATGAAACTGACAGAGGTCGGGGTTCACTTACGAGCAGTAGATCATCATTTCCAGCCAAAGTCTACTCCTACAGATTATTAAGACATTATCACAGTTAGTGTGTGGGAGGCAGCAAGTGTCAACATTTATATACAGAGGATGATTTAACCTACTCTCTGATCTCTCTCGTGTTAGATCATAAATTTAAATGTATATGGCCCCATAAGTACAAGCAGATGGCAAACCACAATACTACAGTAATCACAGTGGTGGTATCTTTGTTGGAGACTCTGCAGAATGACAGAATGAAAACAAATAAGGAGAATGCCATCAAGAAAAAACAGACAGCGTAGTCAATGTACATAAGTTCTGACTTATCGATTGTTGGGAATCATATATTATAAACTATAAACCATCAAAACTAGTTATTTTACTCGATCTTATACTGGTTTTATTGAGAATACATGTCAAAGGGACTCATGCTGATATCATCTATTACTGCAGGATATGCTGGAGCCGTGGGGGCCCACAAAACATCAAACATAAGAAAAAAAATAAATAATCACAGAACATCTGACGTGGCTGATTTTAGTGCATGATAATCTAACTGAAGCTTCAGATTGCAGTACAGAGGATGTGGGAACTGAATGTTTCTCTGCTCAGCAAACACTGTAAATAAAACCTGACAGACGTGTCATTGGCTGCGTATGAACATGTAACAGTTGCACTGGGAAATCTGCTGAAAACAGCTTTGAAAAGTGAAGTCCAGTGAAGTTTGTGCTCTCTGCCGACAAGTGATCGTCACATCCAACACAGAATTTATCAATTGATCACAACATTTTAAGGTCAAAGGTGAGTCATCTTACAGAACCCAATGTAGGATAAAATCTGGACTAAGGACGATCATTAAAAAAATCTCCAGATATGACCCAGACATCCTGAAATGGACATCTGGGTAACTGGAGTTCAGTGTCTATACTACCAACCCATCCTGTGTCGCCCCCCCAAAAATGCTTTTCTGTGCTTTTACACTCTTCTTCTCTTTCACGTAGGAGGTCTCATCAGCGAAACCACAGCCCTCAGCCGCCAGCTGCCAATGACATGGGGTAAGGTCACACAGTTTATACACCCTTGCAGTCAGGTGACAGTGAAGTTATCACTTACTGGAGTCTTCAAGTATGAAGAAAAATCACAAGGATCCAGTTAAATCTCTGCTACTGTGCAAAATGTTTAATACTCAGAAACATAAGCTTTGTTTCTTAAAGCTTTATCATTTGAGCATTCAAATATTTCATCATTTGGATTCAGCACAATGAGGTTAACAGTTATTAACTTCACTAGTGAGTAGAAACACACTTAAACATAGAAAACATTAGAAACATCAGACAGTAATGTCACAGTTCAGTCCTGTGTTTTAAATTTTAATGATGGGCTACAACCTCTTTGTTTGACGCTCATTAATCGTCCATTTAAAAAATTAATAAGAGAAAACTAAAAAAACACTGTCTTCGGTTGGATGGACTTTAAGTCATGTACTAATGCATCTTACCTGAACTCTTGTCTGGCTTGTTACGAAACTGCCTCAAGACAGAGTAGGAGTGGTGCAGCCAAAATGGTTCACTGGTTCCTCATTTTCAGGTCACTGGAGACACAAGACAAAACCGATAAGGGGTTTTTGTGAGCTGGGTTGAGACAAAATGCTTCAGATCAGAGATGGTTAAATTTAGGCAATAGATTTGAGATCTGCAGCTTGTGTCTCTGAAGAAAGTGGCATTTGTACACAGCCCAACACTAAGTGAGCATCAAAGCCCACCATTGCTATTTAAACTGCAAAAAACACTCGTGTGCATGAAACCGATAGTGTATAATTTTGTTTGTACACTCAAGTCAATAAAGCTGAACATGTCTCAGGGTTAATGACTTGATTATTTATTTACCCCTGTGTAGGGGTAGTGGCGACGACAGTGGGGCAGGGAGGCTGAGCCGCAGACTGTCTCGCCTGAGCAGGCATCAGTCCAGGGATCCACCGAGACCTCCAGCTCAGCCGGAGAGGCCTGCAGCTCCGCCCGACAGAGACCCTCACCAAGGTGCGTCCGCTGGCTCTCTGTAGCTTTGATTTGACTTTGACTAATCCCATCTCAGAGAAGACGACTGTGCCGGAGGCAGTCAGCACTGTTGTACCTGCAGGAACAACAACAGTATCATGACTTTTCTGAATGTGTTCCCTCTTTGGGTTTGCCTCTTTAGATGAGAGGCCTTCTCCACCGTCACCTGCTCCACCTCCTGCTCCCGTGCAGGCTCCTGTTCCTCTCTCCCTGCCAAAGGATGCACCACCCAAACGCCCAGACAAAGCAACAAAGCCCAAGCTTCCCCCTCGGCCTCTGTCCAAGGTGTTCAGTAGCACTGATCATGGATCAGCTGTGTTGCAGGTACATATTTATAACTAGCAGACTAATGTTACAATGCAGTGCTGAGCTCTTTGTGACAAATCTTCTTTTGTTTTGTTTTTTTTCCTCACAGGGCTTTGACAGTTTTCGTGCAGATGAGACTCTGTGCGATGTCGTCTTAGTCCCAGGAGACAGCAAGGAAAGGTTCCCGGTCCACAGGGTTATCATGGCTTCATCTAGTGACTATTTCAAAGCAATGTTTACAGGTGAGTTTTCTGTCTCTGCAGCTGAAGGCAAACAAACATAAAACAATTTGGAGTTGGGTGGAGCCGTTTTTTTTTTTATTTTCTGAGGATCCTGGATGTATAAAACAAAATTTCAGGGCGACCCAAACAAGATTCATTTCAGTCCAGACCACAGTAGTGGAGTCACAACGCTGCTGTCCCCAAACATGGCATGTCCGAAATACTCACAAGTCTCCAGTGCAGGGCAATAGAGTGAAAGATGAAATGCTGTCTGTAGCACTACTTTTAGATTTTTACCACCAGTTGCTCAAAATACACTTTGTCCTTATGTTGGTGCCAGAGCAAAATGGTCATGTTGAATGGGGTTATTATGTACTGGAAAGGTTTGATGCTCTGTAATGTTCCCATGCTCACATGCTATTTTTATGTAAGTGAGCAAAAACTAAATGCTGCTGTTTTTTTTACTGCAGCTTCCTTGTACATGTTTGTGAAGCCTACATATAAACTGACTGACTTTAAATTTGATACTTGATCGATTTCAATATGGGACGTAAAAATAGAAGACCAAAATAGTTTTCACTTTTAGATAAAGTATAAGGAAGAGAATGTAGATTAAGGCTCTCTCTCACTTCTGCATAAGGCTGTCTTTCACTTGCCTTTGACAACAAAATTGACTTCAGTATCTATATTAACCTCTCATGGCAGAAGCTAGCCTTCTTTGTATCCTGCTGACAACGCACGGGGCATGTGGTCCTTTACAAGTCAAATCTTCTGAAATGATGCCAAGTCATTCATTCACCTTGTCCTTGTCTTGCTGCACTTTGTTTTCCTCCAGGAGGCATGAGGGAGCAGGAGATGCGCGAGATCAAGCTGCACGGGGTCACCAAGTCGGGTTTAAAGAACATCATAGACTTCATTTACACATCCAAAGTCAGCCTGGACATGGGTAATCTCCAGGACACTCTGGAGGCTGCAAACTTCCTGCAGGTCATGCCTGTGCTCAGCTTCTGTAATCAGCTTCTTAGCCGCGAGGTGAGAGACATGTTTCGGTTCAATATCACTCTGCCTCTGTAAAAGTTGCATCAATCCCATCTACACTTATGCAGCTTGGAATAAAGGACATGATGACTGAGCCATCAAGTCTGTTTTTATTATATCAATCTAATCCATCTGATTTTTTCTGTATTGTTTGTTGACAGATCACTATTGATAACTGTGTGGAAGTTGAGCGCATTGCAACAGACTTGCTTCTGGAAGACGTTCTGCTGAATATAGGTGAGAGACATAAAACTATATTAACCCTCAGGATCTTATCATCACTGATATTTGCTGCACCAGGTGTACTTTTGGCTCATAAACTAAATCAAGCCGTGATCATTATTACTGTGGACTCTTTTTGTCCCATCAAACCCAGGTGAGTTTGTGAGCCAGAACCTGGCGGCATTGGTGCAGTGTGACCGGTACCTCCAGCTGTCTGAGGCCAGCATGGCCCACGCTCTAGCCAGCAACTCACTGGAAGGTTTCTCTGAACTGGAGCTCTACCAAATCGCCAGAGGATGGCTGGACCACGACCCCTCCACACGTCACTCATCTGTCTATGGATTGATGCGTCATATTCGCTTCCCGCTGATGAGCCCCAATGAGCTGATTCAGATCTCCCAGGATGAAGAGGATGGAGGCGACTCCCTGATGCGCTCTGACACGGCCTGTGTGAACCTCCTGCTGGAGGCCAGCAACTACCAGATGATGCCTTTCATGCAGCCAGCCCTGCAAACTGAGCGGACGCAAATACGCTCAGACTCCACACATATCCTGGCTCTTGGCGGCGTGATGCGGCAGCAGCTGGTGGTGAGCCGGGAGCTGAGGCTCTATGATGACAACACCGGCTACTGGAGAGCCCTGAAGCCCATGGAGGTACCGCGCTACCAGCATGGTGTGGCTCTTCTGGGCGGCTTCCTCTTCATTGTAGGAGGTCAGTGTTTATTTTCATCACAGGTTCCAAAAAGATGTTGGAGGTAAAGTGAAAAAGTTGCCCTTTCTGGTCTTCACTGATTTTTTTTTTTTTTAGGCCAGAGCACGTACGACACCAAGGGGAAGACAGCCATAGACAGCGCCTACCGCTACGACCCACGCTTCGACAAGTGGCTTCAGATCGCTTCGCTCAATGAGAAGCGGACCTTCTTCCACCTCAGTGCTCTGAAGGGGAAACTGTTTGCAGTGGGAGGGAGGAACGCCTCGGGGGAGATCGGTGAGCTGCTATTAATTCTTGTTCTACTTCTGCTGCTCTCAGCACCGTTGATGCGCTGGTTATTCATTGTTAGCATTCATCAATGTATTAATAAGCCCACGAAGAACTGCAGTTGTAACAGTAACAAGATATTTAAGCCAAAAGTATGTGTGTAACTCCAATCAGAAACGGTGGAGTGCTACAACCTGAAGAAGAATGAGTGGACACTGGTGACCAGTATGGTGGAGCCTCACTACGGACATGCTGGGACAGTTCATGGAGGCCTCATGTACATCTCAGGTAAAACAACCCTCTGGAAATGAACCCTGTTGTTTTGCTTTTTCTTTCTTCTACTGAAGTTAGCATGCTAACCAGCTAGCCCCCATGAGCACTGACCCACTCGCCACTTACCAATACTGAGTCACTGTAGAGTCCAGTCTGAACTGAAGAAGTGGTTCTGCTCACCACCACCATCTCTGGCAGAGAAATAAGTTATGGTGCTTATTTATCACAAAAATGCAGCTCTACACAGGTGAGACAGTGTCTTCCTGAACTACCCAGTGACTCAACTCACTGTTTTCTGATGAAATACCCCTGTGGTTAAGGTCTGGCCATGAGAAGTCAAAACCAAAAGCAGGGGAACAGATCATGGTCGTAGTTAGGGCTATGGAGAGCTTGCATTTGTGGTGAAAAGAAACTAACGCTGACTGTTCGAAACAAACCGTGCTTTGTGCACCAAATCATCCAACCAGAACCATGGAGCTGTGCAACAAAGGTCTTGCACCGAGAGAGAGAGCGGCCATTATTCAAATCTGGTAGAGGTTAAAAAGAAAACAACACAAGGATCATTCAAAGTGTGTCAGCAAATGTCCTGTTGTTTCCCTGGTGATCTTCCAAACTCAAAACCATTGATGTTTAAGAGTCAGAAATCCCTGACTCCTCCATTCAGGGAACCCAGCAACGTGTTTTAAATCATTAGCTATGCATTCATTCTTCACTTCCCAACACATTTTCCAACAGTCCATTCAGTCATAGGACTCGGTCTCTGAGTCTATCATGTATGAACAAACCTGCTACAGGAGATTATGCCGAGCACTGTAAAAAGGTGGCTCGAGGTTCCGCTTTAACAGGATGAATTATCGACAGCGCTTGCTTGGCCGACCTACTTGAAACCACTTCCTGTTTAGAAGCGGATTTCTCACACGCTGCTCTTCGCCTGTTCTGAGGCAGGTTATTTTGGACAGGAAATGGTCTTCTCACGTCGAGAGCAGAGGCATAAGTTTCATGTGTAGGACTGAGAGGCAGGAAACATAAAAGCCTGTGGTCGAAGCAGACCACAGTGCTGTGCAGCAAAGTTAAAACCCATGACGCTATACTGTGGTGGTAACACCATCTAGGAGAATACAACACATACCTCACTAGGACCCAACAGCCTGTTTCTACACTGCACATTGTATTGACTTTACCACACTGTAGTTCTGAGCTGCAACTCAGGCTCTACATAACATAAACAAAAGGCATCTAGTGTATGTGCAGATATACACACATATATATGACCGTCTGTGCAACTGTTGCACGCTCCTTGAGAGAAAGCACAGAGATGATTGTCCGGCCTGTCAGAGCGTTATGGCACACACGTTAAGACAAAACGCTGCCTGTACACAGCTGGCAGCATCAGGTCGGCATGAGAATGGCTGTGCATCTTATTGTTCTGTTTTTGACAGTCGGTCTAGTTTCTGTGGTGTATGACACCTGCTCACCTATGTGTCTTTCTGTGGGTTACTAAATCATCGACAGTTCTTCAAATTTACAGTGAGCTTCATGTGTGAACACCCACAGTGGAAAAAGGTGTCAAATTTTCATATATGAATCAATGTTGTTGAAGGGGATGTCCCGACTTTGAAACAACTGTTAAACTGAAATTATTAAACACATCAACAAGATCTTTTATGTGGGGGGGTTCTCATCACGCTATAATACTTGTTGGATTCTCCTTTGTCACACAGGAGGCATCACACGTGACACCTTCCAGAAGGAGCTCTGGTGTTACGATCCTGCCACCGACACCTGGAGTCGACGTGCCGACATGATTGAGCTCCGCGGCCTCCACTGCATGTGCACCGTCGGAGACAGACTCTACGTAATGGGCGGGAATCACTTCCGAGGCAGCAGCGACTATGACGACGTCCTGGGCTGCGAGTACTACAGCCCAGAGGCCGACCAGTGGACGACGGTGGCGCCCATGCCTCGGGGCCAAAGTGACGTGGGTGTGACTGTGTTTAACGGGCAGATCTATGTGGTGGGAGGGTACTCCTGGAACAGCAGATGCATGGTTGACATTGTGCAGCGGTACGATCCGGAGCAGGACACGTGGGACAGAGTGTTCAACGTGCTGGAGCCCCTGGGGGGGATCCGTGCCTGTACGATGACAGTTCATCTACCGGAGGGGTCTGTGGATGAGGCCCAGATACAGGAGTGCCCACTGCCCACAGCAAAGAGTTGAGAGCCCACCAGAGACGGATGACGGAGTCTCTGGTAGACGAGACACAGTTTCAGAAAGAGGGTGAAACAGGAAATAGTGTGGGTTGCAAGCACAGCTGGCTAACTAGCAAACATCAGCACTCTGCAGAAAATTCAACATCTGTCTATCGAACACTATCTTCAGTACCACTTCCTGTCCTTGCCTTCTCTGCCAGCCACAGCATCTCTGCTGCTCTGCTGCATGTGACTTTGTGCTTGTCAGTCTGCAGCTACAGTATAGAGCATATAAAAGGAAGCCCTCTATAAAAAAAAAAAAAAAAAAAGGTCAACCCAACTGAGTATTGATGTTTCAGGTCAAAAGGTCAGTCAGAGTGGACTGTCAGCCAAACAAGAATCGGTTAGACATGTGAAATCCATGTGTTCACTGAAATGAAAAGGAGGTATTTCTGTCAGCTTTCAATTTCATCATGGAAATAATGTGGTTGAATGATAAAACTTTTACTCGTAAACTGACCAAAAACATGCCAGACCTTCCATCGATTATGACGCAAAAGCTCACAGGAACACACTGAGCTCTGTGTGTCATAATGTAGGATGAAGGATTGTCCTGCACAAAAGCCTCATGCGGTCGATTTGTGGTATTTTAAGTGTCAGGATAATAGCGAAGTTCTGTGGCACAGAGTCACAAGATGTGAGCTGGACTCTGCCCACAAAGACTGAATGTCTTCATTATGTTTCTTCAGAAATCGAATCAGAACCCGCGGTTTAGCCAAAAACTACCACACAATAAAACTTTTGTTTATTGTTAAACAGACACGAACAGCAGGAGCCAATCACCTCAACAAAAACTGCAATAAAACCTATAATACAGCATGACCTACACTGGGTCCTACTGGTTTCCTGACAGTCTTGACCTGAGGGGTTCCTGTACCAAGGGCCTCTGTTAAACATCTATATTAACTCCATGAAACATGAACATAAAGAAAAGTAGCATGTGATTTTTTTTAGACTTATACCCTTTCATGCCACCCATGAAGCCTGCAGAGAAAACACCGTTCATTTCCCCGTTTCCCTTTGTCAAACTTCCTGAGCCTTTATGTTTGAGAAAGAAAAGAACCTGAATCATTTCCAGCCATGTCGACAAGGCTGGTATGGTTTTCCCCTTGTGAGTCTGTGTGTAAATGTGTCATTGTGGTCCTGAAGACACCTCCTGTGGTGGGAACTAACACAGAGGCGGAGGTGGCAGGTGTCTGCTTGTGTGTCTGTGTGTGTGTGCAAAATGCAGAAAACAAAACTTTACAGGTGTGTAGTTAAGATGCAAATGAAGGCTGAGGTCGAAGCTCATGGGTCAGAGGTCATCATGGTTGAAATGACCCAGTCAGAAGGTGATCCACTCAGTGTTTGATACTGATGAATTAAGTAAGCGAAGGTTAACAACACATTTATAATGTATGTCATGTTGCTATAACACAAGCTAAGTCAATGACAGTGTGTATATGTTGTGTTTTGTATATTTATATTGACTTGCAGTGTTTTATGATAAACAATAAAGTGTTAATTATGCTCCTTGTGTTATAACTCACTCACACACACGCACACACTTATCAGCTGATGCAACTAAATGACGACGAAGCTACCCTTGAAATTCCATCCTTAACCTCTAGATAAGAGGACAGACATTCGTGATATCGCCTGCTATGTCAGGGACAACAAACACTGAAGCAGACAGCTCCTACAGTTTGAGATGTGAGACAGTGTAACACATCAGCACCAGCATCCAGAGACCAGGGGGGGGGATTAGGCTTCTGCTTAAGAAACTGAAGTCTGTGGGGGATGAAAAGCCCACAGCCAACTATAACTCCAAAGGTTGACGTATATGTTAATGCAGATAAGAGAAATTAGAGAGAGTGCCTGTAACCAAAAGGTCACCCGAGCCCTGCTACAGTCAGAGTTTCCACTACACATCCATTTGACCTAATGTGCTATTTACTGAGCAAATCAAAGTGGCCATCAGTGTCAAATCGTGTTTTTATTTAGGCTGATCTAACCTTGCAGCTTCCTCAGTCTTTAATCGATCTGCTGGAGCACAGATGTGTTGTTCCTGTCTTTACGACTGTCCGTGAGATTCTCCGGCCAAAGCGCTATGGTGTTGTGTGTTATGATGATGAACGAAAGGGAACCAGCAGAGTTACCTAACGCTGATTTCATCTTTAACATTTTCTTAAGTAAAACTTGTGTAATACAGCTGTAACAAGTAACACCATGCAATAGCCTCTTTCAGGGTGTTAAATGTCAACTTATTGGATGCGTATGTCGTGACGATGGAGTTTTGTTTACGATCTCACTGGTTGTGCATTTACTCAAAAACTAGACATTAAAATAAAAGTTAGATCTCATTACTTGCTTAAAAGAACTCATTGACCTTCAACCCGTGTCTTGTTTTTCTGTGTCACATGTTATGTCGGAAGTGTTTAACAGTGGCATTCACTCATCCTCTAAACAGCAGCTGTCCTTGGTATATATAAAGAAGTCCCAGCCCACATTTGGTCTGGCTCACATTCCTTCATGAAGGGAGAGCTTATCCCGTTTTTTCACACTGCCTTTGGGGAAAATAATTAGTTTTTTTCTAGTAACATTTCCGGGCTTACAAAAAGTGGACGGACTGAGGCTGGGTGGGCAGAAGGTGCCGTCATTCTCCCACGGACAGAGCCCGAAACATTCACCAACACAAAAGTTGTATTCTTCTTGTTTTCACTTTGAAGTTTTTTTTCTGCTCTCAAAGAGTTCTGGGAAAAAGCAGTGGAAAGAAGGACTTATTTTTGTCTCGACACAAAGAGAGAGTTACTCAGCGATGTCTCTGACAGGTGATGTGTGTGTGGTGACGGGAGCCGGGGGATTCCTGGGAAAGAGGCTGGTGAGGCTGCTGCTGGAGGAGGAGAAAGTGGCTGAGATTCGACTGTTGGACAAACACGTACAGCCACAAATTTTACAGGCTCTCAAAGGTAAAATCTGCATCTCGGCGCATTACGCTTCCTTTCCCAAGACAGATTCATCAATCACTTGTGATAAGATATAAATACACAAGTGCAAGAAGAGGTTCCACTCTTTCATGAAAAGAGCACTGATAGTCCAGTGCAAATCTGAATAAAACGGTTTAAAGAGCATGAAGCTGCAGTGATAAGGGTCACTTTGTTATACCAGACGTCCATTTTGTTTTATTTTCAACTAATCAGAGAAGTCTTACTCACATTTAAAATCCTTACTTGTTGAAAAAAAGCAATAACAGTGAGGCCTATGGAGCAGCAACATGAATAAGCATTGATTATTGGATGTCCTACCCCGAATAAATAATTACCACTTACTATGTAATCATCTTGTTTACTGACTACGCCACACTTTTCAATGATAGAGCTGTATACAAATGCTATTAGCAGTGTTACTACATGAAATAACTTAATGTTGTGGTTCATTCTTCCTCCACAGATTGTCGAGGCAACACGAGGCTGCGTGTTTACGAGGGCGACATCAGGGACAGTGATTACCTGAGAAAAGCCTGTCAAGGTGCATCAATCGTCTTCCACTTCGCATCCATCATTGATATTATTGATGCCATGGAGTACAATGAGATGTATGGGATCAATGTCAAGGGTAAGGTGGATAAGGCTGTCTTACATGAGAGAGAGAGAGAGAGATTTGATATATAGATTTGACTCCAAATGTGTGATAAGGATTTTTTTAAGCTGACATGAACTCTGAACTCTTTCCTTTGCAGGAACACAGTTGCTCCTGGAGGCATGTATTCAGGAGAATGTGGTGTCCTTCATCTACACCAGCACCATCGAGGTGATGGGACCAAACTCCAAGGGGGAGCCCATTTTTAACGGCAGCGAGGACACAATTTATGACTGCAGTCTCAAGTTTTCCTACAGCAAGACCAAAAAAGAGGCTGAGCAGAGAACCCTGCAGGCCAACGGAGAGCTGCTCCAAAATGGAGGCCGACTGGCGACCTGCGCCCTCAGACCCATGTACATCTTTGGGGAGGGCTGCCGCTTCCTGCTGGGCCACATGAGCGACGGGATACGAAACAAAGACGTTCTGTATCGAATGTCTGTTCCAGGGGCCAGAGTGAATCCTGTCTATGTGGGCAACGTGGCAATGGCCCACCTCCAAGCAGCACGAAGCCTTAAAGACCCACAAAGAAGAAACGCCATCGGAGGAAAGTTTTACTTCATTTCTGACGACACGCCACACGTGAGTTACTCAGACTTCAACCACGTTGTCATGTCTCCTCTTGGCTTTGACATTCAAGATAAACTCATGGTGCCACTCAGCGTCTTCTACGTTGTCTGTTTCATCATGGAGTTTCTGTGCATGCTGGTCCGACCTTTCAAGCGTATCGTCCCGCCACTTAACCGTCAGCTCCTCACCATGTTGAACACACCGTTCACCTTCTCCTACCAGAGAGCAAAGAGAGACCTTGGGTACAGCCCCAGATACAGCTGGGAGGAAGCACGCAAACGCACCGTCGAATGGCTCGCCTCAGAGCTGCCGAAAGAGAGGGAGCGAGTTAGAGCTGGATAATCAACACAACCTTTTCAGCATTATATATTTGGCAAATCGTAAAATGTTAATACAGAACACATCAGTAGAATAATCACAGAGTACATACAGATAAATATTTGTTTTCCTGTGGGGTCTATGAAAAGCAAACTGTCTCTATCCAAAGCTTATTAAAGACAACATAGGTGATCCTTTACGTTATGTCACGTCACATAGTATCACTGTACGTTTCACATTGTGTAGGTTTTTGTTTGCTTGTGTGATATTTCCAATGAGTCACCACAGAGTACCCACACATATATGGGTTTAAGTATAGATGCCCTCTCTGACTCTTCAGTGCTTTTTATGGCTTGACAGATAATAACCTCGATTTCACTGACCTAACCACATCAGTGAGAGGAGGACTCATAACACACTGGAAGCACAGCATCACTTGTACTTCTTGTATCGCCGTGTTTGTACATGTTATGTAAACTATTAAAGTTTATGGTGAAAATCAAAAATCATGTCTCATCTTTATTTTTTTTCTAAATATTGTTTGTTAAAACTGAATATCACTCTTGAGCTAAAGGTACAGTTGAGATACGTGGATTTTCTGCTGCTCAGCATTTAAAAACACCTGGGCCTTCTTTTTTTATTTGTTTTATTTTCATGTAAATGATTGATACGGACAAAAAAAAACTGTCCGATCGGGCCACTATTGAGCAACAATGATAAACCCAGGAACCACTAAGCAGCGGCTGCAATGGAAAGGACTGTGATTTGTGGAGCATAGTGCATTCCTGCAGAGATAGAGCCTTTTTGTTGAAGACTTCATGGACAAAAACAGTAATTTTACTTGACAGGACACAGAAGTTTCTGTTCTACTGTTTACTCATTCAGTTAGTCTCTTTGTTTGCTTTGGCGAAGGATCTGAAAATTTCTCCCATTACTGGAAACCATTCAAGTCACGCTGTGGAATACCAGTAACTCCCACGGGCTGAAAGCTACTTGCCAATATTGTTTTTGTTCAACAGTTTCTGGCAAAGACTTTTCTCACCATCAATCATTTAATACGAAAAACATGTTTAAAGCTCAGGGTTATTGTTGAATATTGAATGTAATGTAATCGGTTAATGATTACTTAACCTGTCACATCAATTTATGACATCAAATTAGCTGCCATTCAGATTCATTGACCCTTGGAGTATAATCTACACTGGAATATGAGGCCACTTCTATCAGACACAATGTTGATATTCAAGCTTTCTTTTTTAAATCCATCGCACTATTAAACCGTCTGCAACAACTTCAACGATATCATATCAAAATAATCTAAAATGTAAGACATTGATCGACTCAGCCTGAAAAAGAAAAACAGGGCTTCCCTTATTCCCTAGTTGCTTTCTTTTGTTTCCACACAGGTTTTAAATGATCATGTAATCAACACTAAGACAAACAAATCACTCCTTGACCCATTTTCCTCGTCGGTGGGGGGGGGGATTAGATTTCGGGGTAATTGTGACCTGCCTTGGCTATTTATAAGATCCATGCTTACAATTAAGTAACAAAAAGAGTGATTAAACTGCTTAAAACAGTAACATACATTGAAAGCTGCACTATTTTCAGCGTGAGCAATGATTACGTAAACACGCATTGATAGTGGAACAATCGATCAGCTGGTTATTGATTTCTCTCAGGCACAGCAGGGTGACCTCTCCTCACTTTCTCTGACTCTATTGCTCTTGCTCATAAACACACAACAAAACACACACACATTCAGATTCACACACACACACACACAAAAGGCCAGAGTCCAGCATTTCAAACAAACAGCCATTGAACACCAATGAGGTCATGGATTCACCGCCAGGCAAAGAGATTCAACCACTTGTCGGCCCAGTGCAAACCCAGTCTGGGACACCTACTCACAAATGTGCAGAGAGAAAGTGAAAGGACGGGGGAAGGTTTGTGGTAACTACACTGAGCCTTAAGAAAAGAGGCACAGAGCGAGCTCTGCCAGGATCGCTAAAACATTTGTTTCTGGACTCCTTCGGACTGTTTTATGTGGATTCCTTCTTAGCTTCATGCTGTTTGCCAGTTAAACGCTGAGCGGGACCTCGCTCCAGAACCACAGCACTGCACAGAACGGGGATTTTCTCTTCAAGCCGAAAGCTGCTCCGTATCCACCAATCTGTGGCTGAGGATCACAGCTGAGCACCGTTAAGCAGTAACTAAAGCTGCCAGGCAGCTACTCACCTCCGTTCGCCTCCCTGTTACTACAAAAAAAAATGCCTTGGGAACACAAAATGACCCTCATTTGTGTTTTGATGATCTGCATCACATCCCTGGTGGTGGGTAAGTGGCCTGCTCAGGACTGAGGTATTTTCTACTGCATCGCTGTTTTTCATACTGTAAATGTCAAATGATTAGACAGAACTACTTTCAGGACCACAATCGTCACAAAAACTTTTGAAGATACTACTTTTAGCCACTTATACATCCAAAACATGGAACATTATCCAGTCCAATATCAGGGTTTTTTATATTACATTATAAAGCAACCAGTCACTCTAGATCAGGCATGTCCAACGTAGTGCAGTTAAAAATGCATTATCCACTGTATCAATAACTATTGTGATAAAACTGTTGGTGGTGAGTGTAAAATTTGTTATTTTAATGATGCATGAGACAAAAACAGAACAGTCAAATCCAATCATGGTGACACCTGTCCTTCTAACCCACCAGGTGTAGAGGAGGGTCAGACAGATGATGAGTGTGCTGACCTCAACAATACCACGTGGGAGGAGTACAGACACAACAGAGTCAAACTCCGGGTCCAGTACCTGCTGCTGACCAGAGCAAACATGGACTGTGCACAAATGTTCAACCAAGAGTCGCTCGCTGGGCCGCAGCACTCCTACTTTGACACCTCCCGCCCAACCAAAGTCATCGTCCATGGCTACAGGTGAGTCTCAGCATCGCCACATCAGACCAGACATTGATCAGATGACATTTAATATCTGCCAAACCCTCACTAAATTAACAGATGTATAAATCATGAAGTTTCATGAAGGCCTCAACCAGACCAAACCTACGTCCTCAGTTAAAGACTTTTAGAATTTCCTCCAGTAAATGAAACCTGTATTTGTCCAAAAGGACAACCAGACTACAGGTGGACAATTGCTCCAGTCTCAGTCAGCCGGGGACCGGGAAAGCAACAAGATTTCTAAGCAAACGCCATTAAGCTAGTTACACGGAAGTACCAAAACAGTTACTCAAAATTCTGTCCAATTGGGGGGCGTGGCTGATTTGAGTGACAGGTAGATAAGATTCGGCTCCACTCGCGCCCCTCCTCTTTGCCCATTTTTGGATTAACTGCTGCTTGACAGGTACTGACAAGATGGCGTCACACCTGCTCACTTCAGGACCTAAATATGTTAAATCCAGACTAGACTAACAAGAAGAGAGCAAAGGCTGATGACACAGTCTGTTCTACTTGAGAGGACAAACAATGTCCTTGTACAAATACGTGATTCGCAACAGTGCAGTCACCCTTGTTGTGTATTTCCACAAAAACAAGGTTTCACACACATCAAACAGCTACAGCTACGCAGCTTTCTAATCCACTGTGGATTCCTGAAGTCTAGATAAAGTGACTTTGAATCTAGACCTGGTCTGATGTGGACAAGAAATAGAAAATGCAGAATGCAGAATTTAAGTCAGAAAGTGAGTTTTTACATTATGGTTAGCATCTCGGACACGAAGGCCTTCCCGCCCAGCCCCGCCCACACACAATTATTGACGTTCCATTGAGCGCAAGAGCCAACGGAAAATAACCGTCAGCCCAGGATAACATTGCCGCAACAGCAATGACAGTAGCAAGCGGTGGCAATATTTACCTAATTAGCTTATTAGCCAACACTAACGTGTCTATTGTGGCCACTTAATGATGAAAACTGATATTTAACATGATATCCATCAAGTTACTTACGCAGCCATGAGGTGAGACTGGAGAGTTTTAGCAGCCGTTAGTTCCCCATCTTTGTAAAAACCAAACTGGGATTTGGTTCCACGACCTTGGACTTATCCTCTCGCTCACAAGGACTGCAGTCACGGAGCCGCTGAAGTCACCGACAAGAGCAGGTAAAAACCATAGCCGGTAAATAAAAATGGACGTGACTTCCGTGGCGTCATCCATTGGTTTCTGAGGGCGATTTCGGGGCCTTAAAGTGAGCAGGTGCGACGCCATCTTGTCAGTACCTGTCACGCAGCAGTTAATCCAAAAATGGGCAAAGAGGAGGGGCGCGAGTGGAACCGAAGCTTGTCCACCTGTCACTCAAATCAGCCACGCCCCCAATTGGACAGAATTTTGAGTAACTGTTTTGGTACTTCCGTGTTACTGGCTTAATGGCGTTTGCTTCGAAATCTTGTTGCTTTCACGGTCCCCTGACTGACTGAGACCGGAGCAATTGTCCATCTGTAGCCTTTTGGACAAATACAGGGTTCATTTACTGGAGGAAATTCTAAAAGTCATTACCTGTTTTCTTTGTTTACTATGTTTTGGTTGGTTTTTTTATAGAGGATGAATCAAAAAATTAAGAAGGAAAAATGATTTCCTTCATTGCTCCCTCTTACCTGCCCTTCTCACTGATCCCACCATCCATGGTCTAACCCTGCCTTTACTCATGCTACCAGAGCGCTGGGCAGTAAGCCATCCTGGGTGGAGGAGCTGGCCCAAGCCCTGCTCAGGGCACAGGATGTGAATGTGCTTGTGGTGGACTGGGTCTATGGTGCCTCCTTCGCCTACAACCTGGTGGTGGAGAATTACAAGGAGGTGGCTGTGCAGATCTCTGTCCTCATCAACCAGCTGCAGGTAAGACAAAGCTAAGAGTCGATTTGTTGGGTGGTACATCTTAAACTCATTGTTCCACAGTTTTAGATGAATGTAAACATGACAAATATTGAGACTGTCTTGTCAAACAGAAACAAGGATGCAAACTGGAGTCCTTCCACTTCATCGGGGTCAGTCTCGGGGCACACGTCGCTGGTTTTGTGGGGACTCTCTTTGAGGGGAAGATAGGACGGATCACAGGTGAGTCTAGATCACGTCCATATTCTCTGGGGACAGATGTCAGTCCTGGTTTTCACTTGTGTTCCTCTACAATTTGAAGACTTGTCCTGCTTTAACTGAGAAATGTTAAAATGGTGCAAGCTGAGCGAGTCAGACCACAAAGGTCACCACAGCTCAGAAGTCTTTCTCAGAGCATGTGAGTGTCTGTCAGTGTGACCTTGGGAGGTTAGTGGGGCTCTTCAAAAAGACAACGGCACTTTGATAAGTGCAGCACTGAAGCTGTGTGGAGAGGCTCCCTCCCCTCGTCCCCAGAGCACACCAGTCAGCACAATACGCCACTGTTCACTGGTTTATATCGGGTCTTTTTGTCTGAGTGGGGACACTTGTGTAAGTTAAAATGTGCAACTCGGAGGAGCCACAGATGTTGACTGTGAACAGAAACATATGGGTCATTATGGGAACAAACTTTGTCACACCATCACTGATCAAATATATTAAGAAATATCTATTGATTCTTGAAATATCATTTAAAGATTATTTTATTTTTCAGTAAAACTATTAAGTTTCAAGAGCAACAGAACGTCATTGTGTGGATTTTCCTACACCAATCTCAAGAGGATTAAGTAAAGAGGAAATGGCCACAAAAGTGAAACACTGTGGGTTAAGTCGTTATCAGTTCCTCACACGGCATGACTCCTCTGTTTAGAGAAATATAAAAATGAAACAAAAACTAAGAAATATATATATATATATATATATATATATATATATATATATATATATAGGTACAGTAAGAACCACAAAGCTATTGTTTTGTTGAGTTGGGTTGATTTTTGCACTTTTGCATTGCAGCGCATCTCAACTGTTGCTGATTTCTAAAAACGGCAGCTTTTACTCTCACAAAGTGCTGCGTGCTTCACCTCTCTGGTTGTGGTCCATCAGTAAAATACTTTCTACTTTCTCAGGCACAGAGGCTTTTATTCTGGCTCCAACCTCTGAAACCAAAACCAAAAACAAGGCTCCTGAGATAAAAGCGCTGCTGACGTTCCCACGTTAAAGGGAAAACTGCTTTCACCATGTGCTGAAACATAAAGGCCCTGACCTACATCACACCGCTGTCCACTTAAATGATCATAAAAATCCTCTCAGACACATATATTTCTCTTGTCCCTGTCTTCCAGGCCTCGATCCCGCCGGACCCATGTTCAAAGGAGCCGACACCTTTGATCGGCTGGACCCGTCTGATGCTCAGTTTGTCGACGCCATCCACACAGACTCTGACTGTGAGACAGCTTTAACTCCCTATGGAGCTTTAATACACTCATTTCATTTCATTACCACCATGCTGCTGCCAGAGACCGAGGTTGCACAGTGTGTCCTGTCGTTGTCCACAGTGTTTACTGTCGTGGTCTGCAACAGAGACATTGGAAAACATATGTCGGCCTCAATGTGAGGAAGGTCAACAAATGAGATGAGGTCACAGTACAACATTTGATACAACGCATTTTTAGTTTCTTCATTAAATCAGAGTTTTTTATTTTCAGTAAATTTGAGGATTGGACTGTGGACAGCATGTCTCACTTCTTACAGCATACTTACATGTCTTACTAGTTGCAGAATTTTTACAAACTATTCAATCAATGAATTAACAGTGAAAATAATCAGCAGATGAATCCGTAATGAAAACATCATGACGAATGCATTTAAAATCAGCTGCTTCTCAACCAGCTACAACAGAAAATGCATGAACAGTGGTAATGTCATGTGAAAGTATTTGGTTCAGAGGCCACTCCTCTGCAGTGAGTATTTTTACTTTTAACACAGTACAAAGTGCATCTTCATAAAGTAGCAGAGTTTAGTGATGTATTGATGCTTTTACTGAAGTTGTTAGAGGATGACAAGTTTGAGAAAAGATAAAAAAGACAGGACAGAAAGATGTTAACGGAAAAAAAAGAAAAACACACACATCTTCTTTACAGTGAAGAGCTGAATTCATACGTGATCAAACGCTGTGGTTGCACAGTTACAGGCAGCCTTACTTCACGCCTGCTGTGACCATCGACAGACAGAGACTGATGTTACCAAACGACACTGTACAAACGACATTATGCTGAAAACAATGGTTTTATCTCAAAAGTAAACACAGCAGCTCTACCCAACATGTTTCCTGTTTGCTCAGCTCGTTCAGTCAGGTCACATCAGATGATCCGTTTAAAGCAACAGAACATTTACTGTCTCCTGAATCCTGCAAAAGTAAAGTCTCCATTCAATCAGACCATATACTTACAGAAATATTATGAAGAGCTGGTTAAAAGTGTTTTAAGTGTGTTGAGCAGGGGAACTGGACATACAGCACTAAAAACTGATTCTCAGAGTTATTGTCATTTTTCTGTTGAAAACTTTGACTTTATGTCTGAATTCAAGGACAGGAAGTAGAAAAGAAAAGCAACATTGCAGCAGAGACAGTTTTCATGGGGTTTATTTCTCTGCATTAGATTTCGGCATCTCCATCCCTGTGGGTCATGTGGATTTCTTTCTGAATGGGGGGAAGGACCAGACTGGATGCGCCCGCTCCAGGTTCGCCTCAAGTAAGTTCAGCATTAACTTAAAACAAAAACAACAAAAACAAAAGCAGGGGCTAACAGCAAGAGAGCAGCTCTGTGATGTTCACTAAGTCTGCCTGGCTGATTGATTCGATTTAACCCAGTTTTACATCTGGACCGATTTGTTTTTATTTTATTTAACTAATAATTAACTTTGAGAGTCACAGTCTCTGGCTCCCTTAGTGTTTCTGTGTGTTGTCAGTTCTCGTCTACTTCCCAGTGTATGGTTATGTGATCTGTGACCACATGAGGGCGCTGCATGTCTACATCAGCGCTCTGAACGGCTCCTGTCCCCTGAGGGGGGTCCCATGCTCCAGTTATGAAGACTTCCTGAGGGGACACTGTGTGAACTGTGATGTCTTCAAGGGGACATGTCCAACTATAGGTAATAATACACCAACACTACATTAATCAATTGATTCAAACTTCAAATTTGCTATTCATATTTATTTAGTATTATCAGCCTGTTTGATTATTTATGGCATTATGTGTTTATGTGGCCTCAAACTTCTTCATATAACTGTTCCTGTTCATCCTACAACCACCTATTACTCTTAATTATACTGAATAATAACCATAACCCTCTATCATCTGTTCACCATATGTGCAGCTGCTGTGTGCTGAGAAAAACCCTAATTCATGCTGTGGCTTACTCTCTATTGGGAAAAAAAACATCAACATATGCATCCAGAATCAGTGAAAAGATGTGGTGGGAATCATCTCTGGACTTTTCTGAAGGGAAACGGTTCAACTTGTTTATATTGTATAAACCACAAATTGATCCAGGAGGGAATTTCCAAACAAGTAAATTATTATTTTTTTTGTCAGAGTGATTCTCAGGTCAGTATCCCGCTCTGTTAGAGGAAGAAGAAGTTTAAAAATAGACAGCAGAAGTGTGTTTGAGACGTTATTCTGACAGCAAAGCCAGTACAGAAAGTACAGTATTTAAAGCAGCCTGTTAACAGTGTCAGCGCCATCTACAGGTGAAGGACACAGACACTGGACCAGCACAGTCAGTGTCTGTAATAGACGTTTCCTTCAGGCTGCAGAGACAGGACGAACATGACCCCATAAAAGAATAGAAATAATCCGTGTGCTGCCTGTTTTTCATTGGTCTGTGAAGCCTCAGTGTCACCAGCAGATACGACGTCGGGCTGCACTCACGCAGCAGCTCTGCTCTCGTCACACGGCGGCTTCTGGCAGCTTCTTATCAACATGACCCCTGATACACCAACGCTCACCGATACAATGACACAGTTCCTGCTCAGCGGCCTTTTTTGATTTGTGACGTACACATAGGAGGCCGACAGTATGACTCAGTATGACTGATTCACCTTCTGTGTGTGTGTTTCAGGTTTATCAGAAAACAGTGGGATAACTATGTCTCCAATTCCCCAAGAGCAGAAGCTTTTCCTTCTCACGACGTCTTCATCACCTTTTTGCAGTGAGTGTGTGAGAGAGAGAAACTGTTTAATTATCTCTCTCTCGTCTTTTTTTTTTTTGTGGGAGTCATGTTTTTCTTATTGCTCCCCAGATTCAAACCAACCATAAAAAGGAGCTTTTATATACTGTGTGTTGTTAGATGGTGTTTATGTTGTTGTTCCTCTGCTCAGCTCATCACATCCTGCTGGAGCTGGAGGTTTCTCCCCTGGATAAAAGTGCTGAGGTGGAGGTGACACTGAGGACGGACAACCTGGGAACAGAGCAGAGGATCAGACTGTAGGTCCAACACCCCATCACATTTAATGTCTACTGTCTGGAAAGGTCAGGGTTTAAACAGGGTTCAGATTTAATGAGCAAGATTATGCCAGATTATGCATTAGGTGATGGCGATTTGAGTTTCTGAAGGATCAGAAGGAAAAAGAACAAATGATCATCAACTGAAAGGTTCAAGGGTGACATTTTGTTGCTGTCATGCAATTGGAAAGTTTTAATCAAGATTTTCTTTAATACAAACACTTAGGTTAAAGTCTAAATTCAGTGTGGCACGACTGTCTTTATTCAGCCCTGGTTGACAGACTTTATTACCACAGGCTCATCCCAGCGCTGCGACTGTAAACTTTTCTTCTCTCCCAGAAAAGATGAGTGGGCAGCTTCTATTTTAGGAGGAGGAGGAGATGGACTATATGTTCCTCTGTAAAGATTCAGCCAGGTGCACGAGCGAAGACATAAATCTCCTGTTAACCTACATCGTGTGGGTGCTGAGTGTGTATCTTCTTGTAAGATTAGGTTTAAAAGAAAAAATGGGCTGAAGGTGTCAGAGAGAAACGAGATACAACAAAAATGTAAAAGAAGTGAGGGTGAAACAGCAGGAGACGTATTGATTCTATGTGATAAACACAGAGGGCAGTAACTGTCCACTGTGATGAATGTTGGTTGTGTCATTACTCACATGGTGTGTGTGTGTGTGTGTTTCAGTCAGACGTCGACGACAAAGTACAAGATGGTGCTGGTTCATCCCGTGGCTCTGTGTGAGATCAACTCCATCGAGCTGAAGAACACCGGCTTTCGTTTCTACAGACAGTCAGACGTCCACTTCAGATCCGTCTGTCTGTCTGAGTTCGCCTCTGTCAGGTAAGATCAGAAACACACACTCTCATCAACACACTCATGTTGTACTGAACAAGTTCCCACGCCTCCTCCTGTATCCTCACACTCATTCACAGATGTTTCTGCTGCACCACACAGGCAGATTTAATACACAGACAGTAGTTCCTGGTTCAGCTTCTTATCTGAAGTTCTCACTTTTAGTTCTGTGGAAATATATCTTCATGCTGCTTTTAACACAGACTAACCTTCACTCATCATCTGTAGGGCTGAAGGTTTGTCATATCATTTATCAACAGATGCCAAAAATACAGTATAAAGGTTCAGAAACTGTCCAACAAATCATTTAAATCTCACCTGCACAAGGAAGCTGAACAGCTCATCACACTGCAGCTGAAGGAGACACATGCAAAGATGCTGCAAAAACGTCTTCTTCTTCAATTTGACGACACATGCTGCAAAAAAAATCACAACAAAAGAAAATAAACAAACACGCTGCAAAATCAATGTTGAAACACCACAGAAGTGTTTCCAGAGGACACTTGATGTTCAAGGCCCAAATGTGACATTTGAAGTTAAAAACATGGAGATCCATCTTTTCTTTTCTCTCTCTTTCATTTTATCATTTCAGAGTGTGTTTTCTCTCAAAAAGGGAAATGAGCCACTTTGTGCTGGTGTTGTTTTGTATAGCAGTGGTTTGTACTCTTTTAAAAGGTTTAATATATAAATGACATGTATAGTAAGTTTGTGTGTGTGTGTGTTACAGGAAGGAGCAGCCACTGTGTGTGAACGACATCCACGTCAGACGAGGAGCTCCGTGGTCTCATGACTTTGTGCAGGTGTGTGGCGTCTGAAGGAACGAACATCTGCTCAGAGAGACAGTGATACAGACCCGTCCAGATGTTGTACAGTGAAGTCGGCCGCAGACACCATCATGAAGTCAGCTTCACATTTTCAACACCTTTTTATTTTTAATAAAAACAAATGGTCAGAGTCAGATCTCGGTGGATGGAGCCAAAGAGCCACTGATTTTACAACATCCTGATCACGAAGCAGTGAAAAAGAACTTCTTTACTGTTTCTTACCACTTTGCTTTTTATTTATGTTTGCATCTCATCTTTTTCCTCCATCTGAAAAGTGTTTTTTCTTCCATGTCATCTGGTTTTATATCAGGAGTCTGACTGCTGTATTTTGTAGGGGTTTAGCAATAAACAGAGGCATAACAGGTGACTGTGGTTTGGTTCTCCCTGTTGATATTTGGACTTTAAAACACTTTTCTCATGACAAAATGGGGTTAATGAAGTAAACAGGTAAACAGAAGGATCAGAATAGAAAGTGTAGTTTAGTATAATCCAAAAAAAGTGAAGGCATGTTGCTGCTGCTGCTGCTTCGAGGTCGAACACACATTTATTCTGATGTTCTGTCAGAAAGATAAAGGCTCATTAACTTTTGTACCTTGATGCAGCCCTGCACCTGCACCTTCACTTTGTTGGGTCTAAGATAGATATTTTAGAGTCTAATCTGGATTATTTGACCTCAGTGTTCGGTGGAAGTACTGCAAACAGTCACAGAAAAACACACAACATCTTTCACTGCACACACACAGCTTTATGGAGAAATCTTGGCCCCATGAAAAAGCACTAACTTCTTCATTTTCGTCCCATCTCTCTAGTTTGGAAGTCAACAACAGACAAAGAAATGCAGTTCACAGTTTACACGTGTGTATTAAATACTCCATCAGTTACAAAATCTTTAAAAAAGAAAGAAATAAACATGGTCTACCAGTATCTGATGTATCGCTAAAAGAAGAAAGTAAGAAGTTCGTTTCTAACACTGAACCCGGCATGGTGCGTTCAGGTAACTAAACTAAACATGGACCTAGAACACAGATAAGTGAATAAAAGAAAATCTACACTGCCTACAACAAATGTCCATACACAGGCCAGGGAAGTCCTTGAGAAGTATGAAAACTAAATATTTTCCAGATCTTGAAAGGATGAAGCAGATTTTTCCCTTTTTAAAACTTGTACAACTTATGTTTTCTGACCAAAGTCACATTCATCTACAAGAGTCCAATCTAGACAATGTGTATTTAAACATGTGCAGCTGAATTAAAACGCTCTTCGTGACGCTGAGTGTGAGTGATTTGTGAAAACAAAACATCCAAAAAAAAAAAGTCAAATTTTTTAACACGAAGTCACGTGAAGTCGAGTCCAAATCAAACGATCCTCGTTCCAACATTCAAACATGAACTGAGATGAAAACAAAATTCATCAGTTGCAGAAACATAAAGTCACAAGAAACAACATCTTCAGACATTTAACGTGCTGGTAAGTGAAAGTCGTCCCTCCTCATGTCTCTGTGCCACTTTACATGAAGCTGTAGTTAGGATCTTAAAGGCTGATTATTGGCATGTTTGTCCCAAACTAGTTTGATCTGTTTAAAATGAATCCTCTGGCTGCTCTTATTGATTCATAAAGTCTATATCGTTTATAAATGAATCATTTAAAAGATGAAATATCCAGATGTGGTGGGTCTCCATGCCAACAGACTTAAAGGCAGATTTCAGACCATGTATCATCATCATTGGTCGTTTTTGAGCTTTACATTGACCTGATATCAAGTTAATATGGCAGTAAATTTCTAAGAGAGACAGGGAAGAGGAGCAGATGTTGCTCAGGAGAGAAGATAGAAAGGTGATAATGAGGAGGAGGAGGAGGAGGAGGGAGGGAGGGTCAGGGCGAGTGACATGCGACACATTCATTCTGCTAAACAAGACGGTGTTTTCCAGGAGAGACTGATTCTCACAGTTTGGGAGTGTCGGTGGGAGCCAGCGGCGCTCGGCCCCTCCCAAATCGAGGTGGTAGATCCCCGTCACCATCACCTCCTGCACAGAGGACAGAGAGGCTTCAGTTAGGAGGAGACTCACCACACAACCTCACACACACACACACACATTAACCTCACAACGACATGAGGCAGACGATTCTTCATCAGAGACACCACGAGCTGATCTGAGGTCAGTTTTTGAAACACTTATTTCATATTTCATTTGAAACACTGAAATAATCGAGTTTATAATAACTGAGTTAATAATTAAGGTTTAAATGTTTTCTTTTGTTAAACATATATTCAAATGTATGTATGTGATGATAATAAGTGACGTACATGACAACATCACCTCTGACTCATATTTCTGTCAATATACATACGTTTCTAGTAGCATCGAACACTGCCACTGCCATAAGACACTTGTTTAAGTGATTAATGAACTAAATTAAATGATAATAATCACACACACATTTGAACACAGACTCATTGGCTTCCCCTCAGACGTCCAGCACCTGCTGCTTTGACCTGCTGCTAATTCAGCCCAAACACTAAACATCACCTCTGACCTGTCTGTATCCACTGTACATGAGAAATCTGGTTCCACGTGAGTGCGAGTGTTGAACGTTCAGAGCAACATGGCGGCTTCCTCTTTGACTCTGTGGGCCCGAAGCCAGAGTCACAGCTGTTACACACAGTTCACATGTTTGAAATGTTTCCCTCTGACATTTTGCACAAGGAAATGGAAGTTGGAAAAAAAAACCCAACATGTTTCAGAGTTTTGCTTTGCTGAGTGGACACATTCGGATGAATCAGTGGTCGTCTTGTCGTGTCTGAGCTGAAGTCGTGTTTCTGTGATGGATTAGACCGAACTGTGTGTGTAGCCCAAACCCAGCAGCACTGACCGCACGGTCCAGCTATGAAACGTGATCCTCCACCTGTGACTGGGCGAGGGCTGCTTTTAGGGACGGTGGGGGTTGGTGAGGGGGGTCGGGGTTGTGGGGGGGTGGGTGGGGGTAGGCAGGGCGATGAACACACATAACCAGACAGAGAGCCAAGTGCTTTTGCACAGTGGATTAATAGCATGGTACAGATTTTTTGGACATCCCCTCATATTCTAAGCTCTAATCCTGATGAGATAAGGACACAGCTGCTGCTGCTGCTGCTGCTGCTGCTCAGTCGGCCTCACCGCTGCTCTGTCGCCAGTCACAGCGTGGAAACACAAACACACCCCAGTAACACACATACACACACACACACAGACAAGACATGATCAGCTGTTTGACACCCACCACCAGCCCTCTCTGCACTCATTTACTGTTAAACTGTTTTCACAGAGCAGATCTGAGTGAGTGACAGGTTTAACTGCTGCTTTAACTGCTTTAACTACTGTACCAAATGTGACGTGAGTGGCAGAGCTGAAGCGAAACACTAATGCAGGGCAGCTGGCACAGAGGGAATTTTAATCTTAAAGTAGTAGCGTTGGGAAAATAGAATAATAATCCAGATCTCTCCGGAGCTGAGGAGGAGGAGGAGGAGGAGGAGAGCAGGGAGGACTCCTCCTCACCACATAGTGTCAAAGTAAATGTAAAAAGACGGAGCAGCGACAGCACCACATCCTCACAAGACACGTCACATAAGAGAAAAAGAAACAATAAAACACAACAACTCTATTAATCTCAACATGACAGCAAAGGTTTTCCTTCACAAACCAGGGCCGGACAATAAGTCTGTGTTATTCCACACTTATAATAAAAACATATCTATAAAACACTTTAACACATTGATTGGTTGTTGTTTAGCACTTGAAGGTCATTTGATGGGATCAAGATACTAAATGGACCTTTGTACTAGCTCAACGATCTTTTTTCCATAGTGATGATTCAACTTTAAAAAGCTCCTCAGTTGGATCCGGAGATGGAAGAAGTCAAAGAAGTGTCAAATAAATGCAGTGGAGGAAAAAAAAAGAGACGCTCTGAGCCTCTCTTCTGATTGGCTGACTGTTTTCTGACTGACCCAATAAAAACAGAGCAGATTTCAGAATAAAACACTCAGAGAAACCAAATCCTGCAAGTTGTTGGATGGGGTCTAGGTGGTGGGCGTGGCTTTGGGGAGGGGGTAACCGTTTAGTTGTGACATCACAAAGTGACAGGAAGTCCTGACAGCTGGTTTTAAGGCTCAGTGTCTGAATACAGGCTGTGTGCATTTCTCTGTGGACTGAGGCTTTGATACTTTCACAGTATTAATATAGAACCTAGAGGTGATCAATAATCACACGACACGTGGGCATCTACCTTTATACTGTATGGAGCTTTTTGCAGTATAATCATACACCTGTGAATCATTATTGGATAAATATTGATACCAATACTCTCCTGGTTCCAGTCTTATCACCCAGCCCTGTGTGCCACTGCAAAGCCGGGTTAGTAAGAACTGTGCACTGCAGGCCATCCATGCAACACACTCTGCGCCCCCCCACGCCACTCGCCGCCCTGGTGAGGTACTTACATGTAGCTTAAGTGGTGACCCAGTGTGTTAGCTCCAGCACCCTGCCCCTCTACCTCAAATAATCCCTCTCACTGCCATAATCCATTAAGGAGCCCGCCACATCAGCGAAGTCCTCCAGGACCAGGCTGGTGGAGTCCTCACCAGTGGGCAGCTCCGGGTCTGACGCCCAGGGGTGCTGATCTGAACGCGCATGCCGGGGTAGTGGGGTTCATCCAGGTGGGTCTTGATTGGTCCCTGCAGGTGTGGCTGGAGGGGCGGAGCCTGGGCTGGATCGGACTTGTCATAGGCCGGTGACTGGTTTCCATCTTGCTGCTCGGGTTGCTGCTCCCTGACAAGGCCGCCATCGCTGCAGCTGCCGCCCTCGCTGCTCTGCGAGGAGGGGGCCAGGACGTGGTAGAGGCTGGGCAGGCGGATGTCCAGCAGCACGCCGCTCTTGATATAGAGCTTGTTGTTGAGGTTGTAGAGCTTCTCTGCGATGTCGTAGCCCAGCATGACGGAGAAGAGGCGGGCGATGTAGCGCTCCTTTGATATCAGCATGTAAAGGCGGCGGCGGCGCCATGAGATGTAGCGGGAGTCCTCCTCTGCTGTCAGGGTCACCTGGGGATCAAACACCTGATTATCAATGTGTCAGACTTACAGATGCAACTGAGGACACACTGCAACACTATCATTCATTTAAGTCATGTTTGCGTCCCCTGATCAGTCTAATTGTTATGTCTCCCCTCTTTTGATGAACATTGAGTATCCAATGTGACCTCCTGACCTCGTTTCTGCTTTAACTGATTGGCCCTAAAGCAACAGGACATGTGAAAGACAAGAGGGACAACTACTTTCCCCTGTTCAGCTTTATCAGTCAGATGCTGAGTCTGATAGACGGCGACGAAAACACAACCTGATATCCTCATCTGGTTTCTCCTTCCAACTCCTCCACTTAACTTCACATTGAGTCAACCTTTTACCGCCACACTCAGGTCAGCTCTGAACCTCTCGCCCTCTGCGCTCAGTACCTGGAACTTGCCCTCCTCGTTTGGTCTGAGAGACTCCCACTCTGGAGAGTCGAGGAACTGGTGGCGGTGGATGTAGTGCAGGAACTGGCCCTCCAGAGACACGTTGATCCTGAGAGGGAGGGAGAGATAGGAGGTTAAAAAGAGAGACGGGGGATTATGGAGTGATAATGAGAACGGGGGGGGGGGGTCACAGCGCGTGGTCGGACCAAACACTGAAGGTGAATATAACCATTAATATCTCTGTCAGGGTGGTGTGACCTTTAATTACCAGTCGGTTGGCATCTCCACTTTTCCTTTATCTGACGTCTATAATCACCACAGGAACGGCAGGACAGTGAACGCAACGTGATTAGCAGGACATAGGTGGTCACGTTCACACCTGTCCCCCTGCAAACAACAGCAGGTGGGAACCAAAGTGCTCCACACAAAAAGGTCATAAATATCCAGTTGAAAATATAAATATAAAGCAAAACACTGCGACGAATTTTGAAATTATATCATAAATCCAATGCAGTTGATTGATAAGACACAGTTTCGTCTTTTGTCTCTGCACAGGAGTCATAATTTACGACCTGGAGACGTTCGTCCCTTCAGAGAGAGAAAAAAAGAAAAGAAAACTTCTGGTTTCCGCTCGGTGAGATAATCCAGCACACACTCAACAACATTCAGACTCGGTCGAGTTACGTCACAAGTTTCTGTCCGAGTTTGTTTTATCTTCACTTCACGGTCTGAGCTGCTTCATCTCAATCACCTGACATCTACTGAGAGAGACCGAGTCGACTGTGTCACACGTCCAAGTTTTCATAAGAGCAGCCAGCAACTTAAAAACCCAACCTCGACGAGTCACTATAAACAGACAGATGAATAAATAAACAAACCAGAAACAGATGTAGAGCAACTGGTCTAAATAAAACATGGAGTCTGTTTCGGCAAATTATTCATGTGTCTGTTCGTTTTTAGGTTTAAGTCTTGATAGCACTCTCTCACACCACAATAGGTGTTAATCAACAGCTATGTTGCTGTGTATTGTGGTATTTATTACCCAGTAAGGCCTTTACACTGCCAGGAATAGGGATCTCCACCAGGGAGTCCCTGCTAAAAACGTCCCTGTACTCACTGTACTGACAGACGACGCCTGTTGCTCTGGTCACAGGGAAAACATTCACGTTACAGCACATTAATACTTTAGAGCTTTTATTTATTATTTCATCCAGATGTTCCTGATTTAGCCGATTGGTTTCTATCTTATTTTAATGTTTGGATTAGCTTCTGAATGTTTCTCTTTATCCTGTTTATGTGACTTTTACTGTTCTTCTATTGATATATCATCTAAACTGCTGAGGACTTTTTATATAAACAGAGGTCTCTACTTTACTGAATGAATGAATGAATGAATTTCAAGCCAAGATTTGCACACCAGTTTACTCCAAGGCTAAGTCGGGCCTTAGACAGGCGTTACCATGGCAACAACCAGTACCACCTGTGCTGACAGGTAGCTTTCAATAACCACATGGCTCATACTTGGGAGTTTTAGTTTGGTTGATAGATGGATCGGCCATGTTTTATTCAGTTTACCCACGATTCCTTGCACCACAGTCTGACTGAAGTTAGCAAAACCTTTCAGACTAATACCCTGAAAAGAGATGCTGATGACATAACAGTAAGTCTGAAACTCTTCTGCACCAACTTTTAAATCAACATAAACAACAACAAAGTGACAAACACCACCACTGACCGTAGAAAAGTAATAATTAACTTCTTCTTCATTGTTCACTCTGTGTGTGTGTGTGTGTGTGTGTGTTGGATTTCAGTCAAACATTTAAGTGGATGTAAGAGGAGCAGTGAGCGTCCACTCATCCCGCACAGAGATCATCTAACCAGCTGGCACTCTGCAGGAGGACGGTGGACGACACACTGGTGAGTCACAGACAGAAATACTCTGTTTACAACATTTCTCTTGTGTCGGCTCCAGGACTGTGAGATCTAATAAAGCTCGACTTTGAGGATGTTTGGATGAGGAGGACACATTTCCTGTAACGGCTGCGCGCTGCCAACAGCCTGGAAGACTCAAAAATAGAAATCCAGCTCTGCACAAGGAGCCAGTTAAAAGAGGAGACAGCTTCAGTGTCTTTTTACAACACTACAAAATGCACTACACCGATGAATACAACAATATATCTGTGGTACGTATGGCTGTGTACTGAGGCCTGCTATAACTGTGGGAAATTAGAAATGTCACATCAATGGGAAAATAAGAAGTAAATCTACACAGGAGCTGTGTGTGTTATGTGTCAGTGCACTGTGACATCACAGGTGGGCGGTGCTTTTACTTAAGGTAACATTGATCAATATTGTCACATGAGAAACTGATAAAAAATCAGTTTAATGTAAGAAGTCACATGCATTATCTTGAAGCTCTTTTCTAAGGTTTTATATCCTCGTCCTCACTGTTTCGTCTCACTGTCACCTGCAGACTAACAGACACAGATAGCAACTGACAGGTGAGTGGATTTAGCCACTAAAGAGCCAGATGCAGATGTTAGATCGTGTCCACATCTGGTTTAAAGAGGTGACAGATTGTAAAATTGATTTACTAAATGAAAAACAAATCTAAAAGGATGCTAATGCTATGCTAACAAGCTGAGACGCTGTGTTTCTACTTCCTGCAAAGATCTTAAAAATCACTTTGAATGCAGATGCTCTACATGAGTGAGTTGGTTGTGATCTGACAGTGTTGGTTGTACAGGTGTGTCAGTGCACACACACACACACACACACACACACACTTTCTCCCCACCTCCCAGACAGCAGGAAGGAGAGCTGGTCGATGGGCGTCTTGCCCTCCATGGCGTACGTCTCCCCGGCCTTCAGCTCCACCACCTTGTTCTCAAAGGCGCTGGCTATCTCCTTGAACACCTGGATGGGCACGCCCAGTGGCAGGTAGACGGCCTGGTAGAGGGAGGTGAGCTCCTCGCTGCGTATGCCCTCCTGGCGCAGCCGGTAGAGGAGGTGGCAGATCTGGGCACAGCAGGCCAGCAGCAGGAGCAGGTTCCAGGTGAAGACATCTAGGCCGCACATGGTCATCCAGCCCCACAGGGTCAGGCACAGGAAGGCCGGGGCCAGGAAGCCGAAGATGAAGAGGCATCCGTAGGCCCCGCTGCCCCCCATGTATCCCAGGAACAGCATGGTGTTGCCCAGGTGGTAGAGGGCACCCTCTGTGTTGTTGCTCCAGCCATCACACATGGGGGCAAACAGCAGGTTGTCCAGCAGAGTTGTCGAGTTGTCAGAGCTCATGTTGGAAAAGTTCAAGAGGCTTCGAATGCACAAAACAAACCAAGTCACCGACGTGTGAAACCTGGAGCTACTTCTGTCCTGTGATCAGATAAAACCAGAGGCAGAATGTTTGTTCCCTTCGTGTGCAGTGGAAAATTCTTCAATGTGAAGAGATAAGTGTCGTCGGGGAGACACAGCTGGAATGGGCTTCTTCTTCTCCTCCTCCTCCTCCTCCTCCTCATTATGTGTCCCTTTCTCTCTCCTCTTGGCTTTCTCACCCCCGACTCGTCCCCCCTCGACGTCTTCCTGTCCTCTCTCTCTCGCTGTGCTCTTCTGTCTGTGGAGCCAACAGCTGGAAGAGAGGGGTTAAGGGAGGAGGAGGAGGAGGGGGCGGCTGCTGGTGGTGGTGTTGGGTGGTGGGGGCGTCAATAGAGCCCTAGAAGGATAACCATGTTTGGAATTGAAACCCAAGGAGGAGAGAGTGGTGGACGGAAAGCAGGCCCGCTACTTAACATAACAGAGAGAGAGGGAGAAAGAGAGGCAGGAAACACAAGGGAGGAGGAGGAGGAGGAGAGGGACACATATCTCAGAGAGGTTCACACACTGTCTCACATGTTTGTTTGCTTGTTCATCTTTTTTTTTTTTTTTTTTTTTTTTTAAAGTTCCTGAAGAGCTGCGACACACTTTCTTCCTTCAGTCGAAGCCGATGAGTCCTGGTCGGTGCCAGCAGAGCGGCTCAGCTGCTGCATATTTACAGACACTGACATGAGAGGAGGGAGGAAGCACAGGTCAGGTTTCAGGTATGAACTCCTACCAGCTCCACCCTGTCAGCCAGGAGAACCTCCGGCTCATCTCAAACCCATCCATTAGACACTCCTGTCTAATGAGTGAAAGACAATAATACAAACACTGTCAGAATAAAAGCATAAAGACACAACATTAGTATCATTTATTATATCTAACACACTGGTGGCTTGGTCCAGGATTCACACTGATGAGAACCAGAAATGTTCCTGATTTTTTTTTTGTACAAAGATGATAAGGATAAGAAAAGAAGGCAGGACTTTGTGGATCTCGCTCTGATTATGTAAATGATCTGAGGCAGTCGTCTTCTTTACTTTGGGTTTTTTTGAAAACAGTTGCACTGATTTATGAGTCTGACGTCATTTTGAAAGTTACTACAGAAAAGTTTTACTTTGCTGACGTTAACGTGAATATTCATCATAGACATAGATTACATGTATATTGATAATTTGCAGTCACATCCAGGTGGTTCAGCTCAATATACAGTCAGTGGCACCAGCTTTCTATCACCACTTAAAATGCATTGATGGAGGTAAATCACCAAGAACAAACCATTTAAAACTGCAATAACAATAAAAACATCTCACTTCTAACATTAGACAACATTTCAGCTTAGATCCTGTTTATTTCTCTGCAGCAACAGTTGGGAAAAAAAGATGTTTTATTAACTTTCCAGGAACAATTGGGTTCAACAGGACAAGCTTATTCAGTTGCATGGTTTGTTATTTTGTGTATTTAAAAATGAGAAAATATCCATCATTGTTATTTCAGGTTCCACTGACAGTCACGTTTAATGTTTCATCTGACAACATGGAGCTCCTTTCGAGTTATTTCTGAAGTGTCAACATTAGAGATTAACATGTGAACAACTAGTGCCATAATGTTTTCAGCAGGTTTTGCAGACGAGTGTGTGAATGTGTGTGTAAGTGTGTGTGTGTCCTCTGATCGACACTTCACCAGTGACACAGTGTGGAGGAAGAATGCAGATATGACAAGTATTGACTTTGCAGGGGCAGGAGTTATTTTTAAGCCTAAGTGCATACCAGGGACAGCAACTGTGGCAAGCACCCGTTTTCACAGGGAGACAGGACCTTCACTACAGGACGCTATTAATAACACTTAATAACTACACAGGCATTTAATATCATCCACAACACTAGTTCACACACACACACAGACTTATTGCATAGAACTTTTATTCAATTTCAGACAGTCAGACAAATTTCTCAGATCCCGCAGGTCTTTAAAAAACAAGCAAAGTTTTCACAGCAGAGATCAAACCATCAGAGCCGAGGTCACAGTTCCCTTCAGGTCCAGGTATAAATAAGAGGGGGGAAGGAAGAAGAAAGGAAGAGTCCAGGTTTGTTCTCCAGTCACACAGCAGCACACTGCAGGGGAGATCAGGACATTCACAATCAGCTCCACACATGTTATACATTTAAAACTACAGCAGAAACGTGTGCAGGGATTCATCTGGAGCCTCAAACACATCAGTTTAACGTCAACTACAGATTCTCATGTACAAGAGCAAGTGAACATGAAGCCTGAAGCCTCGGCTGCTGAAACGTGAACCGAGCTTCAGGCGTGTTTCATGTGTGGCCGTGTGACCACTGATGAGACCTGCTGCTGGCCTCTTGAGTTTTTCTGCATTTGTGACACTGATCTTTTTTTTTGGATTTGATGCCTCCTCACATTTATGTTTTCTTGTTTACTTAATATGCAGGTCACTGAACTGCGAGTTAAACAAAAATAAACTTACATTAGCTCCACTGTCCATTAAAATACTAAGTGGTGAGTGTGTGCGTGCGATGAGGGGAAATACTGTGTAATATTCATGCTTTCTGGGCACTTGTGCAGCATCTTCAGACGGCAGCAATTTATTTTTGATAAGGATACCTCTGTTTTTTTTATTATAGCGTGTGCGCTCGTATGTAGGGCACTGGTGTAACTGTTGCTATGGTGAATTTCTGTATGATCAGTTCTGTGCAGTTGACTCTTGATTTCCCAATACAGATTTATACTAAAGGAGATGATAGTCTAATTTAATCTAATTTATCATTTAGCCAGCCTCCTGTTTTAATGTCGAGGCTGCCAAAGACCAAGCTGTGATCCGTTTTAATTACATATTTCTGTTTGGTTTACTTTCATTAGACTTAATTAGATGCCTCATTAGTGCGATGGTCTACGATGGTAGTTCAGTAACGGGTGAGTCAGTATCAGCTGAAGGACACAAACACTCCTGCTGCAACAAAGAGGCTGATGGGAAACTAAAAATACTCTCACCTGAGCCTGTTTGAGTTTGTGATGGTTGCATCTGATACTTACCACACACCGACACCGACAGAAAATGGAGTGGTTAGATCTTGAACCCGAGTGCCCTCATGCAGTCTTTATGTGCCTCAATCAGGTGTGTGCAGTTCTCCTCTCCCTTTTCAATGATGCTGCAGGAAGGGGAAAAAAAGAACATTTTAATATTTTAAGGATTTTTCGTTGTGTGTTTCCGTCTCTGAGGCTAAATGCTTACCAAGCATCTCTGACTTTCTTTGTCTCCGGACAAGCGCAGCATGGCTTCAGAGGCTTCTTCTGCTCGGTGGCCTCAGTCACAGGAGCAGACTCTACACTGGCTGCAGACAGAGCCGACATCTTCACGCTGGAGAGGAACGACGACACACAGTCACTTCACCTGCAGATGTCGGGCATTTCAGAAATATTTACTGCTGATTCTTGTTCTGTGTTTTCCAGAGACAAGCTCTGGTTCATTGATACAGACGTTTCCTGTCGGCTCATAAGATCACAAGAATGGTTGTTTGTACCTGAGCTTTGAACAGGTTAATTCATCTCAACTCCATGTAGTTTCAGGTCTGGTGCATTAGCTTCCTCCATTAACATTAATGTCATTAAAACACCTGAGCTTCTCAATGATGGAAAGAGTCAAAAAAATCACAAATGAAAAGTTTGAGCAACACCAGTCAAGCAGGCAATTTCTAATCAGCAACAAGTACCTATAAAAGCAGCTTGAGTAAATTCACTATAGTTTGTTTTGAATTAAATTTGAATCAGTTTGACAAAATTAACTCTGCAGAAGCCTGACAATTAAGTCATTAAAAAACAAGTAGAACAAATTATCACAATGTGATGAGCGAGTCACGGAAGGTTTAATCGATATTTCTACAAAAATCAACTACACGACAGCTGTTAATGCAGTGGATAGATTACCAGACCCTGCTAATCAGGTTTGGTTGAAACATAATTGCTCGCATTACAGAACCACAGTGACATTGGAGGAATCTGAGATGATGTAACATCAGTTAAAATGAAGGGATCCACTGGTCAACACACACAAATCACCAATATAGCGAAAATTACAGTTTAAAATTAACCGATATGTTTATTTGCTGTGGTGGATCAATTCTGGGCCGAACCAGATGTGGTTGACCAGCGTTATCTACCTGTTCGGGAACATTGCATAACGCTTACGAAGTTAGCTAACAGTGGCTAATGTGATACACATGCTAATGTACAAACGTTAGCCGTGAGCCGCGTCACCGTAAATAACATTTTTATATCAACGACAAAGCGCAGTGCAAGACTGTGGAGTATTTAAGTCAGAAGCTGTTAACCCGTGTTATGTAACTTACTTATAGTGTACGGAGTCCGGCTAGCAGATGCTTCACCTTCAAAATGAGCGATAGGATCTACCACACGTGTTCCGTTTTTATACAAAATCACGTGATCAGAAAACGTCCGCCAAGGCTGATGGGAAATGTAGTACGTTGACGTTGAAACAGCCGCGGGAAGAGAAGGAGTCGTCTACGGGGGCAAATGACAAAAAATATAACAAAACTAGCTCGGTACTTGAAAGACCCGTATAAACAAATGTGAAATACGCTCGTTAAAGATATTTTGTGACATTTACTCGGACATTACTCTTCTAGTGTCGATAAAATGCTGTTTTTTGTCGAGGAAAATGTTCGTTTTTGACCCAGAGAAACAAACATGGCGTAGGCTATTAACCTCCAGACAAGTGTAAAGTGGGCAAAACATTTGGCTTTTAAGTATCAGCTTTAATGGTAATCAGTGGTTCTCAGCACTGTATGCTGAAAAGATCCATAGACTTGGTTGTCCTGCAATATTAAGACATTTTTTTTTTAGTATAATTACATGTTTTCATAGGGAAACCAGAAACCACCAAGTAGGCCAGCACCACAGCCTATAGTTCCTACAACCAACAAGAAATGGTAAGTCATGAGTACTATGGGCCCAAACTGGGGTCAAAATGGTTAGTTTGGTCAGTGTTGAGGTTAAACATAGACACAACATCTGTGTACTGATGGTACTGATACAGCACAGAAACTCACAATCCTGGTAAACATCACTTTATAAAAGGTCAAAATGATTTTTTACCCTAATTATAAGCCAGGAGACTGACTCTGCCAGCAGCAGCTCCCGGCTGTGTGCAGCCATATTAAAATGTGTGAGTGTACAAGTACTTTGTAGTGATAATTTAAAAATAAATGACTCTGTGAGTTGAAAATCCGCCACCACACAGAATTTCTGTGCCAGCGACTTTGGCAGATATTTTCTAAATCATTCTTGCTGATGGGTACAGTACGCTGTACACTACAGTGAGTTGGGAGTTTTGTAATATGAAAAATGTTAATTTTCTCCCCAACAATACTGGGGCTGTGTGTGTTTTCTCATGTCTGCTGGGTATACAGTGCGTCAGCACAGTAAAGCCATGCGTAAGCAGAAACACTGAGTCACTTCTTCTAGTTCGAGGCCAGCTGTGTGCTAGATAAACCAGCAAGTAAAGCATATTGTTGCTCTATCTCTCTGTGCTGTGTGGTAGATACGCACCTCCACTTGATACACACTCTGCTGTAGTTGTTGCTGTGTGTTTTCCACAGGATTAGAGCGTGTGGAGACACGGTGCTGATACACTTAATGAAAACAAATGCTGACTACAGTGGCATTGAAATCCTCTTTACTTCAGTCGGTCTGTGTTTTGGTCTTTGATCCTGTAGAAAGCCGCCCCCTGAAGGAAGAGAGGCGTAAGGCCACAGCTGAGGTCAGGACCCGGCGCACCGCCACCTCCTCCTCCCCCTCCTCTGTCTGTCTGCAGGAAGCCTCCAGCAGCACCTACACAAGCACAAATGTAAGCACTCTTTGTCTCTTTTCTTTTTTATTAGTTTGAGCCTCGCAGCAAATAAACATTTTCCCTGTATATACAAAGGAGCTGAAACAGGACCTTGTCACATACAGACACACATAAGTCAGTCTGTTGTTCTAGAGAAAAGACCAACATCATCTACAAA
Organism: Caranx ignobilis; assembly: GCA_021432705.1. Classification (NCBI taxonomy): domain Eukaryota; kingdom Metazoa; phylum Chordata; class Actinopteri; order Carangiformes; family Carangidae; genus Caranx; species Caranx ignobilis. The sequence goes on along the minus strand of MU269983.1, from coordinate 4,345,995 downwards.
TCAGCTGCAAATATCAAACCTAAAGTAAAATACTCCTCTAAAGCAGTTTTACAGGTCAGATAATGTCAGACTGAAGGTTGGTGATGATGCTCAGGCTCTTTAGATGTGTCCTACAAGTAACTGAGAAACACTTTGTTTGCTCTGTGAAGCCACTGTTTTTCATGTCACTTCACCTAAATGGGCCATGATCATGTTTTCCTGACATGTGACCTCTTGTGGTCGTGTGAGTAACAACAGAAGATGTTATCTTCCCAAGCATCTGTCCCGACATATTTGATTATTGTAACCATGAAAACAGTTTTTACTTTCCTGTATTTTACTTCAGTTTGTGCAGCAATGAAAAACAACACCTTTTATCATGTTCATCAACCTGTGTGTTGGTGATATACACACACACATATATATATGTATTTATATATAAAAATCATCCCTCACTCGGCTCGATCTTGTCTCCAGAACAAGATTACGATGTTATAGGATTTTTTTGTTAGGATTTTATGCTCCCCAGTTACAGACTACAATAGGTATGACATCCGACAGTTTTCTAAGCTGCTTTATCTGGTCCAGGGTGACGAGAGGTCGAGGCCTATTTCAGAACGCACAGCAGTGTGCACCTGGACGTTTTTGGACTGAGTTTCCCAGTCGCGTTTTAAAACTAAAAGAAAACACTTGAGTAGTTTTCTCCCTCTCCTGTCGTCACTTTTTTGTGTTTCCTGTGCTTCTGTCTTCTGTCTGTCCCTCTTGTTATTAGACATCTCATCTCATGCACTGAGCTGCCACAGATACGACCCCTCAGTTAATCCCACCGTGCTGCTTCACCCTGATATATGGTTTTTGCTTCTTGCACTTTTCTCACTGTGAATATAAAAATCCCTCTTTTTAGACTCTGTACAGCTCAAGATGAAACGCTGCAGCCCACGTGTTTCGTTTTGCAGCTGATGTGAAGATGTGAAAAGCAAACACAAACAGGAGCTGGCTCGGAGCCTCCAGCATATATACAGCATCAGGTAACACGGTACAGTGTTTAATTACATCCCTGCTAGAGACGGCCCAGACTCAACTTGTCCCTGCACACGCTGCCAGATGTCTAGTTCGCATGACAATTATTGTGATCCCCTCTACACGCACACACACACACACACTCACACACTCTCACACACTCACACACATGCCATTGTCTTCAGTATTAATGTGAACTGGACCTTACCCTCTTGACATGACTTGATTCATGTGGGGATGAGACACAGATACTGAATAGTTGATGAGCTGGGAGAAAAAGAAAAGAAGTGGATGGGGTTGGGTGGGGGCAGAAATAGAGAGAGGCTGACGGAGAGAGAGAGGGAGGGAAAAAGAGAGGGAGAGAGAGAGGGAGGGAGCAGAAAGGCGGGTATCCACTCGCCTGGCTCCACACAGCTTCAATAAGCCCTGAGGTTGGGAGCCTTGATGGAAAATTACCTTGTGACCAAGAGGGGAGGTCAGGACTGATAGAGTCAGACTCCACTCGTCCCCAGAAGAAGCAGCAGCAGCAGCAGCAGCAGCAGGAGGAGGAGTAGGAGGAGTAGGATGGCCTGTGCGTTCGGCTGATCTCAGGGCACCGAGGTCGGGTCGGGCCATGGAGAAACTAAAAGGTCCCGCGGAGGGATGCACCATGGCCACCTGTGGATGGAGAGCCCTGCTCCTGCCGCAGCTCAACAGACAGTCGCTGTACGTGTATGGCAGCGAAGTGGCCGTGGAGAAGGAGTGCATCCGACAGCTGGAGAGCGGAGTCTTTGTCATTCACCCCTTCAGCCTCATGAGGTATTTAATACATCTGATAGATTCAGGCCAGTTGTGTCCCCTGCCTGCCCCCCCACCCCCACCCCACTCACTGTGAGACTGTGTCTGGTAAAGTTCAGGAAGTTTTTATGGAGGTTATTAGTTAAACAGCCTGGGATTATCACAGTGTTATCTTATTGTTGTTTATCCAAATGATTAGTCCTTCAGTTAATTAATTATTGACTTTGATAATTTATGAAAAATATATCTATATATTATATTTTTCCAGCTCCAGATTCTCACATACAAAACAAGCACTTATATTAAATTGTGCTTTGTATTTTTCAGTAGTTTCTGACAGAATTAAATCAATTGGTCAGTTATTGGAGGGGGAAAAAAATCAAATCAGCAGAAATGAGCATTAGTTGCAGCCGCACTCTGTGTTTTTTGCATATTGCCTGACTTATTATTTTATTACTATTAAGCCTGATTCAACAGTGAAATGGTTCATTATGTTAATGGTTTGTGCTGCGCTGCTGGGAGCACGTCTGCAGATGTGAACATAAAAATAGAAACAGAGTAAACAACAAGCAAAACACGAAATAAAAGAACAACTAAAGTTTGAACAGCACAAGCAGGAGAATTTAATTCACATTCAATTATAATTATGTTTATTATTATTGTTATTATTACTGTGGGAGGTGAGTTTGAGGATGACAGAGGAGGATTATGGGGGAAACAGATGGATCAGATCAAGTGGCTGCTTTAAGAACATGTTTTCATAGACGGCTGGTTTTGCATTATCCATGCAGTATTGTTGTTATTAGGACGTAAGACGATCACATGCAGTGAAAACAGAGATGGAAATGAAACAGTTGGGATCAGAGAGCAGAGCAGAGCAGAGCTATTTGAGCCTGGACATTGAACCTTGGCTCGTGTTGTATATGTGCTGTTACAGTATCAGAGGGAAAAATCAGCTTCTCTTACCGGCCGCCACCACCACCGCAGCAGCAGCAGCAGCAGCTCGACTGTCTAATGAGCTGCTTCTGGCAAATGAACTGAGACGAGCAAAAAAAAAAAAAAAAAAAAAGATCTGAGGGTTCCTCAAAAGTGTGTTTTTTTTGGGGATGTTTCTCCCACAGGAGTTACTACATCATGTGCATGATGGCCATCACGTTTCTGAACCTGATCGGCATCCCCATGGAGATAGCCTTTCTGGACGGAAACAGCGGTCTGGCCTGGGAGGGATTCAACGTGTTCTCAGATACGCTGTTCCTCATCGACGTGGCTCTGAATTTTCGTATGGGCATCATAACAGAGGACGGGGAGGTGAGAGTGGCTCTGCTCTATTTTCAGACACAATCTGGAGGACTATAATCCCTGTGCAGACAAGCACATACAATCCAGCTCTGGCCCATCTGTAATCTACTCAATACACGAAAGGCTAGATTAACAAACTCCACCCCTCGTCTCCTGGACGCGGGGGAAATTGGCACTTGCTGTTTGATTTTATAACAGGGATTATTGTATTGGATGAATGAGAAGTATAACATTTCCAATTAAGTATTATGCAGACTATATCCTGTTTGTTTTCATCTGCTCCTGCTTTGTGACTTATATCTTGCCAATCACAAATGACCCATCTGTGTTGTTGTCCCCGTGTCCTGGTGTTTACTCCACATCTGGTTTTTGCCAGATTTATTCTCGGTCGATTTCTGCCTCGTTTTGAAATATTCATGCGTGTGCCTCAGCAACAATTTCACTTTGGCTGTCAGATTAATTCAGATTGTTTTTTCTTTTTGTCTTTTGAGGACGCTGCTCAGCTCATCATCTGGCATCACTGTCTGCTTCCCTGCCTTTCTCTTTCCTCCTTTTGTCGTTTTGGACAAACTCCCAAAATATTGGTTCAGTTCAAGTGTTAAATTATACATCTGATCGTGGCACGTGCCGCACGGCGTCTCCATCCATCTGCTCAGTCTGCCGCTCTGCTCTCTCTCCCTCTCTTTCTCAGGAAGCTATTCTGGACATCAAGAGGATCCGAGTCAGTTACCTGAGGACATGGTTCATACCGGATGTCATCGCTGCCTTCCCGATCGGCTACATCCTGCTGTTCGCGGTAAAAAAAAACCAACAGACTGTTGAAGCAGCAGAAAACAAACAATGTGCTGCAGCTCACACAGCAAACACACACTTACCTTACGTGGTTTCTTCAGTCATAAGACTTTTATTGATTTAAAATTTACATGTTACAGCAGCATATGAAAAGACAGCAAGGCAGAAAAAAACAACATATAACATACAGGTGCAGAATTCAAATGGTAAAACTCATATCCTATAAATGAATCCATTTTAGTCTTAATGTCTTTTAATTGTGATGACTGACATTTAATGAAAACCCAAAATTGAGCATCTCAAAAAATTTGAATATTGTGAAAAAGTTCACGATTGTAAGCTAATGATGTCACACTTGTGTAAGAATGAAGTGTGCAGTTGGTAAAGAACACAGAATGGTAATATTAGACAGAAATAAAATAATGAATAAATAAATAAGGGCGAATTGTACAAATACAAAACAATTCTAGTTAATTAGCAGCTAGAAAGAGTTTTTCACACAGTGAGGTAAATGAAATGATGGACTATAAAACCTAGAGATATCCTTTCATTTCCTGTCTCCTGTCCCAGGACTTGCAGTACCACAACGACGACAACCCCTCCAAGACCAACAAGATGATGCGGATCCTGATGTTTGTGCGGATCCTGAGTCTGATCCGACTAGCTCGAGTGTCCCGACTCGTCCGGTTCTTCAACGAGGTGGAGAAAGTAAGTCCGAGCCTTCAGATCCTTCATATCTCACCTCCTCTGAAACTCAATCAACCTTCTTCTCCCACCTGCAGATTCCTTTACCACAACAGGGCTCCGGTGACAAATCTGACTTTGACCACTCCCAAAGTCATCGGTGTAACGAGAGCTGAGGCTCATCGATCAAAATATTGTATTATTTTCTATTTTTAGCTGTTTGTCTTTATTTTTCCCAAACACATGCATTTGAACTTTACAGCTCAAAGTAAAGAAAAGTAAAGTGACACTAGAGCTCAAATGTATTTTATGTTAACGTGGCTGTCTCATGATGAAACACAATATCTCTCTCTCTGCTGCCTTGATATTGTATAATGCATGTGTGGCTGGAGTCGATGCTCTTTTGGCATCACCGTGGTGACTGCACCTTATCCGAATAAATGCTCCGTGTCCTCACTAATTGATTTCTTAATTTCACACGAATAAGTCTGTTTACTTAAGGAGTTAATCCTCCTCATTCAGAGCTACAACACTGAGCTCCATTGCTCCTCATCCTTCATGCTTACTGGTTTAAATTAATCCTGATGAGCTTCAGTCGTTTTCTGGTCACTGATACGATCGGCTGGTGCAGTCGCCTCCGTCTTATCTCAGCTTTTACGTTATAACAACCTGGGACAGTGCAGGAGGATGGATGTTGTAGTTTGACTTCCAGATGTTGTAATGTTGCATTTCCTCAGTTTTGCAAAGTCTCCTGGGAAATAAACCGAAGGTGCTGGAGTTTTATCATCCTGCACAAATAATGTGAGGCGTCTCAGTTGTGGTAGATAATAATTAACGGTAATAAACTTGATTAATAAAACACAATTTATGCATAAAATGCAACATAAAGTGCTTCACATAAAACCAAATGATGAGGGCAATTGAAAACAAGAAAAGTAAACCACAGGTAAAAGAAGATAAAACAGCCATCTGGTATAAAAGAGAGTGATTTTGGAAAATGGAATAAAACTAAAACTGCAGGTTTTAAAGTAAAACAACAGTTTATGAGAAGGAAATATTAAAATCCTCTGCCTTTTAGTCCTGATGTCAAGTACAAACTGAGAACATTTAGTTTGGTAACTTTATTTAATTATCTGTTGTATTACATGAGAACAGTTGCATGTCTTTGTTTTTTTGTGTTTTGATTGTTTGTCTGATTCTTTTCTTCAATGTTTCGTCCATCACTTCTGTCACTATCACAAAAGTTTTAAAGGCTCTTATTTTGAAGAAGAGGAAACCAATACTGTGCTGCGCTCACTTTCACTTTTACCTCCAAATGAAGTGGTTTAGTCCGGTTTTAATCTGGTTAAACTGTTGGCTCGTTCACAGCCTGTCTGCTCGTCTCACCGCTCTGCTCATGTTTCCTGTCCCTGCCAATGGACTTTGTTGTTGTCATCACATTGTTGTTGTTGTTGTTGTTGTTGTCGTCACTGCTGCTTCAAATTTTTGTGTCATGTCATCGTGACAGGTGTCCAATGCGAACCTGGAGGTCGTCCGCTTGTTCTTCCGCATCCTGTCTCTGTTCATGATGATTTTCCTGCTGTGTCACTGGAACGGCTGCATCCAGTACTTTGTGCCGATGCTGGAGGAGTTCCCCACCGACTGCTGGGTCCGCAAAGAAAACCTGATGGTAAGAGCAGCGGGGCGACGTGTGTTATCACCTGTTAATAGTCTTAAAAAACGATTTATTTTAGTTGTGGGATTTAAGATTTGTCCAACTGACTCATTTCACACAAGGTAGATCACCATGGTAACATTATAACTACTGATCGGTGTGATACCTAAAATACCTGAGTCATGATTCCTAGTCAAATGATAAAGAGCAGTAGATGCTCATGATGACACACACACACACACACGCAGAGAGACTTTGTGATGACGATGATGATGATGATCGGAAATAAAAGCGAAACCATCTGACATCTTTTATTAGAACAATAATCCTCCATGATGTTTAATATTTCCTGTGATTATTAATGCGACGTGTCAGTCAGATTAACCTCCTCAGACATGAACGGCTCCTCTCCTCCTCTCTGACTGAAACACTCTGACGTTGCTTGTGAATTTTTTATGAGAATCTAAACTTATGTAATAATTTGTTCATCATCAGACCGATCAGTTTATAGTTTAATATCTATAATTTATTTCCAGTGACTGTGCAGCTCTTTACTCTGTCGTTGTCATGTGACCTTATTGTTTACGTTTTAAGCAGGTGAACTAAGACTCTCTGACGTCACCGTAACTGAATCGGGGATCTTCATTATCCAGGACGTTCGATGTCATTTGGGCTCAAAACCTGACTAAGTTGATCCTGCTTCATGGTTCAGGTCTACAAAAGGAGCCACTGATGATCAAACTCTTCTTTTCCAGAACGCCACAGTGATCGTGAAGTACTCGTGGGGAGTTTTCCGAGCTCTGTCCCAGATGATTGCTCTCTCCTACGGCTCCATGGACGCTCCGACAAGTGAGAAGTTATTGATTAAGTAGAGACGAGTGTGACGTGTGTGTCTCTCAGATATAAACTGACTTTGTCGCTGCGTCTTGTTCCTCAGATTATGTTGAGATGTGGATTGTCATGGTCAGCATGGTGTCCGGGTGTCTCATGTACACCGTCCTCGTGGCCAACGCCACCGCCATGATCGCCAACATCGACCCGGCCGCCAAGGAGTACAAGAGCAAGGTCCTACCTCCACCATGTTTTTATGGTGATATGATATGATATATATGAATTTAATATTGATTTATATTATTTACATTTTAAAACTTTATTTAAATAACAAATTTTTTATCCGTGGACATTTTATAGTTTAACAACATCTCACAATGTCTTGCACAAACATCTGTCACACATAAAACCCCAAACTCACACAAAGTAACAACATTTGAAGAAATAAGTTACTTAATTAAACAAATAAAAGCACTGAACAAAATAAAATAAATAGATAAAAAACCTGCACAACAATTAAACAACTCCTCCCCCCTCCCCTCTCCTCCTCCTCCACACACAGATGAGCCGTCTGGAGCACTACATGGCCTTCATGAAGCTCCCGCCTGAGCTGCAGCTTCGTATCAACAACTACTACCAGGCTCGATACGGAGGGAAGTGGTTCGATGAGAAGGACGTCATCAACACGGTGTCGTCTGCTCTGAAGGAGGTGATATATCTCTGGGCCGCTGCTGCATCCCATAATGATCCCTGTGCAGCATGAAGTGGTGCAGAGCAGGGACTTCTGGGAAAAGTCTGCAGAGCACTTTGCTGGAAGTTGTGGCAGATACAGTTAGTGAAGTGACAACAGAGCTGCTTCTAGTTTTCATTTTATTTTTACTGCAATTAAAGCTGAAATTATTATTATTTTATACACTGATAAACTTTTTTGTTAAACCAACTGTCCTTAAACCCAAAAACCTTCTATTAGCGGCGACATCAAAAAGATAATAACAACAAATTCTCACATTTACGAACCTATAACCTGCCAATATACAAGCGTGTGAACAGTTAAACGTGTGTGGCATCTTAATTTCCACAATGACACACTGATTCGACTCAGTGTAGGAAGAATGATTGTTAAATGATGCACGACTACACTGTTAAAAAATAAAAACTTACAAATACCCTAAATTAAATGTAACTGTAATTGCAATAAATTTGTGTTGCACTTTGACCTTTATAATAACAAGGTACATTTTTAATGTGATTTGTATCTATAACTTTACATAGATGTGTATGCAATTGATGAAAGCAGCAAAGATTGTATATAAATAACAGTAATCAGTATCATTGCCAAAATGAAAAGCAAATGTAGTTCATAATTATGAAATTATTGAATTATGTTCGATAAAATTACAGTGTAATGCTTATTATTGTGTAATGATTATAAACTGTTCCCCATGTGATTGTACCTTTATCATATGTTCATCTCTTTCTTGAGAATTAAACATGTTTTATAATAAGTAACTTTTATTTTTCAGCAAATCCTGGCGGTGATGTGCAGCCGGCTGCTGAGGAAAGTGCCCGTGTTTCAGAGCAGAGACGAAAACTTCATCGCCGCCGTCCTCCCCAAACTGGATTACGAGGTTTTCCTGGAAGGCGACGTCATCGTCCGACAGAACGTCCCAGGCGACCGCATGTTCTTCATCGACCACGGCCAGGTCCTGTTGGAGACGGACTCCTATGAGAGGGAGCTGTGTGACGGAGACTTCTTTGGAGGTGAGTTCAGTTTACTCTGATTTCTTTTTCAATAATAATTATCTACTGGTGATGGAAAATATTCATTGATTAAAAACTGAGTGCGTTTTTACAGCTCAGTGAAATGATCTGGAAGCAACCTGAGAACATCACATAATAATAATTACACCACAGCACAGCACTGTACTGTACTTTACAGGTGTTATATAATGAACATAATGAATGAACAGAAACGACAGAAAGTGCTATAAGCTCATTTTGTGGTGATGAACTCTTTCAGCTATGTTTTACATGAGCTGCATTTTCATTCAGTCACATTATCTGCACTGTTTATGTTAAACTACATTTACTTTGGGTTTAAAATCTGTTGTTTTTCCACTAGTGTGAGTTCAGTTTATCAAATGAATGAACTAACGCTTCATCGTAAAGATCGGGTACAGTAGAAATAAGACAGTACAATGGGCCTGCAGCTGTGTGATCCAAACACACTGCTCACTGACTAACTAAGCTCTAGTTAAATGTGACTCCCACTCTCTCCATTCATTTCCTGTCACCTGTCCACACTGCACCTTTATATAAAGACAAAGCATGACTGAAAATCAACAGAAACAGTGTCTCAGTATGTAAAAAATACGTTTTTAAAGGACATACAGTTTTAGTTTTTCAGCTTCAACTAACTTTATAATCCAGATTGTTATATTTATTTGTATTTTCCATTGTAGCTGTTGTTTGTCATGTGGTGTCACAACACAAAGGCCGGCTGAGGTCAAAGATCCCTCATGAGGCCGTGCTTAAGCCTCATGGAGCCAAAGTCCATTTACAAAATCTGTCCATTGTCTGTCTCACGAACAGTATCCAGTAGTTTCACTCTGGATTAATCCACAGGTCTCAGTTTTCTCTGGAATTACCATACAGAGGAAAGCTCGTTCTGTGGACCGTCTACAGTGAAACAATGGAGGAGGAGGAGGAGGGAGGAGGTCGTGTTCGCTCCAGTTTTTTAGGTGCCGTTAGCTCCGCGTGTAAAATCCACTGCCTCCACTCGACTGGAAAAACAATCTGTGTGACAAATATTTCAAACTGTGGACATTAAAAAACCAAAACTTCCAGCGTGGTTGGACAAGTATTAAACATATTATTAAATCACCATCTGGACATTTAGTTAATTAGTTCACATCAATATGTTTCCTTCTAATAATAAATCTGAATATATTGTTTATCGTACTTCTGTTTGCTAACACAGGCGCGCAGGGAGTTTCTTTTTTTTAACATTAAATCACAGCCAAACTAAAGTGAATAAATTCATCTTTTCCAATTTGGGGGATTTATTTAATTCTCAGGCTTTAAGTGGGAACAGGTCCTAATCTTTTTGGCAGCGAACCTCTGCAGCGTTTAGAGCTAAGCAGGCTTCCCCGAAAAAAAAAAAAAAAAAACTCGTCCAAGGCTGGTTATTTAATTTAGGATTAATTGTCGGAGCTCATCCCCGTCATTAGGGTTTACTCGCTCATTAAGCACGCTCTTGTGGTTTCCCTTTACTGTGTGTGTACAACAGAGACGTGCATGCTGACCAAAGGCAAACATCTGGCCACGGTGAAGGCGCTGACCGACTGCCAGTGCTTCTCTCTGTCCTATAAGGACTTTCAGGCGGTGCTGGAGGGCTTCCCAGATGTCAGGAAGGACTTAGAGAAGATGGTTCAGCTCAACTCAGACGGTGGACTTGTATAAGACTGAAAAACTGGAGGATGAGAACTACGGAGAATTAACCTGGACTATTTATATTATCATGGGACGGAGACTGAGACTGAGATGAGTGATTTATCAGTGTGGACAAGAGTTGGATTTTATTCAGTCTCCTACACCGTCAGTTATCAGCAATAAACAAAGACCTCAACAGTAAAGACGGGTCAAACGTTTTGACCTCTGCTTCCTCGTTGAGTCATGAAGTCATTTCGAGTTGTTGTTTGGAAAGTCGATGTGTCATCTGAGGCTGGTCACACACAAGGACGATTTTAGATTTTTAGGTTTTAAAAACACATGCGAAACCAGTCAGTTTCAACTTTTTATTATTTTAATCCTCTGACTGCGATGACACACACCTGCTGTTGGCAGTAACTATTCCCCAGACATGAGGTCTTATAGAAACCTGCATGATCAAATATGACCTCAGAAGAAAAACGATCATCATCTTCAGACAGCCGTCCTGACGTTCGCTCTTTTATGAGGCGAAGAACAACAAAAGAGGAAAAGAATATGGGTGAAGGTCCGACTGAGAAGGTTTAAAGGATGTTCCAGTGTAGCCGAAAACAGAGCTCACCCACTCTCCTCCAGCTGCTTGCTAGTTGTCGGAAAGCCCTGACGAGTCGACTACCGAATGTGTTCCTGTCTGTTTCCAACAATAACTCTCGAGTGTTGACAGGGAAATGAACGGAGCTGAGTTGCTCTAACTATCACGGTCAGCAAAGCGTGCGTGCATTTTTGAAACTAAGCCTCACTGGGCTCCTTACTTTTCCACTGCATTCGGTAATCGACTTGTTAGGGCTTCTGTGGCTGGAGGAGAGTGGGTGAGTTCTGTTTTCGTCTCTTTTCAATAGAAACCAGGCAAAGCTAGCAGATGTTTGATGCCTTGTATTATGTGCTGGGACCCTGTTTGTACTGTTGATGAAGTTTGGTGCTGTTCTGAGCATCATCTGTGGCTGTGAGCGGCTTTTTGATCGCGGTTGGCTCTTGGCCACATAGCCAGCAGTATTTTGCTATCTGGCTGTCTGTGCTGAAGTCGCTACAACTAGAGAAGTTTGCGGGGGCAAACTTGATCTCCTGAGGGCGTCATGGTGCGTTAGACCAAGGGTTAAACTTACACTGGAATATCCCTTTAACTCCTCTGTGTCTGTTAGCGTTAGCTGCCCAGTGCTGCTGTTGTGGGTTTTTCCACTGGAATCAGATTGGGGCGACTCCGACTCAACTGGGACCAGTAAAATGACGGTATTGACATGAGTGAGTCATGTGGAGGTTGGTCAGGTCGTCCAGTGTGTATCCAGCCTTACTGACCATGTTTACAGCTGAGATCTGTGAACATGTTGACATCGACTGGAAGAAACACGAGCAGTCAGACGACCACAAACTGTTTTAGTTTAACTCGTTTAAACAGGCATCGTTTGGTTTCACGGTTGAACTGATAAATGGATCTTTTACCTACAAACCATCATGTAGACCAGTGGTTCCTAACTTCCTGCAGCTCCTGGCTCCACCAGAACAAAACGGAGGCAGAATATTTCTTAAAAACAGGAAGTTCAGTCATTTCTTTTTTTAGTTTTGTCCACTTGCCAACTCACCATCTGCCTCTTTGTTTTCAATTCTTCCTCTCACAAACTGGAAATCCAGTTTTCACCATAGATCTGATCTGATCTGATCTGTAGCTGCAGTCAGACTGAAACAAACGAGGAAATAAAGTTCCTGTCAGGGGGGGGTCCATTCACAAACATCACATTTAATCTGCATTTAAATATTTGGGACTATGATTTCACTGTCTTGCGTGTGATTCGTCTGCTTCCGTTTGACCCGACAGTTTGGAACCAGTGGTTTAGATAATGAGGTTAAACCGCCGTCTGTCTGACTTCTTGTGTTTCTTCTTCTCTGGATTCAAACTCATCCCTGTATGTGAGGATGGTTGGACTTGTTCAGTTGTTCAGGTCTATGCACTGTTATAATAATCTGTCATTTATCAATAAACATGAATAAAATGTCAGTTTTTCCCAGAAATCAATTCTTCTTCTTCTTGTCGTTGCTCTGATACAGTACGCGACACAGGAAGTAGCTCTGTACATCTACTGTTTTAGAGCAGAGAAGAAGAGTTGATTTCTGTTAAATACTGTAGCATTAGCCATTAGCAGCAGTTTTCCAGTTTATTATTTAGCTTTAGAGGAAGGTAAAAACTCGTGTGTGTCTTTTTTTTTCTTTTTCTCTAAAATGACATTTATTTTGAAGTCGTATTATTACACATGACACACAGACGAGTGAGTGATGGTGTGAAAGCGACAACAACAACAACAACAACAATAAAGCTTCAGATACTGGAACATGACCATGAAACACCATCGGCTCGTTTCATCCAAACACACACACGGTGCCCGAGGCCAGGCGGTGTTTGTACTCGTACAGGAAGTAGGAGGCCGGGGGGAAGTTGCACCTCATCTCCATCCTGCCCGGCACCACGTGGACGGCCACGCTGGCCCCCAGCCCCTCCTGCAGCTTCTTCAGCATGCGTGAGGCCAGGTAGCGCCGCGCCCTGCCTGGGTCCTCCTCGATGGAGGCGTACACCTCGGGGGGCGGGTTGGGGATCTTCCACTCCAGGTCCACGATGAGCTGATGGATGCGGCTCTTGTCCAGCGAGGTGGGCGTGTCTCGGTAGCACGCCATCACATGAGGGATCGGAGCTTCAGACTCCACAGACAGGAAGTTGTTGGACACCTGGGCCTCCTTCTCCTCCTTTCTTCTCCTCCTCCTCCTCCACCTCCTCCTCCAAGGTTCCCACAGCAGGGTGGAGCATCACGGCCCAGCGCAGCCAATCATAGTTCTTCTCCAGGGTCTTCAGGATGCTCGTCGCCGCCTCCTCTGGTGGGGCGCGGTTCTGCACGGCCTCGTGGAGCTGCTGCCGGATGTCCTCCTCGGCCTGCTCCAGGAAGTAGCCCAGGCAGCGGCCGCCCGTGTTCTTCATCTTCCTGTAGAGGGCGCCCATCCGGTCAGACCAGGTCTTCATTAACAGAGCCTGATCCCTGCCCGCCAGCGAGGCCTGAGTGAACAGACACAGAAGACCAGTGCCCAGGACGAAGTTTACCTGTGGACAAAGACAGAGGTCAGACAGATGTTTTCACTGCTGTTGTAAAGGGAACAGGCCTTTATTAGTCTGGGGGGGGGGTGAAAAGTATTGTATTACTGATTGGACCTGTACATGTTTGACCTTTGCACTGCAGTTTGACCTCTGGTCGTTCTGGACCATCAGATCATATGATGTTTGTTTGTTTCAAACACATCAAGGAGAGATAGTTTTTTTCCTCCAGAATATAATTTCAACAAAACATCCCTGCTGCAGGCGCCTTGACTCATTTTGGCTGATTTCCCATATGAAAATGTAAAGTCTGTCTCTGTGTCCAGAGTGACGATACATGTCGCCTATAAGAGGATATATTTTATCCATCACCACGTATACACATAAGCTAAAGACATATGAGACAAATTACATTACATTATTAAATATTAAACATATATTTGATGATTTTTATGCAGTTTAATGTGTTGTAGCCACATATTTTTACAGTCGTGGTTACAAACAACATAGATATATGAATTATTTATGTTTTTATTCATTTATTTTTCTTTTCCTTTAAACATGTCTGTCTTCATATTCTGGGACTTTTGGACAGTGACAGTTAATCAGATAATATATAATCATATACTGAGAGGCTGACAGGTGGAAATATATTTATGTGTGTGCTATAGTCTGCTGTGTAAGCACACACACATAAATATTAATGTTTGTATGGATTAGACTTATATGAGTTGGTTTTATATAGTTTCATACACACGTTTGTATTTTATACATATGTATTGTTCATGTGTTCAGTTGATGTACATAATATATTGATTTTTTTGTATAGGTCATATTAAAATCAAGCCTGGCTCAGTTCTGATGACTCTCTCTTGTCTTCAGTACAACGGCCCATCTGGGATTTTTGGCAGCGAGCGACATCAACCTGAGAAACGAGTCCAGACCTCGTTGTGTCGTTAAAAGCAGAACAGAGGCTGGTCATGATGACGACCGTGTTGTGTTGTTGTGTTGGCTCGTTCTCCAGACCACTCCATAAAAATAAATCAAACCTCATAATTCATTTTTAACAAAGCATAACGTCAAGGTCTGTGCTCTTGACACATGAACTTTATCACCTACAGCATGTTTGTATATGATAAGTCCTACAAGGTTAAAGAGACATGGCTGCAGCTCCTTCACTCATCAAGGTCGGCTTTGATCGCAGTCGTAGATATTCATCTGTTTGTTCAGTTCATCACAGCAGGGTGAAGTTTGCTTCACTGCTTTAAATCTGTTTCTCTGTTAATTTCTCTGAGATCCACTCAGACGCCTGTGTGACTGCAAAATTTAACAATCGTGTGCGCCTCAGTGAAAGCACCAGGGCTTTTATCTCACTCCGTGCATTTATGCAAATCAGGTCACAGTACAAACAAGTCCTTGAAAAGAGCACAGTGCACACAGATCGTTGCTTCGGCTCCGATTTCGAGCTGAAATTACTTCAGCGTTAAGACTCGTCCAGTGAGTCTGAGCTCCGTCTGAGAGCCTGAGGCCCTTTGACTGGTCGACTGTGGGTTAATTACAGTTTCTGGGATTAAAAAGAAAAAAAACAAAGCAGCTGTTTTGGATGCACCGTCCCCACACTGCTCCTAAAACCACATTGTTATTGTACATGCTGCAATTATACATCTACAGTTCACACGGAAAGTATTCAGACCCCCTTCAATTAGTCACTCTTTGTTATGTTGCAGCTAAAATTTTGCTAATTGATTAAAAACAAATGGTGAAAATTAAAGGGGGTCTGAATACTTTCTGTATGCAACTGTGTAAGATAATTGCATAATGAGTTAGTGTTGCATAACTGTAGCAGTGTCTGAGCAGGTCCACTTCCTGTCAGAGTGGACCCTCATTATGGAGCCGGCTGGTTCTGTGTGTCTTGCTCGCGGGCACTACAGAGCGACAGATGGACGAATGGACAAAAAACAGTGAACGGACCATCCAGTCATTTGTAGTTTTTATATAAGAATTGGGACAAAGACTTTTGATGACAAGCCAAAAAAAAAAAAACAACCCAAAAGCAGAGAGGAAATGGGTTTAGATGGAGCTCATCAACCACAGTTACATAATGTTTCACAGTATTTTAACTCTGACGCCTGCTCCTTTTTGGTGCCTGATAACAAAAACTTTTTTTTTATTAAACAACAGAGCAGGCGAAAGGAATTTGCCAACTCAGCTAATAAGAAAGACAACAGAAGGTTGCAGCTCTGCTCCATTAAATATTCAGTTTATTTTCATACCAAGAAGATAGATGCAGCACGCTTCATTCCTCACAGGACCCCCATGTTTTTCTGTCACATTTATCTTTTTCAGTCTGGAAGCTGAATATTTAATCCAGTACAGCTGTGCTCCTCCACTGTTTTAATTATAAACCTGCCCTTGAGGAGACGTATTGGTGTGTATTTGCATTGTTTTCATGAAGCGTCATCTGAAGCAGAGTTTAAACTCTTGGCTCTGACGCCAGTAAGAATCTGGACAGACAACAGACCAGCAGTTTCTAACATGTCTCTCTGTCTCTGTCGACATGAGGATGTTGGATTGCTGTGTCACCTCAGGCCTCCCCCTCCTCCTCCCCCCGCCCCCCCCTTTTCCTCCTGCTGTACTTAAGCTGCCGTGCGTGACTCTGTATAAAGACTTTGTAAGATAAGACAAAATTAAACATTAATGAGCCCCGCAGGGAGACGAGTCCAGCATTACTCCCCCTGCACTCTCACCAACCTTGACGCAGAACTCCCTCAGCTCCCAGCGTTTGGGTTTGCGGGTCAGGATGAGCTCCTCCAGCAGGGTTGGCTGCTCTGTCAGCGCCGACACCCCCATCAGGCGGTTGTAGAGCGCCGTCAGCTGCCTCTCCAGGCGGTAGTCCTGCACGTACTGCAGGAACACCTCCGTCTCCTTCTTGGTGAAGTCTGACTGGGCCCTCACCTGGAGCAAACAGGGATGATGAAGGGCGGGTTAGAAAATGAGTGACATTTTATACCCAGAGGTGTTGCAACAGGGCAGGCGACCCCCACCCCTATGGCCCCAAGCTGGAAGAGGGGCCCCCAGAGATGACTGACATTTGTCCATATCAATGACATGGCTGTGTACACAGACCATTGTGGATTAATTAACAGTTAATGTCTGTGGCTGGAGTTGGGGGTGGAGCCTCCAGAGTGTCTAGAAACGCTCCTGTTTATATGACTTGTGCAAAATGCATCTGCTGTCTGATCAGAGGAACAGTGCTTCCCTCGCTTCATTGACTTCCTGTCAGATTTCACATTGATTTTAACACCACATTAATGACTTTTTAAGCCTTAAACCACCACAGATTACATCTCTGACCTCTGACCCTCTGCGGATGGAGCGAGCAGACAGGAGTAAAACAGCAGAAAACAAACGTGACCCAGTGTGAGGCAGATCAAAACAATCCTCAGGTGTGTCGAGTCAACACACGTATTTAACTGTTCCCGGTCGAGTCAGATCCGCCTGCCTCTGACAGAAACACCTACAACAGCCAATGAGAGCGAGCAGAGAGGGCGGAGTCTCCAACCAGATGTTGTTTACGTTCATGTCTCAGTCCAGTAAAAACAGTTCCTTTTAACATTTTAAAATGATTAAACACCAAATACTTTTAGGCGCCAACCTATTGACACAACTAAACATCTGCTTCAGTCATACATCTGGCCACACATCTGCATTTACATAACACACTCAGAGTGATGAGTTTGGTGGCTCCTCAAGGTCGACGCCACCTCACACACTGTTTAACACACTGTTAATATACATATGTATATGGGGGGAGGGGGGTCGATCATCACCAGCTGTTTATTTACTGTTTACTTATTTATTTGGTTGTTTAATATTAATTTTATTTTAGTTTATCCTCCTCCTCTCTGTAAATAATTGATGTTAAGTTGTATATTTGACTTCATGGAGGTTCACACACAATTCATTTATTATTAATAACCTGTGACTTTTGGACAAGAATAAATACGTTTTTTGCTTTTTTTTTTTATCTTCTCCTTTTTAATGGTGTGAAACACGTTATCAAGTATTTAATTACATTTTTATTTATTATTATTTGACCACTGACCTATACTTTTGCCTTTTTAGCTACTTCTTCTTGTTTGTTACATGAGAATAAACTTGTTTAATCCAGTTCTGTCCAGTCAGCTCAGAGTCAGGACGTCGGCTTCAAGGTCGTTCAAGGTCAGTTTCACCTCAGTTTCACAGCTGCAGGTCAAACCGGAAATGAACAGCTGGGACATAAAGTCACTGGTTTTGAAAACACAGACTAGTTAACATTGGGCCAGTTTATGATTGTCATGTCACCCTCCAAAGTGTCAGTGGTCAGGTTCCTCACCGCTGTGCCCAGCTGGTAGTAGACCACCGCCAGGTCGTCCTCCAGCCCGTGGACCTCCCTGTCCTCCAGCAGACCGTGGCCCGATGCTCCCAGCTCCTGGTCGATGTGGTCCAGGTTCTTCTTGGCCAACTCGGTCTCATCTGCTGTGGCACTACCCCCCAGGTAGGAGCAGATCCCCTGAACGAGGACCCTGAACATCACACACACACATATAGACACACACACACTCAGTTCTGATTCACTGTGAGCAGTGAGTGGTCGTTGCAGAGGGAGGAAATGCATCTGGAGAATATATATTGTTTTCTTTTTAAACAAGAAATGGAAACTTTTAATGAGCTCTTCCAGCTGCTGTTTGCCGTCACAGAGTGTTTGATTAAAATGCCGCACTCCTCGGCTTTCATGTTACATTCAAAGGGAAAACTCACCTCACAGTTTGCATATATCCCACTGGCTCCAACACCTTCCCAAACATCGCCATGGCTCTGGAGCTTTAAGTGATTATAGCTGCAGAGAAAGTCCACATCCACAATAAATCATATAAGAAATGATAATGATAAGTAACAATTTCTGTTATTTAGAGCGATTTAAATCTGTTGGTCCATCCACCAGACCACACCTGAGACCTGCTGATCTCACCTGGGTCGCTGTGTTTGCAGGTTTGTGCTGACCTTCACTGGTTCTCCAATATTTATACTCTCTCTGTAACGACCAGTCGATCTGATAAGATGTCTACACACCTACAGTACGCTGCAGCAGGAAGATTTGAGCACAGGAAAAACTGAACATGATAGAGATTATAATAGATCTACAGCTACAGGTTTGCCCTTCCACATCTGTTCACATGACCAGGTTTAATACAGATAAATGGTGCTCACTCTGTTTTAGCTTTTGATATAATAATAATAATGATAATGTGACCTCTGCTGGTCAGGTTTGACTGCTCATGTTAAAATAACAGTGGATGTAGTATTAAAGGTTAACAGGGCACATGGAGGTTGTGTATGTTTGGTGCGCAGGTGTTTGTGCTTCACACACACTGGTCTCTTCAATGTCCTGGATTCAAGAGCACAGACTCCTCTCTTCGATGCCCTCACAGTGTCGTGGTGCTGTACTGTAATAGAAAGTCTCAGCACAGCACAAGTCAATTAATCTGAAAAAACAGCCCCATCTTGTGGCAGCAAGGCCTCATTATTCATCTTCAAGTGTGCTATGCAAGTTTAATTTAAGACCTCTCAACCGAGGGGTGGGGGGGAGCCTTATTATCCTTTATTTAAGTTCATTTATTTAAGTTGCAATACCTCAATGTTAAATTATCCCATCACAAAAAAAGAGTCCTGCAGTGACAATGTTGCTCAGGGAAAAGTATGAGGAAAAGATATTTAAAATACCTATCAAAAGTAAAAGGACATAATAACTGAAAAAAAACGTTAGTAGTATATTATTACATTAAACTCGATTGAATAAACTGTATCTTTAAGTTGTATCATTGAGTTTATTACATAAACAAAAAGGGGGAAGTACTAAAACATCACGTTTGGGCACCTGGGCTCATGGAAAAGCAGCGAGAATCGTGAAAACCTTGTTATATTTGTAGCTCAGAACATTTATTTCGAGTGAAAATGTTTTACACGTGGCGCTAATATGTGTAATAAAATATCTAAATCATGTACATTTACTGAAACAAACGTGATTTAAAATGAAATGATGCTGAATTAAATGTTATTTTACTCATGTATCGTTCGGTTCCTTCAGTTCTGACTGCCAAGCTAGGGGGCGCGATAATACAATTCGGCTGCCGAGCACACGAAGAAGAAGGAGAGGGGGCGGGACTTCCGAGTGAAGCCGAAAAACACCGAGGCGCCAAAATCGAAAAATACTTTACCGTCAGAGGGGAGAAACAACAAACCAACGGCTCGTCGGTGCCGTTTAACTGCACCAGTCACTGATTATCTGTGTAATAAAGACTCTGAAGTGAAAATGGAGACGACCACACGGTTCTTCTCGAAGCTGAGGAAGCTGGCGCTGACTCTGGAGTCGGAAACGGCCGAACTCCAGCACTCTTTTGAAAACCGTAACAACGACGATGACAGCGGTGAGTGACACACCGAGAAACGAGCTGGTGCTAAGCAAAGTAACATCAGTTAGCGAGCTAAAACATGACATTACGAGTTGTTTCTTATTCCAGAAGCCACTGCTAAAGCGATGCGAGCCTACCACGAACTGAACTGTGAGGTCGGGACCCTGAAGGTATGATGATGATGATGGTGATGTCCGGCTGGAAACTGTCCAACAAGCTATGTTCATTAATCTGGCATTTAACGATTAACAACATATAAGTGGGGGGGGGTTACTTCCATCTTTTACAGTCTGTCCATCTTTTAAAGACATTTATGTAAAATATCATATTGCATATAATGGACTGTGGTCTGTGGTCATACAGGGGCAGATCCAGGGTCAGTTGGCTCAGCAGAGAGCACAGGAGAACGAGGTGAGCAACCTCATCAAGGCCTGCAGAGTGATGGAGCAGAAGGTGACTAAAGACATCCAGATACTGAGAGATCACTGGGAGAAATACGGCTACAAAGCTCCCAGAGACAGCCAGAGACCAGCCGGTAAGTGTTAGAGAGGGGGGGGTGATGCAGACAGTAAAAAAAGTTTCTGTGACTACTGACCAACTGACCCCGTGTCCTCCTAGCCACAATGTTTATGTTGATGTTTGGAGGAGAATTGATACTTATGTTTCTGTTTTTTGTTTTTCTGTATTGGTCTGACCTGTACTGAACTTTATGATCTCAAACTTTAGTTAAACCAGGTCTGCAGCAGGTTTAAGTAGAAACTGACAGACAGACAGAGCAGCAGCCACATTTCACCACAGGAACCAAAAAGTCCTCAAAATGTCTTTTTCATTGTGACTTTCTTTTCTGCAGACGACACAAGTCAGGAGTCAGAGTCTGAGGATCAACTAGCTGATGAGAATGACAATAGGTCAGCAGAGGAGGAAGAAGAGGAGGGAGGCCAGGAGGAGGCTGGGGATGCTCACTCTTCTTCACCTGTTAAAATTGGACCGCCGCCCGTCATTGACGTGCTGCGAACCCCACAGCTTTCTGACTTTGGTCTGTCTGAGATCCAGATCAAGAGAGCAGTGGCTGGAGCTAAGTGGTCTGAAGCGCCCCCCATGCCTGAGATCAGCCTCCCTCACCCCTCACTCAACACGCCTGCACCTCCACCCATGCCCATAACCCCTAAATGTGCCCTGAGGATGGACGATGACGAGCTGCAGACGCCCCAGATGAACGACTTTGGCATCACAGAGGACACCATGTTCCTGAACAACGACTTCACCATGGATCTCTTCAGGAAGAACGCTCAAAAGCCCCAAAGGTAGAATTTAGTCACATACTAACCTGTATACAGTATATGATCTTTATTGACCTCTGATGGCAGCATGCAGGAATTGCAGCAGTGCAGCCAGAGGTCTCTCAGGAGTCCACTTACTGTTTATTGCTGCTCCATGAGTGTCCTCTGTTTTCACAGAGCATCAGAAGACAAACCTGTAGCACCAGTCGACTCTCTGAAGGAGAGTTTGCAGACAAACGGTATGAAACTACATTTACTACCATCTTTAACTTTACCTGATTTTCCTGTGAATTGTTTTTGTCCTGTGTTCTTACTTCCTTTTCCAAGGTGATGAATAAGAATATTAATCTTTTTTTCCTGCTGTTTCTCTGTATGATAAATGATTGTCTAAAATGTAGAAGAACTACTAATAAATTTACTAAAACACCTTTTTCTTCCTTGTTTCTGTTCTCTCCTTGAATCGCAGTGCTGTCAGCAGAGAATCTGGAGTCCCCTGAACCCCCTGTGTTTTGTACCCCGGGGTTCAAGATCAAAAAGACAAACGGTCAGTGCACTCCAGCTGCACAAAGCAGGGATGACCCAGAATCCCCTGATCGCCCTGGAAACCTGGCTGCCACCCCTGAGGTGCCAGCGTTTCAGACCCCATACCTGAACCGACTGGTCAGCACAAAGAAGGTACAAAGACTTTTAGTTTGTTTGGCTTTTATCACAGCCAGTATCTCTGCTGTGCTTTCAGACTGACTGAACATGTGAACTCTCAGTTCAGAGTTTGAGCCTCTTACTTGTGTTCACAGAGCACACAGCCACCTGAGCCGATCACCATGCAAGCAGACGATGACAGCCACACCTTCCACCTCCCAACGCCTCCTCGCAATGGAGCAGCCAGCTCCAAGCGCTCCTGGGAGTACAACGTGCCAGAGATCTCCGTGCTGGGTGTGGAGGACAAGCAGATGCCAGAGATGCCAAACCTGGAGTCTGATTTGGGAAATTCTCTACGAAGTGTAAGTTTTTACATGATAATAAACAATATACATAAAGTTATTTACATACCATGATGGTAAGTGCACATGGAAGACAAAATGAAAGAGATCGTTTTAGTATTAAAACATATCTAAAAGTATAATTTTATCAGAAAAGATGAGAGGATTTTTTTCTGATTTACTTTTCAGATCTGTGCCGTGAAATAAAAACTACACAAGAGGATAACTTTGAGTCTCTCTGTTTAATGCTTGTCTTGTTTTCGCTCCCAGAGAAGTGCAAAAATCCCAAAGAAGATAAGTGAGCGTGAGGAAGTGACCAAGGAGCTCACAGTCAACAGTCTGAATCTGGACAGTCCCACCCAGGACTTCAGCTTGGGCACAGCCTGCATCAGGATGGACTACCAAGATCCCAGCACCCCAGAGATGCCCGACCTCAGCTCTGTTACACAGGAAATCTGTAAAGTACGTTGTTGATTCTTATAAACAGCACATTTTACACTTACTGAAAAGACCACAACCATAGTGTTGTATAAGCTGACAACAAAACCTTTGTGTACTTTTGTCCATTTTATTTAACTTATGTTTCAGACTCAGTTGAAGAAGCTTGAAGCAGCCATTGTTCGCCAAAAGGTTCAACCAGAAAAACACAGAAACAGGTAAAGTACACTAAGGGATGTTGTATCATTTATTTCCAATAGATTTAGGAGCCTGTAGTTTTTGATACCAGTAGTAGTTTTAATACAAACATGTCTTCTCCCACAGGTCTGTGAGTCTCCCTGTGGTGTCGGAGAGTGAATTTCAGAGTTTACCCAGCTACCTGAGGCAGATGAATCTGCACAACCTCAACCAGGTCGTCCACAACATCAACAAATTCTCAGCAGAGTTTCAAGGTGAGAGAAATAATCAAAATATATCCTATAAATATCTGCATTATTTTGCCATTTCTCAAGCTGTGTAGTGTGATTTAATAACCTTTATTTTAACATCAAACACTCACTGTGTAGCACCAATAAAAATCATCATAACGTGGTACATTTAACAGTTAAATCACATCTGTAATCTGTTGCTGGTCTGTGGCGCCCTCTGCAGGAGAGAAGATAGAGTTTCAGATCGAGGAGTTGAGGAGGATCGGCAACGTTGGAGCCAAGACCCCCATATACCTCCTCTGTCTGACTGAGCTCAAGAGGCTGGAGCATGTGGGAGGAGCCAGAAACACCTCCGTTTACAAACTGATCACACGCACCTAACGGTTGGAGAACGTGCACGTCCATTCAGAAAACAGGCTCACTAACATTTGTCTTTTTTATTTACATTGTAAATACACACAGTCAACTGGACTTCAATGATTTGATGGATATGAATATAAACTGAGTTGTATATAATAAACAAAACACATTTCTGCACACTACATGGAATTGAGCTCTCCAGAGACTTTTAAACATTTAAAATTCTTGGTTATTACAAAATGCCTAACTAATGATGGAAACAGATGGAAACAGAAGAGCAGTATTAACTTGCCTTCTGCTCTCCAGCATTATTAGTTTAGACCAAAACAGATGACTGTGTGATGTGGTGTCAAGATTTTCCTTTATTGCATTGATCTATAAAAACTCGTATCATAGTGGCTGTTTCAATTCCAAGTTAATCAAATGACTAAAAAAGAAATGCAAAGTGATGACACACACATGCAAAACATCTTCAAGATCACCACAAAGAGGAAATGGAAACGGAGACTGAACCTAAAAGACTAAAACAACTACAAAGAGATGTAAAATGACCTCAAGAGGCATAAGACCACTACAGTGAGATGCAAAAGGTTCAAAAATGACAAACAAGAAATGCAAAATGATCTTGATGAGGCACAAAAGGACTACACAGAGATGCAAAACAGTAGTGGACAACACAATGTTTTTCGTATTAATACTCCAGAGGACGGAAAGTTGTGGGATTCCTATTGGGAAAGAACTGGAGTGGAGTTAATAATGTTCCTGTTTAGGAACAGGAAGGTGAAAAGTAAACCAGACGTCCACCTGGGAGTCACTCTCCTGCACTCAACAGTGGGCCAGTTTGGCTCTGTGAGTGACAGCCAGGTGATGTGTAGCACTACCGCCATGTTATCATTGATTGTACTCCCAAGTTTGATAAACGCAGGAAAACAGAATGATAGTAGATAAAGTCAGTTATAAATTAAAGATGGTTGAGTTAACAGTAAGTCGGGCGCTTTCTACGGTTATTTGTTTATCTTATTTGCCTCCTGTAGCTACAGATACTCCACCTTTCTAATTCTCTCCATCATATTTACATTTATTTGCTAACGTTGCCGACCGTTGGCGTTGTTGTAGCACCGCGTGAGTGAGGATCCCATTTCAGTGACGTTACCACTCAACGGTCCAATCAGAGCGTCGAATGCAAACGACCGTTAATGACGTTACTACCGTTTTTTTTTTTCTTTTTCTTTTTTTCCCACCCTCTCGTCGGCCACCATTTTGGGAGTCAAAACAGCCAACAAACAGCAGCGCACACCTCCACGCTTCTCCGTGGCCTTACTATGGTTCACACATGTGTGGTGGCAGGCTGTAGGAACAGAAGGACCCCGGGCACCACCTTATCTTTCTACCGTTTCCCCCGAGACCCCGAGAGGAAGCAGCGCTGGATAGCTGCTGTGAACAGAGAGGGCTGGGTGCCGAACGACGGCAGTCGGCTGTGTAGTACTCACTTCATCTCAGGTATGGATGCAGCACAACTCCGAAACAGAAAGTGGCACAGTGTTTGTTTTGATCCGAGGCTCATTAACGTTGCTGCAAATCTACAAAGACATTAAATATGCATGAAGATGCCTGTGGAGTTGTGCTTTGATTAAAGTTAATGGGTGTCATATTTTGGTGTAATTACAATTGATTAAGGCGTTAATGTCATTATTGTCTACATGATCAAGTTATGTCCATTATCTGTTTCGTATTATCCATTAGCTCTCTTAAGTTACAGAAACCAGCTCGACATCTGAAATCGACTTTTCGCCAGAAATCTCCAAGGAACGAGTTTCTGTTATTTTCTACAGAAAACAAAATGTGTGCAATTGAGAAACTTTGATTCATGTGAACACGAACATTGATACTGAACGAAATGCAGAACATCGACTCGTATTTCTTGTATTATTCTTGTTTTATGTCATTAGTAAAGTCTATTTAGTAAATACTTACAAGAAAAAAGGAGCATAATGTTATAATCTATTAATCTACAGATTCAATTCCCAATTAATTGATTGTTTGATTTGTTTGTAATCTGTCCAAAAAGTAATAATAACAAAAAAAAAAGCCTGGTATAGTTTCATTCAGCCCAGAATGATGTCAAATTTAGTTTAATTTAGTTACAACAAAGAAAATCATTAAATCTATACATTTAAAGATCACCAACCAGCAAATGTTTGATTGACTGAATGGAAAGAATAGGTGCCGGTTAATAATCTGGCTATTGATTAAGGTCAGTTACCATGTATGAAGGAAACAGATCAGAGTTGGAAAATAGTACCCTGTGTTATTTTGCACATCTGTTTGTTCTGCAAATTTATTCAGTCCAATATCTGCATGTTGTTCAAAAAGAAAAAAGAAACTTAAATAAATGCATTAGCTTTGAATAAAGCCAGAACAGGGACTGCAATGTCTTGGTCCTGCTATGATTGACTTATTATCATACTACTGCACATTTCACCTATTATTTGCCATGACAACAGGCCCTAAATTGTCGCATACACAGACAAGAAACTTCATTAGTCCGATCCCGAACCTAACCCTAAAAATCAGTTACTCTGTCAGCCATTGTCAAACTGCTCACGTCGGTCTTTTTGTGTTGGACAATGTACCAGCTCAGGCAGGGGAAAAAAAAAAACATGGCTGCTTGCCCACTACAATTTGTCCTCAAAGTCTACTGACTAAACTAATCTGCTACTGGGGGAAGTGCCATAACCAGACTGTGATGTTTTTAAGATTTACCACCACTGCCTCTGTTTTCTCACATGCAGGTAAACAGGTGAAGAATCCACGTTCGCCAGATTATGTTCCTTCTGTGTTCACGGCAGCTCCCTTATCCCCAGAGATGAAGGAACCAGGTGCCTTGGAGATCCTGGACAAGCAGGAGGCTCGTGTGGAGGCGGCCAACGCTCTGCTGTTCTTGCAGGGCCAGGGCAGATCCGCGGTGGGGGACCGGGGCCAGGAAGAGCATCCAGAGGAGAGGGAGCCGGAGGCGGCGGTGGAGGAAAGTGCATCCTCGTCCATCAGCACCGATGACGATGATGAGGATGATGATGAATCTGTGAGTGACAGCAAGAAAGGAAAGTTTGCTCAGACGTCCGAGGCACCTGTAAACTTTGACGACATCCTGAAAGCCCTGAGGAAGGAGAACCAGGCCCTCAGGGAGTCTGTGGAGAAAATGTCCCTCACTGAGAACTCCTTGAGGAACGATGCGGAGAAAGTAAAGTTTTACACAGGTTTACCAAACTACTTTGTCCTGGAGACGGTCATGTGGCTGCTGGCACCTCACATGGACGGGATGAAGAACGTGAAGCTCTCCAAGTTCCAGCAGCTGCTGCTGACGCTGATGCGACTCCGCCTGGACCTCCGCAACCAAGACCTGGCCTACCGCTTCGGCGTGAAAGTCGGCACCGTGACCAGAACAGTGCACCGGATGGTCAACATCATGTCCTCCACTCTGGTGCCCACAGCCGTCTTTTGGCCCTCGAGAGCCGAGCTCCGGAAGAACCTGCCGGCGGCTCTGCGCACCTGCCACCCTGACTGCGCTGTCATCATAGACTGCTTCACGGTGCCCTTTGAGGAGCCGGTTTCCCGGGGCAACCAGCAGCAACAGCAGCAGCAGCAGCAGCAGAGGGTGGTGCACACGTCTCAGGAGATGGGGACAAGCTATAATGTGTTGAAGTATTTGATCGGTGTGGCTCCGCAAGGTGTTGTCACCTTCGTGTCCAGGGGCGTGCTGGGAAACGTCAGTGACAAGAGCCTGGCCGAGGGCTGTGGATTTCTCTGCAAGCTTCTCCCGGGAGACATCGTGTTGGCGAGTCGCAATCTGGACATCGCAGAGTCTGTGGCTGCTCGCGGAGCCCTGTTTAAAATTGCTGGCAGCTACCAAGGAGAGGGCTACGGCAGCTCAGAGGGCTCATCGCTGGCCGATGCTTCCTCTGAGACATTGAGTGTGCAGAGGCATGTGGAGAGGGTGATCTCCATGGTGAAGCAGAGGTACGCCATGCTCACGGGCCCTGTGGAGAGCCCCTTCACCACGGCCTCCGAGCGCACGTCGAACCTCTCGACCTTTGATAAGATTGTGCAAGTTGCCTGTGCCTTAAACAACCTGTGCATCTCTGCTGCTCCACTCGAGTGATTCATACACAAATGCCTAGTGCTCCTTAATGCTGGTCGGGCACTTCAGTTCCCTTTACTGCTTTGGACCTTATTCCATGTTCTTCCATTACACCCCTGTGTTAACACTACATGAGTACTACAGAAATCCATTCATGTTTGATTCTCACCTGATGTGAATGCGACTCCCTGTTATCTAGGCCAGTTTATACTTGGAAATAGGAGCATGTCTCCCCAATCCAGAAACCACATTGCTGAGAAGTGATGTCATTAATTTATGCAACTCGACTGACAAAGAAATACAGTACAGAATGACAGCTGTGTGAGCAAGATGTAACTTTAAATTTGTTTGTAAACACTGAGGTATATAAACTTGAGTCTGGGTGGTGCGGCCAGTGTTCCCACACTAGAGTCATGCAAGAGTCTGCACCTTTTTTTTTTTTGCTTCTCTTCATTGACACCAAACACTAGAGCAGCTGATGTCGCTGCTTATCCTCTCCCTCTGTTGCAGAAAGAGGGTTTGTTGGTTAAACCAGCTGTCGCTTTCCCTGCTTATAAATCAAGAACGGTACATAACGCAACACCAAAAACATACAACATGTGAAAATAACAACATTAGCATGCTTAGTAGATTTTCAGGGAAAGAAACATGCCATCATTAGTGAGTTTGAACAACAGAGAACAATCACCACAGGACGATGAGTCTGGTGTTAATTTATGTGCTGTGTTCTCTGGCTTTGAACACGCAGCTCATTTGTGTGGGTTTTGGACTGAACCTCCCTGGTTGACCACACATGTTGGAATGGCAGATGTCCTGTCAAACAGGAACTTCATTGGTACAGATGATTTTCACAGAGAATAAACAGCCCTCCCTGCAGAAACTTACTGAAACGGACCAAAAAACATAAACAGTTTGCACCACGGGTCAGTATTTACTATAATGCAGCACATGTGTCGAGGCCAGGTGGATGCTTGTCCGCTCAGCGGTTCCAAACTGGGGCTGTACGATTAACAATGATGTCAGGATTTACCACGCCACGCCAGTGTTTAACAACATATATGATGGTAGACGGCTCCACCTTTGTGCTTAATGCAAAGTTTGAGATGTCTAAGCAGGACAAACTCATGACGTGGCCACGGAGGAGGAGAAATCACTTCTGTACTTAAATTAAGCTCTGTTCTCCTTTTTACATGCCTCTGCAATTCTCCCCAGTCATACTCAATCAAAGGATCATTACAAGTGATTGGAAGACAAGCTGTTATGAAAGGGAAGATTTCCCCCGAGGCCACCAGCGTCGGTTGTGTGTTGTTAAACACTGAAGTGCTGCTGACGAGCTTTAATTAACAGTTTGTTCGGCTGAGCGTGACGACTCTGCAGCGCTCGCAGAATGTGTGCAAATACGTGGTGTTTTTTTTTTTTTATTTGTGACAGATTAATTCTCAGCGGCTTTGTTCAGCATCTTCTGTTCTAATTGATTGTCACCATGTTGAACCC
Source organism: Caranx ignobilis (assembly GCA_021432705.1). Lineage (NCBI taxonomy): Eukaryota > Metazoa > Chordata > Actinopteri > Carangiformes > Carangidae > Caranx > Caranx ignobilis. Next base: position 4,316,830 of record MU269983.1, on the reverse strand, counting down.
CATGAGTACATACCACAGAAATGCTTGTGTCAGAGCGCAGGGGCCCCGAGGCTGCGTTCAACAAAGGGAACCAGCCACTGAGAAGTGTTTTTTTTTTTCCATCGGTTTAACATCAGATAGGCTTTACATGTAATCATATGAACTGAAACATATGTTTTGTCATACTGTGTATCATAACAAGAGCCTGCTTGTTGAAATGCATCTTCTGTTGTCCTACATTGCTGGTGCCTTAGTTTGTAAAGATCAGTCTGCGTTTTTCTATGGATATTTATTTTTGCATCCGCTTTAACCCCCTTGAGCTAAATGTGCATAAACAGTCAGCTCTTGAGTATAAAGCATCCTTTATCATTACTCCCTCAGCTTTATGTATGTGTGTGTGTGTGTGTGTGTACATTAAGAAATGGTCCCATTCATTTCTGTAGTGTTTTATTCCTGCTTCTGCCATTTAATGTGTATAAACTTCAAATGATGTCAAGTAATTATACATCAGTTATCAGCGTGGCTCTTTAAGAGAGAGGTTTTGAAAGATTAAACATTGCATCAGAGGTTCATGAAATTAATTGGAGAAGGTGTTTCTAATAACTGAGATTAAGCCGAAGCTGGTTCTGGTGCCAGGAGTCGGTTTCATGAGCAGTATGTGTGTGTGTGTGTGTGATAAAAAAAAACATGAAACTGTCATTTTTCTCCACCCGCGATGTCTTTTATTTTGTGGTTTTCTTCCATTTACTCCAAACAAACCAGATACATGAATTAATCAGCTCTCATAAAACTTTGAAAATGATGTTGAAATAATTATTTATTGTAGCAGTTGTATCTTCTGTAAGACACGCGCTCAAGTCTTTTACTGACCAAACTGATTACTGCAAACCGGTGAAGATGAGACGACGGCGTTTACACTGAGAGCAATCATCTGAAAGTCCAATTACGACATTGGCCTTCCTTGAATTCTCTTATTTTATTTACCCCTGTCGTCGCCTCTGTGCTAATTCAATTCAGCTTTATTTACATGGCACCGAATCAAATCATACATCACGTCAGTGCACTTAACAGAGTAAGTTTGAGTTCAGACAGAGGCGGGAAGAACAGCTGTAGTCTATAGACTGTTGTATTCACCAGTTGTTATGATGGTAATAATTATAGTGATACTTACAGGTAACTGTAGACGTAACTGAGGGATGGTTCAAGGCTCACCTGAGCATCTCACCAGCAGCTGGACATCCTGATAAAACTGAATTGTAGCAGAGATAACAAATGTTTGGGCTAGTTCAGATTTTACAACATGTGTTCACAGTCTGTCCCGAGACTTGTTTTTCGTGTGTGAATTAAAGGACAAGGTCAAAAATGTTGCCAAGGAAACATCAATCGAACTATCTACAATGATTAGATAATGTTCATCTGAGGTGTTAAGAGCCAGATAAAGTAAAACATTACAGGTCACCAGGGCCTGAAGATTCACTACCTTCGTAGATAAATACAGCTGGATGTTTGGATTTCCTTCAGCAGGAACAACACAATCCTTCATTCGGCCTTCATGAATGGGAGGGTGATTTTGGCCAGTGTTCAGGTTTAACTCCTCTAAAATAAACACAGCTTAAAAATAACATGTTCAGAGACAATCTGTGGTTCTTATGAACTCTTTCCCACCCCCGAAGCTACCTATCTTCGCTCCTCACCTCTTACTGCACTTCTATTGTCATACAGTTTGCCTTTGCTGTTTTGGATGCATGTGCTGCCACGATGTGTGACCTCTAAAGATTTAATTCCCTCGGTTGTTCTTCATTATTGCCTCTGTGACTGAAAAATTAAAGTTTGGAAAATGCAACTGAAGACTTTCTCTCTCCCCCCTAATATGTGTGTCCGGGTACATTTAGTAAGTTTTGTGGAGTATGTGCTGTCCTCTGTGTGTGTTAGAGAGATTGTGATAGCAGAGTATGTGCCTTTATTTGCTTTAACACTGATTCATGGCCTCTGGCTCATTAGTAAGGATTCCTTCCCAAAGCCAGAGAGGAGTGACTGAGTTATGTGCTGATTTTTATTTATTTATTTATTAGAGAAATGCATTGGAGGAAGCCCCGCCTAGAATATGTGCGGTCAGAGAGGAGGGAAAAGTAAGATCTCTCACTCTGTTTGCTTTTCAAAGTCACTGTATGTGTTAAGAGGTTCACCCACTAGCACTCACTAGCTACTCCAGGATTTTCACCAACATTTACTCAGCTACAAACAGAAACTTGATTGTGCCAATTAGTTTTATCCTCCTTAAAAAGTCAATCTGAAATCATCCAGTTTCAGTCAAAACAGAACCTATTAGTCACCTATTCAATTAGTCATTCTACAGAAATTATTTTCACAGGTCAAAAGTTATCCAAATTATTTATAAAACTAAGTTATGTACATTTACAATATCTGCGCTTCTCCAACAAACTGTTTTCCCTGTTATATGGAGCCAAGGAAGTAATATCAGAACTCCCCCTTCGACGCCATCGCCATCTTGCCTGTACTTTGCCCAACTTCCGACTGACAGAAAAATGGGAGGGACGTGTGTGGAGCTTAGGTTTTACTTGTTGTTGAATTATTTCTGTAGTAAAGTCATTCATTTTCACTGGATTTTCACTAGACTGTAAATAAAGATGAACGTTAGCCTGTATGACATCATCTACAGATTTCTAAAAGTGTTTTGAGGCAGAGTGAGCTCTTCTGTCAGCCATCTTGCCAGAACATTTCTTTGCCGATCTTAAGTCTGATTTCTTCTGTCGTAGTTAGTATTTTTAACATGGAAGTCTAACTGGGGGGAGACTGATTTTTAAAACAGACAAAGAAGTGCAGTTTCTAATTACTTCCGCGATGGCTTCTTTTCGTTCAACCTTCCAGTTTCGCCGCTTAGACTCAAACATACCAACCCGGACTGGAGCCGCCGAGTGGCCTCCTGTCTGTGATAGACGATCTTCGGCCCCGTGCTGACGTAGGTCGGTCCCTCACGTGACCTGTGGAATGTTAACAATGCAGCGAGTGTCCAACTTTGTGCTGCATTTCTGATCCTGCCTGGAGTCTGGGGAGAAAATGGAGGCTCATTTCATCACATTCACCCAGCTCCTCCGTCTTCACTGAGCCCACTCGGGCCGTGTCTCCGCGCTCGACAGGCGAGGAACGGACTTTTCAAAGTCGCCGTTTGACCGGATTCACTCTCCAAATCTGAGTTATTCTCGCTACTTCTATCACATGGTAAGTTGAGAGTTACCTTTTTTGGGGAGGGGAGTGGTGGTGGTGGTGGGACTTATTTCCACGACTTGTTGCTAAGGGGGGGGGGGAAGAGAAAGTTCCCGTCACGCGTGTGTTAAAGTTGAGAGGGGAAACAAGAAAACAGTCTTTCTGCAATGGGGCAAGTTTTCTGGTGTTGCCCCCCTCTCATCTGCCCCTGCCCCTGAGCCTGGGACACCGTTAAGAAGGCCACAGGACGTTAAAACAGGGGTTTCCTCTCGCCTTCACATCCACGGGGCCTCAGTGCAAAGACTGTAAACTACAAAGACACCATTTTGTAACGGTTTTAAAACTTTTGTACAAACACGGAGAGCAAATTTCACAACCGAATAGTCTCTTGTACAAACCTTTAGCCCCTGCTGATAATTTATAGTAATTACAGTTATGCTGAAATTGCCTTTTTTTTTTTTTTTTTTTTTGCAAGTGGCCCCTAAATCCTCTGAATCACAGCACAGGGGATCCAGGGACAATCAACATATGTATGTGTTGCTGTGATTTCAGTGTTTTTAGTGGAGTTTAAAGAGCAGGACTGTGTGTGTGTGTGTGTTTGTGTGTGTGTGCACACACCTATGTGACATGTCTCCCAATGAACCCTGAAATCATTGATCCCTGTCATAAGATTCACAGACGATCTGATGGAGGGGACATGTTGTGACTGTTGGCATCAAATGGGACAATGACTCAGATTTGTATTTGTTTTGAATGTGCAATTTCTCCAGTTTGGCACTGATGCAACCATGTGTTTCATTCAGGTGTGTTACCACACACACACACACTCTGCATTTCTGCTTACACACTTTAATGCCATTTTCCAGCTTTGTTGTCTCTTCTCCATTCAGGTGTTTTAAGGATGCAAGCCAGGGTATTGTAAAGTATATTTCCTAAGGTTGAAGGTTTACAACAACAACAACAACGACAACAAAGAAAACCACTTCGACCTGTTGCACCTCAGCTGTGATGGTGTCGTCAGGTATCAGGCCACAGCTGGGTTTGATTCTGTCAGGCAGAGAGGAGGCATCTGTCAGGGAAGAACCACAGGGATGACTGCAGTGGGAAATCACCACTGGACTGCAAACAGATGCTGGCAGATGTTGGCTGTGGCCATTCAAGCTGTGTTGTGTTTTGTCGTGCACCAGCAGGTTAACCAGTCCTGCTCTGAGCAACAAGCTGGGTGGTAAACGCTGAAGTAGGTTACGAGGGAAATTTGGCTGGATGCAGTTTTGGTTGCGTGTGTTCTGAGCGATCGATGACCATGGCGGGCTGTCGACGTGTCGTGCGTATAAAGGATGTTTTGAATGCAGAAGTTGGACTTGATTGGCTCAGATCACAGGGTTTCTGCTGCTGAACCTGTCTATGGAAAATGTGAGTTTATACACAGGAGAATTGCAAAACATAGAAATAAAATAAAACAGTGTTTCCAGGGGGAGTTAGTTACCACTTTGAGCTTTCTGCTCATCGATGACAGCTTTCCTTTTTGTTTGTATGAATATGATATGGAGGATGCAGCTCCCCTGAGTGCATCTCTCAGTCACTGTGTCCATATAGAAGGAGCTCCACGGTTCACATGGAGTTTGACATAATATGCATGGAGACCAGGCGGTCCAACCTACCCTGCCTTGTTTTTTAGACTGTTATTTGTTGTTTAGTAACAATTGTATATATTTTGTATTTTGTATTCGTGTTTCCACGTTTCCTTGGAGCTCGTTGTCAGTTTTGTTTTGAAAAATGCTATATTACTCACTTATCCCTGCTGTCCATCAAATCTGTCGGCTGCATTGGCTTCGCAGTTGCCAACAATGAAGGTCTGCTCTTTCTCTCCTGGCCCGTAATTTGCCAAATGGAGCAGAGACATTACTGTGCAGATTCTCCCAGATCCATCAAACGGCGTGGACATAATCTGGGCAGCACCGATAAAGTCTGGCAGCAGCCGGAAAGGTTCAGACGTTAAACTGTGATCGATTGTGCTGAATAGTAATAAAAAAAAAAAAAAAAAAAAAAACGACATATTCCTTCCTTCAAAATATTGTCAAAATGGACAAATAACTCAACAACAGTAGAAGTACAGCATGTTTTGGCAAAGGACAGGAGCTGAGGTAGAGATATGATGGACACTACCCTGAACCTGGATCCTCTTTAAGCTTTAAAATGATCTAAGTAAACATTTTTTTTATTCTTCAAGACTTTAAAAGCCAAATATCTTGTGGAAAATGTGTCTTTTTCCAAAAAGACGTTTCCCCCACCTCCCACTTCATTGCACACAGAGACGACATCTAGTGGCTGCTCAAGGAAGTGCACCTTAAAGTCACTGGCTTTGACTTTCAGGTGAATATCTGTTTTCTCAGCACTTGAAAGTATCTGTTGAAGGCACAAATGTTTCACTTGATTCCCATGAAAATCAGCTTCGTTATGGAGTGACTTTTTTTTTGAAAACGTTGCCGCGGGGGTAGGACCCGCGTGTCGTCCAGTTCAGAGTCAGAGGTTCTGTCTGGAGTCGGGTCGAAGTCGAGACGAGGTTTAGATGTGTGCTGATGAAGGTTGTTACATATGCTGTGTTTATGAGGTGTGGTTTTCTGCAGAAATATGTCTACGGTTGGACCGGCTCCAAGCGCCTTCCCACAGCCTATTTCCAGAGGGAGATCATCCATAGGCCCTTTTTTTGGGTTTATTTTGGTCAGCGTAGACTGTCCCATGATTCAGCCGTGGTATGAGTTTACTTGTAGTTACTTGTGGAATGGCATGCTCATTGGTCGGACACGGCGCCTAAAGCATTACAGGAATGGAGGCAAGAGATCCCAGAGATGGGGCAACATTTATGCAGCCTGGCCCCACCCTAACCCCCCCCCCCCACCCCCACCAACGCCTCTCACCAATATAAAAAAAACAAGTTTCAGTCTATACAAAGTGTTATCTGTACAAACAGTGAGTGCTGTGTCTTTCTTAAAAGTGGCCCTAAGGGATGAAGGGAGTGAGGGGGGGGTTGCAGTTCAACAGCTCCTTATGTTTGGCTACTCTGGTGTGAAAGCCATGATCCCAATCTTCATCTACAGCTACTGGATAGAAGCTTTTTTATTTCATAGAGTATAAAGATATGGTGAATGTATGAAAAATCACATTTACTAATCAGATTCATTTTAATGTAATGAGCCATTTTATACCTTGAATACACCGAATACCCCGAGTAAGCCATGTTTTCAACTCAGTTTGGCCTGGTGGATACCTCCAAATGAAGAAGAAGGTGGCGTCAGTCAGAGGTGTAGCATGTACAACACTTTTCCAATTGTACTGCACAGTTTCCACATTCACCCGATAAAACACAGCGAAATGATTGATGTGAAAACAAAGGAATGCGACTTCTTCTGGTCCTTTATGATTGATGAGCTAATTATTCCAACATACATTAGCAATCAAATAAATGTTACACAGTTGGACAGAAAGCAGGGTTAGTCATTATTATTGGCAGCTGGAAACAATGTTAATAACCAGTTATCAACAATAACTGGCATAAATTGATAAGTTCATAGTTACTTATGACGTACTCTTGGATGTGTTCCCAGCGTTGACGGATCTATGGCGGGCTGCATGAACTGGTTTATACAGCAACTTCAACTTAGCTTGCTTGCATTCATTTAGCTATCAGTACTGGACAAAACCAGAAATTGGACAAGTCCAAAAGTGGGCGGGGCACACAGCAGGCTAACGGCACACCTCACCTAAAGAGCTGTCACGTCTGGACAAATCACCAGATTCAGTATATCACTGTACCACCTGAAGTTTGCTAACAGTTATCCCAGCTGTTGCTAGTGATTCAGACATAACCATGAGTTGTATTGGCTAGACATTTTAAAACAACTGGACGGTTTCCGGCCCTCGTTAACTAGGCGTGGTGTCAGAACGAAAGGCTTTGTAATTTTCTGGAGGAAACGCCTTCAGCTCATCAGTTACTGTCATGTGTCAGGATGATCACGGGTCAATTTCTTGAACTAATCCACCTGTCAGTCACATCTTTTGAAATACAGTCAAGTCCATTCAAATGTTTTATTGCTTAAGTAAATAGTCAAACCAGCAGACTAGATTGTAAAACCACACACCAAGTCGAAACCTGCCAGAATGAGACTTTATCTGGCAGGTTTTCCATGATGGTAACAAACCAGATATCTGGAGACTAGACATCACCTGCCAGCCAAATGGAAATCTCCAAAAATATTCATAAAGTGTGCGAGCTGCTTGGTTGGACAGGAAACCGACCAGCCTGTCAGTTTCAGGTGACTTCTGACAAGATGTATTGCTTGGCTTGGAAAGCGAGAGTGAGTGGAATCGAAACGACATCAAGACAACGCCACTAGATCTAGACGGAGGATGCAAAAATATAGGATCTTCTTTCCCTTCATCATCTGTCCAGTGGTTTGGTTTTGTCAGTTTCGTTCAATCTCTGAAATACAAGCCAACTGACTAATATTAACAAACAAAACAACTACTACGAGGATCCACGATGCCAGAGATGCCATGATTCACAATCCCCAGAAGATGAACCCTACTGACTTTAGTGACCCAACGTGTTCAGCCGTATTGTCTTAGTATCTGGTAAAATGTCTCAACAACCTTCAGATTCAATGCCATGACTTGTCCCACAGACAATGATGTCCCCCTCAGGATGAGCTGTAAAAACTTTGCCCTTCCCTTTAACTTTTAAAGAAGCACCATCATTGGGTCAAAACGGCCGGTGTTATTTTTCCGTCCTGGCAAAAGTAAATCCCTGCTGGACACTGAATCTTTGTCATTTTTTGACAAAGTGTAAAAATAGGTAAACTTTGCAGATACAGGATGTGGCCTATCAGCAGCCTCGGTACAAAAACACTGGTATCAGCATGGGAGCGTTGGATTCCCAGTTACAGCCAAACACAACTTTTGCCGCAGGCCTTTGTGTGTTTGTTTCAGTCTTTTATCCTCATCATTGTCGATCTCGTTGCCCCCCCCCCCCGGTCCTTCTGGTAAACCGTCCGAACGCCCCACGCCTCATCACGTCTCCCAGACGCACTGTAAGTGTCTCACGTTTGTATCGTCGGCCCTCACGTGAATCTCCTGACAGGAACATGTGCATTTTGTTTCGCACGTCATCCCATCTGCCCTGGAGGAGTAGCGCTGCTGTGGCAGAATGTGGAGTATGTTCGTCCAGATAAGACTTTCAAATGGTGTTAAATGTCTGATCACAGGGGAGCATCGCAGGCCGAGGGGCTGAAGCAGGGAGGGCTCCTGACTTGTTTTGACCCCACGTTGGAGCTCTGCGCTCTCGCAGGGGTGTTTACCGATGACCACGGAGCAGAAGTATGCAGCTATGCAGGGGCCAACTTGTGCAATCACAGCTATGCATTGATGGGGAGCTGAATCTGACTCCCAGGTTGCACTCAGACTGGTCCTACATCATGTTGTTTATGATTTCATGTCAGAAAAATCTACGGCTAGAAATCGGTCAAAATCATGACATCACACTGAAGTAGACCTAGTTTTAAGATAACAGGGCATGTCAGCCAACTTCTGCTGTTCAGTGTCGCCACTGAAAATATGCAGAGCATCAATTTATCTATTGATTTATTGACAGCTGTTTTGATTGTTTATATATTTCTACACGTTTTTTACTTTATTCATAGCACTAGATGTGTGTGAGGACAAATTGCTGTGTGTCCTCCTCATCTCTGCAGTTGAGAGTTGCACAACAAATTCTGTGTATTGAACATGCGGTAACAATAAAGGCATCTTATGCTGTTCTATTCATTTATTTGGCATTACTGCAAAACTGACATGACATGTGGTAACCCATGTAGATAATTGATTAATCGAGATCAATTTCCATTCATTGAATCCTGCAGTTTCATATTTGTTGGGGAAAGAAGTGGCCTGAAGTCTGTAAATTGGTTTAAAAATAAACTAAATATAATGTTTCAGTAGAATTTGAATCCTCTTACATGTGTTGCCCTGCTCCAGGGCTCTGACAGTATTACAACATACAGCGCTACATATTTTATGCATTAACAGAAGTAAGTTTGGCTTTGAATCAACAGCATATTTCAGATTCCAAGGCTTTTACTTTCTGTTGCAACAGGATATTTGGGGTTTTTACATCTTTTATGGTTCCTCTCTTAAGTTAAAAATGAAACTTTCCCATGTTCGTGACGTAAACTGCCCAGTGTTTGCTTTAATTTTAGAAGATAAAAAAAAAACAAAACATCACCACTATGTGTGACCACAGTCTTCATGCTCTGTCTGCATCCCTTCCCTCCCCAGGCGCAGATTGGCAGCATCATGGTTTGGCTCCGCGGTGCCCTCGTGACTGGCTGCATTTCCTGGAATAAGCTGGAACCTGAGCCTTGAAAGCCTCACCATGGAACGCCTGTAGTATCCCCACATCACCTTCACCCAGCCCACCGGCATCGGCAGGAATCACAAACACAAAGAGACACACAAACAAATAAGGGACGCACAGAAGGACGTCCAAATCTGTGCCTTCAATCAGCTGCGGGAGACTCTTTATCTATTTAGGTCAGCCAGCTTGAAGGGGGATCTTTTGGAGGGTGCAGGGGAGTGAGTGCCAGTCTGTGTGTGTGTGTGTGTGTGTGTGTGTGTGTGTGTGTGTCCTTTTAGAGTAGGTGCCTGGCCCTGGGCACCGAGGCCATGAGGCCAAAGACTTTCCCGGCCGCCCCATACGTGGGCAACACGCGCCAGAGGCTTCAGGAGATCAAGGAGGGCCTGAAGCAGCCGGCCAAGCTGGTGAGCCAGGCACTACACGGGGGCAGCTCCCGCTCCGACGGCGGCAGAGGGGCCGACTGCAAGAGCGGGAAAGACACAGCCAGCCGACAGCAGCAGCTCCGACCTCCGCAGAAGTTTAACAACTACCAGAATGCCTTGCGGGAAATCCGCAAGTCGCTCATGCCCTTCGCCAACGAGTCTGGTCCGTCGGGACATCCTGCAGGGGCCGGGGAGGTGAACCGACAGATGCTGCAGGAGCTGGTCAACGCCGGCTGTGATCAGGTGAGTCAGACAGACGAATAGTGTTGAGTGTGTGTGTTTGTATATGTGGGTTTAGTTTAGTTAATGTAATCGAAATTGCAATTTGCAGGAGCTGTAATTTTATTTCTATGAAGGTGAAATGCGACACAGTGTTGTTGTACCAGTGTCCCGTTGCTATAGAGGACAACACATCATATTCTCATGACGTAAAAGGACACGTTGGTTTGGTACAAGACTCAACAAAAGTCACATCAGTTTCGTTTTTGTAAGTGAATATGAAAAGCAAAAATTACCACTGCAGTCGCATGTTGCAGTACCTGCCCATATTATTGCAATACCCTGTTTTAGTTTTAGTCACTGTAGGAATGTGTGACTGTGCTTCATGTGATGCAACTTAAACCGCCCCCTCAGTGTCTCCTGTTGTTTTGGTGCTCTGCAGTGAAGGTTGTAAATTAGTCACTGAAGCTGCTTTGAGGTCGTATTTGATCCACAGACTTTTAAACTGGATTATACGCATACACAAAAAACCCAGCTGAATGTTTCAGCTCGACGGCAATGCGTTGAAAAAATGTGTATAATTGAATTTCTTAAAGAAAATTCCCGAAAAGATAAAGCTGCTTTTTATTAAACAAAAAAAATCTTTGTTTCCTTCAAATCTGAGATTGAAAAATGATTGAATACAAATGTGAGTGGATGAGGGAGAACTCATAAAGATGAAAGACTGATTAAATATTCTCATAAAAATCTAATTTCACGTTTTATATTTTATGTTTTTCCCAACTAGGATCACAGGAAGCAGCTCAGACATTTGGCAGTGATTGACTTGACTTATAAGAAGTGGCTGTATAGTGACTTTTCAGTGGCACGATGTGCGAGACGTTTACGAGAAGAGAGAAAAGGGATGTGTGGTGTGTTATGTGTGTATGTTGGTGTCGTGTGTGTTGTTCTGCTTGACTCTGAAGCCGCTCTGCCTCCTCCTCCTCTTTCACTTAGGAATTTTGTTTAATGAATGCAGTCGAGACTTAGAGCCATAAGCTCTGAGATGCAGCACAATACAAACGCTCCTCGCCAAGTGTACAATGCTGCAATTACATAACACAAAGACCCGAGTGCTGAAATGTTGAAACATCAGGTGGATTTTCCAACTTGGGTTGTTTTGGCGTTTTCTGCATCTCTGTCCCAGCTGAACTGAATGAAAATGCACGAGGAGAACGAGGAGGAAGTGGAGGAGAGTTTCTTTATGCTGAACCTCCAACCCTCAGAGAGCAGGAGTCATGTGGATCCCGTTAATCAGGGGTCACTTCCCTTGAGTTTAAGGAGATACGACCTCAGCATCGAACCCACGACGTGACGCCTCTAAATCTTTTCTCTCATCTCCGGTATTTACAGCTCAGGTTCAGTTATGAACGTTACATCTGCAGGGAGTTGGATTTGTTTTGGTACATGCAGCAGAAATCAGACTGTATGTTGTCAAACACTGGAGTTATGTAAGTGGGCTGGCTACTACAGTTCAATGCACCTGTTACACAGTTGTGTGCGTGTTTGGACAGAAGTTGTTGTCCTTGCATCAGGGATAAAACCAGCCTTATGTAAACGACTTTGAAGCAATATTTGAGTAAAGGTACAAGTGTCTTTCGTAGAAGTCAAAGTCGTGTTTTTGAATATTACTCAAGTAAAAGTCTGTACTTTACTTGTTGTGGCTTCCTTATGTAATGTTCAGGGTTCTTGCACCTTCTTCGACACCAGATTTAAAGACTTTTTCATGATTTTCCAGGATTCAAGGACCAAACTCAGCGTAGTTACACATTTCACTTCATCTGGTAGAAAGAACCTTTAATTCAACGTATGAAAACTAGTCGAACGTACGTTGAGCGGGTGTGTAACATGGTCGTGATCGCCACTTAAGTCGTGGTCGTCTTTTACTGTAGCTGTAATGTTGGCAGCAGGTTCTTCCATCATGGACTCCGAACTTCTTCCTCTTCTTTGGTTTTGTAAATAACATAGTGAAGTATGTGAATATTGTCCTCAACACAGTAACCAAGTATTTGAACTTTAAAGTTGTCAACAGCAGTGACAGCGTGGGGGATGTTGAGCTGTGTGAGAACATATGAACCAGAAAGTCCAGTTTGAAAGGTTATTAAATGCCGCCATGTCAAGGTTTATCATCGTGCAGGACTCTCTGAATACAAACCAGGATGTCTGAAGTTTTTTTTTTGTCAGCTGCCAAACTTTCAGTTGCATTGTTCAGTTTATCCTCCTTGATTTCTGTAAATGGAGGAAAGTTTCAGGGGCAGCCAGACGATAAAATCCACAGCATGTCATCACAAAATGCAGCCGGTCTAGTTTCAGAACGGACCGGTACATGAGTGGTTAACGGGCTGGACGAGGCCGGGCCCTGTGATGGAGCTCGGCATGTGAAGAATGCTGCGCTCAAGCCCATGCACAGCTCTGTGGAGAAATCCTCCCTGCTGCAGTGAAGCTGTGAGGCAGCTCCTGCAGGGAGAAGCTGTGCTGCACAGTCACATCCATTTTAACTCGACTCGCTGTTTGTTGGATGTTCGTGGGTAGCGAGGCCTCTGCTCTGCACCTCACTTCCTCGTCTTCCAAGCCGTAGCAGACTGTGCTGCATTAGAGGGTCAGGGTCAATGTTTGAGGCCATTCAGCATTTCTTTATGCTTTATCTGTTCTGCACTGTGTAGATGTGATTGGTTTCAGTCTCGCTGTGATAACTTCATCACACCCCTGAGCCCCATGTCTCTAGAAGGAGGTCAGTAGAGTGAAGCAGGCTGCAGGACCGATATACTGATCTGCTCAGCAAAGACCTCAGCGGTCTGGCAGTCGGCTTTCTTGGTCGGTTCCTCAGCAGGACGTCTGGAATTCAGTCCGGCTCTTTGCGTTTTTATGTGTATAGGTTTCTAAATCTGACCTATAAACCTGGGCGTGAGGCGACATGGCACTTTGTAGGTAGTTTTATTAGCAGTGAGAGAAAGAAGAAGCAGATTTACTGGGTTATTGTACAAAGTTTCAGTTTTGATGCACAGTTTGGAGCCTTTTTATCCTCATAGCCTGAAGGAAAGGCTCGATGCTAGAGCTAGCTTTAGCATTAGCTGCTGTTTATTTACCAGTATTTCAGAAACATTGCGAATTCAACATCAAACTCTGTTCCTTTGTTCCCCTTTTCTCCGTCACGTCTTTTCCTCTGCATGAAGTTAGCATGCTAACGTGCTAGCACTGACCTGCCTCATCATTTTCCGATAGCGAGTCAGTGCAGCCTCTACTCTGTACTGAAGATGTAGCATCAGTCAGAGGACGTATCATAAACGCTTGTCTTGTAAACACAAAACGTTTAACACCTACTGATAATTATAGCTGTCAGCGTTGTGCAATTAATGTCCAACGTTAAAGATTAAACCAGTGGTTGTGGCTTCTTTTCACATTTTACTCGAGTTTCCACAATCGTTTATAAGTCGTCTTGATCATGTTATGCAAGACAAGTTGGAAGAGTAAAATAATTATAAGTCAGTAAATCTTATTATCTATGATCAAACTGTTTGATAACTACAGCGAGATCAGAACATCACTGCATCAACCACGCTGCCCGTTATAAAGCAGTTGTGTAATGATGTGTGAGTCGGGACGTGGCAGCGGTTGTTTTAAGAACACCAAATGGACAACATGAGGACGAGCGCACACAAAAACAAGTTGAAAGTACCCGGCGTCCTTTTAGCAGCCCAGAGAAGAAGGCCTGTTTCTGTTTCTGCTCATCATTGTGGAGCTTATGTAATTTGTTTTTAAAAGTGAGATTCTCACAAACAGATCCTTCTGATAAACATGAACACCATGCCGGACAGTGGAACTGAGGACGTTATCACCTCCACCTCGTCTGTTCTGATGTGGAAATGGTGACTTTTTCCCAATGAGCATGAAGATGTTAAAGTTTCCAGGGTTTCAGATCTTATTTAGGAACAGGTTTTCAAAAGGTCCTTTTATATGAGCACTGTGCACTGAGCACTGAGCCAAAGGTAAGGCCTTCGACACAAGAAACAACAATGTTGAGCTAATATAAAAAGTGACAGGGAAGAAATACACTATAAAAAACCAAAGTGTCAATGAAATAACAATGATGCCACAAAAACTTGTTGAGAATCAATAAAAACTTTAACAATAATTGAAATATTAAAGTGAAACATACACATCAGCTAAAACAGGAACATCTGGAAGTAAAGTGTGATGTAATTATCAAATCTAACTTCTAATAGAAGAAACTGTTAAAGTCCTTTGGGGGGGGGGGGTTGCAGCCATTTCCTCGTCCTCAGCGCCGGCTCGTTGACCTCCATTGCTGCCACCATTGTGAATGGACCAGAGCAGCATGGGCCCGGTCAATACAAACAGGAAGTGAACATTCAATGGCAGCAGGGTGGAACAGTTCCTCCTGTTGCCGTCCAGTCACCACCCAGCGTGTCGCCTCTCGTCCTCCGTCTCTCCTCTGTCTGTCGCACACATTTGACACATTTAGTTTATTGCTATTGATCGGAGCCGAGATAAATTCAGTACCAAGCTCAACAATCAATAACCCGGCACCATGATTTTTTTTTTTTTTTTGTTTCTTACAGCTTGAGGCAAAAGTTTTCAGTCAAACTGCTCCACATTGAAACCACATTAGAGCCAAATGAATGTGAGAGCACAGACCGGAGTGTGTTTACAAGGCTGCTACATATCAACAGAACAAGGGCTGTAGTCTGAGTGTGGGGCACAAAACATTAAAACAACCCTTCTGATCACAGTTGTAACTTCAGCAGTCGACATTTACAGGGGGAAGTTTGGTTGGGACAATAACACGTCTGTCTCAGTGGAGTCATCACCTCTGCTTCACCGCGTCTGACTCGCTCTACTACACGGTTCAGTGTCGTGTGGGTCTGAAACCCACACGACACAAAAACGCTTAAATTTACCTGTGCATCTTTTCGTAAGGCTGTTGACGTGATCTTATTTCATTCCTCTGACACATCACACAGCAAGCGCTGAGAAAAGGCCGAATGATCGGCTGCAACCAGCAAATATGAATATTGATCATTAGTTTTATTCATTGTAACGTCAGTAAATGGTGAAAAATGCCTGATGAGACTGAAACCCAGTGAAATTCAGTTTCCTGTCATTTACAAGAGAATCTAAATGGGAGAGCTGGACTCTTTAGATTTTTGGTATATTGTCTATATATGAACTGTTATATGATCATGAAAGCAGTCAACTTGATTGGTTGTTGCAACTCTGAACTGTTCTTCAGAGGCCGTGTTTGAAGACCAAATGGCGACGCAACACTGTGACTCATGGCCTAAACTATCCAAGATCACAACGACCCAGAGGCTAGGAACTACACAATTAACTGTTAATATTGGGTTTCAGCTCAGTTCGGCAGTAAACGATACAACTTCTGAAAGCAAAGGCCTTAAAAACTCAGGACACAGATCCTCTGGAGACCTGGAGACCATCTCATTTCAGTTTGATGTTTGCGGACTACAGCGTCTGAGCCAAGGCCTTCGTAGACCATGTCCACTGATGCTAAAAGTCAGTCTGTGTTGTCCATCCTCCAAATAACATCAGACAAGCCAGACGGCCACTTTCACACCAATATGGATTTGTATATATGATAAGTAGGAGGTTCAGACAAGGTGAACTGTCACTGTGGACACAAAGACAAAGAAAGTCCATCTGGTCCAGGGAAATAGGAAAGTTCTCCAGTGTTCGCAACATTATAGAAACCAGAGTTGAACAAGCTTCTCTTACCAGACGCTGCCGCCTCGTGTGAAGGTGACAACAGTGTGAATGAGTGCAGTGGGGCAGGTGAGCTCAGGCAGGTGAATGAAAGGGGTGGAAACAGGAGCCAATCGGTGATGAGGAAAGGAAAGTAAAGTAGGTGAAGAGAGGAAGAAGAAAATGACTGAACTATTCTATAGTTGTCTCTGTTGTTGGAGAAAGAGGAAGGAGTAAAGGTCAGAGGTGAAGCCGTCTTCGATGTGTCAGCCAATCAGAGAGCTTCGCTGCCTCTGAGTTTTCAAACACTCAGCAGAAACTGCTGCTGCTTCCACTGTGACGGGCTTCATCTTTAACTTCAGCTCTTTACAGCTTCTGTATGTTTTCTTTTCGCAGCCTTTCCATTGCCTCAGCCCCACTGTGTCCTTGAACACCCCCACCTCATTTCTCCTTCACCCCCTCTCCAGGCGACCCTGCTCACACTCTTATCAGCTGGCCTTGTCTTCTTCCTCCTCCTCCTCCTCCTCCTCTCTCTTCTTTCCCGTCTTCTCCAGCTGCAAATTACAGAGCAATGTGGCTCGTTACATAATCCCCCCCCCCCTTTTTTTTTTTCTTAAGGAGGAAATGTTTTGGAGGGGGAGCGAGGGTGGGGGCGTAGTGGCATACCATGCATAGAGATGACAGGGAAAGACAGGAAGTGAAGGAAAGGAGGGTGTGTTCACTGAAGCCTTCTACTGTACAGGACCAAAACTGCTGCGGAGCAATCAGCACTTTAAAGCTGTCGAGGTGTGAGCGCACAAACACTGTGGTGTTTATGTAACGAAGCACAGTGTGTGTGTGTGTGTGTGTGTGTGTGTGTGTGAGAGAGAGAGAGTTTGTATTTAAGGCAAAACTCTTAGCTCGAGCTTTCGCGCATGATATGAGGAAGAGGAGGGAGGAGGTTTTTTATGGACCCAGTGGACGTCGTCCCCCTCGGCATGTCCGTCCATCTGCACCCTGCTCCTCCATGTGGCTCTGATTTGTCGGCAGTGTGTTTTAGATTTGGGTCAAAGAGACGACTGATAATAAAAAGATGAAAAAAAAAAAAAACTGTCAGGGTGATTTTGATTTGTTGTTGTTGTTGTTGTTGTTGTTGTTGTTGTTGTTGACCATCAGATCTGAGCAAAACAAACAAACAACAGTGTGTGTGAGAACCTCAGACGTCTGTTTGTGTGTGTGTAGAGTTTGTAGACTGGTGATTATGCGTTTTGGGAGAAGACGGCGGCTCGCAACCCGCAACCATTATGACAAGAGTGCAAATATGGCCGGGATATTTTCGACAAAGAGAGAGAGAGAGAGAGAGCGATAGAGGGAGGGAGGGAGAGAGAGAGAGAGAGGAAGACTCAGAGAGAGGGAGAGAGAGACCATCCAGATTGCAAATAGCTTGAATTCCTGCTTCCTGGGCTGAGGAATGTGAGCAAGGAACATCTGTCACCATGACAGCCGGGGTCACTGGGCCCGCCTCACACACACACACACACACACACACACACACACACAGACAAACAATAAAAGCAGAGTGTTGAGTGTTTCTGTGTTTCTGATTGTTATTTATTCCTCTCTGTGTGAATACAGCCTCTGTCTCGTTTCATGTTCGCTGAAATATTTGCGGTTACGTTATAAACTCGACTTTTTTTTTTTTAACGTCTCATTGCAAACACTGGTTTACTGTTCTGAAACCGATAACATAGAATTTATTGACCTCAAAGTGGGAACAGGAGGTCACAAGAGATGATAAAGACATTCCTGCACCATCATCACCATCATCATCATCATCATCATCCTTTTAGTTCTCTGTGCAGCTGTGAAGGAGACAAACAGAAGAACAGGATATGTTCCCATGTTTCTCTTCCTGTGAAACATTAAAATATTTTCTGATGACTCACCTTGAGCTCAGGAGCAGTTACATAACTTCATCCAATCAAATGTGATGATGTGAGTTTGGAGGAGAAAACTTAGTTGAAGTTGTCACTTCTGTCTGCTAAGCCACGCCCACATTGTTTTTCCTATCAATCCAGTTTCAGTGATTGGAGTTTAATCTCTTTTATAACTAATTGATAAAATGAATGATGTTGTTGATAGAAGACAAACAAACCCGTGACTTTACAGAGCACAGGGTTTATATAACTGACAAAAGAGATGATGATGATTCAAGATCAAACAAACTAACACAACGTTACTCCACAATCACTCGACTCCTGTAGGAGCGAATGTCACGTTGTCTGTAAACTGTTGTTGCTCTGCTGCAGTTTGAGACGGAGACAGACTGTTTTTTTCTCCTTGAACTGGAGAACCAGAGCTTTCTAACAAGCCCCAGTTTGTCCGTGTGTCACCAACGTGCACCACAGATTAACACCAAAAGTTTAGAAGGATTTAGTCTCATCGCTCGATCTGACGTTCATATTGGCTCCAGCAGGTGCTGCCGTCTCAGCCAATCAGAGGGCCCGGTTGAGAGGCTCGGCCTGCCTTGGCTCTATAAACCCGCAGTAAATGGGAGCAGCACTGATTTTATTATGAGCCCAGAGTGAGAAGAAAAAAAGAGTTGGTCTGAGTTTATTGTAGCGACAGAAAAATAGAGGTTATGGGTTTGTGATTTTCTCTGTGACATGAGGCCAAATTCAAGGTCGTTTTTTTTTTTTTTTTTTTTTTTAATCTCATTAACTGAAGTTGTGCAGCACTTTGTGAAAACCTTAAATAATGGCAACTTTATCAGGAAAACAACAGTCACGACAAACAAATATGGTTAAAGTGAAACTGAAAAAGAATTGAAAAGTGAGATTTGTATGAGAGCAAAGCAAAAGATGTGAAGAGGGCGAACGAGGTAGAAAGAAGGAAGGAGAGAGAGAATGTGACATTACTGGGCGGCTCTGGCAGCAGCACTCTCTACTGGCTACACACAGGAAACAGAGTATAAACAGTGGTGTGTGTGTGTGTGTGTGTGTGTGTGTGTGTGTGTGTGACAGTCTTGGACTCAGGGACATGCAGTTATTTCTGTGTATGAACATGCAGATGCATCGTTTGGCGGCTGAAGCAGGCGTGTGCTGGCTGCATACTTTAGTGTATTTGCACCTACGTAGACGCACTGTGATGGACAACACACACACACACACACACACACACACACACAGACACACTAGCGAGGGCATAGAAAGTTTGTGGCCTTGGCATTTCCTGGCTTTCAGAGCGGCCTGTGCCCACGGGTGCTGCTGCTTCGTGCTCCTACTTTTAAACCGTCTCTGTTTGATTTCGTTTCCTCCTGACCAACACAGGCGTCCACTGAGAGGACGGGCACAAAATGGCCGCTCAGCTTTTCTTGAATTTCGGGACGGGAAACCCCAAAAAAAGTGTATACAAAGGCAAAATATAATAAAGTTATTTATCAGGTTGATGTTTCTGATCAGTGAAGATCATCAGATTTGTTCCATCCTTGTGTCGCCAAGCAGAAAAGTGAGTAAATGTGAGATTCACGCTTTACCCGGCTCTTCCATCAGACTGCTCGGCCGAGCTGCTGACGGATTTATAAACTAGCAGCAGCACTTTAAAGTCTTCTAAAGTGATGGCAAAGCCACTGTAAAGATTTAAGAGCAGCGACGATGAGCCCAGTTCTCCACCTCCTCTCCTTGTTAGAAACCTGGCAGCAGCCGGCTGAATGTGCCGGAGGTGTTTAATGGACTTCTTGACAAGAGGTGAAGGTTCAGCCTTTGCAAGAGTCACCGTCTTATACTTGTGTTTGAGCTCCAGATTTATGTAACTTGTGTTGTTCATTTATTGAGGATTCAGTGACTCTCACTTTTTGCTTTTAATGTACAAATCACATTGAATTAAAGAACTATATGATGTGTAAATAAAGCCACTGGAGAAACCACTGCCATCTGTAAATACACAGTAAATGTGGCGACTCGCACGCACACGGTCCAGTCCCATTTCTCATTCGTGCTCCTCCACCCACCCTGACACCACTTCAAATATCACACACCTTCGTCTGCTGCATCGGACATAAAAAATGTAAAGTTTAACATAACTAAATATAGTTATTGTTTGTTAGTGACGTCTGTGTGACTCTTAGTTGCTGGTTTGATCCTGTGTTTTTGGATCACTGTCCTGTTATAGAAGCCTCTTCTCAGTTTTCATGTCCTTGGCTCACTGCAGGACCTTTGCATCCATATATATATTTATATATGGATGATACACAGATGAAGGGATTCAGTTGCCTCGGTGTGTGTGCACTTATTCCTGCACCACACAGTCCGCTGCACGGACCACTATCACTGTGCCATGTAATAACAGTGCATGAAGAATGAATGAATGCAAAGCAACGATTCACCACTAACGTCGCCTGTTAAAGGTAGACAACGTTGATGTGCAGCTGCTGTTACAGCCCACGTCCAGCAGGGGCATCTGAACCTCAGGGCGTCTGAACGAGGGCCCGGTGCAGAGGTCTGAGCTGAGATGTCTCTGCACTGAGGTCATGCGTCGTTTGAGGGGGATTTCCTCATTTTAGGTGTGGGTCTCTCCTCCCGGTCGGAGAGGGGAAGGACGGATCCCTCTGTGTCGTCGTGTTTATGTTCCTCCTCTGGTTGGTGCTGTTTGTTTACATGCTCGCTGCAGGAAAAAGAAAACAGGAAATTGATGCTGCGCCCCGTCCTGATGGCTTTATCACCACTCAGAGGAGGAATTTTAATTTGCAGGCAGGGTCGTGTTATAGGAGCCTAGTCTCCCCTCTGAGCGACGCAGAGGAGAGGAGTTCCAATCAAAGCTATTATTAGAGGGGATTCTCTCATTTAATCTAAATTACATGAAAACCATAAAATCCATTGACACGGGACGAGATGTGGGGGAGACAGACGCTGGGGAGACAGCTCGTCCTTCTGCTCCCGGACACAGGGACAGAGACTGTATTCGACAGACACTTTGGTCTGTGAAACTGTCACTGTAGCTGTTTCCCTCCCTTGTTTTTTTATTAACTTGATATAAATCCCAGCGTCTCAGGCTGTAAATCAGAGCTGCAGTTCGTTACTGTGTCCTGCCGCTGCTTCGTGTCCAGGCGTCTTGGTGTTGGTCGGGGGTGTTGAGCTGATTTATCACCCACAAACCTCCTGCTTCAAGTTAACAACCGAGACAAAGACGGAGTGATTGGTGCTGTTTTAATAAAAACGAGAGGAATGCGCTGCATGTTTCCTTCTCCATGGATTTTTCTTTTTCTTGCTGCAGCATTTTTCACATAGGTGACCTACATACCACCAGGCTCTTACAGTGACCCACCTGTTGGAGCGCAGGACTGCAGGCCTGGGATCAGCTCCAGATAACCCCCCCCCCCCCCCCTCTCTCTCTGTCTCTTCTTCTCATTTCTCTCTCAAACCAAAGATCCTGATGCAAACTTTTTATTTGTAGTTGTTCCGTGCTGGATGCATAGGTTCAACCAATTCACTATCAACCTCTGAGATTTTCACTTTAATAATTTGGGTGGTTCATTATTGATGATGGGAAATTGCTCTTATATTTGACAGTTGGCTGCCAAACAGGAATCTCTTTAATGCATCGTGCCTCCAAACTAAATCCACATGCTGATTCTTCGGCATTTTTATTCTGTGTTTTGGTTTTCTGACAGAATATTGCATTTAACTTTGGAGAGCAGTGTGTAGTGATATAAAGTTTATGTAGTTGGAGCTAAAACAGAAACTCCACTTCACTACAGGGAGTTTTTTTTTTTTTTTTTTTTACTGGTCATTTCTGGTGAAGTTTGTCTGAGGTGCACTCAGGACCACACCCTGCCGCTGCTGCTGCTGCTGCTGCTGCTGAGCTACAACGACTGAATCACTCACATGAAATAACTACGCCCATTACAAATTATCACGTGGCCTTCATAGTAAGAGCCTTGGCTCAGACTTCTCTGTGACTGAGACTCTTTTTCCAACTCATAACCACTTCACTACAAAATAAACAGCAATAAAAACACAGCACACTCTTTCGTCGCCTTTTATGTAACGTATTCCCATGTCCGATGGTCATTTGACCTCGTTTCGGTGCTGTGTGTGTGTGTGTTTTTTGTGTGTTATTGTGACAGGCACAGGAAGTCACTGGTATGTGACCTCGAGTGCAGAGGATGCAGGTGCTTGAGCACCTACTGAGCCACTGTGTTTTTTAAAGTTCATGTGTTTTTTTTAATGTCGGGTTAATGGACAAAGATAAACCTCCTGGTGTGTCGCAGAAATGCTGTCAGTGCTGTGTGACTGAATACAGAAACTAAGATGAGTATGTTTTAAAGCAGACGGACTTGTGTGTTTATATGTATATTTTAAATCATGTATATTCTGTGCATTTAGGTAACATCGAGGTTGCATAGTTTTATTAAATGAAAAACAGGGGACTGTGGAAAAGCATGTGTTGAGGTAACAGTAAGACATTATAAAGCAATAGAAGTCATTAAAAACCTTCCATAATAACAATATAACACAAAATAGACAGAAACATGTAATATAGAAAAGACAAAAATGAAAAAGTTTCTGACAGCAACATATAGAAACAATAATATGGATAAAACAATAAAGATCAACAAAGAAAAGTGTTTTAAGAAGTGTGTGTGTGTTAAAGTTTCTCAAGGTCTGTGTGTGTGTGTTGACAGGAGATGGCCGTGCGGGCGCTGAAGCAGACAGGAAGCAGGAACATCGAGGCGGCCTTAGAGTACATCAGTAAAATGGGATACCTCGACCCGCGCAACGAGCTGATCGTCCGCGTCATCAAACAGACTTCACCAGGTACAAATCACTGTGAGCTTCAAATTTACTGTTTGTGCTGAGTCATGGTTCATTATTAGTGTGGTTAACATGTTGAGTGTTTTTCCTCCGTGTCCTCAGGGAAAGCTGGGATGCCCAATGCCATGGACCACCGGCCTGCGATGGAGGCGTCAGGTGAGGCGGGTGCCATGCCTCCGTACCACCAGATGGGGGCTCCCATGTACGAGGGGGCGGGATACGGCCCCGAGGGTGAGATGCCCAGATCCTACATGAGCGCTCCCCCTGTCATGAACTACATGATGCCCCCGTCCGGTGCACCACAGGGCCCTGCCATGGGAAACCCCATGGGTCGCCCCCCCAGTATGGGCACGTATCCTCCAGTGATGGGCTCCCAGAACAACCCAGCCAACCCCATGTACCCCCCAGGGGCCCAGCAGAAGGGCTACCCCGGGACCATGGAGCAGCACGGGCCCATGATGAGCTACAATGTCCCTGGTCAGCCTCTGCAGCTCCAGCCACAGCCACCAGGGGGCCCTGTCCCAGGCCCTCACTATGACTACGGTCACGGCAGGCCGCACATGATGGAGCCTGCAGGTTATGGCGTCAAGAGGACCCCCTCCTTCCAGAACAAGATGGCTCCGCCCCCTATGGCGCCCCCAGATAATTACGTCAACATGCAGGGGAAGGGGCCTATGGGTCAGAATGGGCCCGGTGGAGGCGGGGGAGGTTACCCTGCTAACCTGTACCTGCCCCCCCACTCCCACCCCCGACAGGCCAGCCCCACCTCCCACCAGGTCCACATGATGTCCCGTTCTCCAGGCGGGGTAGCGGCCATGGGCCCCGACTTCTCCGACCTGCCTCAGGGCTTGATGACGCCATCCAGGGCCAGCCTCAACCTGGACCTGTATGAGCACCACTGGGCGGGGCCCCCGGGTCCTGAAGGGGCCCCACCAGCCAGGCAGCCCCAGCCTCAGGGCCCGTTCAGGGGCGAGGTGCGCGTCCCCAGCAGAACCAACTCCTTCAACAGTCGCTCCGCGGGGCCCAATGGAGTCCGGCCCCCGATGGCTGCACCTCCAACAGCTGGAAAACAGGACCCCTCACTGGGGCCCCCCAACACCATCACAGCTGTCACGTCCCCGCCCATTCAACAGCCGGTCAAGAGCATCCGTGTGATGAGGCCGGAGCCCAAGACAGCTGTGGGGCCCTGTCACCCCGGCTGGATGACGGCTCAGGCCCAGGACGCAGCAGAGCCCCTGGCCTACATGCCCGAGGAGACCTACCCCCTGGAGCCCGCTCAGGAGCCACGCTGCCCGCCGCCTCCGTACCCCAAAAATCTGCTCATGACCGGGGCCACCGCCGAAGCAGGGGCCCTGGAGGGACCTGGAGCCATGTGTGGAGCTCAGGACCTCGGTAACCCGACCGCCAGGAGCACGCACAGTGGCAGCGGGGGGAGCGTGAAGGGCGAGGAGAGCCAGCAGGTGAAGGAGAAGACGAAGATGGGGAAGGGAGAGAAAACGGTGAAAGACAAGAAGCAGATCCAGACGTCGCCCGTTCCCGTGAGGAAGAATGGACGGGACGAGGAGAAGAGGGAGTCGCGCATCAAGACCTACTCGCCTTTCGCCTTCAAATTCTACATGGAGCAGCACATAGAGAACGTGATGAAGACCTACCAACAGAAACTGAACCGCAGGCTGCAGCTGGAGCAGGAGATGTCCAAGGTGAGACGACACGTCACTGTCACAGATCCAGAATCGAACATGTAGCAGCTGAAGACGATGCTGTATGTTCCTCATTGTGGTTTTACTGTGGAGCTCTGTTCAAACTTTGGGTTTTCTATGGAAACTTTGAACATGAATCAGTGGAAAACAACCAGCAGCAGCTTTACATATTTGAGCCCAGTGACTACAAGTTCTGTTTATTTTAAGCTATTGCAGAACATTTCCTGAAGAGCTGCTGTGAGCTGCTAGCTGCTGCTTTTATTTTGAAAATCTTAATAAAATGTAAACCTAAAGTCAAAGATGCAAAAGATATTTGTGGTTAATGGTGTAAACTCTGGACCCAGTGGTGGAGCTGGTGGGTCAGTGGGTTGTGTGGAGCAGTGATGTCCCAGAGAGTCGTCCCTCAAGACTTTGTCTCAGACAACAAAGACCTTGTGTCTGTGTCTGTGCATGAGGAGTCAGAGCGTTCACACTTGTGTTTGTCCTGAGTCATGACTTTGGCCTCTGACCTTTAGACCCGCTTTAAAGTGAATGAAAGACGTTCTTAGAGGAGAAAACATACCAGAGCCCGACCCAGACAGTTCAATAACAGAGGGAGATAATTTGACAACAGAGGTCAGGGGGTGGGGTGGGGGAGGGGGTCGGCCCTCGCCACATTCCTCCATCATTACTAATCCCAAATGATAAAAATGTTTAACTCTCACCCACTCCCACACCATCTGTCTCCACTTCTGCTCTCGCCCAGGCCGGTCTGTCGGAGGCTGAGCAGGAGCAGATGAGGAAGATGCTGAACCAGAAAGAGTCCAACTACAACAGGCTACGCCGCGCCAAGATGGACAAGTCCATGTTCGTCAAGATCAAGACTCTGGGCATCGGGGCCTTCGGTGAGGTGTGTCTGACGCGCAAAGTGGACACCGGTGCTCTGTACGCCATGAAAACGCTTCGCAAGAAGGACGTCCTCAACCGCAACCAGGTGATTTACTGTGACTGTATGAGAGCAGCAGTGTGAGTGTCTTCAGGTCTGTAACCTGGATGAACTGAGCTGTGTCTCTGCTGCAGGTGGCTCACGTCAAAGCAGAGCGAGACATCCTCGCAGAGGCGGACAACGAGTGGGTGGTGCGTCTCTACTACTCCTTCCAGGACCGCGACAGCCTCTACTTCGTCATGGACTACATCCCCGGAGGAGACATGATGAGCCTGCTCATCCGGATGGGCGTTTTCCCCGAGCTGCTGGCGCGCTTCTACGTGGCCGAGTTGACGCTGGCCATCGAGAGCGTCCACAAGATGGGCTTCATCCACCGCGACATCAAACCTGACAACATCCTCATCGACCTGGACGGACACATCAAGCTGACAGACTTTGGTCTGTGCACGGGTTTCCGCTGGACGCACAACTCCAAGTATTACCAGAAAGGTGGGGCAGTGCACGGTGACTTGTGACTAATGTCTAGAGTCTGTGTGTCACTGTGTGTATTCTGAGTGTTCAACAACATCATGTCTCCTCCTTCTGCCTGCAGGGAGTCACGTCAGACAGGACAGCATGGAGCCCAGTGACTTCTGGGATGATGTGTCCAACTGTCGCTGTGGCGACCGGCTGATGACACTGGAGCAGCGTGCCAACCGGCAGCACCAGCGCTGCCTGGCCCACTCCCTGGTGGGAACACCAAACTACATCGCACCAGAGGTTCTGCTGCGTAAAGGTGGGTGACGATGAGGTGGAGCTGGTGATTGAACCACAGAGTCACTGGTTAAATGGATCATGGATGGAGGTTTAATACATGTAACATGAACCGATCCATCAACCAAACACAAGGTTGTTCTGTCTTTTGTTGCATTTGTCTGGTGAGTTTTGTTCATTGGATTGTGGAAATTCATTTCATCGTCATAAAAATGTGACTGAAATGAGAAATCATCATTTTGTTGCATATACAATAGAGTCTTTAAACACATGGACACTGACATGTTGTTGTTGTTGTGTTTTCTTGATTTAAAACGAAACAATGACTGTGTTGATTTAAGAGCTGTAATTTGAGGTTTTGTGTTTGTGTCTCTGCAGCGACAGCACTTATAGATTCATCTGCTCTTCTTTGTGCAGGTTACACCCAGCTGTGTGACTGGTGGAGCGTGGGAGTAATCCTGTTTGAGATGCTGGTGGGACAGCCGCCCTTCCTGGCTCCCACACCCACAGAGACTCAGATTAAGGTCAGTGGAGAAGAAAAAATATCTCCACCAGGCTTTGATTTAGAAATGAAAATTGTTGACCAGTGGATGAAGGAATCTCTGCCTGGTGACTCTGGAGGAGTTCAGCTGCAGCAGATCCTTCATCCTCAGCTCAAACCTGGATGAATGACGTGTGAACGAAATAGCATGTTCGTTAAATGAGCTCGTAAAAGTCATTGATCTGGAGCTTCCGATCGCATCTCACAGTCGTTCTCACTTTGCCTGGTTGCGATCTCACTACGGTCTCAGTCATGTGACCCTCCTCCTCATCACGTACATATCTACACCTTCACTATCTACAAGATATGAGTGAAAGTTCCAGAGCAGCAGATGATTGGATCCAGTGTCCAAGTTTTAATAATTCAGCGTCTGCATCTGTTGCCATGGTAACCTCATGTCTGACATCTCTCCCCTCCCGGCAGGTCATCAACTGGGAGAGCACGCTGCAGGTGCCGGCCCAGGTCAAACTGAGCCCTGAGTCCGTCGACATCATCAGTCGCCTGTGCTGCTCTGCCGAGGACCGTCTCGGTGCCAACGGTGCCGGCGAGATCAAGGCCCACCCCTTCTTCTCCCAGACGGACTTCTCCAGCAACCTACGGCAGCAGCCGGCCCCCTACCGACCCAAGATCGCCCACCCGATGGACACGTCCAACTTTGACCCCGTGGAGGAGGAGGGCGGCCCCGGGGCGTGGAGTGACAGTGGGGACAGCACCCGGGCCCTGGACACGCTCTGCTCCCCGCACGGGAAGCACCCGGAGCACGCTTTCTACGAGTTCACCTTCCGCAGGTTCTTCGACGACAACGGCTGCCCCTTCCGCTACCCGAAACCCCTGGAGGCCAGCGAGGTGTCGCTGAGTGTCACCGGAGGCAGTGGCCTGGGCCCCGAGGAGGAGGAGGAGCAGGAAGAAGAAGAGGAGGAGGAGGAGGAGGAGGAGGAGGACGAAGAGGAGGGAGAGCAGGGTGAACCGGTGTACGTGTAGAGCCGCCGCAGACCGATGCATCACCTGAGCAGCGTTTCGTCTGGACCCTCCCACCTCCCACTGCTCCTCCTCCTCTGTGTCTATGTGTGTTGATGTGTATCCGGCATGTGTGATTGTCCAAGCTGAAGATTGAGGAACGTCGCCACCTTGTGGAAGCTTCAGTGCGTCTGCGCCACGGTGGCTTCAAACACTAAACTTACTCCCCTGATCCGGGACCAAGAAACGACATTGTAGATGTGACTGAGAGCGCGGAGGGCGAAGCGACAGTTCAGGCTGAGAGAAGAGAGTTTAATGTCCCCGGGAGTGTAAGGACGTCTGGAAGTCCTGGGTCTCATCCTGGGTCCTCCGGCGGTCTCTTGTCCCATTCCTTCCACCCTTGGTCTTATGGACGACTGAAAAACGCCTCGACGGTGATTGTCTGACGCAGGAGCTACTTCCTGTTCTGCCTGAGCTGCTTTACACTCGAGTATCGGACATGGCAATGTGAAGAGTGGAACCAGTTTACTTGTTGATCGTGGGGGTGGGGAGTTAGGGGTGGGAGGGGGGCCAGCAACACGCCTCTTTCACAGCTGCTGCAAAATAAGCTACAAATAAGACACATGCATGCACGTGCACACAAACATGCGCGCACACACTTATAGAGTACAGCTCATGCTACGTTAGTCTCTGAATGATTAAATGCACACAGAAGGATTCACGTGTATTCTGGGATTTATATGTAAATAACTTCACAAAAAATACTTTTCAATGCACACACAACTGAAATTCTGTAAAAATGTAAGAAGAGTCAAAATATGGATTAATAAGGTTCACAAATGTGTTTCTGATGCACTCAGAAATGTCTCTTGTTTTAAACTTATATAATGGAAATTCAAAGGAATTTGCCGTTTTCAAACATGTGACATTTGCAGACACGGTAGTTTGTGCATATGTGTTATACATAAACACTTTGAGGAAATGTGCAAATTCTTTGTGGATTTCCATTGTACATATTTAAAACAGGAAATATTTGTGTGTGCATCAGAAACACATTTGTGAACTTTATCAATTTATATGTGGATTCTCTTTATATTTTTATCGATATGTTGAAAAACATGTTTTATGGAGTCATTTACATATAAATCAGAAAACACGTTAGTGATTCTCCTGCTGTGTGTTTTTATTAATTTAGACACTGGTCTGACTCCATAATGTCACAAAGGGTGAAGCAGGTGTTTGGTCTCTGCAGGTAGATTTCAAGGAAGTTCTCCCAGATTCCTCTGAGTGATTAAATGTGTCTCTTAACGGCAGCAGCAGTTTTCAAATATTCACAGATTTCATCTTTATTTAAAAAGACTTAGACAGCAAGCCTCCACATCTGTCTGTTCCATCCACAGCTGCCTCATTCTGTGCCAAGTCAAGTTCATCTTCTTCCCTCAGAGGTCACTGTTACAAATGTCCTTTTTTTTTAATGAATTGCTTTGCTGTTACTTCATCCTGTATTGTGACAGATCTGTTCAACAGTCACCTTGACCTGCACCGACCGACCGGGTCGAGTGTGTGTGGAGTTTGGCTTTAGTCTGATCCAACACTGAACCACTGAGTAAAGAGTTTTACTGTGGGCCTCACGCACAGTGGAAGATTAGTTAAGTACAAGAGCGGTTGGATCAGATGGGGAAAAAACTATTGATGTTACTTATTGTTTATTATGGGATGGCGGGATGGGAGGGGAGGGTGGGGGGGGGACACAACACAACACATAGTTTCTCATGTTTTGTTTTTAGGGAAAGAACTGATTAATAAAACGACAAAAAATCAAAAGTGGACGTGGACGGGTCTGAACCCGTCAGGTCGAGTGTCAATCAAACACACACACACACACACACACACACACACACATTAAGCACAATTTTACAGCTGTTTTGCAAAGATCAGTCCCACGGTTGCATTTTGAACTTAAACCAGCCTCCTCTGTCCTCCGGAGGCCACGTTCACATAAACACAAAGCAACATGTTCTTACAACAGCCAAACATGTGACAGTCTGACTATGTGCAATACAAGAAAAAAAATTACATGATATATAGTTTTCTAAACACTTAATATCCTTTTTGAACGTTTAGTACTGAAATGTACAAATATATTGGTTTATATATATATAAATATATATATTTTCTTTTTTCAGTTACATCATGCTGCTTATTATTGTGGTTAATATTATTTACATTATTATTATAATTTGTTATTACATGCGTACCTGTTTTCTTTTAAAGAAGTGTTGGCATTGTTGCCGAGTGTGCCTGGGCTTTGGAAGTAACGAGCTATGTGCCTTTCTTATTGAATGTTGGAGTGTGAGTCGTCGCCGCTCGATGGCGAAGGCGACGACAGCCATGATGATGATGATGATGATGATGATCAGTGTTTGCAGAACATTGTTGTTGTTGGTGGTGGTGGTGTTAGACTCTTCTCCTCCTGCAGCCGGGCTGGTCCTGAACACAGGAGAGGAGAGGGAGGTGTAGAGGTGTCTGGGTTCAGAAAAGAGAGAGGGAGCAGACTGGAGATGAAGTGAGAGGAAGAGGAGGAGCGAGGCAGGTTGGCTTCAGGAAACGAAATTGGAAGAAAAACAAACAAAAAAAAAAGAACGAGCACAAACAGAACAGTTAAACTTCAGCAGAAAGAGTTAGTGTTTGGTACATTTTCTTTTATTTATCCGAAATGACCCGCACGTTTCGAGTGTCGTTTAACTTTTGACTACAGACCTGTGCCATGCTCTGTGTTGGTGACACTTATCATCCAATATCATCCTTCGTGCTTATTGACAATCGGTAATCCATAACTGCTCTCTTTTTTATGAACTGAGCTTGTTTGGTTGATGATTTAATACCCAACTGTTCCAGCAGTATTGTGAAGTTGACTTAATGACTGGGAATGCTGAAGAAGTCTGAACTTTAAAGTGATTTCTCTGATGCATAACTGGCAGAGTGGTGAAAAAAACAAAACAAAATGTGTGGATAAGATTTGTTACAGAGGATTTTTTATTATTATTATTATTATTATTATTATTTTTGCTTGACAATGTATTGAAAGTTTGTTTTTTCTGTAAATGTGCCTTGTGTTCTACGATGAGCAGCACAATCTTAAAAGATTCTTCCTCTTATCATCTCTTCTTCACAGACCTCCTTTTACCTGTTATTACTCTGTGGACGAGGGGAAGCTGACGGAGCACTGACACTCAAACCCTGGCTTCGTTTACATGCACCGATGCACATGCATTATTTTCAGGTGAATTAACCCCTCAAACACAGGACTTGTCTGTGACTCGGTGTATTACCGTCACTGTATGTTAACTGCACATCACAGACTGACAAAATATTTATTGATGCTTCAAATTTACACCTTTTGTTTTTGTTGTGAACAAAAATAAATAGAAAATACAAAGGAATGATAAAAGTCAGATGTAAACATATAAAAAAAAAATCCCAATTCCAATTCAGCTAACAAATCAATCTTATTGATCAGTGTTTTTGTTTACAAATAAACAAAAACACTGATTTATTTACCATTGATTACACTTATATTACAGACTGACAGATTTATTTATTGATGGTTCTGTGCACTTCAAATCTACACACCTTTGTTTCTGTTGCAAAAGGAAGCAGGAAAGTCAGAAAAAAAACAGCAAAAACTATTTACAAAAAAATGAACATTTCCAGTTTTTAAAAAGCATAAATCGTTGGTGTGGGTTACATCAACTCAGTGTAGTTCTGTATCACACTCTATATCCAGTGTGAGTAATCACAGGAGCCCATCTGATTTCATGAATAAGATATGTTTTAGCTCTTTAAAGGCAACTGAGCCTGCATGTAAACAAAGCTGGTGCTGCCTGTGACCTGCCTTGTATCCATCATGGATGCGGTGCCTTGCTCAGAGGCTCCTGTAAAAGCAGACAGGCGTTGTTGCTCTCTCACCTCTCCTCATCCATTATTACTTCTGTCAGCCGGTCCAGACGTCAGAGCTGACGTCCTTCCACTTCTCAAAACCTCACGTTTACTGCGCTGTCGATCCACACCGACCACACCGGACGGACTGCTGCGTGACAAATAGCTTTATAACGAGAACCGAGAGCGGCTCTCTGCAGAGTGTGTGTGAATGCCATAAAAGTGTGTGAGGTTTGTTGTTTTTTGTTTTCTGTTTTTCCAAGGTTAGAGAGTGATGACTGACAATCTTTGACTGACTTGATCTGATTTCTTCCTCGTGTGTCCTTTTCATTTTGTATTTTTACTCTAAGGAGCCTCTGCTCGTCTTTGATGCTTCTTAATGTATGATACAATTCTGTTACTCTTGAATTTATATTTATACAGATATACATATTTTTTGTATCTTTTTCCCCCTTTTTTCAATTTCCCTTGTGCTAATGTTCAAGCATCCATGTCTACACAGTATTATAGATGATGTAATGTGGACAGCCATCTCTTTTTTTACATTTATGTATGAACTGAGAATTTGTAAAAATCCTTTACAATCCTTGTGTGTAAAATGTATGTATAAATTAAATTAACCAACTTGGACTCGTGCTTCATTTCGGTGCATTTGCTGTGTGAACAGAAGGTGACACGGATGCTTTGGTGTCATTTTTAAACGTCTCTGTGTTGGTTTTTGAAATATTAAGTCACTTTATTACAGAGCCTCTGGCCCCTGAACCTCCAGATCACTTGAAAATATATTTACCATATAATAACAAAACACAAGATTCAAGAAGATTTACTGTCACCCCAAAACAAGAGGTACATCAAAGGGAATTAAACATAGTACAGTGGTCCTAGAAAGCAATAATGAAATAAACACATATTTTAACATATTACATACGTATAAACACAAGTTAAAACAATAGAACAACAGACTAGAACAACTGTCATATAAAACATAATTAAGAAGTACAAACTGGTGTTTAAAAGATACAATTGGATATTGATAAATAAATATGGGTATGATTATAAAGTTTTATTGCACAGAAAGAAAGTGTCTTGTCTGTGGCAGCAACTCATTTTACACTGGTTTCTATTGTTTAAAAAAAATATTCATACTTTTTTATAGCACCTCTCAACAAGAAATGTGTGTGTGTGTGTGTGTGTGTGTGTGGGGGGGGGGGGGGGGGGGGGGGTGCTTTAAAACAAAGAAACGACAAATTGAACATAAAAACGTGCTAAAGATATTAATGTAAAAATAAAAATCATTGCATTTAGATGAAATATCAATAACATACTGGATAATCAACACAAAAAAGTTACAACATGAAGCTTAAATCAGTGGTGAAATGTATAGAAAGCATTAAAAAGCAGTTGTAAACAGTGCTAACAGACTCATATTAGCTAACGTGCTCCACACGAGGACACAGGTACATTCTGTGCGCGCGCGTTACTTGCAGTACCCGCCGCCTCCGCGCTGAGGATGACGGTCCGTCAACCCGGCGGGTACCATCGCTGTAATCCCACAATGCAGAGCGCATGGCGCGTCATTGGAGAGGGACGATGATGGCGGCGGTCGGTGCATCAGAAGTGATCACACAGCTGGAAAGCGCTGCCAAAGTTTTAATGGTGAGAAATTCAACGTTATTTTGAAACCTCCGCGGAGAAACTACGTGTGTCTTAACTTTGTCTCGTGCGGAGTTTGACGGTTGGTGACTCCCGCCGCTGTTTGTTTCCTCTCGGTTTTTGTTGTTTAATGTGTTCAGCTATTTTTTTTCTCCTAAAATCGGGGGGAAACGATGCGTGGCGCAAAAAAAAAAAAAAAAAAACAGACAGAAATCCGCTCTTTATCGAAACGTTTCGTCCCCCCCCCCTCCAGCCCCTCACTGTGTCTTCGTGTACCCTCCTCCTCTCGTTGTCCACCTCCACCCTAAAATGTTACCCCACGTTTGGACACTTTCCAACGCGGCTCAGCTTTCCAGAAACTTCGCCCATTTCAGCTGTTAACGTTACATCAAGTTTCACTACACCACCGACACACAGTTGGAGTATCTTTAACGTTAGCTTTAGCTCAGCTACCCTAAAAACACACGTTTCCATCAAGTGTTTTCCCCCCTTCCCTCCTCTTCTCCCCCCCCTCCCCTCCTCCTCCTCCTCCCGTGCACCCTCTCCAGCCTCCATTGGAACAAATGAACACACCAGCTAGGAGCAAGTGGCTAACCATGTGCATGTCATGGGTCCGTGTGTGCTGGTTGTGTTAGCTAGCCGCAGCCTGGTCTTTTACTCTCTTCCATGTTGCTTTTTTTTTTTTTTTTTAAACATTTCATGGGCTTTAACCTGGACACGGTGCTGTTGTCGCGCCGTTTATACGTGATTGTGACTGAAACATGTGGAGTAGCTGCTTCCTACAGGAGCTTTGCCTTCACATGGTGGTCAGCAGGTGTCCTCTGAGTTTCATCATCGGTGGTTCTGTCATTATCTTCACCTACATAGCACGTGGGTTAGGTTACATTAAAGTGTGACAACATAACTAACTCTCTAAGACAGTAACTCTCTCACAAACAAACATTTTCCATACTAATTTAAGTCATGTATATAAAGAGTGATTTCATTTCCCCCCTTCTCCTTAAATTCATAGTCTTTCACTGCGTTATACCTTCATTATTGTACATTTCTCATTTCTTCCAGTACTTATTTAGTTTCATCTCTTGTTTTTCTGCCGAGGGATGAGTACAGTGCGGTCTAATCTTACAAATACAACATTGTTAATAAGTAATAAGAAAATCAAAGAACAGTAAAATAATGATAACAAGACAAGGTTGTGTTATTTAAAAGCAAGAGCATTAACGCAGGTCTTGAGCTGTGATCTACAGCTGCAGCTTCTCTTGTTTGGTTAACTGATCCAAGCTGCCGCTTTACCATTACGCTGCTTTAACATACATTTTACAGTTCGTTCTTGGTACATTAAGCAGGCCTGCACCTGTAGAGGATGTGAGAGAGGGAGTTGGAGCATAAACAGATAAAAGGTCAGATAGGTTTCAAGGTGCCAAACCACCAGAGTGCAGTTGTGTGAACATTTGATGCTAGCAACACGTTTCAAAAAAGCTGGGACACGTTCGTGTTTAACACTCTGTTGAATCACACAGCGTCTTTAACTTGTCTGGAAACAGGGTTGTATGTCTTCATGTCATCACCAGTGAGAAGTTTAGGCTCCTCTCTGGCCACAAAGGTGTGTGTGTGTGTGTGTGTGATCATCAGGCAGTAAAGTCATCACTGCATGCTGGTGAGGCTGCTGAAATGAATGGCTAGCAGGTGGCGAGTTACAGTAGTCAGCCGTACGGAGCTGCTAATCCGGCAACAAATCCACACACACAATAACTGTGCGTGTGCGCACAAAACGACGCATGAAAGCAGCTCTGGAGCCACGAGAAGTGACAGACCTGCCCTGCACATGTTTACATCCGTCATGCTGCGCACACACATTTACATGTGGCAGGCCAGTAGATGTGAATTTGTTTTTATGCATTTCCTAAATCATTTACAGCAGATTAAGATTTTTGTTTCTCTCAGTGTCTTGTCTCTTGCATTTTTTTCTTCTTTACATGTTTATTTTCTGTGTTTTGCAGCAGCTTGTGACATTTTGATCCACAGTAACTCGTCATTGAGATTAAGAATTTAAATGATCTGTTTTCAAGTCGTGTTAAAGTCACTATTTCTGTTATAAGTCTTGATGTGTTGTGTGTCTGTCTTCATCATAGTGTGCTTTAAGTGTGAGTGTGTGTGTGTGTATATATATATGTGTGTGTGTGTGTGTCCTCAGATAAAAGGGTCTTTCTTTCCTCTGCTGCCTTCAGCCGCAGAGTTGCTTTTGCAATCAAGCCTGGAATGTGACTTTCCTGCTGAGCTCTATGATGGCGACACTAAATGTGTGTGCACGCGTTTGTGTGTGTGTGTGTGTTGCTCTTTCTCAATTTTATCTCATATTTTGAGATCTGATACCTTTTTTTGTTATTATCATCATTAATATTATGGATGGTTTTGTGTTTTTTTTTTTTTTGTACTTCATTAGTTAGGTATGAATCCAGTGTTGACATCATTCATGGTTTGCCCTAAACAAGTTCCTCATGGTGGTTCTGGTCTGTAATGAACTCGTTGAACGCTCTGAGCCTGGTCCCCATCTGTGGCTGCTCCTGCTCTTGTTTACAGAAAATAAAGTCACATCTCTAAATGCTAATTTTGTTTGTTGTTTTCAGGCACCGCCGTCCATGGTCAGCACAGAACAGAGGCAGCATGCTGAACACGTATTCCTCTCCTTCAGGAAATCCAAGTCCCCTTTTGCCATCTGCAAGCACATCTTAGGTAACTGGTGACTTAATCAATCAGCTTTCAGAATTGTTTATAAAACATACTTGTTTTTTTAAATAAACATTTATTAACATAAGAAAGCTACAGGAGAAAGTATTTTAATTTGTCTTTGAGGACCAGTGATGTCACAGGAAACATGATAAAACATTTCAAAATAAGATTTGTAAAATAAAATGTAAAAGATGAATCAGCAGATTATTTTTCAGTTATTCATGAGTTGGTCTGTGAAATCTGAATATTTTATTTATTATATTTTCCCCAGCATCTGTTTGACATCTTCTTCTCTCCTGCATCATATTTATCATGTCTCCGTTCCTCTCTCTCTCCCTCTGCAGAGACCAGTAAGGTGGACTATGTGCTGTTCCAGGCGGCCACCGCCATCATGGAGGCCGTCGTACGGGAGTGGATCCTGCTGGAGAAAACCAGCATTGAGTCGCTGCGGGCATTCCTCCTCACCTACGTCTTACAGAGACCCAAGTAAGAAAACTGGACATAAAGAGGCACGATGAGACCTGTGTAGTATGTTTGACCTTTTATTGACCTGCGTTGAGTGAGTGGTTAGAGTCACAACAACATAAATAGACCTCAGCTCCTGTTACATAAGAGGAGAAAACTGTGCAGCAAGTCGAGGGGATTAATATTCACCAGCAAAGGTTTTAAATCATTTGTTGTGATAATATTGATAAAATCAGGCTTGTTTTTTGGGGTTGACCCTCAGCTTGAGTGGTTTCACTAGTTACTTATGGTAAAACAATGGAAAGCCCTGTCTGCAGCAGCATCTTCATCATACACTTCTCTCAGTCACCTGGCTGTGCTACGATTATTATATAGGCTGCTCTATAAGGTGGAAGAGTCATTTCCAATGGGAGCTAACATATTCCTATATATTGGAAGTTTAATGATGTTTCCAGCTCATTAAACTCACAGTAAACTCATATATAAGCTTGGCTGTAACATTGGCAGAGAAGCATTGCCGTAAGTTTTTACCACTGTGTCTTTCCTCCTCTGTGTCCTCTTTCTTTTTTATTGATTTGTCCATAGGAATTCCCTTTTTATATTATTTCAAAGTTTCAGGTCATTTGTGATTAAAACAGTTGACTTTTGTTTATTGTGAAAACAACAAACGATTAATCATTAAAACCAAGGCTTCTTTCGCTAACAGGTCTCTCTACAAAGAAAATAAAACTGCATTTTATTAAATATAGTTTTCTCTCCTAAATTAGATCTGAACTGATGCTTGTACTCAACTCCTTCATTTATAAACAGTGGAGGAGAAGCACAGGTTAGAGACGCTGTAACGTCCTGGTGCAGTGAGTTAAAAAACTCTCCTCCACAAACCAACAACCTCAGCCAAAGAAAACAGAGCTGCAGCTGTGACACACACACAGCTCCTCTTTCACTTTATTTTTCCCTCCTCAGTCTCCATCGTTGTTCGCTTCACCTCAGACAATCTCTGTTGCATTCACTGTCTGTTTCTCTGCTTCAATTAACCAGTCGATCGATCGCCTCCCTCTCCCTCCCTCCCTCTCCTTCCCTGTTTTTGCCTGCAGCCTGCAGAAGTACGTCCGTGAGCAGATCCTGTTGGCCGTGGCGGTCATCGTGAAGAGGGGCTCTCTGGACAAATCCATCAACTGCAAAAGCATCTTCCACGAGGTCGGGCAGCTCATCAGCAGCGGGAACCCCACAGTGGTGAGAAAGCCTCCGCTTCACATTTTTACAGCATATAACGTCAATAGGATTGTTTTGCTGCAAGACACATGATCAAATGTTCACCAACCTTTTGTATAGATGCTTTTTGAACTTGGAGGTAAGACAGCTTAATGCACAAAATTCACATTTTTTTGCATTTTTGACCAAACAGATATCAGGATCAGACAGACAGATGGATATAGTTGCTCACTTAGCAGCGTAGCAGTTTTTTATGCCTTCAGACTCAGCAGGTCAACTGCAAACTGCCTGCTTTAAATGAGAAATGATGTTGCTGCATTGGTTGAACCACTAGAGAAAATGCTTCTGCTGAGTTCATTCAGTTTGTGGTTATCTCACTAATATAAGTTTGCTCCATGCAACACTGTGGGACTCACAGGGGTTTGTCAAAAGAAAGTGTTTAGTTATTAATTAAAGGCTTTTGAACTTTTTCTAGTTATCTATATTAAAGGCCATATTAAACAATGAAACCTATTTAATGTCAAACAGTCAAGTGTTGAGCCTTTAATGCAGATTTTCCTCAAGTGTTTAAATCATATCAGTTGCACTGTAGTTACAGTTAAACCGGTCAGTGAATGCCATTTACAGATCATCGCACCGTTTGGTCGACTCTTCCTTTTGATTGTGTTTTTTCCAGCGTGACACAAAAGCTTGAAGTTTGTTTCTGACACGTTTCAGTCATTAGATGACTGTTTTGTTAGAAGAGCTGGATCAAAGCTTTTGATCATATTTATTGTGTTTGTGAATGGATGGAGCACATTTGTGTGACTGGTTACAGACATCCTGCTCCAGTCCTGGCTCAGATTACTCAGAGCTCAGTCTGAAAGTATAAAAACTGGCACAAAGGCCGAGCTGGGACCGAAGCTCCAGGCCTGTTCCTGTGGTTAGAAATAAAGGAGAATCTCTGTTTTCTCTGCTCATGCACTCAAATCAGTTTCATGTTTAGATGTTTACAAAGATGTTTAGATGTTTGTGGCTGTTGTGTAAAATGCTCACATGACTTGATGAACCGAACGTGTCAGATGTGACCTGTGTGTGCTGGTGCGACTTTGTCTCGGTGCTCCTGTGTTTCTGTTGTTAATCCAGTAGGTGGCACTGTTTCATTTATTAGCCAGAACAAACCCCCCCCCAGGCAGGAAAAGGCTGAGGGAAAGAGCTGCAGATTGAATCAGCAGGTGATGTCAGTGAGAAAGCTGCACAAAATCTAACAGGACTTCAAATTAAAATTCAAGCCAGGTGATTTTAAGGGATAAAAACCCTTTCAATGAAGAAAGGACTTCTGATCTCTGTCTGATGTTTAAATGAAAAAGTCGTGGATAAATTGATTATTGACAGTGAAACTAACTTGAGAGTCTTGATCAGTGAGCATCACATAAACTAAACTTATTATCAGTTTGAAACAAACCTGCATTCGTCTTTATGACTTTTGCCTGCTGAAGGACTGAGGATTGAAATGTTGTATTGACGGCTGGTGCATGAGCTTCTTATGGTTTCTCATTAGTCTTGGTGATGGACTCAGATCGGCTGTGTGAATTGTAAATAAAACATGTAAATTATGCAGGTTTTAACTTAACAAATATGACGACTTCCTGCTTTTTTCTCTGCTTTCGAATAATGTAAACATGTCAATATCTTTTGGTTTTGGGCTGCTGGTCTTTCAAAACGATGTTACTTCAAACTCAATGTTATCCAGCCCCTCACAGCGCTGAAGTCTGAATCACATGAACTATGACCACTGCTTGTTAGATGCTAAGCTCTGATGTACTAGTCTGTGTTTGTCCTTGAATAACCTGCACCAGTGATTGTTCATCGAAGAGTGTGTTGTACTAGTTGATAGTGAACAGAACAGCATTATTATACCACATGTTAACAGTATAGATGACACAGTATAGACTGGTGCTGGTGTGTCCTGTTGTTGTTCAGGACTTCAGTGTTTTGTTTCAGTCTGTGCCACAATTAAATCATCTTCACAGAGAGAGAGCAAGATGTTTTCCCAAAGATTTCAGCCTTTTTTTTTTTTATGTTTTGTTTTCCCAGCCGTCTAACCACCAACCACCACTTCTCCTAATGTTTTGCAGCTGGTCCGTTTACTTTGTGCATTGCATTGTGGGTCATGAACGGCACATTCAAAATTCAAGCTACATACTAACTTATTTCTTGAAATACTGTAGTACTCTTAGGTCTGAACTGATGATTCTCACTCTGGTTTGACCTCCATTGATGATAACTCCTTGTTATAACCTTTGACCTCTGTGTTACAGCAAACACTGGCCTGCTCCATCCTGACCGCTCTGCTCAGCGAGTTCTCCAGCTCCAGTAAGACCAGCAGCATCGGCCTCAGCATGGAGTTTCACGGCAGCTGCAAACGTCTCTTCCAGGTTTGTTCTTCGATCTCCACCTCATCATCCTGTTCTGCGTGTGTCTGGGAAGCCGTTAAAAGAAGAGGGAACTTGGTGTCCTCGATATGTAAACCCTGTCCCATCCTCACTTCCCAGGAGGAGGGCCTCCGTCAGATCTTCATGTTGACCATGGAGGTGTTGCAGGAGTTCAGCCGCCGGGAGAACCTCAATGCCCAGATGTCGTCAGTCTTTCAGCGCTACCTGGCTCTGGCCAACCAGGTCCTCAGCTGGAACTTCCTGCCACCCAATCATATCCTTTATTTGTCACCGGCAGGATACCACACCTTGCCTGGGTTGTAAATGTGACAGTTGCTAAAATTATGACATGTGGTTGGATTTAAGACAAAACAAAACAAAAAAAAAACAACCCTGCAAGGAAATACAGGCCAGTCCCTGCTCCTCATGTCACTTCACATTAAGTACAGTAGTCTTTTGTTTTGATTTCAACCATCACTTTTATTGGTTTGAGTGGAATCTGGCTCGGTGACACTGCTGCACTAAATTTTCCACCAGAATTCAGCAGGGGAACAAAATAAAATACAAAATCAGCTGAGTTTAACGATTATAATCAATTATTTTTTGGGAAGCTAACTTGCTGCCAGACACCTCCATCCTCATCCATGATCATGATTGCTGACGATACCTTGTGATCGGTGACTAGAAGCATTAATTCCCATCTGCAGATCATGAGTTTAATGAAAATGGCTGATAATTTATTCCAAAAATAGGTCTTCATACAATAAAAAGTTGTTGCTTCCAAATGCTCTACATGTTATGATTGAAATGTGGAGATGGTTATAATTTATCTGAACATCTCACCATCTGCTTTTTGCCTGTCCTACATTATGTTATGAAGTATCCCAGCTTTTAGGTTTTCTAAAAAAAGCTGGGATTGGTGGCCTTAAGTAGAAAAACAAGACACATGCTGGAAAGAGGGAAAAGAACAGGTATAAGATATGAAGAGAAAAGATCATTGTCAGTCTGGAAAATTGGCAGAGTGGACAGTTTCAGGTTAAAGACGATACGCTCCTCCTCACTGTGTGTTTTTCCACTTATAAGCTCATTAGTTGGGTGAATATACACAAGTTGTTTTGTGTAGATGAGTATGTGGTTAATGTTGTGTGTGTGTGTGTCTTTAGAAATATGTAACACCAGGAATGTGTATCTGCCCGTCAGTTTTACTTTGTAGTTCATCTCTGGTGCACACATCCACATTATCTTTGCAGTTGGTTGCATTGTTGAGCGAACTTAGGCACTTGTTGTGTGTGTGTGTGCGTGTGTGTGTGTGTGTGTGTCTCCAGGCTCATTATGGCCTAAATCCCAACCAGCCTGGCATCCTCTCTGCCTGTCTGAGCGGATCTGTGAGTGGCGCTTGCTGCCACCCAGGGCCATGTATCACTTTCAAAGAGGTGTCTGTGCGTCCATCCCCGTGTCATTCCAGCAACACGCCGCCCCCGCCTTGGCTTGTTGAGGCTCCCCTTGGTATGCCCGGCATGCTCAGTTCAATATGTGCGTGTGCTTGAAGATTGCACTTTTATGCACCGTGCGTGCGCATGTGTGCATGTGTGTGTATTAGCTGTAGTAGCTGCAGTCAATTTTTAGACACTTTGGGAGTTTGATTTCGTCGTGTGTGTAAGTGAAGCCGTCGGAGCGGTGACATGTGAAGGATCTTTTCAGGTTGAGGTGGAGGCAGGAAACTGTTATGGAAATTATATAAAATTCAGTCACTAGTCTCTCAGTGTTTATAGGTTTGTTTACATTGCACGTACAATTAGGTGATATCATACCAACCTCATACCAAGCCAGCTTTCTCTTTAACATCTCAAAGTGTGTTTTAGGTCGTCATGGACACAGCTGAGGGCTACTTCATGAAACGCTCCCTCAGGGTTGTTCTCGTGTCATATCCATAGACCAGAGCTCTGAAAATGTGACAGGCTAAATTGAATTTAATACTAATTTAATTCTACAAATAAGGAAGGAATGACCTACCACCAATATACCACCAATTTCCCATGCGTCAATATACTGATATGCCACCAGATCATCATCAGAGCACGCTGGCATTGATCCTGGTGTCTGTACTCGACTCTCTGCCTCATTGTCTTTGACTTGTACTTCTTTGCTCTGTTGTAAGGAGAAGACGAGCGAGACCTTGGCTGTAGTGAGGTATAATAAAAGCAGCATTAACTTCTCTTAGCAACGGTTACCACGCCTCATCAGGGGTTATTCTTGTGCTGAAGAGACCGACCGCTTTCTCTTAGGGCTATTCATACGTTCAGTTGGAAACGTACAATACCACCAATTCACTATAGTTCAATATACAGACAGGCCACCAGTGCAGCTTCAGTGCTCCTGGGCCATTGACTCTGTTCTGTAGTGCACAGGAAGGATGACCACTGTTCTTCCCTTGTTTGGTGTTTAGATGATGATGGTGGGTGTCCAATATTTCCCACTGATGTTGATCTGGGTTTAGACTATAAAGGCTGTAGCATCAGTGAGCCTTCAAGCCCAAAGGACAGAGCCACTGTCATCAATCTTCTCCTTTAATTTAGTGATAAGTGATGGGAAATGACATGGTGTGACAGGAGAGCAGCGTCCTCCATCACTGTACATGCAAACAGTCATTTTGTTTCTCCAGATTTTCCACTTTTAAAGCATTTACACATCACATTAACTATAATCAAATCATTTTTTTTCTCATGCATTGAGATTCTTTAAAGTGTGATTGTTTGCAATCTGGAGATACCCTCTCCAAATCATTAAGGAAATGAGATATTAGCTGTTTAAATAAAATGTGATGATCTCCTTGTGGCACTAGTTTGATGCATGAGCTGCAGCTCTCTGGTTTCTTGTTGTTGAGTTGTCACAAGTGTTGAATGGACCGTCCCAGGGCCATAGAAATAGCATATAAATTCTCGAATCAAGTGGCATTCCCCTTGAAATGGCGTGTGCATGAGTGTGTGTGTGAGTGTGTGTGTGTTTGTGTGAAGCCTACAAGTGTCTGGGCCGCTGTTGAAAAGGGGAACAGATTGATGAAGACCGCTGGGAGGCCAGAACGAGTGTGACCGCCTGTCTGCAAGTGTCACAACACGCCTGTGTGATGCGATGTGAGCGTATGCCAGTATGGGTATCAAGGGGCCGCTCCTTAATTGCGTGGCTGACAGTGGCTGCCTTTTCACGCACAGCGACACACACACACACACACGCTCCTCAAAGACGCTTTTTAAAAAGCCTCCCTCCCTCAGACAAACCGAGCGGCATGTGTGTCATCTGTCCTCGCCGCCGTCTGAACCCCCCCACCCCCCTGGCCCTTCAGCGGCTCTGGTGTCATCTGGTGGAGGCACACTCCCCGGGCGTCGGTACGACACCGTGTCACTCCACACCGGGCTTGACTCGAGCCCGGGTTTGCGGTCGGGCCTGGAGGCTGCGGCGGCAGTCAGGTGCTGTAAATGGCTGTCGGAGCTGACAGACGGATCACCCTCTGTCCTCTGCACTGACCGGTGTGTGTTTGGATCTTTCGTGTTGTTTAGATGTGTCTGGTATGTGAGGGAATCTCTAAATTCATCTCTGTCACTTGTGTTGCTATAAAAGCACGTGCAGCTTTGTTCTCCGGCAATTACTCATTTCCATTTTCCCCCATCTGTTCCTCTCTTCTCCAGAGAGGAAGGTGTATATTTCATGGTCTGTCAGCTCAAGTCCTCTCTAATGAAGTCCTTGTTTCTTCCACTGGGGCTCTGTTGTCTTTTTCTTGTACTTGTACACGTCTATACTTTGTCATAAGAGAAGACGTTCACCCCCCCCATTGGGGGGGGGTTTATTCTTGTTGCCGAACAGACGACTGTCAGTGCAACACTTGCCTCGGCCTGGCTCAGCATTCTCATTAGCTGTTCAGAGGTCAATTTATGGGCATTGTGGCCCCCCAGGTTAAGGTTAGGCATTAGGAGTGTGTAAGCCGATGCTGGATGTTTGCCTTGGCCCTGACCTGCACGGAGAATCTTCAACTACTGCTGTCTAAACACAGGCGGTAGGGTATATAAACATTCTCTGTTATGGTGATGGACGTTCAGCTGATGCTTGTGAGATTTACAGCCGTCGTCCATGACATACATGCATATTCCCTTCCAGATCCATAATGCATTGTTGTGCTGGTTTGCTGGCTGAGCTGTTGAGTGCTTCACAGGAGACGCTGCATTTGTTGCTTCTAATTTTATTTCAATGCACTAAAGAAATGAGCACTTAGCAACAAAGAACAGGACTCTTAAGTGAAGGCAAGGATATTTGTAAGAACTATTCCTTTCTTCTCTTTGGTGTTTTTATTATTCCTCTTCTCACAAATTTGGCCACATTCATCTATAAATGTATTTACATCCTTCTGCTTCTGGAAAAACAAGCTGCTGTTGAACGTGGCAGCACAGCAGATATCTTGTGTGGTTTAACTCAATAGAGTCAGAATTAATGACAACTGCTGTCTAAACAGATGGAGGCCAAACAG
Source organism: Caranx ignobilis (assembly GCA_021432705.1). Classification (NCBI taxonomy): domain Eukaryota; kingdom Metazoa; phylum Chordata; class Actinopteri; order Carangiformes; family Carangidae; genus Caranx; species Caranx ignobilis. Next base: position 4,272,226 of record MU269983.1, on the reverse strand, counting down.
TAGAAGGAAATTAGGGAAGGAAAAGGGAGGGGGTGGGTCGTTGAGGAAGTATTCCTGGACTGTTATTTCACATGGCGAGGCTGCAGGCCAGACTTAAGGCAGGATATATCACTTAAACCCTACCATGCGCCTTAGCATAGCGCTGCGCTCTTCGCACGGCCGCTGGCAGACGCTCAGCCAGTCCCTCCTCCTCCCGAGCAGCGGGTCTCTCCTCGCCGAGGATCAGCCATAATGAATAGAGGATACAGGAGAAGCTCGCTAATCCACCATCCTCCACCATGAAGGTTGCTCAGGCCTGCAAGAAGTTCAGATTGCTGAGATAGACTGATTGGAGGCTATTTAAGGTGGTCGCCAGAATATGGCTGGATTAATCTGTGAAGTGTTTTGTTCAGCGACGGCAAATTGTTGATGAAAGTGGAGCCGGGAATGTGAAATATGAAGTCGAGTTAGATTTGTACTTTTTTTTTTTCATCCATTACAAATCACACAAACGTCCACTAGGCGTCGACTTGCATTAAAAATGTGAACTTTGCCGCCAAGTGTAAGAAAAAAAAAAACAGGCCAAAAAAAGTCTAAGAATTGAGGAAATAATAATAATTTAATACAAAGAAATGGAAAACAGAGCTGACAAACACTGTACATGAAATGTTTGAGATTCAAAGATTTGATTACAACTGGCAAAAAAGATGAACCTACAGACATTTTAATGTGTATAAGATCTTAAAATGGTTATTTGAAGGCACAACGTGTAGGGATGAGATGCAGATTACATGTAATATTTGCTTTTTTAATGCTAATGTTTGAACCGATTGTAAGACAAGGTTTCCACAGAGCTCGTAGCAGCCTGTGCACTGACCTCCATCTGAAGGACTTGGCACAAACTTTCTTTAAAAATCCAAAGGATGTGATATTTACACTCACTCCCAAATGTCTGACCTCAGTGTCTCTCCTCTGCTGCTGTGTAGCACCAACAGTAGCTCAACAGAAGCTAATGTTATCTTGATCTTGAACAACTTACATCACGAAACAAAATGTGCATAAGTTGTTGCTTTCCAGATTTTATGAGCGTTATCCCTAGACTCCAGACGTAGTTTAGTTTTATCCTTATTTCACCCCATTCAGTATAATATGACATGATGACAATATACAGCACAACCTCTGTTCTATCGCACCGAAACATATGCGCATCGATTTATCAAAATGAGCTTTGTGAGGCGATGACGTGCAGCAACACATCTAATTTATAATGTTTCATCAGTGGAGTTTCATCCAGCAGACTTAGCTCTGCAGACACTGCTGAGTCTGGTGCTGCCAGGCCTTTCTCCACACTCTCGCCAGCGCTGCAGAGTCAAATATAGTTTGTAGTCAAACTGTAATAATAGTGTAACTTCAGTTGCCTCATCTATCAACATAATGTTTGGTCAATCACGCTGAGTCTGTTTATGTTGTCTCATCATCACTTTTTTTTAGCCGATCCGCAGGAAGCTGATTTGTGACTTGCATGTGGCTGCAGTTCACTAAACTAAAACACACGGTGCAGTTAAAGAGTTAAGACCTTCTGTATATTTGAATTGCCGTGGATCAGTCCACATATTCACGGTCCCCAGAGGTTGGATCCTTCTGACTTTGACGAGCGGCTGAAGTTTCCTCTGAGGCTGACGTCTTTATTTTTTTCAGTGAAACAACTTGACGGCCGTGAAATCCGGTGCAGACATTCACGGTGCTCAGAGAAGGAATTTTAATAACTTTTGTCGGCGACCCCGCCCTCTCCGACTCCTCATCTCACGCCACAAACTTTTGTGCAACACTTTCATGAGCATGAACACTTTGCAATCAATCTAACTCTGTGATGATGAAGTGACTCGAGTCTGTGAATCTTCTGACCAAGAATTCAGTCTTATGTGATTTGCAGTGAGAAACAAAATGAGCAAAACCCACAAAAAAAAAAACAGTTTGGCCTTGAGACATTTTAGCAGTTCACATATTTTTCAGCTTCTCTTGTACATTCACAAAACACTCGGCTCACTTTTGCTGTTTTGCAGTCGTGTGGTTAGTTCATGCATAGCAGCCCCGCTGAATTACAACCCATGAAGAAGAAGAATGATGGCCTCTCATTGCCTCCGTGCTCCCTCAATGGGCTTTGAAGCACAGACACGGCTTGTACATCCGTACGTGCACACTCACGCATACACACACTACCTGGGCTAAGGTTCACATGCGAGACCATAAATACCGGATGTCCGTAAAGCCTCTTGTCACTGAAGATGGTGGAGTCTCGCTTCCGTCTCAGGTCATCATAAATAGAATCAGAGCCGGAAATTAAACTCGGCGAGGGGGAAAAGCTGTTTGTTTCTCTGCCAAAGCGACTGGAGGATCAGACGAAACCTACCAGCGGCAGTTTTATTGGCATTTGACTGGTGGCTGGTGTTAATCAAGGCACTACAGTGTGTGTTTATGTGTCTGTGCGCCTGCAAATTTGGCAGCAGCATGTGAGAACATGGGGAGTGTGTGTGTGAATCTCTCTACTCTCTCTTGCTTGTACTTGATTTAAACTCCTGTGGTCAGTGGTTGTGTATTCAGTCACTCAAATGTGTGTGTGTCGGGTGATCTATCAGTCGGTCTTATCTTTCCAGTGGAAAATTGACGTGTCACGTTAGTTATTCTTGAGCCTGTTGGAAGGGTTGAAATGGCAGCAGGTGATGTCTTTTAAAAACCCACCAAACCACAGCCCACATGTCCTAGTCACTCTGCGTACATTACTCATCCTGGAGGCATGCACACTACACACACACACACACAGTTCACACACACACACAGACACACACAGTCCATCTTTTTTTTTTTTTTTTTTTAAAAGAGCAAATTGAGTGGTCGAGGTTGTAAATTCACTTGTCTCTGGTTTCAAGAGCTCGAACACTCACAGTAAAAGTCAGGAAATGTAATAAACTGAGATGTGTGTCCATGTAAGTTGTTTTCAGGACATTATCTAAATGTTTTATCATTTCTTTTCCATGTAATACATGTTACATGTTGTTTATCTTTATTCAAACCAAGGGGAGTATTACTAGTTATTGTACATGTACATTTTTTCTTTATATTGGTAAATAATGTTGGATTTGGTTTTTGTAGGTTTCTAGATTGAGTCTCTTTTTGCGTGTTGATCAAATACAAGTTGAGCTTATAGGTGTCACTTCGACGTCTTATACCTTCTTTTTTTAAACTTAATTTAAGCAGGAACTCACATGGAGATCAAACTCAGGATTGTCATGTGAGACCTGTGAGCAGAAAATAACAGTGCTGATTGATTTTACCTGTTGAAAATGATCAGTAATGGCATTTATCATAAGTAACGGTCCTACAGTAACCCTCAGTGTGCACTTAGTAACAAATAGCATCTTATAAATGATTTGTGTTATGACTTATACTGGGTATTGTATCTGTTCATAGTGCACTTGATATTGATATTCATGATATCTATTTGATTGATATTGTGGTTCTTGAATTCCTCGCTGAGGTGTGTTTCAGTTAACGGCAATGAAACATCCTGTTTTCCTCGTCTCTCTGTGTCACGGCCTGTCAGATCCGTTTTACGTCTCTGTCCATCTGCGTGAATCAGTCGAAGTAGCCGTGTAGTTATCATTCCTGAGGTCTCTTGTGAGTTTTGTCTCAGTCATATGATCTTTAGGAGCGTTTTTGTTCAACCTCTGTCACCGAGGTGGTCCCTCCCCGAGGAGGAGACACCCTCCCTCCCTCTGCAGGTTACACGACTCAGTCCGTCTCATTTATGAGGAACCAAAATATGCAGCCAGTTCTGTCTCTCTGTGTCCTCATGTTACACTTTATTCTGTCTTGTATAAAGGGGATTTTCAAAGTAAAAGCCAGACAGGTTGAGTTTTATTTTAATCTTTTAATTTTCTGAAAACTGCATCAAGACAAACATATAAATTGCAGACCAAAGGTATTTATAGTTAAACCCTGACACACCAAAACAAATCAACATGAACTTACTCACTCACTCTGTGCTTTTCCCAATCCTTTTTCTTATTCTGTCTTTACAGAAAGGTTCAGTTAGAGGTCCTCTGCTGCACCACGACTATTTTTAACGAGGCCTGAAAGCCAAGCATTGGACGGACACACATGTGTACACACACACACACACACACACACACACACACACACAGAGTCCTAGAGACCCTTAGACAGGTGCCAACTTTTGAGCCGAAAAGTGTGGTGTGGTGTGTTGTGGTGGGGTGTGTGCATGGGGAGTGACTGTGGGCTGGTGTCGGAGGAATGCGTGACCTCGCCGGCCTCTGCCGCTGTTTGGCTTTGATCGGACATTCCTCTGGAAGTTTCCTCCTCCTGCTGTCACTGCGCAGCGGGGCAGCGATATGGCTCCATGTGTGTGTGTTTTAATGTGGATGATGGAAAATGAAGTGAGAGTGTATTTTTATTGCTAGCACTTAATTTTTTTTTCTTTACAAGGAAGTACAGAGGGATAACCAAAGCTGGGTACAACTGTTATGAATTATAGACACACAGAGTAACAAATGTCTAGATTATTATTGGTTGTGTACAAGTCGGAGGTGGTAGTTAGTGGTTGTTAAAGTACTGTCCTCCATCTGATATCTTGGATATAATCCATTTAGTATGTTTAAAGTTCGCGTGTGTTTCACTTCTCCTTTGTTTTAGTTGAAGTTTTGATCCATATGAAGATTTATCGGTGGTTTTTAAAACCAAAAACCATCTCAGTGTAGTTTTACATCTCCTCTCTCAAGCTCTCTCTGGAGCTCTAGCAACACCAGGTCGGTGTCAGCCAATCAGAAGAGAGGAGGTTCTGAGTCGCTGACTGTTTTTTAAGATATTTTTGAGGCATTTTTGCCTTTAATTGACAGGGAAGTGGGCAGAGAGACTGACTGGGAATGACATGTGGTACAGATCAGCACAGACAGGAATCGATCCGGCGATCACTCCATTGAGCATTGCCAACACTGGACTGGCTTTTAGCCACTCGACCGCCAATTTCTGAGTGATTGAATAACAACAGAGCAGATTTCAGAATAAAACGCTTAGAGAAACCAAATCCTGCAAGTGTTAGATGGAGGGTCCAGGTCGGGGCGGGGCTTGGTGACTGCTTTGTTGTGACATCACAAAGTTACAGGAAGTCCTGACGGCTTGTTTTTAAGGCTCAGTTTCTGTGTGTATTTCTCTGTGGACTGAGCACTTTGGTTTAACTGGTTGTTTTTTGTATGAGGTAAGAGTGAAGAGAGATTGTGTGTGGTTCTATTTTCCAGCAAAAAAAACAAACAAACAAAGCAAAGTCAGGAGAAAAAACAAGAAGAACCGTCCAGAAATAAAAATAATCCCCTCATGTTTCAGGATGTCATAAGTTTTCATCAGCATTTCGTATATATGGAGAAAGTTAAGGCATTTTATGGGTGGTTAGGAGTCAGAGAAAGTGTTGTGGCTTTGTGAGATACTCTGATTGAGGACTGTGTGTGTGTTTTTATGCGTCTGTGTGTTTTTATGTGTGTGTGTGGGGAACAGCATGGGACTGTTCTTGATGATCTAAGGAAAAAGCATGTTGTGGGTGTGTTTCGGAGTCTTGAGTAAGGACAGGAAGTGTTGTGGCTGTGTCGGGAGAAAGTGTGTGTTGTGGGTTTGTGAAAGAGCCTGTGAGTGTAGAGGGAGTCTTAAATAACAACGCTGTGTGTGTGTGTGTGTGTCGTGGGAGCGTGGAGAAAGAAAGGCTTGTTTAGTAGGAAGAAGAAGAAGAAAAGGGGACATTTGAAAAGAGATTAAGATAATAAAAGTTTTTATAGTTTTGAAGAACAATGTGTGTTCTCTCATGCTGTGATGTGGGCTCAGACGAGTTAGGATTGAAGTGTGTGACATGGGAGAGGAGAGGCAGAGGCATCGAGTCAGGGCTGAAGAAAAAGTCAAAGAGGAGAGTGGATAGTGTGAGAAGTTTTAAAGTGAGGAGTGTTTGAGTTTGAGCTTTGCTTTGCTGTTGGAGAGAAGTCAGGAGGAGAGAGGTGGCGATTGGCCGAGGAGGAAGAGGGGAGTGTTTCAGAGCGGTAAGGAGTCTCAAGGACTTCTTGTAAAGGAGTGGACAAAGAGGCAGAGCAAGTCAGAGTCTGGATTGGCTGCAGTGAGAGCAAGAGGGTCTTAAGGAAGCAGAGGAGAGAGTGTGCAAAAAAAAAAGAGAGAGAGAGAAAGGAAGGAGGGATTTCTGGTAGGAAGAGAGGTGAACGAGAGGACAGGAAGGAAAGAAAGCAGAGACTGGGAAAAGATAAAAGTCGGATAGAGCGGAGGAAGAAGGAGGAGGAGGAAGAGAGGGAGAGAAGAAGGTGAGAGAGAAGAGCTGACAAGGGAGAACGAGAAGAAAAACAAAGCAGTCGAAGAGGCGAGGAGGGTGAGAACATTTAAAGAAAAAACAAAAAGTGTGCGGAATAATGAGAGCTAATGAGAGGGAGAGTCGGTTTAACAAGTGTTTGACAAGTCTCTGCTGAAACCAAAGCCTCACACACACAGACAGAGACCAAAATACACACTGAGAGGGAGCTTAGTGACAGGAGCTGGTGTTTTTGTGTGTGCTCCTCCTCTTCCTCCTCCTCCTCCTCCTCCTCCTCCTCTCTTCTTCTACATGCTGTTGTTGGCCTTAACTGGCGGCGGGTCACTGGGGCGCCACTACATCGCCATGTTCGAGGCCACGCAGAACGTCACGCTCAAGCCTACGGAGTCCTGGAGGGAAGCGCTGCTGGACACCCGCGTCATGGATCTCTTCTTCACCGTGAGTAACCAACCGTCCACCGCCACCACCACCACCACCATCATCATCATCATCATCATCACTGTGTTGTGTTTATCTCTCTGGGGAAAAAGAGTGTTTAAAAATATCTTTTTGTTGTAGCGTTCAGTTTGAAGTTGCTTTGCTTCATTGATTAAACTCACACTTCAGTTTAATTTTACACGGCACCATGACAAAGGGAACAGCTTTGAATTATCTTGACGAACTCCACAGATGCTTGGCTTGGTCTGTCTGTATCTTCTCCTCATCTTTCTGTCAGAGAGGTCACCGGAGTTTTCTTGTGTCCTGCTCTACCCTTTTCTTCTTCTTCTTCTTCTTCTTCACTTTCTTTTCCTCATGTCTAGCTGGCGGTTTATTTATGATAAACAAAAGAGACAGTTTTCCTTTTCATGTCGGGCGAAAGAGATCTGACTTGACCCCGTCGTTTTGGCACATGTAAACCTGCTTTTTTTTTTTTACTGCTTTTTGTGGGTTCCTTAAATGCACCATTAAGTAGATTTATGGGTACTTTGCAGTGGGGTCCGTGTTATTGTGTTACTGTCCAGAGGACCGCCCGGTGAAGTAAATGTGTATTTTTGTGCAGTGACTTGTGTGTTTAAAGAGGTCGGCCCACGCTGGCTGAGCAAAACGGCGCGGCGGAGGGGAAAGTGTGGAACAAACCGGTCAGCTCTTCTTCCGTCCAAAACGTCTGGCTGCCCACTCGCCAGATACTGATCTGCTCACTCTGCCCTTTTTTTTTTTTTTTTTTTTAAGCTTCCTTTTGCCAAACGCTGCCACCTTGGTTTAGCCTTCACCTGTCGGCTACCTGCAGACTGTAGTTGCAGTCACTACCTCAGCCTTATCTGATATCTCTTAAGAGTGCTGCTGCCTGACAAAAGCTCTCTTATTACAGCCCTCCTCGGCCAAATACTGCTCCATTACCCCAACTTTTTATTTTTCCATTGCAAAATATTGTTGAACTCCTCCAAAACCCTCCCTCTCCGTGCATGTTGCCAAATACTGATCCACTCACAGAGCCCTGGGGGTCCTGACACACACACGAGCGGTCGCACAGCATTACGTGGTGTGGAGTCGTGATCTGTGCAGTTTCAACGCACACAGTCTTCGTCTCAGTTTATAAACTTTGTGTGGCTCTGTGAGAGATGTGATTGTTTAATGAGAGGGATAAAAATACAGACTACAGGCTATTCTTTTTCTTCTAATGCAGGTGCAGAACGTAGTACGGACATGTTAGCTCAGTTGGGCCGTAGCGCTGCGGTGTGTTCAAGTGCAACTTTTCACAGGAGTCGAGAGGCGACTCATCTCATCATTTGTGTTTTCTGGGGCTGTTTGTTTGAAGTCGTCTTGGTGAGACGGTGCTCGAACCTGCCTATGACTGAATCCATCTCAGCTGCAGCTCTCTCACATGTTCATTTTCATGCTGCTGCTTCTTTAATGTAATCTTTTAATAAGCCCCAGCGAAGCATATTGTTTGGGGTTCGAATGACTGTTAGGTTTGATCTTAATTTACAGATTAAGGTCCTAAAAAAGTTTGTGGTCCTCATCACAGAGATGCACAGTCAGTCGGTGATGTGGCACTAAAGTTAATGCAGCCACAGAAGCAGAAACTTGCAGCCTGGAGTTGTGTTTGGTATCAGACATTAGACCAATGTTTCCCATCCTTTTTAACTTGTGCTCCTTTTGGAAATTTCATAACAAAACCACTCACAGATCCAATAATTCCTGCTCTGATCATGTTTTACTCTAACGATAGGCCATCCCACAGTTTTTGCTTTGGATGTAATCTCTTTTTCTCAAATTATCTTTTCAGCATTGTTCCCGTTTTATTAGACAGGACAGTGGAGGTATGACAGGAACAGACAGGCAGTAAATGAACATCCCGGTCAGGATTTCCTCCTGCACAAGGACCAGAGCTCGTATGGGATGTGCTCTCTAACCACTCGCCCAGAAGAGCAGCTCCCCTGCATGTGATCTTTTAGTGTGCAATCAGACCGAGATGGCAAGTGATGCTGTCTCATGGTATACGATGTGGTCTGGCAGCGAGGACATAAAAGTCCCCATTATTGGCTCATAACGGTTCCCACAGTTTGGAGCGGCATCAAACAGCTTTATCAGGAAGTAGTGGTAAATACTGAGGTTCTCGTTTCCCTGTTGAGTCTATTTAGTGCTCGTGTTTTAAGAGATGCTCAATGGAAACTCTGGTTTTCATTCCTGTGGCCGCTTTTTATAAAGGAACTTGTTTCTGTGTCGTGTTCGCTCTGTAATGCACCTCAGTGCATCTTCTTCCTCTGTGTTTTGGCCCCAAGAGGCAGAGCTCTGGTTTGACGAGCACTGAACCTTAATTTGATTTCATTGTTTTTCAGAAAAATACAGATTTATTAGCTGTCATGCAAATTTAGATGTAAAAGAATTCACCATTATGTAGTTTAATGAATTGAACATGTGAAATCCGTCACTGGTTGAATATGAGCTCCAGCTTTTTCTCATTTGTCTTGAAGATCAGACTCTTGTGTTACAGTACGTCATCCATTCATCACGTCTGTTCGCGTCTTCCCCGTCAGAAACAGTCGGTGTCTGAACTCTGCAGTTTTCTCTTTTTTCTTGTTATTTGCTTTATGTGCAACATCTGGTCTAAAGAGAAAACAAACAACATAAGTCTCCAGTGAAAACAACCATATTTCAGAGGAGCTACTTTGAAATGTAGCTCTTGATTAATTGCTGTGTTGACTCTCTGCATACTTTGCTGTCAGTCGCGAGTGACTCGATATAACAGTCTGATAATCATGCTCCACTGCTCGGTGTAAATGTTTTCATGGAGCTGAAAAAAAAAAAAGTTATGAAGTCGTGATTGTCAAAAAGCAATCACCAATAACTGCAATTGCGCGTGTAATCAGAGATTTAATACACAAAACGCACCAGGCCCACTAATCAAGGATGTGATTGGCTGATTGCAGCCGTTTGTCATGTTTCGGTTCGGCTTCTCGTTGCTGCAGGAATGTGCAGGATGCGTTTTGTGTTGGTTTCGGTTTTCAGGCCTTCGGTCTCATCTCTCCGCTCCGGTATTTCTAGTAGCTCAACTGTTTGTTATTGTAAGGCTGCTGTGGCCCTGTCAGCTGTCTGTGTGTGAGTGTGTGCGTGAGTGTGTGTGTGTGTGTGTGTTAACGGCATCGTTTCTGGTTGTGTTGTGTGCATTTTTGGTGTGTGTTTGTGAATATCTGTCTCTGTGGGGTTTGTGTAGCGTATATTCCTCTGTATATGTATAAGCTCTGCATGGATCTATGTTGTGTCTGTTTGTCTCCGTGTGTAGTGTGTGTATCTGTATCTGTGTGTGTGTGTGTTTAGTCAATTTAATGGGGTCTTCTGCTGTCTCAGCTGCTGTGTCTCCTCAGCTGTGAGGGGTAACGGGGCTGGTGGTGGTGGTGGTGGAGACACGTGCCACCAGGGTCACAGTCCACAGCAGAGCAGTGGCAGGATTAGAGCCCGGCCCCAGGATTAGGGGCCCCTGTTAACAACCGCAGTAACCCACCCATCAAACACACACACAGTCCTGTTGAGAGGGGCCCTGGGGAGCCTCCCTCCCTCTCTGGGTGAGTGTCTGTCAGTCTCCCATTAACTGGCTCCAGTGCTGTGTCTCCGAGCACACAGGAGGCTGCTGAGGGGGTGAGGGGGGGTGGACTGGTGATAAGACATGTCTCTACTCACATAATTCACTTTTATTACAACATGGGTTTTTATTGTTATAGTTTTGCTACAGAAGAACTGAGTCTAATAAATATTTGTAAATTCTGGATGCAGATTCAGTCCAACAGTCACTAAAGTGAAACGGTAAAAAGCCTGGCGTCTACAAACAAACCAGTGATCCAAAGAAAACATCAAAATCCACCGTCAAGTGCTTCATAAAACAGAAGCTGAAACTTTTGGATCAGCCCCGTGAACCCGAACGTCACTGCAACATCTGTGGGTGGATCTACAAATATATCTGCCCTCGGAGTGATCTGAAGGACGGAGGGAGGAAAGACAGTAGATAAAGAGATAGATAGAGCCTCAACTCGAATGGTCAAGTTCACTTTTCATTTTCACTTAAAGATAAAACTCATGAATCTTTTCCCTTCATGTCATGAGCATATGATTTTCTGTTCAGTGTGTCTCCATAGGAACACAACACACATGATGCTAAGATTGGACTTATATGGACTTATAAATAAAAATCGCTGCAGCTCCTCTGACTTGGATGTTGCATTTGACCTATTGATGACATTGTGAATAATCGTCTTAGCAACCCTGCGTTTTTCAAAATAAAGCGGGGCCAGTTATGTTTTTCTCTGTGCGTGTGGACGAAAGCTTTAAAATAGAAATGTACGAGTGTGGATGCAGCTTGAGATGAGAAATGATCTCCGACAAAGGTTTACAGACAGTCTGTCGTTTCGTTGATGAGGCTCTAAACACCGGGGGCAGATTATAATTGACAGCTGTCAATCACACCGAGGCCTGAGGTAATCACACAGCGTCCTGCCGCCATTTTGCCATTTTTGCCGCTTGAAGAGACGCACGGGTGTCAGGTGGGAATCAAACCCATCAAGAGCTCATCTGTTTTCCACTTCAGCTGTGAGGTTCAGGGATGGTGTGATTTCAAAATGGATGGAGCGATGAGAGACGAGAAGGAAATGAAAGGCAACAAAAAAAAAAGAAAAACAGTTTGGAGACTGAGTGGAGTGGAAGAGCAAGCAGAGGAAAGATGAAACAAAGGGATGTAGAAATGGAGCAGGGTATGTAATTTTACAGAGAGAGGTTGAAGGAGGGTGGGTGGTGGCGGTGGGTGGGGGCAACGAAAAAGACGGACCTCAGAACGACCGTTTAGAGAGAGATGGAGAAACGTGGCTGCAATTTAGAGCAGAGCGACAGAGGATAAATGGGCCATGGGAGATTGAAAAGGAAGAAGGCCGTTGATTGTTGGCCTCCTTCAAAATAAACCCAACATGTCGATTTAACACCTTGTGATCCCCCCACCCACCCACCCACCCCCACCTGAAAACAAAAAAAAGAAAGAAAGGAAAGGAGCAGAAAAGGAAAAAGAGCGCAACAAAAGCAGACCATCTTTAATTTTGGGCCTCAGCTGTGTGTTTTTGTTTGTCTGCGTTTCTCTGGGTTTTTAATTTCAGTTTGGCTCAGGACGATTAGAGCGCAGCATCAAACCGTGATTGAGTGTGTACACACATGCAAACACAAACCACACACATCTGGTTTGGTTCATCACATCCAAGCACACACACACACACACACACACACATATTGTAACCCTGCAAACACACACACACACACACTGCATGCACACACTGGACATGTGTTATACAATGCGTACGCTGATGTATTGATATATAAATGTCCTTCACACAGAGAGAAGTCACTGCAGAGCTGCGATGAATTGTCAATTAATTGATCAGTTGTTGTATTTTGACGCTCAGCTAATTGTTTAAGTCATTTTCAAGCAGAAAAGCAAAACTCGTGATCATTGCAGGATGTAAACTATAAACATTACCTCCTCATTTTCTCCTCTGATTTGGGTTTAATTAGGTTTTTGGCTCCAGGATAAAGTGCTTTATTAACCAGACAATGAGTCATCAGATTAATCAACAAAAATAATTGTTCATCACAACACTTCCTGATATAATAACATTACATAACACTGCCCTGAAGTGAACTAAGGATTGAGCTGCATCTATAACACAGAGCTTTTGTTGTGGACCTATTGTAGTTGGACTGTAGCTGAGCTGCACCTCAAAGAGTTCCCACATGTTGGTGCTGTAGTGGCGAGTGTGTGATGTCTGCAGAGGCTGCGAGGAGTGAAGACGACATAAATCCAGCTCCGTTAAATCAGATCAGCATCATTTCACAGAGACAACAACACAGCATGACTTATTTTAGCAGTTGCTGTGGTGATATTATTAAAGAAATATTGATTAATATTAATATACAATGAAAGAATGACAATATATTTACTGACTAATGTAAATAAAGACCTGATTGCGTACGATACACAAGAAGAAAACCAGCTATAACCCAAACAACCAAGTCTCACACCTCCGTCTGTCCTTGGAAGTCGTCCATGGTCACATGTAGCTACACCTACATCTGTATGCACCAGTCACCTGTTTTAATCTGATGGCTGATCCCAGTGCAGCTGTTGTGATGTACAATAACAGACACGGGGATAAAAAGGCCTCACAGAGATAGATGCAGAAGAGCACACACGCTAAAGCGTTTGGTGTTTACCAAGTAAACACAATCAGTGTGGAGAGCAGGGGCTGGTGAGGCTGCAGCAGAGGCCGCAGGCAGACAGTAACCCAATCTGAGAGGGAGAGAGGGAGAGAGAGTGAGGGAGAGCGAGAGACAATAAGTTGGAAGCGCAGTGTTGATTTGAAAAAACAGAAAGATGAGCCTCTGAGCCCCCCGAGGTAACAGACACCAGGCTTTGTCTCCTTCTATAAATATCATTCCTCATTCTCCCTGTCGTTCTCTGTCTCTCTGCCTCTCTCTGTTTCTCTTTCCATCTCTTCCTCTGGCTCACTCTCCTCCTCCTCCTCCTCCTCCTTCATCCTCTTTCCCCCACTCCTCATTGTCTCCCCTGTTGTTCTCCTTCATTTTCCTCCCACCCCTCCCTCCCTGTTGGCTGGATCTCTCCCTCATTACCTGCTGCCCTCTCTTTCTTTCTTTCTTTCTTTCCTTCCTCCATGGCTATATTCATCATCTTCTTCTTTCTTCCTTCAAAGAGCTCAATGTTGAACCTCGACACTTATTCAGCGTGAAAAAATTCATGTCTGCAGTGACATTCAGGAGAAAACTGAGCTGAATCCGAATCCTCTATATATAGATATTCTATAAATAAACAATAAACTCAGAATCAGCTGATTTTCCGATGCATCAACAGAACAATAGATATAAACATGAACTATATTAGTAAATGATCTACACTGTGTTTCAGATAGAGAGGAAGCACACAGTCCTCTCATGCTCATAGAGTAACAGTTGTATATCGTCCTCCAACAAACAGTCTCTATCTGCAGCCTCAGAGACTTGGAAAGCGACGCAGTCATGTTTTAGAAAATGTCCTGAGGAGCTGCCACCGATTATTGTTTTCCAGGAGAAAAAAAAAAAAAAGAGAGAGATGCAAAATATTCAATAAGACGTTCGACAGCTCTGGAAGTCGGCTCGTCTGAAATGGTGTAAAAGCCGTTAAGTACCTGAAGTTTGAGCTGCAGCAATTAGCCACTGATGAGTAAAGCTTTTAGTTTCTGTCAAAAGACAAGAACGTGGTGGTTCCAGCCTTTCAGATGTGGAAGATTCAGTGCTTTTTATTTGGCGGTTATGTCGGCTAATGGACTGTACCTCCGGCTCTGGGAGGTTATGGTCAGATCGTTATGATATTTCTGAGAATATACAATAGTTCCAGTCAATCAATGGCGTATTAGCACCGCTTTAGGTTGGATACAGTAATGACACAGATTTTCAAGGTATTTTCTTGCGGTTTTTCCTCAAAAATTTGCAGTTTTCCAATAAACAAATCTGACTTTTCAACGTGGATATTCGCGCCCGCCCTTCTTTACGTTTGTTATCTGCAATGTCCAGATATCCTGTCGTTACATGAATGGAGCAGAATCAGCAGATTAATCAACGATGAAACAGTTTGTAAATCGGCTCCAATGGTTCTTGTTTATATCAAGTTAGAAAAGTTTAGGCATAACTTCATCAAACTTCCTAAAACTCGGTCGTGGTGATTAAAAAAACGAAAGAATAAAAATGTACAAAGAGACAACAAGTCCCACTCAGTTTCTATTTCCACATTCTTGGTCAACTGGTAGTAGTGTACGAAGCGAAGCCGGCTGCCAAAGCAAATGTAGCGAGAATTGAATTAGCGACCGTGACAACGGCGTGAAGAACGACCACTAATGCTCCACTGATACCAAACCCATTGATTAATCAGTGTGCAAAATCTACGGCCATCTGATCTGCATTCCCAAAATGTTTCGTATTGTTGTATCTTGTTCTCTCTCTTTCCATCCATCCCACTCCCCACATGCTCTCTCTCTCTCTCTCTCATACACACACTCTCACACACACACACACACACACACATATCCGTTATGTATCTCTAACTATAGTCAGACTCAAGGCGACTGACATTACTGGCATCGCATAGATCATTCACTGGTGCAGCTGCTTTTTCAGAGCGCGTACTGTTCAATCCTTTGGCCTTGCGCTGCCTCTCCCACCCCTCCCTCCTTCCCTCCCTCCCTCTCTCTCTCTCTTTCTCACTCTCTCACTCGCTCGTTGCCCCCCCCACTCCTCTTCCTCCCCTGTCCTCTTGCTGAGCTCTTCCAGAGGATGACTTCACGCTCTGGAAGAGGGCAGCAGCAGCAGCAGCAAAGAATATGGAAGCTACGCTACGTTAGCATCTGAGATCTCTTCCCAGCAGTGTGGCTTACAACCAGCCAGGCACCCCAGCTGGAGAGCAGAGAGGAGGAGGAGGAGGAGGTGGAGGCGGAGTGGATAAAGGCTGCGAGAAAGAATTTGGAGGGAGGAAGTGAGAAGATTTGAGAGGCGGAGGAGGAAGAAGAAGAAGCGACAGGGAGGGTGAAAGTTTGATTGCTCCAGCCATGGGGCTGTGCGCTGGCATAGTGTGTGGAGCTGGTGAGGAAGAAGAGCTCAGTCTGGATTTAAGAGGATGACAGTTCAAGAGACGGGAGGAGGAGAAGAAGAAGAAGGAGAAGAAAGAGGGAGAGGGAAAAGAGCTTGAACTGACTGAGAGGAGAGAGAGAGAGAGAGGGAGGAGGAGGCAGAGGAGGAGGAGGAGGACAGCTGAGCTCCAGACGTCCACACGGCAGCGTCAGTGGATACACATGTTGCTGTGATGACTCGAGCTGCTTTTACCGCTGCTGCCACCACCGCCGCCGTCCTGCGTGTGTTCGAGTGCACAATTGGATCTAACGATGGCTCTTCTCTTGTTGGAGTGTGACGGCTCTGCACAGACAAAACCCAAAATCACAGTAGTAGTGAGCAGCAGCAGCAGCAGCAGCAGCAGCAGCAGCAGCAGCAGCAGCTCTTGACTGAGATGAGACTGAGTGGAGCAGATCTCGTCGCTCTGTGGGTGTGATTGTTACGATTGGACGAGCTCGCTGATTGTTTGTTTGTTTTTTTTTTTGTTTTTGTGTGAGACCAGGGGGGCATCACGGTGTCTGACGACTGACGTGTTGAAAATCATTTTGCTGAGGGAGTGGGTTACACTCAGTGAGTATTAATACTGGTGGGGATCAGCCAGCTGATGTGTGTTTTTGAATGTGATGACAGGAGGAGGAGGAGGAGGCAGGTTCACCTTCTCATTCTTGACCTACAACTTTTCACGTTCAAAGTGATTTTTACCTGCAGAGACCAAATATAAACGTCCTTCCCATATTATTGTTGTTTGTTACAGAACCTGATGTGAATCTGCGACGAGACAAAAATCCTGAAAACACTGAGTGATGTTTTACTTCGATGAAGCTTTGTCTGCTGTTTCTAATGACTCACATAGTTTGGAAATTACTGACAAAATTGTGACTTAAAGTAAACCAAGTCATGGTCTTCGTCACTGATCATAAACCTGATTGTTCCTACCAGTCGTACTTCATCTGGTACGACTGTGAAACCTGGCATTAAAGGAGGAAAACGCAGGGCTCCAGGCTGCCCCTAAACGGAGGCATTTTGCCCCTAAAATTTGAGACAGTGCAAGTAAATTTTTCACCGACTTTTGCATGTGCAACCAGTGAATTTGTCAGATTTGGTGAAACATGGAAGAGGCAATTCAACGGATCTGGACTCTGTCATTACAGGTAGCAGGCTAATGTGTGTGAGGGTCATGAATGAAAAGTTGATTTGCAGTGTGCGACCCCCAGATTTTCTGCCTCCTCCGCTCCTAAAATTTTAAGTTAAGAGCCACTGTGCTCCTAGTAAAAAAAAAAAAAAAAAGTTAGTCTGGAGCCCTGAAATGCCTTAAGACTTGGAGGTTAAAGGATAATTTCCAGTGTCTCCATAGTGTGCAATAATAGAAGATTTTTTTATTCTCTGATTAGAACAAATCTGCTTCTCTTAAGGCAATTAGACTTTAATTTGTTTTCTATGACTTATGTGCTTGACCTCGTTGAGGAAGTCTCTCAGTAATTTTATGTTTGAGGTTGTTTGAGGAGAATCTGCAGCTGAATTTTACATTTTAAACAAACACTGATGTAAATGAATTTTATGATTTTTTTGTATATATACATTTAAAACACAAAATATGAGTCGAGGATCAAGGCGCGGAGTAAAGCGACCCTCTTGTCAGCGCTCAAGCTCAAGTGTCTTCGATGTAAAGGTTGTTACTCTCGACCTCTGACCTCCCTGAGGAGCCTTCATAGCTGCTTTTTGTTACACTGCACATGCCGGAGGTGTCGCTATTATTTCTTTTGAGTGGATTTTGTCTATTCTTCTGTATTTTCCTTTCAGCTAGAGTGAGCATCTTTTCTTTTTTCTACTGAGCGTGTCTTTCATGTCAGCGCCTCGCAGCCGAGCAGGTACTCGGTACGCTGTGGAAGGTTTTAGTCGATCGTCACGAACCACATTACTGGCTCTCGCCGTCGCTTTTCCTCCTTTAGTAAAGAGAAACGTGGAGGGTTGAAGAAAGCTCTGATGTTTTTTTTTTTTTTTTTTCCGTCTTTGTTGTCTCCCTCTCTCTCCCCGTGCAGCAGGTGGGCAACAGGACAAGACTGAAATGATCTGTGCTTTTTCAGTCGGTTGTTGAAAGTGACAGAGTGCAGGGGTTTTCCACATCCACTCAGTCCATCTGGTCTTTTTCCCCCCACTGCGCTTATTTTCCAACGGATTTGGTCTTTTACTTGATAAGATTCCCTCTGTTCATACTTTGTAAACACAAAACAAAAGGACACAAGGTGAAATCTCGTCTCTCACCTCTCTCCTCCAGGTACACAGGAAGATCCGGGAGGACTCAGACATGGCCCAGGACTCTTTGCAGTGTCTGGCCCAGTTGGCCTCCATGCACGGGCCCATCTTCCCCGACGAGAGCGCCCAGGTGTCCTACCTGGCTCACCTGGTCGAGGGCCTGCTGAGCATGATCAATGGGTAGGTGTCACTGCTGCAAAACGTCCTGCATGTCCATATTAGTCTGTGACAGGTTCAGAAACTGCATCCTGTCGAATCTCTTATCACATGTTTGGTTTAAAGTGTTTTGTTTTTTTCGTGAGGGAGGATGAAGAAATCTGTTTCTATTTCACGCAACGCTGCAACAAAAACACATTTCGACTGTTTTGTGTAACAAAAACAGGCCAATTACCAGACAGGCTTCATACTGACACGAGAATAAACTACAGTAATAAACAAAACCTGAACCTAAACCATTGAGACTTTAATGTGCTGGAAGGTTGAGTGGATTTCAACACATATTCAGTCTCTGCTGCTCTGTGACATTCATTAACCTGGTTATCACCTTTTTTTTTTTGCAGCAACAACCAAGTTAATAACTTTATTTTACCTGATAATAACTTCTTATACACATAGAAAACCGGAGCAAGGCAAGTGCAACAGGGAGACAAAAGAAAACTAGAAACCTAATCAAAACCTGAAAAAATTGCTTTGTGTTTTTTATAAACGACTCAACACCAAAAGCTTAAATCAGGATCTTGTTTGAACTCTTTATTAATTCCCCTCAATGGAGCAAATATTTGATTTTTTTTGCTCCAGTCGTCTCCACCTCGCTGCCAGGTGAAGCTTCAGAAACAACATATGGGACTAATTCAAATTGATGCCAATTGCCAGTTAAATGCCAGTTGAAAGTGTCTATCATAGGGACACACGGACCATCACACACACACACACACACACACACACACACTCAATGCTATACAAAATCAGTTTTCCCCTTTTTTGCTAAATGATTTCCTTGAAAAAAGATAAAAACACTCCAGGATTAAAAATTGTCTGAATGCACACATTAAAATAAACTGTTTTTGTTTTCGAGGAGGTGCAGGAATCACACAGACGGAGCTGTAGAGGAAGATTAGGTTTAAAAAAAAAAAAAAAAAAAAATGTCTTAAATGTTTGTGGCGGCTCAGATGTGGATTGTGTCTTTTGTACGTTTAATTTAAACGTAATGCCAACCGTAAAACCTCAGCTTGTCCGTTTCAGCTGCATGAACCATAGCATCCATCCAAAACGCAGGATCAGTGAGCACAGCTGATTTTACATTATCCTTGGCTGCAGGCTCTGTGGGTTTTATCTTCCTCTGGTATCTCAAGGATTTTCATGTTTCTGTAATTCCAAGACTCAACAAAGTGATGGAGGCCAGAGAGTGTGACTCACACTGTGCCATTTCTACTTTATTTAGAGGAAGTAATTGCTTGTTGAGTCTTTCTCCTCTTCTTTCTTTTATTTAATGGTCTCTGATTTTAGCATGTGTTCCCTCGACGGGAAGAGTTTGTCTTCCACTTCTTCTGTAACAAATGGAGTTTAAACCAGCAGCTTGTTTTTCCCAGGGGCCTCTAAAACCAAAATGTATGTGAAGGGGGGGGGCGGCGGTCGCATTATGCATTTATCTTTCTCACCAAGACGCTGTTTTTAACCAGAGAGTATAAAAAAAAAAAAAATCTAAACGTCAGCAGCCTTTTCAAACACTGGTAAATACATGTTTGTGTGTGGTTTTGTTTTTAAGTGAATCAGCTCTAAAATCATTTAGTAGTTTTCCTCTCATCTAATATAGAGCTGCCTGAGTCTGGTGATGAAACTGGTGTGGACTGTTTCACCAGTTCCAGCTGGAAGATGTGCAGAATGTAATGAACATGAATCCAATAGAAATCCATTCAAAATAGAAGTTTTAAAAGTGAATTTCTCTTAAAATAACTTGTCGTTTAGTGAAAAAGAATCCATCTGGTGTTGGAAGTGTTTTGACTCTTCATTGATTTTTTTTTTTTTTTTTTGATCTTTGGATCAATGTGAAGAAGATTTTCTGTGGCAGACGTTCTCATCTGGATCCTTTATTCATTATTCATGTTTTTTTTGTTGTTTTTTTTTTTTTTTTTTTTTACTATATTGTGATAAATATTGATCACAGATTTCACACACTGTGAATCCATATCATACAGTATTTATACATGGTTCTTTTAGAGCAGCAAATTTCAACTCTGGACCATTATACAGGGTTATATTAAAGAAAGAAAACATCTTTTGTTTTTGCTTTCAGTGAAGTTACTATATATGTTTCTTCAGCCTTTTGAAGGTAATGCTTTTTCCAAAACGTCTATATATTAAAAACATATATATTTTAAAACACATGTTTAAAGTTATTAGTTAAGAATATTTTTTATTACATAAAAGAAATATGGAAAAAAAAACACAAACCGACATAGAAATAAGTGGTTAACTTAATTTTTTTCTAGATCAGCATCTAAAAGTGTTTTATTTATTTATAATTTAAAATACAGACGCACACAAACTACAGAAGGCACAAACACAACAGAAAACCAGAGAAAATGAAGCAACAATTATGACATAATTGAATTGTTTTTATTGATAATGACAGTATTTCTTCCCATTTATTCTACTGAAGTGAGGAAAAACTGAACAAAATATAAATATATGATGAATATTTAACATGGAGAGCATCAGTGTCCCTTGTGATCAGCCTCAGTCCGACACGTGAGCCTCTGAGTCTAAATATATTTTTAACTGGTGATCCGGTGGAAGTGGACAGTGGCCTGTCGACATTTAAAAAAAGAAGAAGAAGAAGAAGAAGAAAGAAAAGTCAGCTCATCCCCTCGTTTCGGCGTCGCTGCGTCTTCATTACTCATAAAGCAACAGACTCATCAAAATGCCAATACGGTTTCCACTAGAATAAACTGTGTGTTCAGCTCAATTTGTTTTGCTCACTAAGCAGGACTGAACCTGGGTGGCTGAACCGTCTCCGCAGAGGAAATAAAGTTTTTTTTTGTTTTTTTTTTTCTTTCTATCCCCGAAGCCAATTTTCCTTTTGTATTTGTTCCGTCCTTTTCCTCCATGACTGTTCCCTGTCACCTTTTGCACTGGTGTCATTTTGGACCCATGAGTCAAGAGGCTGTAATCAGAGCTTCCAATCAGATGTTAGCTCATGTCCAGCGGGGAAAAAGACGTAACCAAAGTGACTTCAGCCTCAAGATTAGATTAGAAACACAGATATTCATCAATTGACGTGTTTTCACCGGCACTGTGTTTGTCCTGGTGTGGGCAGATGTGTGGAGCGTCTCTTTGCTCTGTTCATTCATGCGCTGCTGTCGTCTTGTTGTCGAAGGGGGTCATGTGAAGAAATGGAGCTTGTGATCTCGTTCTGAAAAGCATTATAAGTTAGTCGTGCTAGCCCACGGTGGCGGCAGCGCTCGCAGGCAAGCAGGCGGCTCTTTGGAGGCTATTGATTGTTTCTGTGTGTGTGTGTGTGTGTGTGTGTGTGTGCTGCAGGGGAATCAGCAGAGTGTGTTTTGGGCTTCAGGAAGATGCATTAGAAGAGATTACTGCTCTGTTTTTAGCAGCAAGATGAGGCGGCAGTTACCTAGAGAGGTGATGATGGAGGCGACAGGTTGAGCTCTGAAAACATGAAAACTGAAAAGTAGAACAAAGCATGTTCCACCAGTTGATTTGTTTTCTTCTCCAAAACATATAGTACTAGTAATAGTAATATAGATCAATTACCAGATTAAACATTTGCTGTATAAAATGTGTAAATACATACTCCTGTCCATTAAAGAAAGCTACATGACTGATGGATGGGAGTAAATGACCTGTGACCTGAGGCTGATAAAACACAGTCATCTGCAGTGCGGTCAGTAATGATTGGTAATGGCTGATCTCACTCATAGATGGGGAAAAAAAACATTATTGGAGGCCTCTCTAATCCAACATGATGTCTGGTCTGGTTCAGCCAACAGTCAAAACCACTGACTCAGTCGATTGCATTATATCAAAAGTGCTTGTAAAAAATGATATAATGAATTGATTATCAATGATTTGTCTCAGGGAGTCTTCTTCAGACAGTTGCAGTCGAGCAGTTCAGTTCGTAACGTTGTAAATTTAATGCAGGTTTTATGAAATGCTGACTCAGCCTCTGCCGGAGCTGATGACGTCATCTTCCGATCACTGTGACCTCATGTTTTATCTTCTTGATTTTCACCTATCACACCGTTTGACCTTGTTCTTCACAAACACAGTGCCAGTCATTTCAAACTCTCAGCTTTGGCTTCAAACTAATATTTGACCTCACCTTTAGTTTTTGTGATTAGTCGCTTTTCATTCATTCAAAATGATTTGAAAAGTTTAGAAAACAATTAAATCTTTTCATCTAAGCCTGATTTTTTTTGGTGCTTTTTTGATTATGTCAAACGAGACCTTTCAGAATAGAGTTGCTCCTGTTAAAAGAAGAGAGTGGGTACATTTTTCCCTGAGAACATCTGCAACATTCATAAATGAAAAAGCTGTCAAATTGAAAAGCACAAAGAAGTGTTGTCAGCCGAAATATACTTTAACCATTAAACCTGATTGTTAATGTTCTTTAACAGCAACCGAAGTCCGTTTTCATGAGTGTGTTGTTCTCAAGACGCTGGACTTACAAATCTAAATCTAATCATGAAAACATTTTTCCAGTTTAATGAGAAAGATCCATCATTGACTCTGAGGTGACCAAACATGTAGTGATGAATAAATACGGACGTAGCCTCGGTGACGTAACCTGCAGGTTTCTGAAGAGCAGAGATCCATAAAGCTGCAGAGTCGACATTTTAACATGGGAGTCTATGGGATTGACTCACTCTAGTGGCCAGAAGAGGAACTGCAGTTTTTGGTATTCTTATGTTGACTTTCGTCTTCCGGCCTTGGAGGCTGCTGCTTTGTCCCAGCGCTTTGTTTATCTCCTCAGCTGTGATGTTGTGATTCTTCTCGCTCCTTTTTTTTAAACATTTGATTTTAGCGAAGCTGTAAAAACTTAATTAGAAACACAAAACAGCCCCGACGAATACTGACAACAGCCGACAACGTGGATATCGTTGGGTTTTTAAGTCGTGTTGCCAAGTAACAAAAAAATCCAACGTCTTCCCAGATCCATGTATGACACATCAAATACAGATGTTCTGACCAGATGTTCCTGGTGCTGCAGAGTTGTAGTCTATACTGTAACCTAAACTGTAAATAATGATGAGAATAATAAAAAAGATAAAGGTTGTGAATGTGAGCGAGTCGGAGCAGAGATGATTATCGGAGAGCAGCAGTTAAGTATTTCGTGTAGGTTTGTGGGCGTGTCCGTCGTCAGCGTGGTTCTGATCTGAATTAAGGGGCCACACTCACATGTATAAATAACTGAGACCACACAGTTCAATGTGCACACCAGCTTCTCTGTTGGACCACATGATCCGGTGAGTAGGGGTCCCTCCTCCCTCCTCCACTCCTCCACTCCTCTCTCTCTCTCTCTCCACTTCTCACATGCTCTCACTCGCTCCCTCTCTCTTCCCTCCTCTCCTGCTCTGTCTGTAATCACCTATTCTTGGAGCTTTTTTCCAATTGCCTCATCGGAAAACCATGCGGAGAGAGGGATGGCCGATGTACAGTGATTGAACAGTTCTGCTCGCAATTTAACTCCATCTGATAGGGGTTAGTGAGGCCCTCACACACAATGAACGCTCCTCTCTCTCTCTCTCAGCAGGGAAACGACCGGAGAGAGAGAAAGAGAGAGGTGTGTCCGTTCAAATACAAATCTCACCATTAAGACGTTTCCTCTTTAGGTGCGGCAAAGACAAGAAGAAGACTAGATCACATCCCAGAAAGCTGCAGAGGTGGCGTTTCTTTTTGAGCAGCAGTTAAAAGAAGTGATCTGCTGTATTTATTCTAACGAAGCAGGAATACAGTGAATTTTACAGTAAAGGCGAACTTCAGCATGAGAGGAGAGGAAGATAATTATGATCATATGTCGGCTCATTACAATACATAAACAAGAAACTGGATAAACAGTGTCTCTGGTGTCACAGCTCGTGGTTTTAATCCAGCTTGATCAAAAATGTTTGTTTAGATTGTGTGTTTATGTTAAAAAAAACAACAACTTACAGTATCATTATCAGATGTTTTATACTCTTCTTCTGGTTCTCTGCGTCTAGGTTGAAGCTGCAGTGTCGGGTGTGTTGACGTGACATATTCGTGCGGTCTCGGAGAGCAGCTTCCTGGTAGCTTTCTTTGACCTTGATAGCTTAATTGTAGGATAATGCATGTTGTGGCGAGGCGGCGTGGAGCACAGAGAGACATTGTATGTGCAGTATGTATGTTGGGAATCGGAAAAAATTCCACACATGTTTTTGGATGATTCCCAGGCCTTTTCCAGTCACGTGGTGTCCTTGGGTCCTGATCCTCCTCCATCTGTCGCACAGTGAATTTTGACATTTGTTTTTGATTCTGACCGCTCTGCCCCGGCTCACTGTCATCATGTGGCGTAACGCCATTCAAACACTTGTTGATGTGTCTCTCCGGAAACGAGCCAACATGCGTGCCGACACATTTCGGATGCAGGGGACGAGATTCTTTAACGGTTGGTTGATACGATTCAACACCAGCGGCGCGTTTGAATCGAGTTCTTTGATTCGTACGACGCCTTAAAGTAGGAAATGTTACAGGCTGGAGTGCGACACTTGAAACGTTTACAGCCGTGATGCTGACAAGATTCAGACTGAAATAAACCGACAACTATTGGGTGGATCGCCATTACATTTTGCAAAGACGTTCATCAACTCCAGATTAAAGGACTTTTTTTTTTTTTTCTTGCCACCATCACGTCAAAATTTCAAATAGCACGGTTTGATTTACGACCAGACGCTTTAAAGACGGACATTCCCATCATGCTTGGATGTGATAATTTTCATTTTTTGTGAAAAGACAACCATTCAAAAAAGAAAGACGACAAAAAAGATGAAAGTGATTTTAAAATTTGTTTACCTGAAGTCCGCAGGTGAGCTGCTCCACACACGCTGTCAGCTTGTGTTAGCCTGTTAGCATAGCTCGGCTGTAAACTCCTGTCAGAACAACATTTGACACCTGATAACATCCTGTGTTAACTTCAAGCCTCGACCTGTTTTATGAACATAACCGGCTGCCTCACTTCCTTCCCATGATCCTTCAGTACCTCCTCAAAGATGGTGTAGAAGTCAAGATTAAAACCCACTCTCACCAACACCAACAAACATGAGAAGAAGAAGAACCCCTCCCCCCGGCAGATCTGCTGATAAAATCTGAGCAGTAGTAAATAATTACAGCCATTCATTGTGTCTTTCTTCTTCCGTCTCTTCCTCCTTGTGTTGCCGCACCATGAGGCAAAAAATACCATAGAAATAACCTCAGATGCAGCTGTGGAAAACTGTTCAGGGGTCAAGTTGCCCACGGGTTTTGGTTTAAGGATCAGTTTTCATGCCTGGTTCCAAACCTCAGTCACCAGCGGGTAAACTGGAAAGTGACCCCAGTTTAGCCTCCGCCTCACCCTGGAGAGTGGAAACTGTCCTTCCTCAGGCCAAAGCATGGGTTTGGATTTAAAGCTGAAAAGGGGAAGCTTGAACTTTCTTAGCTCCTTTTTTTTACCACTGACTTTAATGCCAGTGGCAGGGGGATACTAAAACTCACATTATCCCTCTTTTTATTAACACAGTGGATATTGTAATGTGTTTTCCTTTGGCCGGTGTTTGAGTCTACTGTCGACCATGTTTGCAGCTCTGTGCGTGACCAGCAGGATCATGAGTCTTTCAGGTATTTTCCCTTTAGATCATGTTTTATTATCTGTCTCCCCAGGATTGAGATCGAGGACTCGGAGGCCGTGGGTATCTCCAATATCATCTCCAACTTGATCACCATGTTCCCTCGGAGTATTTTAACGGCGCTGCCCAGCGACCTCTTCACCTCCTTCATCAACTGCCTCACTCTGCTCACCTGCTCATTCGGACGCAGCGCTGCCCTGGAGGAAGTGGTGAGTTATGATATTTACATTGTGTAATATATATGTAAGTTGTTTTGCTTGAACTAGTGTGGCATGTGGGGTTACATCTGTCAGATCTGCTGCAGCCTTTTTAACAGTGTATAGCAACAAACCATCCTCACGCTGTAAACACAAGTGAAATCAGACTTTTTTAGATCATTGCTCTCCAACATTTTTGGCTTGTGACCCCTAAAACCGAAGCAAAGTCGACTTCAGATCGTTGGTCACTGGTTGTAAAACTCCACAGACTGTGACCAGTGGAAAGGAGGAGATATTTGTAAGTTTTGCTGTTGTTAACATGGATAATGTTAGTCTAGAAGAAAGAGCCATCTCCTGAGGTGGAAAACAAGAAGTTAGCATGCTAACCCGCTAGCCCCACGTTGGTTTGTCAGACCGCGACTGTGGAAAATCCTGCACACTGTTGATCTGTTATGCACAGTTTATTTACATTTTGGTTCTCGGGCCTTTTAAAGTCACATAATCACATATCAGGGCCAAACTCAGAAATTTTCAACTTTAAAGTCACAAATTTACAAGAAAAAACTGACAAAGATTGGACAGACACTGTTTGTATTGCATTATACTTATAGTGGAAGATTGTATCAAACTCTACTCGAGCTGGATTTAACGAAAATCAAATACTTGTTAATTTAGACCAGAATCACTATTTAATTATGGTGTCTGTGCTCTTCCAACCTTTCCAACCCCCCCCCCCCTTCATTTATTTATTTTTTGTCCACAACAGCCATGATACACTGTTGAACACAGGTGTGTGAAGTAGTTGTATTAACTGATAGGGGATCTGCAGTACGTATGCTCAACATCTGGTACATGTAGAATCATACCCCACATCACACTCTGGACCAGTGACCGATGATCCTCCCCGTGAATTTCTCTGGTTGTTAAATGTAGGATATTAACACAAATGAGTAATATTTGTCCAATTAGTCATAGATTTTAGGGTTTAGATGATCAAACCTGAGCTGCAACAGTTTGCAGATTCATCTGTCAGTCAGTCAACAGTCGTCTTATTGAATTGAACATGCTGATGATAATGTAAATAACAGGTTTGGAGATTGAACTACTTTGGTTTTTCATTTCAGTCCAACTGAATCTCTTTTTTCAGTCAATAACAAGGCCTTTTAAAATGACACCACCCAAAGGTGTGAGGAGTAAATATGGAAGTTGTTGACACTGTTTTGTGACGTCCACCTGCTGTGTCCCCTCAGCTGGACAAGGACGACATGGTTTACATGGAGGCCTATGACAAGCTGCTGGAGTCCTGGCTCACGCTCGTTCAGGACGAGGAGCATTTTCCTCGAGGCTGCTTCGTCCAGCCGGCGATCCAGGTCTTCAACTCGTATATCCAGTGTCACTTGGCCGCTCCTGACGGCACACGCAACCTGGTGAGACACTCGCTCCGAGACATTTTTTTTTTTTTTCTTCCGATAAGTTTCCATTGTGTTTTCTAGATTTCCACATCACCTGACTCACACTTTCTGTTTGCGATCCAGTCAGTGAACGGCATTTCATCTCATGAAGAGGAGGAGATCAATGAGCTGCAGGAAGACGACAGGGAGCTGTTCTCAGATCAGCTGTCCAGCATCGGCATGCTGGGACGAGTGGCCGCTGATCACTGTATCCCCCTGCTCACAAGGTAAGAGCACCACAACTTACCAGGGGCCTTGTTTACTTCACAGGTCAGGGAGGTCATATTATAAAAGGCTTTAAAATCCATCAATTTGTCCTTTTCCAAAAACAGCATAGCATACTTTTCATTTTCCTTTTTCCATCTGCTTTTCCTTTTCTCTATTAGCTAATCAATTAGCTTAGTGATTTAACCTTTCCATGACTCTCTGAGCCTTAAGTGCTGGGAAAACCAAGCTAAATCCCAACTGGCCATGGGATGAGATGAGCCCTCGGGACTGGTTGGAGGGCCAACCAGTCATATATTGGGTTTGGGTTTTACCAGAGTGTCACAGAGAGGTTGAATGAACGGAGCTGATAGGAAAAGCAGATGGGAAAGGAAATGGAAATTGAAGAAACGGCCTGTCCTCTGTCTTTAAAGTTCTTTCTTGTATATTTTTTCATTCATACTATGGAAATATGTGAGCAAAGCTACAGCTTATGTAGTTGATCTCAGTATGGATGAGGTTGCAGCACTGGGATCTTGGTCATTAGACTCTTGGATTTGCTCAATTTCTTCGTCCTCGTCCTGCAGTCTGCTGGAGGACCGGGTGACACGGCTGCACGGTCAACTCCAGAGGACGCAGCAGCACCTCATGGCTTCATCTGACCCGGGATCAGTCGACCGCAAAGTCCTGGACGACCTCTACGAGGACATCCACTGGCTCATACTGGTCTCAGGTCAGCTGCTGGACAAAAAAGAAACTTTGTTTGTTTGTTCGTGTCTGTTGTTGGAGTCGTGTGATTGATGGAGAGATAAGAGGGACACGAGACTCACTCAGCACAAATGTCAAATGTTTTGGAGGAAGACATAATTGTTTCCTCGCTGATGTTTCCTCTGAATTTTAATGTGTCTGATTACTGTGCTCTCTCTTCTGTCAGACTTGTTTTGTTTGCTAGTTATTTGTTTCCTTATGCGTTTGCTTGCTGCCTGCCCGTGTCACACTGTGTATAATCTGCTACATACAGTACAGAGCGTCGAAAACCAGTCGCCAGGTTTAACGCTGATTGGTTTAAATTGAAGCATATTTGATCATAGAGAAATTAAAACTGAACATGTACCAAATTAAAACTACAGATTTTAGTACGTACACCCACAAACAGAATAAACTCCTCTTTGGTTGTAATGATGCTTTTAAAACATACTAGAAAGTTATAACTAGGAACTGAAGGGTACGACCTTGTGCTCTGCTCTCTGGATATTTAAATAATATTATAATACACAAGAATTTAGTCGTTTCATTGTCTTTTCTAAACGAGTCCTTGCAGCAGATTCTGCTAAATGAGCTTATTTTGCAGAACAAAGCAGGAGAGCCGAGCTCCACCTGCTTCTGTGGGTTTGAGTCATTGTGAAATACTGTTTATATCAGCAGCAATAAAACATGCAATCACAATTAATCTACAATTCAAGCTGCGAGGGCCGCTCTGTGTTTTTTAAAGTTTAGAGTGAATGGAAGAAACAATAAAACACTGAAATTAGAGAATTGTCTTTGAAAACAGAAGTTACATCCATATTTTACTCTGATATAAAGCTGGATACCTGCAGCTGCAACCTGCCATTTAATTTATGGATAAATTGTTCAGGTTACAAATTGCAAACAGGGTGAAATGTGTTCGTCTGTGTTGAATTAACATCGTTACAAAAGCAGCAGAAATCGAGAACAGGAAGGTGGAGACAGAAAATTTGGTGCGTTTCAGCTTCAAACATTATGAATTAACCAAGAAGTAAATGTGTTGTTGATAAGACTGAGTGTCTGTCTCAGCTCTAGTGGAGATCCACCATGAATGTGACATGTTTTTAAGTTTGAAAACTAATGTTTTTGTTTGGTGAAACCGAAAGTGAGCAAAACTGAACAGGCTGTAAAACTCTCTGCAGGGTATCTATTAGCAGACGACCCTCAGGGTGAGACTCCGCTGATCCCCTCAGAGGTGATGGAGTTCTCCATCAAACACTCGACGGAGGTCGACATCAACACGACGCTGCAGATCCTCGGCTCGCCGGGCGAGAAGGCCTCGTCCATACCGGGCTGCAACCGCACAGACTCCGTCATCAGGTGAGAGTCAGATTGAATCAGATTACACTCAGATTTTCTGTGACTGAGGAGATGGGACAGTTCACAAAGACACTGTCGCCTCCACACATGGCTGCATCCAAAGGACTGCTCAGCCACACGTCTGGAGCTTTCAGTTGTACCACATGAGCTTCCTCAGCAGATGTAGAGGTCCATTTCTCATTCAGTTTTTTGCTGCCACGTCAAAAGTAGAGAACGAGATCCTGGAGAAACGGTTCAAGCAGGCTACGTTTTGAAAATACACAGTTCAAAAGTCCGCGCCCCTTTCTTCAGACTTCTCTCTAAAGCCACGCCTCCAGAGCACAGGAACGCACAGTGCTGGTTCCTTTCTGCCAAAACGTTGCTGCAACTGTATCGTTGAATTTAGCAACGGCTCTGACGTCGTCTTTTCTGTATCGTAAATCGTTGAAGACGAATGCATGGCGGGTGGAGCGTTACAGGATTGTCTGTTCCACTGTTGTTGGTCACAGTTGGTCGCAATCGGAGTGTGAAGATCTCCTCCCTGACCGTTACCTTTTGTTTTCAGGGTGATGATTGAACCTTAAAGCTCAAGTCTTGTTTGCATCTGTTCAAAATGGAGTCAAACCAACTCACCTCTGATGTCAGAGACTAAGATGTTGAATGTTTTATGCATCAGGACCAAACTGATTTTCAGATATTTAATGTGCTATAGAAACAGTTCCAGATTTCTTTAAGACTTACCGTCGTGCACTAAATGATGTTGGTGGAAGAACTGTGTTTTATTTTGCCTAATGCTGTGTGTGTGTGTGCGCTGTGTTTGTACAATTACTATAATTAGATTTTCTGGCTGTTGGTGATTTCTTTGGTAACCAAGGATTCATGAGCTCACAACTCACTTGTTTATCCATTGTAGGATTTTATGGCTTTTATCTTCCTCAAAGACCTTTTTTGTCCGATTCGGACCAGAACAGACAAGACGACCTGTCTGTGTGGGTGTGTGCGTCACATCAGTGCAGCGCTGCATCACCAGAATATACTGTGTAACACGTATGTCAACTTACTAAAGTACATGTAGGAGCACAGGATGGAAGTCTTCATGTACAAAGGTGACAAATCAATAACAAATGGAGGGTTTAGAAACGGATAAAAATGTGTGTTTGTGACAAAACGATCATCTGAATGACAGAAAAAAAGAGGATTTAACAGAAGATTTTGAAAATAATCGAGGAAATGCTGCAACATTTCAGGATTTTCACAGTTCAGCCTGAGCCGCAGATGTTTTTGTACAGAGTCTAAGGGCTGGTTAAAGGTCGTGAGGCCTGAAGTTCTGCAGATACTTCACTTCATTGTTGGACTGGATGTGTCGATGGGCTCGTCTTATTGTGTCCACTCGTCCTTGTGTCTCTGTCACGGTCCGTCTCACCATATAAAACCCGCCCAGAATAGACTTTCTCTCACTGTCACAGGTCAGTTGTTTTTCCAACTTGTGTTGTCGCAGTTTATTGTCCCATAAATCTGAAGGTGTGTGAGCGTCTCCGCATTCACACCCAGACACCATGTGAATCTGCAGCCAGTAAAAACACCCTGCACTCTGAGGACGAGAAACTCTCCAAGTCCTCCGCTGATGATGATGATGATGATGAACTTGACCTTCCTCCTCTATTAACACAGTCTAATCCAGCTTTACTACAAACATTATGTAAATTAATCTCATGATCATTCACCAGGTTTTTTTCTGCAGCTGACTGCAGCACACGAGCTGAAAACAACAATTAAGTACCTGCAGGTTGCAGCAGCTGGTGATCAATAAGAAATATTGATGGATTTCTTCTTGGATTTCCAGCTTTCAAACACTCACTCACTCTGAGGCTGCGTCTCTGTGTAAGAGCAGAAATATCAGAGGGTTATTGTAGGAGCCTCTCTCTGCTGCATTGCACTCTGCTTCTCTTTCTGCTGCCATGGGATTAGAAATTGTTCTCTTGCACAATAGATTTTTTTTTTTTTTTAACCCGTGTGTGTGTGTGTGTGTGTGTGTGTGTGTGTGTGTGTGTGTGTGTGTGTGTTGGTTGTTGAACATCAGCAAAACAAAAACAAAAAGAACCTCAGCTCTAATAATAACAATAATATACTCAACAGATAATAAAAAGCTCCTCAGGAACACAAAGCGTGTCTCCAGTTGCTGCTGCGATCATCAGGGAGGGTTTGTTTTTAACAACAATTAATTGTGCAGCAGCACAACGAATGTGTGTGTGTGTGTGTGTGTGTGTGTGTGTGGTGTCAGAAACCTTGTGCGGGTCATGGCTGTTGGCAGGCACACTGGATGCTTCTTTGTTTAAAGGCAATCATCTATGTGTATGCAGGAGTGTGTGTGTGTGTGTAGTGTGTGTGTGTGTGTGTGCACGTGTGTGTGCAGATAATCACAGTGACAACAATAGACAGTCACAGCAGCCAGTGATATTGTGTGTTGAAGGTCATTGAGCCCCTGTTTTTGTAGATTGCTCATCATTCAGAGGGGTGTGTGTGTGTGTGTGTGTGTGTGTGTGTGTGTGTGTGTGTGTGTGTGAGGCTTTGTTTCACTGTATTTGTGAGCTCCAACAGATTCATGAGAATCAAATAAAACGCTGCATTTGTTGGATGAGACTTTATTTCTGGGTTTATGTTTGGAGTTTAGTTGTCGAAGTTGTGGAATGCATTGCGTCCCCACAAAGGTACGTGAATGAGGATGTGTGTGTGTGTGTGTGTGTGTGTGTGTGCGGGTGGGTGTGTGTGTGAGCAATGACAGAGGATTGCAGAGATGAGTGGCCAACGGCGTCAGGTTTCCTAATAGCGAGCGGCCGACCTCGGCCCCGTAAATGTCAGCATGCTTTTGTTTTCTGCAAACAATGTGAAACTGTGCACTGTCCTCACTGAGAGTCGGGGGGGGGGGGGGGGCGACCCATAAGCTGCTTTAAGCCCTCTGTCTCTCTGTCCTTTTATATACCGTGTGGACATGACTTTGTCTTTTGTCTTTCACACGAGCGCAGAGGCGGCGAAATGATGAGCTTTTATTGAGATTTGATTGATTTGTGACTCAGAATCATAATCGTATTGAACAGTGGCCCTGAGGGTTCAACGCACTGCAGCTCAAGAAAACACATTATGCAACAACACAAAGTCAGAAAACAACTTCATCGTTTTGACAACAGCAAAACTGGGTCCGTCTCTGTTTTGTGTCCCCTGGAAACACTAGCTGACAACGTCTGCTGCTGCTCACTGTTTGTCAGTGTAGTGAATCAAGTGCGTTGCTGTGGTTTTATGTCGCATTTCTGTCAAATTGTGTTGTTGTTTTGTTGTATTGTATTGTACTCAGCTGTCGTCCTGCTACTGTGTCAGATGTAGGTTGTTGGATGTATATTATCTGCCAGTGGTGTGGTACATTACTGTGGCGAGCAACTAGCCAAAGCTAATTAGCTACTCCCAAAAACAACACACACACATCTCAGAGCTCAACATGTCTGACCACATGAACTTCACACTCTTCTGTCTCAGGTTGTTGTCGGCAGTGTTGCGGACGTCGGAGGTCGAGTCCAGGGCGACCAGGGCGAGTCTGACGGAGCTGCTTAGCCCTCAGATGGGGAAGGACATCGTGTGGTTCCTCAGACGCTGGGCCAAGACGTACCTGCTGGTGGACGAGAAGCTCTACGAACAGGTATGACCTCAGCAGGTGGTCACATCTCAGCACAAACATGAACCTCAGTCTAACTTTGACCTCAGTTATTTGCAATATATTCAAAATCATCAACATGGTCGAGTGAAATATCCAAATCACAGGTGAAACCGACAAAAATCAGATCATCAGAGATCAGATCAGATGGATGGATGGATGCTGTATGACTTTTCTTCCTCCCCTGTCTCCAGATCAGTATGCCACTGAGCACCGCGTTTGGCGCAGACACGGAGGGGGCCCAGTGGATTGTGGGATACCTCCTGGAGAAGGTGATCAACAACCTGTCTGTGTGGAGCTCGGAGGCGGAGCTGGCCAACGACACCGTGGAGCTGCTGGTGACGCTGGTGGAGAAGAGGGAGAGGTGAGGAGCGCAGTGTGTCAAAATAAAACTGATCAGCAGCTTATAATACCTTGAAGCTAAGCTAATTTTTCCTGCAGTTATGTTTTTCACTTGTGTCCTTTTGATTAAACTGAGTGCTTTGTTGGTCTGGTTTCCAATCAAACAATCATGTTCTCTGTTGAAAGAAATTGCACTTTATTAAATTAAAGTATTTTATTGTGAAGAGTTTTGGAAACATCTGGACTTCCAGTCAAAATAAAGACACACATATCAGCCAAACTGGATTAAGAGTTTCAACATCACTTTGACTCAGTGTTCTGGGTAAAATCATCAGTGCAGATGTTTTTGTAGCGTGATTATAAGAAACACAACACAGACACGCTAACAGAGAGTCCGTCTGTCGTCTGTCTGTCGTGTGTCTCTGTGACGTCAGGGCGAACATCGTGGTTCAGTGTGAGAGCTGGTGGAACCTGGCGAAGCAGTTTGCCAGCCGCAGTCCTCCACTCCACCTGCTGTCCAGCTCCGTGCAGAGGTCGCTGATGAAGGCGCTCGTCCTCGGAGGCTTCGCTCACATGGACTCTGACACCAAACAGCAATACTGGGCTGAGGTAACGTCTTCTACATATATGAAGTATGAAACAATTAGACAATTGATTCTGCGTTTATAAGTCGTCGTTCACTAAGAAAAAAGTTAAAATCTCAGGAGAGTGAATATTTTCTGTTGTTTAATACATGTGGGTGAAATTCTGATCACTTTTCACTATTGAACATTTCATCAAATAATATAATATAAATAATAATATATTTGCAGCTAACAATAGTTAAACATAATTAAATACTCATTTATCATTTAGAAATCATTCCCGCTACATTGATACTAGTTGATGATGTGATTCAACCACATTCATAAATGTTAAATAATCAATAAACCCATCTCTCATGTGATTAATGATTGTATTTTCATACTTAATAAACAATAGTCTCTAAATCAATTATTATATCAGTGACAAACCAGTTACGTCAGAGTTTCATTAGATCATTTATATAGAATCAGTTATTTATTAACAAACTGAATAAACACACTAATTAGTTTCGATGTAGGAAGAATGATTTTTAAACAATGGATAGTGACTAATCATTTTAAAGTCCTATTATTAATCTATTTATTCCTAAACTGTTGAATCCAGATGATTACGTCCCGAAAGCAACGTATTGAAATCATTTAAATCAAACACCGACATTTAGCAGCAACACTGAGCTCAGCGAGGCAGAGAGAAGGGGCAGCATCATGGGACTGTAAATTTTATTTAGTGAAGTCAGACTAATTAAATTCTATGTGTTAGAATTAAACCTCCGAGTTCTGGCAAAAACCAACGACCTGGAAATGACATTAAAATCTATAAACAGAGCAAAAGAATTTAAAAAGAAAGGACAAAATGTGCAAAGACTCAGGTTTTCCAGGGTCGGTTGCCGTTTCTGTTTGTCACGACTTGCTTGGAGTTTTAATTATGTTTCTCCGACTGAGTTAATTGCAGAGAGCGAAGTTTCTCAAGAGAAAGTGGAGGAAGGAAAGAAAAGGAGACGTTAAACTATCGGACAGGTTCTAGACAAACACGTCCAGTCAGCCGTGAGGATAAAGTGAAAGTAAACAAAGGACAACGGTGAAATTATTACTCACACACACAAAAATGTCTGGTTCAACTTTGAGCTGTCATAGTGTGTGTGTGTGTGTGTGTGTGTGTGTGTGTGTGTGTGTGTGTGTGTGTGTGTATGTATACAGCTTTTCCATGCAATTAGGGATAATCACAATGTTGCTGATGCACGATGAGTGTCGTGCAAACAAAGTGGTTCAGATCGTCTGGATAAACTGTTGGTCTGATCCTTTTTAGAGATTCTTCCATCTACAGAAATAATGTAGATAAAGATCCATAAGTTAACTTCACGTCTGGTACCAAAACAAACCAACAATATGAACTTAAAAAAAACAAAAAAACGCTGCAGTCGAGACAAAAAGCCATAAAACTGAGCTGGTCCGGTTCAGATTCTCTTGGCTGCTCAGACTTGGATTAGAAGTGATGGATGAGGTCGATAATATTCCCCCCGCCGGGTTTTCCTCCCCCGTGTATAACATGATCCTCGTCTTGATCCCGCAGGCCTTTGTCTTAATAGGCTGACAGTAGTAAATGGGGGTGCAAAGCCACAATGACTCCAGAGTAATTATGGGGTGGGGGGGGGTAAGAGTGAGACAGCAGCTGTTGAGTCATACAGCTGCTCCGTCTGAACTCAGACGCCTTTGTTACATCCTCACATCACACTGCTCCTTCCTCACCAGGAAACCTCCTCTATATCACATACTCTGGTTTTATTTTACATGATGATAATAAATCTAACTTTAATACGACTTTACTTCAAGTTACAAAGTGTTTTGAGGCAAAAAAGGAATAAAACTGTGATTATGTTGTTGTTTAAACTGGGAGATCACTGAGGGGAAATCAGACTAAAATCCCCTTCCCGTGTTAAACAATACAAATATATATAGACACAATAAAATATAGTTAAAAACATAAGTTGAATAAGCTGCAGAAAAATAAAGATACTATTAAAGATTGAATAAAAGTTCTTATTAAAGTGTGTAAAGTCTTAAAATGTTAAAACAAACACCTTAATACAATTGATGAATAACGTAATGACAAGAAACTGGTTCAACAGTCAGATGGAGATTTGTTTTGAGCTCCAGGTACAAATAAACATGAAGATAAAAAACAAGCAGCGACTGGAAAAGACAAAATAATCCCATTAAATGTGAAAATTAGCTGCACAATAAAGATCTGTAAGAGCTACACCCAAATGATCTTGGATCAATAAAGAAATTGAACCTTTTGAAAACAGAAAATACCTCAGAAACGTTTGAGGTGAAGTCTCCTCTAAACACCTGGATTGATTAACCCTTTGTGTTCCCCTCCGTCAGGTTCTCCACCCTCTGCAGCAGCGGTTCCTCAACCTCATCAACCAGGAGAACTTCGCTCAGATCAGCCAGGAAGAAGCCGTCAAACAGGAAATCGTCGCTACGTTAGAGGCTCTGTGTGGCATCGCCGAGGCGACGCAGATAGACAACGTGGCCTCACTCTTCTCTTTCCTCATGGACTTCCTGTCGAGCTGCATCGGCCTCATGGAGGTGAGAGATGTCAAATGATCACATGACCTTCACACTCGTCTTTAAAACCACTCTGTATCATTTGTAGATTAAACTCTGACTGTGGACGTTTGTTGTCGTTGTCGTCGTTGTTGCAGGTTTATAGCAACACGCCCGAGACAATCAATCTCATCATTGAGGTTTTTGTGGAAGTGGCTCACAAACAGATCTGCTACCTGGGAGAGGTGAGTGACATGAAATAACAAAAATGCATCAGTCAGTGCAGCACTGTGACCTTTAAGGTCACTGACTGCCTGAGTGATGATATTTCCACCACTGCTCCTACTTAAATCATCTGTATCATTGTTACTATATGAGACAGAGGAGTAACTGTCTTTATAGTTGAGATCTTGAAATGTCTTCACACTGATTACGCTGCAGTTTTCCTTCAGGAGTTGAACAGAAAGTTGTGAAATCAAGTAAAAGTTTGACTCAGTTCACAAAAAAAACTTAAGTAAATCATCTGAAGTGTTATTTATTTTCCTAAAGAAGTGAAATCAGTGACTTTTGTCATGTTTATATCACAATTGCAGGTAAAACTAAATCTATGTTGACGACACTGTGTGAGACGTTCACTGTCACTCTGTATTTTCTCCTGTTTTCTCTCAGACTAAGTCGATGAAGCTGTACGAGGCCTGTCTGACGCTGCTGCAGGTTTACTCCAAGAACAACCAGAGCCGGAAGCGAAGCGACGCTGCAGCGGAGGAGGACCAGTACCAGGACCTGCTGCTCATCATGGAGCTGCTCACCAACCTGCTCTCCAAAGAGTTCATCGACTTCAGTGACACAGGTGCGTTCGCCCAACCTTTACATACCAGAAGACGTTCCCTCCTTCCTCCTCGTCTGAGTTCTCATTTTTTACCTGCGGCGTTTCAGACGAGGTGTTCAGGAACCAGGACCAGGGGACACCGGCCTCCAACAGGACGGTGTCGGCAGCAGACGTCGTTCTTTACGGCGTCAACATCGTTCTTCCTCTCATGTCTCAGGACCTGCTCAAGGTAAAAGGTTTTTTTTTTGTTTGTTGTTTTTTTCCAGTGTTTCGTCTTCTCTGCTCTCACACTGATCCCCGTCCTCGCCCCTCCAGTTCCCCTCTCTGTGTAACCAGTACTACAAGCTCATCACCTTCATCTGTGAGATATTCCCTGAGAAGATCCCTCAGCTGCCTGAAGACCTCTTCAAGAGCCTCATGTTCTCCCTGGAGCTGGGAATGACCTCGTATCCTCTCATGTAAAATCTAAAAAGCCATTTGTTGTTGTTGTTTGTGTTTCATGGTGTGTGTGTGTGTGTGTTTGTGTGTGTGTGTGTGTGTGTTGCTCCTTAACGTCTGCGTGTCCAGGATGAGCTCAGAGATCAGTCAGCTCTGTCTGGAGGCTTTGTCTCCTCTGGCTGAACAGTGCGCCAAAAACCAGGAGAAGGACACGCCCCTTTTCATCGCCACCCGACACTTCCTCAAGGTAGGATGGAGGGATGGAGAGAGAGAGAGAGATAGGTGGGGAGAGGGAGCAAGATGGAGAGAGAGGTAGATGATCGATACATAGAGACTCAGAAAGAGCAAGAGAGATGGAGAGTGATTAACAGATAGATAGATAGATAGATAGACAGATAGATAGAACCTGAATTGTGATTCAGCATTTGTTTTGTTTTTTAAAAAATCCTTTCTGCTCTCCTCTCTCCCTCCTCCTCCTCCTCCTCCTCCTCCTCCTCCTCCTCCTCCTCAGTTGGTGTTTGACATGCTGGTCCTGCAGAAACACAACACAGAGATGACAGTGGCAGCGGGAGAAGCTCTTTACACACTCGTGTGTCTGCACCAGGTGTGTGTGTGTGTGTAACTGTAACTGTATTCATCACTGAACACTGTTTAAACTGACACCTACAGACACTGAGCTGATCTCAGCCACAGAGAAACAGGCCGAACGATAAATGAGTACAGACGCCCTCTAGTGTCTGATCTGTACAAATGCAGCTCCACAGTCACTGTTTATTAATTAAATGGTAACGAAGCTCTTCATCCATAAACCCTAAACACTTGACATTATATAGTCTGATTACTTCTTTTTAATTTGCTCTTTCATCATGAAATAGTGATTTATGTCTGTTACAGTGAAAATGAATCTGAAGTATATAAAGGATTTAAAAATATAAACATATAACATGCTCATTTTGATCAAAGTGTAAATAGAAAAAAATAGCACTATTTTCCTGCTTTAAATTTGCTTTTTAACTTTTAACCCACTGTGGAACCAGCTGAAAGTTCATTATCATTATATTATCATCATATCAAAGCTGTTTGTCTTAATTACCTTCAGTTGTTTACAGGATGTTGAACAGTAGAAAAATAAACAGTGCTGATCTGATCTGTGTGTCCTGCGTCAGGCGGAGTACTCGGAGCTGGTGGAGACGCTGCTGTCCTCCCAGAGAGACGCCGTCATCTACCAGCGACTGGCCGACGCCTTCAACAAGCTGACGGCGAGCAGCACGCCGCCGACCATGGACCGCAAACAGAAGGTCGCCTTCCTCAAGAGCCTGGAGGAGTTCGTGGCCAACGTGGGCGGACTGCTCTGCGTCAAATAACCACTGAGACACCGACTCAGCCTCCGTTCATCGCTCATGAAAAGCAACCAATCAAAGACCCCCCCCACCCCAACCCCCCACCTTCCAACTTGACTTTGCCCCTATGAACTATGGGTAGAGACTGCGGACCTGTCTGTCTCTGCACCTGCTGGGGAAGAATCATCTCATGGCTGAATGTTGACCTCGGGTTTACTTCTTCGTTTTGTTCTCCTGGCCAATGAGAGGCGGAGCAGCCGCTGATGTTGATGTGGTGGCCCCCTCCGCCCCCGCCCCTCCTCATGTGCCTGGAGGCCACACACACACACACAAACACACACACACACAGGGTAAAACAGGTTGCTGTTATTGAAAAGCGAAGACATTTTTCCAGTGTGCGGGATTATAGATGAAGGTTTCAGCGGGTCCTTGGCGACACACACACATTTCTTTTTAACTTTTTACACACATACAAACACACACACACACACACACACACATGTCGCCCCAATCCTTCCCAGAGTGCCTTTGTTTTGTTGATTGTTCTCTGTGTGTGTATGTGTGTGTGTGTGTGTGTGTATGTGGTACATCAACTGACAACACACATCAACTGTGCCTGCCATTCGCCAAAACAAAACACACACACAAAAAAAAAAAACAGCGGATGCACACACATTCACACACATACAGTACACATGTACACATGCACACACATGCACGTGACATGTTGCCATGACAACAAAGGTATGACTATAGCTGGCTGTCTTTGGGCTGGCTGAACCCCACAGCACAGGAGGGCGTTTGTTTGTTTGTTCATGTGATTGTTGGCGATGACAGAAAAACCAAAATCAGATTGCATTTCACTAAAGGGTGTACATATATATACATAAAATATATATATATATATATATAAATATATATATAAAATGTTTTCAGACCAGAAACCATGAGAAATGTTTGTTCAAAGACAAAAAGAGAAAACAGACTGAAATGTTTTTATATGCCAGTCGATGGCAGGAAGAGCTGCACGACTTCAACACGTCTGAGTTCAGCCCAGGACCGAGTTTGACTCTCTTGGACGTCGTCGCAGCTGCTGCCAGAGCCGCCGCCAGCGCTGCCAGAGCCTCCTGGACAGACGAAGGCCCGTCAGAGTGATCGGCCTCTAAACTTTAGCAGAGTTTAATTTCACTAGTTGTGGTTTTTTTTTTTTTTTCCTACAGCAGCACATCCTCCACATCACTCTTCAGCACACACTGGATCCAAGCAGAGACTGTTGGAGTTGAAGGACGAGCAATAACAAACCAAATATAAAAAGGAGCAGAGCCACTTGTTGAAGCATTATTGTTATGTTGGTGACAGATTCCTCCTGGTTCACAGCACTATTATCCTGGTTATTGTAGAGCGGCTGTTTTGTTAATGAAGTGTAAAAGTGTACATAAACTTATTGTATAAAATGTTCTGGCCTCTGCATTTTCCTTAACATGTGTCTTGTCTGTTTGTAATGTCTTTTGTCTACTTTAGTAATGAATAAAGTTATTGAATATACTTTTCATCACAGTGTTAGGACTAATAACTGTCTGCACCAGCGACATGAACACACACATACACACACACACACACAGATGATGTGGGCTTGTTCTGAGGTTTCCTCTGTGTCATGGTATAATGTTTCACAGCAGAGATTACAAGGGTTAATTCATTCATTGTTATCGATCAATATCACTCAAAACTGAATTTTAGTGTTTAGTTTGGATCAGCAGAGAAAATCAAAGTGGACAGTTTTTGGGTCCAAAGTTTTCCAGAGAAAAGTTAATATTTCTAAAGAATAGCGTTTTGATTTTAAATTGATCAATAAATTGCTCCAGATTTTCTCTTAAAGAAAACTATGATACAATTAAAACGGAAAGATTAAACATTGGGGATTTTTTCTTCCATCAATCGATTTGTTTGTAGGCGCCTTGAGTCTTCTGTCCCTCCGCGAGAGTCGTACTTTCTCCTACTACGTCATCATCCCGCGACTTATCACATGGGAACACAGTAACACAACATGTTACTGAGCGGAGCCGGTTTCTGATCAGGTTTGTTCCGTTTTCTGACCCAATTAATTAATGAAGACTTCGATGACAGAAGCAGTGGGTCACGTGTTTTATTGAGTGATGACGTAGGATGTCGTTGTCGTCGTTGTTGTAGCTGAACAAACGTGTGGTTAGAATAAATGACCAATCAAACAAACAAGATGCAACAAACATTATTAACAGGGTCCGTTCATCAACAATGTTGAAGGAGGCGGAGGAGGAGGAGGAGGAAGTAAAAGTGCAAATACAACGCTGTAAATTAAAATATTAATATTCAGTACTTGGAGCCACAATGAGAGGAAACAGTCTGAAACTACGAGAATAAAAGACTGATGTTATGAGATCATGATCGTTTTATTACGATAATTAAAGGTGTAAAGTTACAGAAACAAACATAACTTTTAATAACTTTACGAACAACGAATGAAATAATCTGTTACAACTTTATTCTCACAGTGTTGTGACGTTTTTCTTGGCAGGTCATGCTTTTATTTTGAAAATTACAACTTTACTCTCCTTATATAATTGTATTACAGAATCCGTGAAAAATAAGTAATATATAGTTTTCATTTCATTTTGTTCCATGTTATTTCTCTAGTTTTTCCATCAGTATACTGATCATGATGATTGAACCAGTCAATAACATTTTTCTTTTCCCATATTTTCAGGTTTTCTGTAGCTTCTTCCTCTCTTTACTTTTTAGTTTTTAGTTTATAGCTTTTAACTTTTAGCTTTTAGTTTTGAACTTTTAGCTTTTAGTTTAAAAGCTTTTAACTTTTAGTTTTTAAGTTTTAACTTTTAGCTTTTAGTTTTTAACTTTTAGTTTTAAACTTTTAGCTTTTAACTTTTAGTTTTTGTTCCTGTTTCCTCTCTGTTTCCTTTCTGTTTCCTTTTAACTTTTAGTTTTAAGTTTTTAGCCTTTAGCTTTTAGCTTTTAGTTTTTAACTTTTAGCTTTAAACTTTTATTTTTTAGGTTTTAACTTTTAAGTTTTAGCTTTTAGTTTTAAGTCTTTAACCTTTAGCTTTTAACTTTTAGTTTTTAGTTTTAAGTCTTTA
Source organism: Caranx ignobilis (assembly GCA_021432705.1). Lineage (NCBI taxonomy): Eukaryota > Metazoa > Chordata > Actinopteri > Carangiformes > Carangidae > Caranx > Caranx ignobilis. The sequence continues at coordinate 4,229,743 of MU269983.1, read as the reverse complement.
GTTTTTACGTTTTAACTTTTAACTTTTAGTTTTTAGGTTTTAACTTTTAGTTTTTAGGCTTTAACTTTTAGCTTTTAGTTTTTAACTTTTAGTTTTTAACTTTTAACTTTAAGCTTTTAGTTTTTAACTTTTAGTTTTTAGGTTTTAACTTTCAACTTTTAGCTTTTAGTTTTTAACTTTTAGTTTTAAACTTTTAGCTTTTAACTTTTAGTTTTTAGGTTTTAACTTTTAACTTTTAGCTTTTAGTTTTTAACTTTTAGTTTTAAACTTTTAGCTTTTAACTTTTAGTTTTTAGGTTTAACTTTCAACTTTTAGTTTTTAACTTTTAGTTGTAACTTTTTTAAACTTTAAGCTTTTAACTTTTAGTTTTTTTATGTTTTAACTTTTAGCTTTTAGTTTTTAACTTTTAGTTTTTAACGTTTAGTTTTTAGGTTTTAACTTTTAACTTTTAGCTTCTAGTTTTTAACTTTTAGTTTTAAACTTTTAGCTTTTAACTTTTAGTTTTTAGGTTTAAACTTTTAACTTTTAGCTTTTAGTTTTTAACTTGTACTTTTTAACTTTTAGCTTTTAACTTTTAGTTTTTAGGTTTAAACTTTCAACTTTTGGCTTTTAGTTTTTAACTTTTAGTTTTAAACTTTTAGCTTTTAACTTTTAGTTTTTAGGTTTAAACTTTTAACTTTTAGCTTTTAGTTTTTAACTTGTACTTTTTAACTTTTAGCTTTTAACTTTTAGTTTTTAGGTTTAAACTTTCAACTTTTGGCTTTTAGTTTTTAACTTTTAGTTTTAAACTTTTAGCTTTTAACTTTTAGTTTTTAGGTTTTAACTTTAAACTTTTAGCTTTAGTTTTTAACTTGTAGTTTTTAACTTTTAGTTTCAAACTTTTAGTTTTTAGGTTTAAATTTTTAACTTTAAGCTTTTAGTTTTTAACTTTTAGTTTTAAACTTTTAGCTTTTAACGTTTAGTTTTTAGGTTTAAACTTTTACTTTTAGCTTTTAGTTTTAACTTTAATTTTTTACCTTGTAGTTTTAAACTTTTAGCTTTTAACTTTTAGTTTTTAGTTTTTAACTTGTAGTTTTAAACTTTTAGCTTTTAACATTTAGTTTTTAGGTTTAAACTTTTAACTTTTAGCTTTTAGTTTTGAACTTTTAGTTTTAAAGTTTTTGCTTTTAACTTTTAGTTTTTAGGTTTTAACTTTTAGCTTTTAGTTTTTAACATTAAGTTTTAAACTTTTAGTTTTTACCTTTTTTTTTAAAGTTTAACTTTTAACTTTAAGTTTTTAGGTTTTAACTTTTAGCTTTTAGTTTTTAACTTTTAGTTTTTAGTTTAGTTTTTAGCTTTTAACTTTAAGCTTTTAGTTTTTAACTTTAAGTTTAAACTTTTATATTTTAGTTTTTAACTTTTAAGCTTTTAGTTTTAACTTGTACTTTAACTTTTAGCTTTTAACTTTTAGTTTTTAGTTTTAAGTCTTTAGTTTTTAACGTTTTAAACTTTTAACTTTTAGTTTTTAGGTTTTAAAAGCTTTTAACTTTAGTTTTTAGGTTTTAACTTTTAGTTTTTAGGCTTTAACTTTTAGCTTTTAGTTTTTAACTTTTAGTTTTAAACTTTTAGCTTTTAACTTTAGTTTTTAGGTTTAACTTTTAACTTTTAGTTTTTAACTTTTAGTTGTAACTTTTTTAAACTTTAGCTTTTAACTTTTAGTTTTTTTTTTATGTTTTAACTTTTAGCTTTTAGTTTTTAACTTTTAGTTTTTAACGTTTAGTTTTTAGGTTTTAACTTTTAACTTTTAGCTTTTAGTTTTTAACTTTAAGTTTTAAACTTTTAGCTTTTAACTTTTAGTTTTTAGGTTTAAACTTTTAACTTTTAGCTTTTAGTTTTTAACTTGTACTTTTTAACTTTTAGCTTTTAACTTTTAGTTTTTAGGTTTAAACTTTTAACTTTTGGCTTTTAGTTTTTAACTTTTAGTTTTAAACTTTTAGCTTTTAACTTTTAGTTTTTAGGTTTTAACTTTAAACTTTTAGCTTCTAGTTTTTAACTTTTAGTTTTTAAATTTTAGTTTCAAACTTTTAGTTTTTAGGTTTAAATTTTAACTTTAAGCTTTTAGTTTTTAACTTTTAGTTTTAAACTTTAGCTTTTAACATTTAGTTTTTAGCTTTTAACTTTTAGCTTTTAGTTTTTAACTTTAGCTAAAACCTAAAAACTAAAAGTTGAAAGCTAAAGGTTTGAAACTAAAAGTTAAAAACTAAAAGCTAAAAGTTAAAAGTTAAAACCTAAAATCTAAAAGTTAAAAGCTAAAGTTTAAAAAAGTTAAAAACTAAAAGCTAAATGTTAAAAGTTAAAACCTAAAAACTAAAAGTTAAAAGCTAAAAGTTTAAAACTAAGCTAAAAACTAAAAGCTTAAAGTTAAAAGTTATAAGTTAAAACCTAAAAACTAAAAGTTAAAAGTTAAAAGTTTAAAAAAGTTAAAAACTGAAAGTTAAAAACTAAAAACTAAAAGTTAAAAGCCAAAAATTTAAAACTTAAAGTTAAAAACTAAAAGCTGAAAGTAAAAAGCTAAAAGTTTAAAACTAAAAGTTAAAAGCTAAAAACTAAAAGTTTAAAACTTAAAGTTAAAAACTAAAAGCTAAAAGTTAAAACTTTAAACCTAAAAACTAAAAGTTAAAAGCTAAAAGTTTAAAACTAAAAGTTAAAAGCTAAAAGTTTAAAGTTAAAACCTAAAAACTAAAAGTTAAAAGCTAAAAGTTAAAACTAAAAGTTGAAAATTAAAAGCTAAAAGTTAAAAACTAAAAGCTAAAAACTAAAAGTTAAAAGCTAAAAGTTTAAAACTATAATTTTAAAAACTAAAAGTTAAAAGTTAAAAGTTAAAAACTAAAAGCTAAAAACTAAAAGTTAAAATCAGAGGTGTAAAGTTACAGAAACAAATGTAACTTTTAATAACTTTACGAACAACGAATGAAATAATCTGTTACAACTTTATTCTCACAGTGTTGTGACGTTTTTCTTGGCAGGTCATGCTTTTATTTTGAAAATTACAACTTTACTCTCCTTATATAATTGTATTACAGAATCCGTGAAAAATAAGTAATATATAGTTTTCATTTCATTTCATTCCATGTTATTTCTCTAGTTTTTCCATCAGTATATTGATCATGATGATTGAACCAGTCAAATATATAATCAATAACATTTTTCTTTTCCTTTATTTTCAGGTTTTCTGCAGTTTCTTCCTCTCTAAAGGACCTGCTCTCCTCTTCATCATCATCATCATTGTCTTTCTCTTCTCCTCCATCAGCCATGAGTGACAGTGATGACGACGTTCCCACACTGTCAGCTCACACTCTCGCTGCTCTGCAGGAGTTTTACAACGAGACCAGGACCGGTCCGGATCAGACCGGGACTCCGTCAGACCAGTTTGCTGTGGGGGCAGTGGAGGAGGACTGGGTGAGTCTACATCATGTGGTTATGGTTGGTTCAGTGGTGATGGAGAAAAACAGGAGGATATGTTGAGAACTTATTTGATCTGAGCACCTGTGTGTGTGTGTGTGTGTGTGTGTGTGTGTGTGTGTGTGTGTGTGTGTGTCCACCAGAGGATGAGTCAGTTCTGGTACAGTGATGAAACAGCAACTCAGTTAGCAGAGGAGGTCATACGTGAAGCTGGAGAAGGAGGCAGGTAAGAACACACACACACACACACAAACTCCTTTTCGTTTTTCTGCAAATAAAAATCTTCTCTACAAACTTTACTTTCACAGCTACACAGCTACAAACCCAAACTCTTTTTGTCCCTAACCGGAGACCGTGGTGACATCACACCTGGTTCTTAGGTGTAATTGTTGGTATCTTCTGCAGGGTGGCTTGTGTCAGTGCCCCCAGTGTTTACCAGAAGCTGAAGCAGGGCGTGGTGTCTGGGTCGGACCGAGTGTCGGCCGTGGTTCTGGAGTACGACCGCCGCTTCGCCACCTACGGAGACGAGTTCATCTTCTATGACTACAATGAGCCGCTGTCCCTCCCGGCCTCCGTAGCTCCGCAGAGCTTCGACGTGGTCCTGGCCGACCCCCCTTACCTGTCGGAGGAGTGTCTGAGCAAGGTGGTCCAGACCATCAAGTACCTGACCAAAGGCAAAGTGCTGCTGTGCACAGGTGAGAGGACTCAGGACTCACTCTGTCCAATCACAGAGCAGCATGAGGCAGAGTTCACTGTTGCTATAACTACAACAGTTTCTTTAATTACCGTCTATTAAATGTCACTAAACAAAGTATGTCATCAAAGACGATTTTTATGACATCAGCAAATCAGAAGTTCTGTGTGTGGAAAAAAAAAAGCTGTAAAGATAATTTCCTGAACCGTGTTGTGCGTCTGTGCTGCAGGAGCCATCATGGAGCCTCTGGCCTCGGAGCTGCTGGACGTCACAAAGTGCAGCTTCCTGCCCAAACACAACAGAAACTTGTCCAATGAGTTTCGCTGTTTTGTCAACTACCCGTCTTGTCTGTTGTCCTGCTGAGAGCGAGGATGTTTAACAACCGTTCACCGAACAGAGGCATGGAAAGCTGCTCGTTTCTCCAGAGAATGACCTGAGATCAGTTTTGGTTTGTCGAGTCCTGTACGTCTAAAAGTTCAGAGCTTCGTCTTCTCTCATTTTCTCTGTTAATGTTTATTAAATAACTTTATGAAGACGTCACCTCAGGAGGAGCGGCTCACTGACACTGACATTTTATTCATTATTTTATAAACCAGAAAAAGGATTGAAGGAGAATCCAGATCAGTTTATTCACTGTGTGGACGACACACACACACTTCTGGTTGTTCCCAACTAGTTACAATCACATACAGTAATAACATGGTATATCATCTCCATCAAGTGGAACAACCGACAGGAAGCTAATGAGAGAGGGAGAAAACAGGAAGAAGAAGATTAACAGCTCCTCAGCTTTTTTTTCAAACATGATTCATTTGATTTCTAAAGAAAAAACATGAAAAATCAATAAAAAAAAGGGAAAGAAAACAGCGAATGTCTCTTTCTTTCTTACCCCCTTTAACACTGAGGTGATGACGCCGGCTGAGGAAACACTGGTGAACAAAAACCTGTTCAACAAATACAAAATGACACTGAGACAAAAACAAACACTGAATCCTTTGTTTATCATCCAACAGCTGCTGAACTGAGTCACTGATTTTGAGATTTGGGACAAAATATAATTTAAAGTTTCGATTTTTACTTTGAAGTTCATGTTTTACTTCTTCACACCTGAGGCTCCTGAAAACAGATCATATTTTGTCGACCAGTGCAACTTTAAGCAGCTTCTGTTCAGATTTTTGTCCATAAAGAGATAAAATGATACTAGTTTAAAAAAAAAAACAAGAATGAACTTTGTAATTCAAAGTGACATGGCTGTGTTTCCTTCTCTACACTGTGAACACGTTTGATCTGTTGTTAAAGGTGCAGTTCTTGTTTTACATCAGCAGGTGGCAGCATCGATCAGCTGATCACTGATACTGATCAGGAGTTTCATTCCAACTGGTCAATATGTGTTTGATTTTGTTCAAAGGGTTTGGTCCAAACATTTTATTACTGATGTTCTCGTTCACATCCAGAGGGAACTGGTCCCGTCTGCAGCTGCTTCAGCTTTAACGAGCTTTACCTTCTGCCTCTGAGGAAACAGGTCAAGTCAAACATGTGTCCTGGACTTTAACAGGTACAGGCCTCTTCACCTGAGCCTCCTCCTGTCTCTTTAGACTCCTCCTCCTCCTCCTCCTCTCCAGTCAACAGGTGCAGTTTTCTGTCACTTGGTGTTTTACAGTTTGTCAGCTGCTCTCAGCTTGTTTCCAGGTTTCTGTTCACACTGAGCTCAAATCAAAAGTCTCCGTTTGTTTCCAGATGTGAGGGAAACCCTGCATCATCCAGATGTTCAGTGTGCAACAGCTCAGGTGTTGTTAGTCATTACATTAGGCTGCACAGCTCCTCCGGTCACAGAGAGCGGGTGTGTGGAGCTCCACTGGCCGCCTCCCTCACACCTTCCTGCGGCCCGGCCTCAGCAGCTGTCCGGCTTTGGGCCCCGCCCTCTCCAGGCTCTGGTTGCTGCTGTGACCGTCCCGCTCCTTCTGCAGCAGCGGCACGCAGGTGCAGCCCACGGGCACGGAGACGTACACCTCGGTGTAGGAGTGGCGGCCGCCGACGCAGGAGCCGGTTCTCTTCAGGATCACGGAGGGGGCGTAGACCGGCGTGCTCCGGTACCGGTCACTCTCCGCACCGTAGGGCCCGAGCAGGCAGCCCTTACACAGGCAGTAGGCCTCCGGGATGTAGCGGGGGTACCTGGTGGGGTGGTAGGAGATCCTGCAGACATGAAGACAACAGATGCGTCAGTTTGTATTGATTAAGGTTGATCGATTGCTGCTATAATCAATATCAGTCTGCAAACCTGCTGCTGCTCAAAAACCCTGTTTGTTTGGTTTTTGGACCAAACAGATGTTGAACTGATTCAATCAGAATATGTTACAGATGTTTTGTTGTCACAGCTGTCAGATATCTGATCAATCAGCTGATCAGTGAACTGATCAGTGAACTGAAAGTCTTCTCTTGCCCCCCTCCTGTCCCACCTGCGCTCACCTGTAGGCCCAGGGGGAGACGCTGAGCAGGTTGACCGGGAGGCGGGAGGTCTTTCTGTCGGCCGGGGTCCTCGCGGTGCTCGGGCAGCTCAGGTTCAGCTTGTCCTGCGGCTCGAGCTCCAGCGCGTGATGGAAGGCGCTCATCACTCCGACCGAGAGGCGGCCGAACATCTGCTCCAGGATCTCCTCCGGCAGGTCCAGGCAGGACCGGGTCCTGGTCGCCTTCTTCCGTATCCGACTCGCCTCGGCCGGCTGGACCAGCAGAGACAGGACCAGGTGGAGGAAGAGGAGGACGGGGACGCGGATCCGACGCGCCATCGCGGTGCGCAAAACGCGGTCCTGAAAAAAAAAAGTGTCCTCGTGCCACAAGTAGTTTGTCAAACCCGCGGGGACTTTGTTAACGAGGCGGATCTCACAGGTCAGTCCCCTCCGTCACAGCGCGGTGAGCGCGTGCAGCTGGAAATCCTGCAGCAGGAAAACGACCCACGGTCCTGGACTCTGCGCGCGAGGAGCAGGCGCGTTGCCAGGGAAACATTATTCTGGCACCGCGCGCCCACGGTGTCACCAGGAGTGATGGCTCCCCCGGGGGGCCAGAGCAGTGTTACACCTGCTGCTGCTGCTGCGGGGAAGAGGCCGCGGGGAGACGTTTTCCTGGTGCGTGGAAATCCGATGGAGGCGTTAACGCGCGCGCGGGAACAGTGTGATCCAACATCCAGAGTCAGACTGAAGTCACAAACATCCAGGCTCCAGGAGTGAAGGGGAGAGCCCAGCCTCCACGAGGGCAGCTCCTGCTCCTGCTGCTGCTGGATCCTGGCGTCACACCAGGGTCCAACTCACTTCGAGATAAACTGGATCCAAAGTGTGACGTCAGCGCGCACTGGAGCCTGCTGGGTTTCTATTTGACTCTGTCACTGTGATTTATACAAGACAAAAACATCAGATTAGATTCTACTGTGGGTTCAACTCTCTAAACTTTCACATGAGTAACTGTCAGGATGAGGCAGGCACCCAGGTCACGTGGTCTGTTTTATCTGAAGGTCACTGAACTCAACTCTTCAACAAACACAACATTTTACATTTTATTTATATAATGAAAATAGAAACGAACAAGACAAGAAAAATAAATAAATATATGTATTTATACAACTTTTCTTTTGGAATGAGTCCAGAGGGCCGTTCACCAGGAGCTGCGGCGGATACGTCACATGACCTCGAATATAGTGCGTGTTGATGGATTTTCCAGGAGGTCGCCAGGCTCACATATGGAAACACACAGTGCAGCCAAGACATATCAGGACAGTGACGTGTTTGCTCTCACTGGGTTTAACGTGAGGAGGTGATGTGTAGCAGGACCTGAAGCCTCTGTACTCCTGGGAGGAGGAGGAGGAGGAGGAGGAGGAGTGTGTCCATGAAACTGTCGATCATTTCTATACACTTCATTGAACATGAGCAGGCGCTGCACTGAGACCAGCCTCCTGAGCTCAATATGAATATTAACCGTGTAAAAAATCAGCTCTCAGACAAAGTGTTTGTTCTGCACAGGGACCCGGACCGTCTGATCCTGATCCTGATCCTGATCCTGGTCCTGATCCTGCAGCCTGAGCACACGTGCAGCAGTTACTCTGGCAGCAGGTCGTCTCCCAGCTCTTCGTCCGCGAAGTCGTCGTCCTCCAGGCGTTTCTTGGCTCCGGTCTTCGGCCTCTCCACCTGAGGCCCCAGAGGGTCCACGTACGACGCATCTACACAGGGACAGGAGCAGAAGATTTAGTCCTCATGAACCGTCCTGAGACCTGAAGACCCAGCGTTCACAGTGTTTCTACAGACGTGTGTTTTCAGCAGCAGCAGCAGAGGAAGACGTTTTCAAATTAAAAGTCAAAGCAGGAAACACCAGGAGTTTTGATCAGAGACGACGACGATGTGACATTTCTTATCTATGCCTGTGATTTTTGCTCGATCATGGTGAGCTGGGTCATGTGGATGACTTAAGGTCCCGTCACCTGTGTTAATCTGCCAGAGAATAATCTGCAGGTCGTAGTTTCTCTGAAATGAATCTAAACTGTTTGTGTCTCCAGGTTCAGTATTTACAGTCATTTATAAACAAGCACAAACAGTCAGTGTCATAACGTCTGTCCTCAGCGTCTCTTCATGTGGACAATAGCTGTTTACAGTAACATGAAGACATGTTTTACTTTACAACGTCCTCTCTGCACAGTCGGTGTCTTCCAGGCGCCAAGAGAGTTACTGCTGCTAATAAAGTCATGATTGAACTCTTACACCTGCTCACGACGACATTATGGTCTGTTCATACTGTTTATAAACGTTAGACTGAGGAGTTGAACAGTTTGTTCTTGTCTGTTCTACTTGTTCTGATTTGTTTTGGTTTAGTGCTGTTCAACTACAACAGAGAAGAACAAGGAGAAGAAGGAGAAGAAGAAGAAGAAGAAGGAGAAAAGACATAGAAGAAGAATAGACATAGAAGAAGAAGAAGAAGAACAGAAGGAGAAGAAGAAAAGACGTAGAAAAAGAAGAAAAGACATAGAAGAAGAAGGAGAAGAAGAAAAGATGTAAAAGAAGAAAAGTAAAAGAAGAAGAACAAAAAGGAAAAGGAGAAGAAGAAGAAGAAGGAGAAGAAAAGAAGAAGAAGGAGACCAGGATGAGGAGTATAAATAACCACAGTAACGTCTTGAGGAGAACAGCCGACAGTCAACGTGTGAGTGTTTCCTCGTTCACCTTCATCATCATGTTCACAGATTAAACAGGTTTCACTCACCGAGCTCTTTGGGGCTGCTCGCCTCGTAGGGCTCGTTGGAGGCAGGAAGTGACCTCATCTTGGCGCTCAGCCGCTCTCCCTTAGTGCTGCTGCTGCTGTGGCTGCTGTCTGCACGCACACACACACACACACACACACACACACAGTGGGTCATCACCACGGTCACTTGTTCCAACAGGTGTTGGATGCTCTGGATGTTTCCTTCATGTCTTAACAGTATTAAACATTATGAACACACACACACACACACACACAGTGCAGAGTGCTGAGTCATATAAACCACATACTGTATCAGTGTGGTGTGTGTGTGTGTGTGAGGAGCTTCACTGAGTCTCTACATCATTTTAAACTGAAAACAAACTGAACCTGAACCTGGACTCACTGTGTGAAGAGTCAACATGGAGGAGACGTGAGACTTTCACCTCACACAGATGGCAACTCATGAAATGTGTGTGTGTGTGTGTGTGTGTGTGTGTGTGTGTGTGTGTGTGTTAGAGTTTCTTATCTATCTGATGAACTCCCACATCTTCACACTTGTTAAAAACATACACACACACACACACACAATATTAACATTTTTCCAAACTGTGGATGAACTCTGTCCAGACCCTCTGATAACAATCCCACAATGCAATGCTCCACCTTTATAGATGTAACAGGTACTGTTGAGTGAGTGTTGACGGTTCAACCAGTGTTCATTACTGCTGTTTGCTTGTTAACTAATATCGTTGCTGGCACTTTATTGATCATTATCAATAATCAACGCGCTGTAAACGAGCTTCACATCGACACATCCATGTGTCTGTTTCCTCCTGAACACAGAGAACCGTCACTGTCTGACATTTACCTTCCACATGTAAAGATCCAATCAACGGAAAAACCCTTCATTTTCCAAGTCTGTTTTTATGCACACAGGAAATTTAACCCATCTGCATGCAGTGAACACACACACACACACACACACACACACTTGAAGCCACTGCCTTGCTCAGGGGCAGATCAGCTGTGGATGTTGGGGGAAATGTTTAACCACAATGCACCTGGTTCAGTCCGGTGCTGCGTCCTTCGGCCAGCAGCCGCCGCCGCCGCCGCCGCCGCCGCCGCCGCCGCTGCCCTCTGAGTGTGTTTACGCTCGAGGCTGCTACGACAGCCTGACAGATGTGACTGCAGACAGCCGCAGCAGCAGCAGCAGCAGCAGCAGCCCACATCTGGCTGCCAAGTCGCCGTGGAAACCGACTACAGCAACAGGGCAAAGAGCTGAAAACAGGAAGGAGAGGGAGGCCCGAGGTTCCACCTTCTCTCAGGGCCCTCGAACGTCTCACACCAGGCCTCACTAACTGCTAGCAAACCCAGAGCACGACTGGAAAATGGACCTCTCTCCCTCTCTCTGTCTCTCTCTGTCTCTCTCTCTCTCTCTCTCTCTGTTTTCCTTTTCTTTTCTTGGACGGCGTCGGTGGCGTTTTTCTCTTTTCTAACACACCGCAGGGAGACACAGGAAAGAGGGATGACACGAGAGGGTGAAAAGCCAGAGCTAAAATTAACTGTGTGTAACAGTTTCCACAGCAACGAGTCAAGTTTTAGAGCCCTTCACAATAAGAGCGGCCTTCATGTTGTGATTGAGGGGGTGTTGATGAGAATCGATGAGTCAGCGCTCTGGCTTATGCAACTCACTTTCCTGGTGCTTCAACTTATTGGGGAACCCCCCCCTCCCACCCCCCAACCCCCTGGAGGATTAGAGGAGTATAAACCATCAGAACGAGTTAATAAAGAGAATAAAAAGGAAAAACGAAGGAGCGGTTCATTCTGACACACCTTTGATTCACATGAGAGAGTGACGCAGGTTCGGGATCCGTGAGAAAACAAATCCTCTCACACACACACACACACACACACACACTCATACACACACAGACACACTGTACAGTGCTACAAATATGCATAGTTTACAGAGCAGAGGGAAAACTCTCAGGTGCTCTAGAGCTTTTCTCAAATATCTGAAAGCGTTTTGTTGGAGCCTGTGGGAGCTCAGTCCGACATCGCAGCTGCCTGTCAGAGGACCTGGACCAGGTTCATGGGTTTTCACCGTGACATTATAAAGTCAGTGTGTTTACCTTGTGTCTTAATGAGGGGAAAACCGATGTGAATAGTGAAGTGAAGGGTGTGGAGCCAGGACTTCATGTCAGTCTCTCCTTAAGGATAAGTTAAAGGTAAAACTAGCGGCTGTCTCTCCTGTTGCTCTCACTCGTAAATAGAAGTAAATCTGTCGGACCGGTACTCGTTGTTGCTCTGGACGTCCTTGGCGCTGGAGCAGGGGAAACACTGGAATAACTCAAATAGTTCTCTCATGTTTTTCTGTTGGAAACTGGCACATCGCAGAAACAGAAACACACCCGGCCGGTTCAGTCAGAAGAGAAAGCAGTGAGACTGTTTATGCTACCAAATGATGGCGTGATTGATTCCTGACAGTTCGGCTGATCACAAACACTGATGAGTGACATTCGGTCAGTTAACTGTGGGGATTAACGCTGCAGACTAAGATCCTGTTACCAGTTAGATTTGTTTTGTTTTGCTTTGTTGGACACGAATAAGAAATAATCCAACAGAATCAACACGTCGGCTCATTTCCTCTAAACCCAGTGGAGATAAAACTCTAATTATGAGTTTCATTCTCGTTAAGATTCACATTTATCTCAGAGGCAACGACTGAGAATCGACTCGTCTGGATCTTTATGTTCTTTATGCTTCGCTCTGACTGTAATTATCTTACGTACCTCTGCCTGAGTCCAACTGTGGACTGAGCTGTTTAGACTCAGATTGAGACACTGGGCGGCGGAGAGGAAGCAGTGAGAAGACAGATGGAGAAACAGACAGAAATAAAGATTATAGAGCTGGACTGGAAACGACTGCTCAGAGCAGAGAGAAGAAAACAACAGAGCGGAGAGAAGAAAACAACAGAGCACAGAGAGGCAGTAACTCTGCCATAAAAGTAAGAAAAAGAGTTTGAACAGCTTAAAACTGTCATGAGAAATATTCACAGATATGAAACATTCAGTGTGTGAGGAGACGCTGAAGAGCCTGGACAGATCCAGTTACAGCTCTGGAAGCACTGTGAGACTATTGGACAATAAGAAACACACGAGCAGAGAGTTGAGAGTTGGGGGGTGGGGGGGGGGGTCTAATCTAATCTATCGGGACGCAGGAGAGTAATGGAGTTCTTGGCAGAGCGGAGCAGGTGTCTGATATTTGCATTTGAGTACATTACAGGGGGGTATGGATGTGGAGCTGCAGCAGAGCGGAGCGGAGCAGAGCTGGACCTGGTTACAGCCTCTGGCAGCTCTCTGGTTTGTCTGGATTGTGTTTGAAATCTGCTGATGAGCCAGATTTCCAGAGCTGGAGCCCGTCGAGAGGACGTGTCTGTGTGTGTCTGTGTGTGTGTGTAGTGAAGGATGGTGAAACAGAGGAGGACCGGCAGCTCCTACACACTGTCCACACTGTCTCTGCACATTCATCCTCACGGTTCACAAACAGAGTGGACCAGAAACAACAACTGGATCACACTGGAAACGCTCTGGTGGCTTCCAGAGGGTTACATTCTCCTTTTGACCTTCTCATTAATGCACAAACACTCAGCTCCAATCCAACCTAAACATCCTCTGTTATGTGGTGACACAATGAGTCATGAATATGTGACCTGTAGCTGTGCCTGACCTCTTGTTGACCCCCGTCAGGATTAGAGGTGGGATCTGGACGTGCACTTTTTCCTTTTATGGACTTAAAAAACAATATGAGGGATTTTCTACGGGATGAGACTAAGACCTCTACAGGCTCTAAGTCAGGGATCAGTGAGACGGACAGAGGTGTACCCGTGCCGCTGGTCTTCTTAGGAGGAGTGAGGACAGGTGTGGTGGAGCCACCTGAGCAGCAGCATGAGTGAACAACATAACGTGTCACATACATGAATAAAAACCTTAAAACCACTGAATATGAATAAATGACCTCCATCATCCTCATGGTGGGACATGTCTCAGGATTATTGCTGCTATGAGGAGGATTATCATAGTATTTACTCGTATTTACTTTGATTTTCCTGTCTGTCTCTACTGTACGATCCAAATAAAGGCAAAAAAATGAGCCCAAATATAACTACAAGAACAACACTCAAACTGGGACATGTTCAGGTTTCTTCAGATTTCTAACTCTTCTCCCAGATTTTAATTTAATTTGAGGATTTTAGTTTGTGCTATTGGACGTCACAGGTCTAGAAAACAACTGTGGGAATGTGATTTTCCACGTCGACTCTGACATGTTTCAGTGTCGGACTCACCTCCACTCCCGGCGCTGCCCTCTCTGCCTTCTCTCCGACCTCTGGCGCTGCCCTCCCGGCCTGACTTCACCCTCTGCAGGAGGAGAAAAGAAAAAAGAGAAACTGAGACGAGGAATAAATCACTGTGAATTAAAAATGTCTTTTATACACTTTTTTTAAACTAAGTTTAGGTTTCTACTCTGAGCTGCTGTTTGTCTCTCTCTCTCTCTTTACTCGTCTCATAAATGAGTCGGTTTTATTGGCATGAAAACTATTTTCTAAAGTGAAACCATCCAACGCAGGCTGATGGAATCTGACATGAAGATATGAGAAGAGTGAGTATAAATGTCAAAGTCATCATGTCTTACATTCCCAGTTTGTTTGGAATAAAGAGAGCAGAAATAAAAAGCTGTTAGTTGTTACTGTTATTACATGAGTCGGACCACACCCACGCTCAGATCCAGCCTTCATTAAGGTCTCAACACACACACACACACACACACACGAGGTGAAAGCAGCACCAGCTCCACTGACGCAGACGGTAACGAGGGGCATAAACCATGAGACATAAACAGAGGTGATTGAACCCTCTGTCTGTGTTTGTCTCTGGCTCTGATCACTCCCTCATTCATCATTTCATAAACTCTGCTCTCTGTTACGTTACGCTGGGATCGGTTGGTGCTCGCTGTCATTCAGTTTGGATCTTTGCTGGGATTAATGAGTCAACGCTCTCTGGCTCTGCCTCTCTCTCTCTCTCTCGCTCCAGCAGAGTCTCTGCACTGATTTAAGAGCAGCTGGTTGTGATTTGACTAAGTCTTCCATCTCATCTGTTCCTGGATCTGATGAATTTCTCCACAGGACACGAAGGAAACGAGTCTTCTTCAAAACTGGAATGACCCCCAGACCACCACCTTTTTTTTTTTTTTGGTGGGTCCTGGAGCCAACGAGCTATTTAGGGTGTGGGCCCCTGAAGTCTGGGAGCCACGACAGCTATGATGGTTCCAGCATTCTTCACAGTAAGAGCTCAATGCAGCATTAACTTTCATTATGTGTTAGGTAAAAAACAAAAAAAACTCTAACAGAGGTTTGTGTGAGGTCTGAAAGAAGACAGGCTGCTGGACCTGAAGCTCCTCAGATACAAGATACTGAATAGATGTTACACCTGGTTCTGCTGCTTTGACTTCGATCCTTATTATATTAAATATTAATCATGAGTCTGACGGGGCAAGACCAACATGGTGGAGTTCATTTGATCTTCCTGATTGATTAGATGTCTCAGGTGATAACAACTCAACAGCTCCACCAAACATCAGACCTGCGATCAATCCTCCAAACACGACATTTGTTTTAAACGTGCAGTATCAGCCAGGTGTTGAACAGCTGTAAAGCATCTGCTGCTCAGTGTGGTGCTTCGATTCATGGATCGTCAACAGAGGAGTCACAGAAACAAACACATGTTTTTTAAGCGTTTCTGGAGCTGCAGCGACAAACGGATCGACTTCGTGGCTAAAAGGATTCATGTGTTTTCAATCAGCTCGATCTCGTCCAGGAGAAGACGACAGGATGCCGTGACATCGGTGAGGAGAAGATGATTTATGAAACATCATGAGGGGAAGAAGCAGGTGATTCATAAAGCTGTTAATGTCTGGATGTGTTAACTAATCTACATCATTAAACCTGCTGATCACATAGAGGTGGTTTGTATACGTTTAAATGAAGTAAATACACCAGAATCGTTTCCTCTGATAAAGTCTTGGTGTTGTTGTCACATCTACACAGTGACGTCAGCTTCCTGCTAACTACCAACTTCTTCTCTTTAAACAGTGTGCTGTGATTGCCCCAGAACAGACCCACCTGGAAAAGGTTTAATACCCTGCCTGTGCCTGTGGAGTGAATCAGTATCAGTGTGGAGCAGATGGTGATTCAAGTGAAGCAGAACCGATGCTTGTTTACATAAAAAAAAAAAAAAAAACTCTAAATGACCTGAAGCCTTTCAACACAGAAGATACCTGCTCTCTGATCTCCTTCATCTTCTCCACCTTCTTCAGCTTAGTGGCGTAGTCCTGGACCTCCTTCAGCCCCATGTCTGTGCACAGTCTCACCAGGAATCTCAGACCTGAAAACACACACACACACACACACACACACAGGTTTATATTTTCTTCACACTCCTCATCAATTGATTATTATTAATATAACTATTATTCTGTGCTGAAAACAAAATGAATTACATTCCACGTTCTCTGGGAACTTGCGGTGGATGTCTTTATATGTTTCCAGAGCTTTTTGATAGTTTCCTGTAAAGAAGAGACAAAATGATCTGAGCAGCTAAAACATTTGTGTTTATTGGATTTTTCTGTCTTAAAGACAAATATTTGGGTAACGTATTAAGAACCATTCAATAGGTTCCATTACTGTACACATTCATAAAAATGTACTTGATACTAACTCAGTAAAGTACAGCAAGATCATCAAAACTTAAAGAACGATAAATGAATGAATACGTGAATGGTAAAAATTAATAAATAAATTGATAAAAGGAAAAAAGGAGAAAAAAAAGGACAAACTGACAGGAACTGGGCTGTTATTGATCAAATCTATCAGAATCACTCTCACCGCTCCTCCTGTAGCAGCTCGCCACCATCAGCTGCCACTTCACCTGCGTTGGTCTGAGGAAACACAGCAGAAACACAACACGTCCTCTCAACACAACAGACAGACTCTGACTTATTCTGCAGGGCAAAACAGCATCTAATCATCCGTCCTATTTGTTCACGACTTCCAGATGAGAACGAGCGCCACGATCAAAACAAGATGAAAGAGTGAAGTGAATCATTGGATTTGCTGGACTGAATTGTTTGGAAATGTCATCACATCCCAGATATTTCTCAGCTCTCATGTCCAAGGTTTATAATCTCAACATCTGGCAGATCATCTAGAGAGTGTTTTTCAATAATCAGATAAGTTTGGTTTGTTATTCACGGTATCTTCTGTCGTACTGTTAACTCCTTGTTACTCACTGTATGAGAGTGGCTCTCTCAAAGTACTGAATGGCCTTCTCACAGAACTGAGTCTCGATGTAGTACGCTCCCAGCCACTCGATCACGTCGATGTTGGAGGGGAAGTACCTGAAGGACTTGACAGCAACGCAACACAACATCAGTACAACATATAGAGGGCGGTTCTACCAACAGGAATCTGTAGAACAATGCTCAGGGTGTTTGATTGATAAGTTTGTCTGTAAGCAGAAAATCATCGGTTATTTGTCTTTGTACCTCGTAGTAGTACTGGAAAGCCTGGGACTTGTCCCCCTCACTGTCCTGCAGCTCTCCCAGTTTGGCCAGTACCTGAGGGTCAGTGGGAGTCACACTGAGGACCTGCATCAACCACTCGATGGCCTGCTGAGGATCCTCCAGGAGCTCGTAGCTGAGGTCAGACGGTCAAGGTCCATCACACAGGAGCAGGTGGAGATGTGTGTGACCGTGTGTGTGTGAACAACTTCACACCGACTCAGCAGCAGGTTGTTTAAAGCAGTTCAACCTCATCGACACATTGTCAGGTCTTATCAGCAGGATACAGGTGGGCCAGCTGGAACATGACCTGGGCGTTGTTCCTCAGAATGGCGTGGAGCTTCAGGAAACAGTCCAGAGCCTCCTCCAGACGGTTCAGCTTCTTGTAGGTCAGACCTGGAGTAAAGAACAACTCACATCCAGCAGACTGGACTGCCTCAGTGCTCTCCTATCTGGTCTACCTTAAAAAACATCATAACCCAGCTCCAGCTAATTCCCTGCACTGTTTACAGGTCAGTCTTGTTTTTAAAGCACTTCCTGATCCTGCACCACCACACACACGTCCCACATGTTTTCAGCCTATGAGATGACCTGACTTTGACCACAGTTCATAATGAAAGCAGGTGTTACCCAGGTTGTAAAGGGCCTCAGTGCAGGACGAATCATTCCTCAGCGCCTCTTTGTAAAACTCTGCAGCCTTCTCATAGTCCTGCTTCACAAACACGGTGTTGCCCTTGTTGATGAGCGCCGCCGGGTTGTAACGATCCGCGTTCATGGCGAGGTCAGAATATCGATCGGCCTGGTCGTAGTCCTTCCCCTGTAAGAGGGTAAAGGTCAGAGAGAACAGAGGCCTCGACTTTGTGAAGATGAGCGGGCGAAGAGTCTTACCAGGAAGTAGAGGAAAGACAGGTTGGTGGCTGCAGCGCTCTTCACTCTGCTGTCCTTCTTCTCAAAGGTTTTCAGGGTTTCTACAGCCTGATGAAATACATTAGATTAACATCTCACCATGGCTTGCCTCCAGTTTATTATATTAATGCTCTACGACTACCTACGATCAAAGTCAGTCTCTCCAGAGTGTAACACACCTCCAAACATGAAAACCAATTATTATATATGTATATAATTAGATACTTCAAATACTCAAATACCCACTTTTCCACAAGCTAATTCAATGTATTGAGTTTATTTGTCAAATAAACAGATATTCTACCCATCAATGATTAAAACAACATGATTTACATGTATTGGTTGTTATGCAGATGTAGGTGCGTTACTTACTGGGGAGATTCTCCAACAGTTTTAGTGTATAAACATTATCAGTTTGAGAAACCACCAGCTAAGCTACAGCTGCTCTGATGCTGCAGCCTACACCACCACCAACACCACCACTGTCTGAAGTCAGACTAAAAACACCACACACACACACATGCATCAGGTGTATTAAAGCCTGTGAGTACAAGACTGTTGGCTGCAGACTCTGTAACTGGAGACAATGTGGAGCTGCTCCATGTCGTTAGCAGGCTAATGTTAGCTACAGTGCAGCTCCACTGGTGCAACTGGGAGCTCACTGGTAAATCAGTGGTTATCATTTCCCTGCAGACTTTCCTTCTGGTCTGTGGGTTTTACATCAATAACTGCTCCTCCATAGTCTCTTGGCAGTGCTGTTATTTGGAAAAAAGGCATGCTGAGGTGGTAGTAACATGTCAGGAGGGAGGAAGAGGAAAAAAAACCCAAAACAACACAATCTGAACACATGGAACATGGAAACAGAAAGCACACATACCTCAACCTTAGGCATGCAGATGGGAAGGAAACAAGACAAAAGCGAGAGAGAGAGAGAGAGAGAGAGTGGAGGGCAATGAGAGGAGGAGAGGTCAGAGTGTGACGCTGCCTCAGCTGCAGAAACTGGCACATGTCACCAACAGCACAGACCAACAACTGTACACAACCAAAATGTTGTAAAACAAATGAAATTAATGAAAAATTAAAAAAAAAAAAAAAAAAAAGCGAGATGGAAAAGACGGATATGAAAAGGACAACAATGACCAAATCATCCACATACTACACAAGGAGACACCACTCACTTCATGAATTTTGGTGTTCAAAATTCATAAGACAATCATCATACAACTGTGAGTTTACAAAACAAACATGTACAATACATATGTTCTGTGTGTAAAGTCAGTCCCTGTCGTAACCTGATCATATTTGGTTTGAGTGTCTGCATGTCCTCAAACACTAAATCAATTACACATCTGGACTGAGTTACACTACTACGACTCGGTTTGGAGATAAAATATCAAGTGATTGTTTGTGTTTGTCACCTTCCTCTGCTGCTGCTGCTGCTGCCGCGATGCTACAGCTGAGTGATATTGCCCTTCATGCCACTGACACCAACACACTCACCTGGTTGAAGTCCTTCTGCCTCAGATAGGTGATGGCTTTGTTGATCTCCAGATCGTTGGCAAGCTCGACGTACTGAGAGCTCTTCACCATGTCCACACACCTGAAACACAACCAGTGTGACACCTGATGTAACTTCAGCAACTACACCTCCAGACTGTGGGGTGTTTTGTGCAGTTACAGTTATTGGGAGTCTGGTTAAGTAGAGCTACACTACAGGACACCTAATAACATCTAGTTTAGATTAGTTTTGTGATTTAACATCTGAAATAGAAATTCAGGAGATAAATCTGATTAACAGTCAGCTGTAACTTTTTTTTTTTTAAACATGTCTTAATCCTCTCATGTGCTGTGTGCCCTCTGGTGTTAACACTGTAAGATGAAAAAATCAGAACAGCAGTAACAAACCAGTCAAAACCAGTCGCAAAAGATGTCTCAATAGCCGGAGCGATGAGCTTGGCTGAGGTCATGATGTACTTCTCAGCCAGGACTTTTCTGTGCAACAGTTCACAGGGACAAGAACTCAGTCTGGTTTGATAAAGCCACAACGATTACATTTTTATGTTGCTGTGTTTGCAAGTGTGTGTGTGTGATTTTTCTTACAGGTCTCTCTCCATCTGGTGGAGCTTGTCGTTCTTGATCGCCTCGATGACCATGTTTGAGTTGGTGTCGTCCTGAAAGAGTCGACAGGAGAAAAGTTACTACAGGATGCTCAGCAAGAAATTCAGTGATCACCAACACTTTCAGCATCATGCTCTGTTGTGAGCTACAGAAGAAAGAGGGGGAGCTCTGAAGTCATTTCTCTTGAGTCACGAACTGTTCTACCTTGTTCAACCAATAATAAGCTGCATTTTCAGCCACATAACAACTGCGTTAGAGGCTTTTTGGGACAGTACAGTTAATCTTTAGATGACTACAAAATAAGCCAATCTCAAGAACTGAACTACAGGCATCACTTTGAACCAGACAATACTTAACAGTGATGAACTGATGTAAACAGGATCTTTCAAAAACAGCGCAGATGCTAGATATCGATGGAAAATCTGGACATATATTAGTGTGACCCACGTTAGAGGGGATGTACTTGTCGTCATCGTCAATGCCCAGAGGGACGGCGATGAGCTTCTGAAAGGCCTTCTTCATCCTCTCCCGATCACCGATGGCGTAGTAGCACAGGATGAGGTTGAAGCCCGTCTTGATGTTGGGGCTCTCGCTCATGATGTGTTCGAAAGATGTTATGGCGTCAGAGTACTGGCCCATGCGGACGAAGACCACGCCGATGTTCTGCATGATCTTGATCCTCATTTCCTTGTGGGCGTTGGAGATCTGATCCAGAGCCATCCGGTAGAACTTGATGGCTTTGGGGTAGTTTTTCTGTTTGAAGTAGATGTTGGCCATGTTGACCTTCAGTCGTCCTGCACACACAGCACAGACACAGTCAGAGGGGAAACCAGGGCAACTCATGTCACAACACAACATATCAGTCATTTGTATTCTTGTTGTTTGACCTTATTCTTCAGACTCTTGTTGTCTGAACGTCTTCTGATTTGACGAGGACTCTGCTCACCTGCATTACTGAACATCTTGTTCTTCACAATGACCTGGTAGCTGTTCAGGGCCTCTGGGTACATCTCATTGTTTGCATACTGGTTGGCAAGGTTGAGCAAAACCTGGTCAAGACAGAAGTCAACTGATAAAAGAAACAGGCTGGAACGGATTCATAGAAATTGACTTTACATTGAATCTGTCCTTTGTGAGTTCTATGTGTTTATCTATTTATTAGTAGTAATTGGCAAAATCTTTTATAACTCAGTGACAAACCTGGATATTTAAATCACTAGAGAGCATTTGAGAGCGTTTTCAAAGGATGGTGCTTAAGCTTTTAGGCGTGTATTTACAGTTTACAGGAGATAACTGCTCCATTATTTTATTACCAGACACTGACACACAGCAGCCGTACTTACCGAGTAGGTGAGGTCTAAATTGATGTTGTCTGCGTTGCCAGACTGTTCCCTCTGTCTCACCAGTGCTCGCTCCTTCCTCCCTGCCTCTTTGGCTTTTTCAAGAGCCTGTAGAAACACATCACACACACACACACACAGTCGACACAGAGACAAACACAAAAAGACACAAAACCAAGTCAGACAGATGTGAAACCACCATCATCCACAATACCACACATCAGTAAAATGTGATAAATATTGTTCATCTACCAACACTGAGAAGAATAACAAACTCACTATGTAATGTAATACTTTTTCTAACTCAGCCAATTATCTCACACATGAAAAAGCTCTGAAAAACATCTTCGTGTATTCACCCGTGTTGGGTTTAAAACTGCTGGCAGATGAGCCAAACGCTTTACTGTGGTGTTGTATTTGATAGATTTGATATATGATCCACTTTAACTTGACACACAGTCCTGGATCTCAGAGCTGACACCATGAAACTTTAATCAGTGCCTCACTGGAGGCTTCTTCTCTCCACATTATTACTAAACACCATGTTGAACAGTGACAGGCTCTGACCAGTTGTAAGGCTCCCATGCTGTATGCCATGCAGCTCTCTTCTATTAAATCATTCACTTTCTTCTCCAGGATCTTGATCTTCTCTTCAGGCCTGCAAGACCAGGAGACACAGAAATACATTTTACACTTTAAAATAGGTAAATATGTTGGATTTATCCATTTACAAACCAAAAATATGGTATATTTGAGAGATATGTACATCATTTATTATTTTCAGTATAGTTTCCATTTTAAACTCTTATACAAAATGTTTTTACAAAAAGCAGTATACCTGCTGTACAGAATCTATTCATATTTATATAACCTTGTTTATACCTACAGTATAAACATCATCATTATAGAGACTCCAGTTCACACTCAAGAGGGAAATGCTGACTTTGGATGACGTAGTAAAATTGTTCAAAAGTGGTAACTCACGTGTCTTCATTCTTTGCTTCCAGTGGAGGAGCAGGGCCTTTGGACTGGCCCAGGGGGTCAAAGGTTGAGCCTAAAAAGACCAAATTTAAAATCATTAGACAGTTACAGCCTGGCCTTATTATTGAAGTAGTAATTCAAACTAATGGAAGAAGGAAAATACTCAGGTTTTTGAACAATAGAGGAAGTAAAGAAATACAGAAAAGCAACGACCACAAAATCACAAGCCAACCTGATCCTGCAGTAATCCACATCCAAATCAATACATCTGTGGCTGCAATAGACCATTTATGTTTCTGACTTCCTCAAACTCACCACGGGTCAGCGAGGAGGTGTAACCCGCTGCTCTAACAGCCGTCATTGGTCGAGCAGCTCCGTCCTGCTAGGTTTTAAAACAAAACATAAACACAATTAAATATACATATAATGACAACCTATGTGATATGTTCATCATGTTGTCACAAATAAAAGCTTCACAGGACCCTAGATGCAGACTCAAATGGTCCTCACCTGCACAGCTCCAGTCACGGGTCTGCCCATTGAAGAGGTCATGGGGATCCGAGACTTCAAGAAACAACAAGTGTAAGACAGGTGAAGTCTGCATGACAATATCTTTCATCATGCAAGTTTCTTCATTCTGCAGGTGTCTCTTGACCACCAATACTCATCACTCAACACCTTCATCCTTGTCATTAATTGGTATAAAATAAACAATAAAGCGATTTGTACAAAGCAACAGATAAAAAGTAGCTTTGTCTGATTACTTTCAACTCATACTTTGACCATTCAGAGACCAAAATGTGAGTCTGGTGGAATTTTCAAGTGTTTCAAGTGTTTACAAAGATTTTTTTTTTTTTTTTTTTTGGACAGTACTCACCCCGAAGGAAGAAGCTAAAGGCCGAGCTCCCATGGCAGTGCCAGGGAATTTGGCAGTCATCTGGCAAATGAAAGATACATTACATTTTTATGTGGGAATTGATAAATAAGAGTATAATTAGGAAATCCTCCACACAGATACACATATTAGCAAACTACAGTTGGTTCAGTCAGTACAGTGCAGTACTCACCGGGGGTCTTCTTCCATGACTTGTCCTCACTGCTTGCTGGAAGCCTAAATCATTCTCCAACTCCTTGACATTAAAAATAATTCGCTGATTAGACTTTATTCTTTACTCATCCGTTACCCAACGGAAAAAAGACTAGGTCATATAGTCAAATAAACCTTTAGCATTAGTTACACTATTGCTAGTTACACATCAGCCCTGGTAAGGGCTTTGAGCTCGGTACTGTAGCATAGATGCTAACTTACCTCGGAGTCAAATGTTGGATTGTAGTCGTTGTAACCTGAATAAAGATCGTCCTCCTCTAGAGCCAGATGAACATTTTCCATGACTCTTTCTCCACGGAGCCGCTGTGACGGAATAATAACCAACACGGAAAAACAAGCACTTTTTTCTACGCTCGTTAACAGCTAACACAGTTTGTTGTCGTTTCAGCGAATCAATCCCACAATTCAGAGCGGTATGGGCGGGACAATTTGCTTTCCAGGGTTGTGATTGGTTCCTGCCGCATCGATCATCCTGTAGCGGTAACATGACTGGCTGAGCCTGACATAGTCCGTTGCTAGGATACAAGCAAGATACCACAGAAGCGTCTGTTTCAATACATTTTTCTTCAAATTAATAAAGAACTAAGAATACTATAATAACTAATAATAAACAACTAATCAGTTCTACTTAAAACTATAACAACAAAGCACCGGAGAAGGTAAACTTTGTGTCTCATTTTCAGCGAGGAAAATAACACTTTTATTGTACTTTTTGTCCCTCTAGCTTGCCGTACCGGGGTTTAGCAGCGTGACTCCACAGGGGCGGTGCTACAGTTTTGATAGAACTACAGGCTTCAACACTGCCCTGAACTGTGAACTTAATATCTGCAAAATGAGCTCATCTGACATGAAGACCATCACTGTGATTGGCAGGTGAGAAGGAAATGTATACTAATGCAGTGATGTTCATTTGTTTTGCTTTTCTTAACTGTAGAAAATATTCGATTAGTGTCATTAAAGTTACTGCTAGATCCCAGTTGTGTTGCATCTCTAAAGTTTGGTTTAACGTTCATGGTTTTGCATATAATCTGAGTTTAGTCCTTGCAGCATGTTTTGTGGTGTACTGTTGTTAGCTTTCCTGTGCCTGTTATTGATACCTTGCAGATATCCTCTCACTGACTTGCACTGATAAGCTATGTTATTACACCTTATTAGGAACAGCCAGCTCTAACTTATGCAGCCGCGCACACGCTCTCGAGAATGTGTCCATTAAATGTTATGGTCCTTTTGGGCGACATAGGTTGTGGTGGTGTTGAGCTGCTTTGCACTGTGTTTGCAGCTGTGCCTGTTATTTTGTCCACCCCACTAAAATCAAAGCTAAACAACAGTCTCAGTTCAACAGCACCACAGACTGCAGCCTCCAAAATGAAACTAAAGTTGAATCAACACCTGTTAAACGGCTTCAATAACTTCATGGAGGGAGGGAGGGTTCATTGGAGCACTACTCTGCATTAGTTTCAGTCAGCTGTACCTAATAAACTGCCAGCTGTGTGTGTGACTAGACAAGCCTCAACCGACTCATCATTAGGGCCTGTGTTTACATTTTAACCTGCTCTCTGTGCCTGGTTCATTATTTCTACACACTCACTTAAACTTTACCGTCCTCTGAACTGACCTCTCTTAAACCTGAAAAGTAAACACTACATGTCACAGACAGGAAAAACAACTCCATGTGTTCAGGAACAGAGATTTTCTGATTGTCTGATGTACAACATACAATATACAGTGAAGTGAACATCGTGAATGTGTTGTGTGACTTTGTGTGTGTGTGTCTGTTTCAGTGGGCTGATCGGCCGCTCCTGGGCCATGGTGTTTGCCAGTGGAGGATACACTGTGAAGATCTATGACAACCAACCAGGACAGGCAGCGAAGGCCATCACAGAGATCAGGTCGGGCCTGCAGGAGACTTCCTCTTTTATCACAGCACATTCACTCATTTCACAATTGATTCCCATTCACCTGGTCCTGTGAAGGGCTCTTAATAGCTGAATTAAAAGGGGCATTGGTTTCATCTTTCACTTAGTAACACTGAAAGATGTTTAATCAGGTGTATAGAAGCTGCACCTGATTCCAACACACTGTTAGTTGCTGCTTTGCTCTCACGGCACCAGAGAATTGCAACATGATGGATTTACAGCCAACGGGAGCAGGTGTTTACCCTGAAAGGATTCAGTTTGTTTTCCAGACATTTCATCTCCTCTCAGCCTCTCTTGCTCTGGACTCAGGTCAGTTTGGCTGCAACACATGAAGGGAACATTAACAACATGTGTAAACTGGCTTTAATACACTCATGATGACTCATGTGTCTAAAATCTAACCTGGTCCTCTTCTCAGCACTTCCAGGTCTAGACACGTTGACGCTGCATGATCAGTGGCTTCCTCTCACTACGGGAACACATGAACAAACTTATGACCCGGCTTTAAAACAGTTTCTCAGCCCAGTCATCGCCGGTTAAACATTACTGTGGGATGACAAAGGGCTTTTTGTAAAAGCTCTGTAGTTTTACTTTGGGAAACAGTGTCAGAAAAAAAAAGACACAAACTAATTAAATTCACTTTAGGCCTTGAATTTATCAAACAAACATAAATGTTACTTCAGTATCTCATTCACTGCGCTATAATTTATCATGTAGAGATCCTCTAATACAGTCAGTTCTCCTTATGAACAGTAGAGGGTGTCATCATACTAGAGTTTCCAACATCATGTGCGTGTGTAACGTGTGTGTAGTAGAGGAGGCAGGAGTTTCAGGACCCGTCACTGAAATGTTAAGTCCTGGAAACGTTGTTCCTAAAACAGCAGCAGCCTCCCTCATCCGATGTCCTGTTACAGTATCTGCTAAATGACTGTATATTGTGTTAGTGACTCCTTCAATATTAAAGTTGTGTGTGTGTGTGTTACCTCCGTCTCTCACTGTGTGTCTCCAGGAAGCAGCTGCAGGAGCTGGAGGAGGCCCAGATGCTCAGAGGGGAGCTGAGCGCAACGCAGCAGCTCGCTCTGCTCAGCAGCTACGACGACCTGGCTCAGGCTCTGGACGGAGCCTTCTTCATCCAGGTAACACACTGGACCGCACCTGAACCAGAACCAGAACCAGGACCAGTCAGGGCTTTGTACTAGTGGGGCAGACAGGCAAACCAACAGTGCTTTTTATGACTCAGATCTACTCATGACAAGGTTTTATTTTGAATGTGCAGGTGATTTGTGTCTGACCTCTGGTGACCTTTAGGTGTTATTGACCTCTGTGTCACATTTTTCCACATTTTAAAAAATCAATCACATGTTTCTTTGCCACTTTTTATAATAAAGATGTCAATTTGCTGCTAGAACCAGTTTGCACATTAGCAGACACTCTAATCAAAAGCTAACACACTAGTTTGGTGCGGACACGTCTCACCTCTCCAGGCGCCTCGGTTCTGTCTCAGGTCAAATCTGAAGCGTCTTCACATCTGGAAATGAACTTCCTGATTTAAAGAAACACTGGAACAAGTTTCTCTCTTTAGTCATAAAATGCACAATAATCTTCTATGATCAAGTTTATCTGCTGCTCTGTACCTCGCGGTTGTTACTGAGGTTTTAAAAGTGTGTAGAAACTTTAGATGTTTTGTCTCTGACCGCTGTCAGGTGGCGTTTTCAGATTTAAACAGTTCAGATGATTCATTTCTTTCTTCATCTATAAATCGTATACTTTAGGTCACACACACACAATATATCGGTGCTGTGATCTCAGCCGTGGCCTTTTTCAAAGTTATACTGATTGTCCTCAAGGGGGCGCAACATTACTGGGTCATTTGTGTCACATATTGTGTGACACCTCAGAAACCACATCACAGACAAAGTGAGTTTACAGTTGTACCAACAGACTCAGAGGGTTCAGCCTGCTGTCAACAATAAGCACAGCTGGGTTTTAAAATGAAAGTAACATAGTTTACGTCTTTGGTCTTTATTTACTTCACAGTAAAGCTGTGCTCAAATGATGTAATGTGTTCTTTACAATGGTCAATATGGTTTTTACCTGCATCAATCAAGGCTGAATAAATAATATTATAGATAATATTATGAGCAGTATCCACATCACAAGAGCTGTGTGAACATGAAGTGTGTCATAACAATAAAGGCATTAATCACATTCTCCACCAACAAGTTTGTTTTGGAAAACCCAATGAAAACCACATGCTCATTATTTTTACTTTCTCTCAGTGAAAATAAAATGCAAAGGAACCTCTCCAACAGAAACCCTAACACCTATTGTCTATAATCAATCATTCAACTGATATTACAGGATTAAAATGCTCTTCTCTGATAAGTTTGACATTGTTCATGACAGATTCACCTTTGACCTGGTCAAAACTCAAAGCCTGAACTCGGGCATCAGAGCTTTGTTGGAAATCAGTCATGTTTCACGGGTCATTTTTCAAGCCGTGTGTCACATGTTAAAGTTTCTGTCTCAGGGGGAAGTCAGGTGCTGCTCCGCTGTTGAAATCATGACACGACGTTTATTTTAACACCAAACCTCTCAGCTCGTCTTTGTCCAACTGCGGAAGACAAACAGCACCAAGAACAACAGATACTTTTGTGACACTTTAACTTGAACTCATCCGTAACGTGGACACTTCAGAAAGATCACTTCCTGTCAGAGTCACTGTGACTCTGCTGAACCACACAAAGCTGCTCTTCATCTCAGGGCCTGGAATAAATCAATATTCTGCCCTGAATCCAGTCCAACCAGGAACAACAGATCAGATCAGATAGTTTCCAGATCTCTGCAGGTCTGGTGCAAGTTCCAACGGGTTATTGATCAGTGATTTTCTAAAGGAAGCGCACAACTGGTTACAGAAGATTGGACGGTGTGCAGCTTGAATCCACGCGGGCCTGTTCGCTGCATGAAAGTCCAGAGAGAGAATAAAGAAATAAAACAGATTATAGACTAAATTAGTGGATTTGATGTGTGTTCATTATTTGTATTGGACCATAAATCCTCTGCTGTACTCACACTGTCACAGAGCGGAGCATCACATCTGTGCAGGTTTCCCACAGGTATGCTCAGCCTGTTATTCCAGTTCTTTGATGGGCCCTATTTGAAGAGTACATTATTTTTTCTCCACTGCAGCTTTTGACAGCCGCTCTGTTCTCTCGCTCTGCAACTGCAGACTTTAGAAATTCACTCAACTTAAAAATTACCAACTGGTCGTATCCAGTTTTAAAACATGTGAACCACGAAGCCTCGGGCCACAGTTTACTGCTGCTGTGATGTGTCTTCTTCAGGAGGGTTTGACAAGAAAATACAAAAGGATGAGTTCACCTAAAGCTGAGAAAAGCACATCTCCCATGTAGAGCAGCATTCACATTCACAGACAGTTCTAGATATAGGACATTTCAGCCAGAGCTCAGTCTATAGAAACTGTTTGTATAAGATTCACGCTGGTTATATCCACCAAACATTTTCAGTAGTAGGAGTGATATACTGTTGTGCATTTTACTGTTTTTATGTCTAAAATAAAGTTGAAACACAGAGGGTGTATGAACATACTGTAGCAAAGACAGTGGTAATAGCAATAGTGGATTTCTGTAAATGAATCACAACCACCTGTGTGCGTTTTCCAGGAGTGTGTATTTGAGCAGCTGGAGGTAAAGCAGTGCGTCTTCCAGGACATCGAGCATCTCGTGGGGAAGGACGTTATCCTGAGCAGCTCCACCTCCTGCCTGGTGCCAAGCAACGTCTTCTCCAAAGTCCAGGACCGGAGCCGCTGCCTCGTCTCCCACCCGGTCAGTGCTGCTTCGCTCCTGGTACCAGCAGGTCGCATGAAACACAAAAAATACATCAATAGCAGAAAAAGCAAAAGAAGAAAGCATATAAACATTTTATTCAGCTTACTGTTGTAGTCGGCGCCACAGCCCGGGTGGTTTTCTTTTCTTTTCAGATATTTTATAAATTAACGGACAACTTGACTCCACCCGTCATTCATTAGGAACGACAGGTGTAGTTACATGTCTCCACAAAGACCCAAAAAACTGGACTAATTATGAACGGTCCTGTACTTTTCCATCTGGTTTTTGCTGAGTAATGATGAGTAATGCAAAGGTTGGGGTGTAGGATCATGTTGTGTGCTGGGAAGTACTAAATAAGCTTCATGCTTTAAAGACACTGCTCTGATTAAACTTCACCAGTTTAAATAAACATGTGGTGCTGACACAAGAAGATGTCACATGTGTCAGTGAACACAGCAGAGCGAGCCAAGACAAAGACAGGCACAATGAGGATCAGTCAAAGGGCTGCATTGATAGAAAACAGAAACAGGGCTGAGAAAATCAATATGTGTTGGTCAGTGTTGACACTGACACTGTGGGTCTCCACAGATCAATCAATGTGTGGCACATAGTAACGCGCTGTGTTATGTGTGATCGTCCCCAGGTGAATCCACCCTACTATGTCAAACTGGTGGAGCTGGTACCTCACCCTGAGACAACAGCCCATGTGATGGACGCCACCCATGCTCTTATGACCAAGGTAAAAATGGCACATTGCACAATCCCAGGGCTGACAGTTCCTGCAAAATCAGAATACACAAGAGTCAGTGACATCAGGTTTATGAGGAGGCAGCGGATTGAGACGAGATCAACAGATTAAGAAAGTGAAAGCGGTGTGTTGAAAGCACATCTGAAACAATCAGAGTCGATCCAAAGTGTTTTCCTATAAGATACAGAAACAGCTACAATGTGATGTGTTAAAGGAGACATATTCTGCCCCTCTTCCACCAATTAAAATAGTTCCCAGGTGTCTTAAAGTCACGTCTGTGATGTGTGCTGTGATCACAGGTCTTTTCACCTGCTCAAAACAGCCCCGTTCAGAACTGTCTGTTTCAGTGCCCTGTCCCTTTAAATGCAAATGAACCACTGCTAGCCCCGCCCCACCGCTTCTACCAGTACCAGGTAGGTGTGCTATTATGCAAATTCACAGATTTTATTGTCAGTTCTCACATTTTGGGGCCAGAAGACAAGATAAACACCCAGATATATGTTAAAGAGCCTTCAAAAAGTGATATTTACATGATACGTCCCCTTTAAAGACCATAACACTTGAGAACCCCAATGAAAACATGTAGATTTTAAGATCTCATTATATTATCAGACATCTCAACAAATCCATTATGACATGAAGTGCTCTCACACCATGTTGTTGTTGTAAGTGAAGGAGGCCTTATGTAGTGGAGCTGAAGTAAATGAAAGTCTCACCTGACCCAGCTGCCCAGGTGTGAGTCCAGCCTTTGGTCTTCACTGTTTCATCCGAACTGAAATTAAAACAAAGGCCTGAAAACGACTTCAGAAACAAACAACAATGTGTCTGTCACTGCTCAGTCTTTATCTTTAGTTTTCTCTGTATAACTGATTCCTCTTGATTCAGGTCGGCCAAGCCCCTGTCCGCCTGAAGAGAGAGATCGATGGCTTCGCACTCAACAGAGTCCAGGCGGCCATTATTGCAGAGTCCTGGAGGCTGGTCCAGGTCAGTGTCTGCTCCTGTACCGTGTTTTTAGACATTGTATTATGCAACATTAGTGTTAATTAAGACTGTGCTAAGAAAGTGTGAGAAAGATGGCACGATCATACATGTTAATGATATTTGCTCATGATTTATAAACATATAAATGATCATATAACATATAAGATACTTCCAACTTCAAGCAGGTTGGATTTTATATGTCCATATGTCTTAATATATAGAAATTACATCTGCATATGTGTTCATCAGGACCAGAATCTGACATTTTGACATCTAATTTATCATATAAAAATGACTATGCCTCGTGTATAATGGTGCAATATCAGTGTTTCAGTAAAAACACAGTTGCAGTAGTACTGACATCAACACCAGTGCTAAGTAAACACACTGTTAGTGTTGGATCCTAACGAAGCTCGTCAGCGTCAGAGAGACTCAGTGAGTCTTTGTGGAGCTGCTGAAGGTTCAGTAACAGAGGCAGGAGAGAGGAAGCTCCCGTCTGCTGTAATCTCTGTGGTCTCCTGAGGGTAAACGAGCTTTAGCCTCTGATGACAGGAGCCATTACCTGATCACTCATGGAGGAAATGGTCAGAGCCATGAGTGTGGTGACAGTCGTCACCTGAGCTGAACTCACATGAGGACTGTTGTGTCCCTGACTCACTGTGCCCCCTTGATTCAACAATGTTGTGTCCTACTTCCTGTTTCCCAGGATGCCTTTGAGGACTGGCACTTTGTGTTTGTCATACAAGATAGTAAATGAAAAGGAATAATGTGAATTTGAAGATGATACTTTGGGCTCCGTGAAGATGTGTTGAATGTTTTTCACACCTTTTTCATATTTAATAGACTAAACACATAATCAATGAAGATTAACTGTCGATGAAACCGCCGTTATCTGCAGCTCTACTTCTTGCAGAGTGAGAGGACACGACACCGTTGTTTAATCTGATCTCGATGTGTATTGTGGTGGAACTCCGCCTTAAAGACAAAGACAAAATACAAATGAATGATAAATAAGTATTGATCAGGGCGCCCCGACTCAACTCTGACTCACTGTCCTGAGCTGCTTGTCATCCCGTCTCTCTCTTACCAACTTTCCTGCCAATATCATCTTATCAAATTAAAAGCCTGCAAAACTGCCCACAACATTGAAAAGATAATGATAATTACCAATAATGTCAATACCTGCTGTCGGTTTTTCTCAATAGGCGTAAAATCTCTTCAAACAAAACTCCCTTGTGATCTTTTGACTGTCGACTAAATTACCAGTGAATTAAAGCTGTAATGAATCAGCTCTGCTCTGTGTGGGGATGAATCACAAACTGTGTGTGACCACAAATCCCGTCTGTCGTTCCGCGGGCCATGATAATCCCAGCGAAGGACTCAGATCGGTGTCTCTCTCTCTCTCTGCCTCTTTGTTCCACCTCTTTTCTCTGTGCAGTGCAACAAAGAGCAGCTCGTCCACAGCTCAGTCAGCACATTGTGTCCTCACCACCGACATTACTGTACTTCTAAGTTACAGTGTGTTACTGTCACACACACACACACACACACACACACACACACACTCAAAGTACAAGGAGCAACAAAAGCACTTGACACTTACACCAAACAAGATGTTGTCAGTAATTTCGATATAAAAGGATGGTGCAGCGAGTCGTGTCGTGTCAGGTGTTGTTTATTTGCAGCTTCAGTCAGTTTGAAGATATTATGATCTTGTTTACATTGTGTATTGAGATTCAACGCAGACTCAGACAGAATATAAAGAGTATAATCAAGATTCGCAAAGCACATATGATCAATCACTGACAACAGATTTAGCTACAGAGCTGTGGGAAACTGGTTAAGTTGTCATATAAGTCCTTGGCAAAGAAATCAGCAGAAATCTACATGATGTGACTCATGTGACTTTACGCCCAACGGATTTGTTACGACTCTCCACAGTTGTAGTGAGCCATGGATGGATGACTGGGAAGACTGTGTCCAACGTGCCGAGACTCGGGTCCATTAATGTGCAATTAAGCCTCCATGAAACGCTTTCCATTCAGTGGCATGATGATGATGATG
Organism: Caranx ignobilis; assembly: GCA_021432705.1. Lineage (NCBI taxonomy): Eukaryota > Metazoa > Chordata > Actinopteri > Carangiformes > Carangidae > Caranx > Caranx ignobilis. Next base: position 4,196,770 of record MU269983.1, on the reverse strand, counting down.
ATGATGATGATGATGATGAGCAAAGATGAACATGGCGGTGCTTGTCTCTTTAAATTGTGGCTTGTCACTCTTTGTTTTGTCCTGAGACTATCCCTGCTTTTTCCAGTTGATCAGACAATCCCAGTCCAAGATTGCATCACTCCCGGTGAGGTGTGTACCAACAGCCTAGTTTCCGCTTTGAGGATTTTTATAGCGGTAAACACATGTTTGGCCTCTGGGCTCTATCTGTATTTCAGGTGAAGTCTACACACACGGTCACTTGAAAGAAAGACAGGACGGAAGGAAGGCGCTAACCTTATTATTATTTAGGACTGAACACGTGGAGCTTTAACCTCAGAAACTACTTTAAACTGTATAGAAAAACAGACGCACCATCTTCAGTATGTGACTGAGCCACACTTCTGGCTGATCCACAAATATGGATAAGGGGGCGGGGCTTGGAGCAGAAAGCTGTGTCATGCCAAATAAATCAAACCACACCCTTACCTTTCCAAAAGTGTTTTTATACCGAGCTGTAAACATGTTTTCATTCCTGTTTTAACATGGCAGTGTATGAGGCCTTCTGACTAACCACTCAAGTGGCAATTTGAGGAACTGCAGTTTTTGGCCCTGTTAGTTTCATGCTTGAGTACCGTAACATGTTCAAGGAGGAAAACAGAGAGGGCAAAAATAAAAAGCAATCATTAAGAAGCAAAATCACATCTTACCGTCCCGCTGTGGCTGCAGGTCTTTGTGTTTCAACCAAGCAGCTGCACACCAGACCTGACTCAATCAGCTAATCACCTGATCTCAGTCTGCAGACAGTCGATTGGTCAAACTGTGTGCTCTTGATCGGTTGGAACAACCTGCAGCCACACGACCCTCTGTGGATCAGCCTGGACATGCCTGCTCTATGTAATTGGCATATGATTCAACATTAGCATTATCAGTTATTTATTGATTAGGCACCACTGTAGAAGAAACATCCCAAGTCCACCATCAAACTTCATCTTCCACTGATGTTAGCATGCTAACCAGCTGGCCACGCCCCCTCTCTCTCTCTTGTCTTGTCTTGTAAACAAAAATATGGCTCAAGCTCTTTGAAGCAATAATCACCACCAACGGTTCCTAACAACAAACCACCAATAACTCACCTATAGCAGAAATGATATCGGAGACATTTCAACCAAGTTTTAATAATTGCAATGAGTAATAATTGAATTTGACGTCATCATTTGGTCTCATTTATCTCATGTATTTCTTTCGATCAGTGATACCAGCTGCCCTGTGTACACGATGCATATTAAAGTACAGAAGGAGGTCAACCGACATGTCTCCTCTGACATGTTACCTGATTTTAAGACGCCGATGAAGTGAGTGTTGTCGACTGGAGGAATGTACACAGACTGTCAGAACTGGCTGTGCCACCGGTTTACATTCTCTAAGCATTTCTGAAGTCGAGGCCTCTGAATGAGAAGCTTGAAATAACACGTGTGTCCCACTGACGACACCTTTGTATTTGGGGCAAACATGAACGCAGTAACCCCAGCTAACATCTCGTCTCTTGCTTTGTCGGCCTAGCACCAGTCAGGCGGCTGCTGGGTGAATTTTCCCAGGCTTTTTCATTCATTTGTAGAGCAGAGGTAACATCTGAACAAAGTGCAGTCCAGTATAATAACATCAATAACATCTTAGGAAACGTATATAGTTTCATATTTGTTGAAACTGTCGATAAGGTGTTTGGTGAAGTGGATCATTGTCAACGTATCCTATCCAAACTGAAAGACCTCGAAGACTTGTTAAAGCTTTGGTTTAGTCTGTTGATAAATGAATGGGCGGGTTGTTTTTGTATCTTTTATGTGAGAAATCTCTCATTCAAATGTGTTAGCATGTTAGCATTTAGCTGAAAGAGCCACTAACATGGCTGCAGCCTAACGCTGTGCTGTGGTGGTGGTGCTGCACTGACTTGGCCTTCACAAACACATGTGTTGTTTACACTGTTTTGTTATTTAAATCTATTTTGACACCAAATAGGTCAAATCCAATTTTCTTTCACGGAAATGTAGGTCTTAATGCGTCAACTGAGATCTCTGTCGGCGGCTTTTGTTTATTAGATAATCACTTTAGAGAGGAACGAGCCTCATGAGAGACATGTTTGGACTATTTGAGGTTTTTAGGAATTGGTTCTGCCTCTGAAAAGCGGCTCTGCGTTGTTTATTTTAAGAGGAACGTCTTGGTTCAGTGGAGAGCCAAGTGAGCTTGCAGGTGAAGGCACTCAAGAGTGACCAGAAGGAAACGGCAACGGTCGTAACATGTCAGTGGCTTTCTGAGAATTGAAGAAAGTGCACTTCAGGGAAATGAAGCAAAGAGGACAGCGTTCCTCGCCCTCCTGCCTTCACACTGGTCCTAGCATGGCGTCCATGCATCCATCATGTGATATTTGTGTCTTCACACGAGCCTGTGGAAGCTCAGACTTGAATTTTCCATGACACTCCATATCAGGCCTGGATCGTTCACGTGTGAGGCTCCTGCTGAGGTGTATTTACCCCAAAGGCACCCTTAGGTCCTAGCTGACAAAAATGCCACTTTGCTGTTAAAGCTTCAGACTCTGCTCTGGAAGGAGCTTCACAGAACAGGCCGATCACGTCAGACTGTTCACAGCGAAGCAGAAATACACTCACAACAGGTACAAGACGTATAAACACAAGATCACAAATCAAATTAGACTGAGCGAGTGAGGACACGTGTGTTTTGGGGTTTTGATGAAGAAGAGCTCAACGGATGTGGGAAAAAAGACGGATTAGGCTCATTATCTCATGAGTCATAATATTAATAGTTCTTAATAAACAGTAATAAAAAATAATGAATCATTGTCAGTGAGTCGTAACATCTAGAGTCTGTTTCTTGCAGCTGTTGTCATGGTGGGGCCAGATGTGCTTGCTTGACTATGGACAGCTGACGTGGACAAATAATTAAGATCAACTTGCAGCACAGATTCAGACCTGTGCTCAAACAGTTACAGAGCCTTTTACACAGCAGTTGTTTTTGGCTCGTTGTAGCATTAACACCATTTGCCAAGTATTTAGACGGTTCCTCTTGTGAAAGTGTTGGCACCATGACACTGTCACTATAATTAAAGACACTCTGTGGTTATAAAGGAGTCTCATATTAATGTGGATTAATCTACATCACCCACTTGTTTATGTGTCCATTTCCATAAATATATCACTTTATCTTTAGTTATTTTGATATTATTATTTAGTGGTCGACTCACTCAGCGTTTCCGCTGAAAGACAGAGCGATTTACGGCAACCAACTGCACGCGTTACAGATCGTCAAAACATTACTAGTAGTAAAACCTGTGTGTGTAATCACCTGGCCATCATTCGGTCAAAGCTCTCTGGTTCGGTCTTCAAAACTCCCACGGCTCGCTCGTTTGCGACCAGTTTGCGACCGTGCGCACGGAGGCTCATGGGAAATGTAGTGTGAAAACTCTTCCACTCCTCGTAGTCACTTTAAAGGAAAAAAAAAACATGATTAAAGTCACATTTTCCATAAAAAGCTCCATTAACATGTTTGTATCATCCCGTACGGCCTCCATGCATCTTCTCATGTCTGTTAGAGTTTTTTTAAGCAACTTTTTGAGAAATCTCAAACAAAGCTTTCACATAAAATCTTACAGTGTAACAGCTTCATCCTCACCATCATATAAACCTGCAGAGATTTCCTTCACAGTGGTGTTTACATCTTAGTTTGTGTATCTCTGGTGGGCTTCATGCTGAGTCAAGTCCCCAAAAGATAAAACTTTCTCACAGTTTTTGGATGAATTTTGAGTTTCTGTTTGACTATTTTAACAACAAGAGCCAACAGGTGGGACAAGAAGGATCTTTGAGTCTCCATGACAATCCTGCTCGCCAAAGTTGAGCAACAGGTAAATCCTGAAAACGAGTCGCTCTCTGTTATCAGTATGTGGGTGGGGCTGATTCTAATTATCTATCTGCTGGAGATAGCAACTATGAAGCAACAACGATGGCACAGCAACAAACAAGGATCTGTATTCTACTCCGTGCTGCAGATATCCCCAACCCTGAGCGAGCCGAGCCGAGCCGAGCCGAGCTTCACCTCACTGTGTGAACCAGAAAGTTCCTTTAGTCTTTCCATGTCCTGCTTCTTCATACTTGACCCCCATTCAAGGCAACATCGTTTTACTCTTGGTCATTTCCTTGAGATCAACAAAAAAATGCTGTTTTTGTTTTGTCATACACTGACACACACACACACACACACACACACACACACTTCAACCTCCCAGAGCCATAAGTCACTACTGGCTGTGAATTCACATTTTACGAATTCTGGGTCATTGACTTGAGGCTGTGAGTGTATTTGTGTATACAGTTGTGTTTCATTTATCTTTTATCTACATGAAGTGAATAAACCCCTTTGGTCAAAACCTGAGATGATCATCACACTAATCAAAGTAGACACAGTTATAATAAAACCACATTTTCTATGACCCGGGTCTAAAAACGCGTGCTCATTCACCTGATACACAAGTGCTGAGCCAGAACGTGCCTTTCAGTTTTACTATTACTCCTTTGTTTCGTTTGCGTTATCATTATTGTTCTCTCCAGTCACAACAGCAGAGGAACAAAGAGTCACAGTGTGTGACACACACACACACCTCATTGATTGTAAAAATGGTGACGCATGTTGTTTAACACGTCTGTGTAGTTGTCATTATTTATATCGTTGTCAATGATCAGATAAAGCGATGGAAGGAATTCAACAGGAACCTCTCTCCTATAGTACAGCGGTTCAACTGCACTGGGAACAAGCAGGACAGGTCAGTGAAGTACAGGGCCATTATCAGGTAACAGTTTAAGTACTGAGTTCAACTATAACCTGTATAACAGCGGAAACCTGCTGCAGTGTTATGAAGTCAGTAATTATGAGCCTTGCCATGCAAAGCTCCTGCTCGTCCAGCTGCAAGCTGTTTCAGCAGGGCTGGATTATTGTGTATAGAAGTGAAAGCAGTGATTAACATTAAAAATTATTGGTAAATACTACAAAAAAGAGACAGTTGCCCACCGTCCCCAACTGTTCTTGTCTATTTCATGTCTAAATTTGCCATATTTCGATGTTTACGCCGGTATTTGTGTGCGAATGATCCGTCTAAGTGTTGGAGCAGAAAAGGATTGAGAGTTTATCTTTATTGTGATGTTTAAACTCCATGTTGTTGCCTCAGCTTTACAGTCCTGTCATTGTAAAGTGTGACTCGCTGAAATATTTCTCAAGCTGCCAGGCCACTGTTGATGTTATTAGTTACACCTGTGCTGTTGTGAAGTCAAAAAGGTTGACCAGTCTATCTCACAGGCCGTGCTGCAAAACCAAACCATCAAGGAGGCCAGATTCAGTCTGCAGCGAGAGTCTATAAGTAGACAGGGTCATAAAGAACCACCGTGTTTCCAGGGACGAGAAGGACAATGAGTCCTGCAACAGACGGTGTGGGATCACAGGAAGAGACAGAGGACAGACCACCTGTGGCAGGTGTTTTCTCTTTGTCTTTTCAGGATCTCTGCAACAACCCAGTCTGTCCGTACTTGACTCGTCCTGAACCGGTGTTTCAAGGGTGTTTTGATAAACGCTGTGTTGAGTTGAGGTTTTTTTTTTCTGTTAACTAATTATCTCACCAGTGCCTAAAATGTTTACACGGGTCTGTCGACTCTTTCTTTTTCCTTTGTCCAAAAAAGATCAAAACATCAATCGTCACCTTTGGTTGGAGATCTTTACATAACAGGAGCCTCCCTCATCCTCACCCCTTCAAACACACTCACACAGAAAATGGTCCTTGAGTCAGGGCCAGCACTGGAAAGCAGAGTGGCTGAGAAAGCTGCTTGTTGCCCCCCAGTGATTACAGAGCAGTAATGACCCCACCCACCATCCCGCTTTGCTCAGATAACAGACCCGTTGTTGGACACTGGGCCCAAACAAAGACGACCCTGTCCCTCTCCTCTTGCTCACCGTACTCTCTGTATCTGTATCCGAGCTTTGATTTCCTCCATGCTCGGCCAACAGGTATCTCGACCCCAGAGATACCTGAACCACTCCCTCTGTCTCGCCTTCCATCCATCTCTCTCCTCCCTGTGCTGCCCATATAATCCTGAGGACACAGAATTGGCTGATTAGGGAAACATTATATGGTGGGAGTAGTCTGATGGGATCAAAGGGAGTTGGTTGGTCCAAAACCCTGGAGGTAAAAAGCTGTGACTTGTGAGGATGTAAGAATATGTTTTTCCTGTTTGTCCAACAGACTAAAGTTTGTGCTGCTCTTAAGTTATACTGGTTTGTTTGTTGGTGGCATCAGCACCATTGCTCCCCGTCCAGGAACATGAGGAAGTCACATGACCTGTCAGCTGTTTAACCTGCACTGACTGACAAATATTTGTCTTTACAACTTCCACAGGGATGTAGTCATATATTTTCTGTCAAGTCAATGAAATGACCGACAGTGTCTGTTTTTTTCAGGATGGCGTTATCTCAGTCAAGGACATCGACCTGGTGATGTCAGAGGGGCTAGGAATGCGTTACGCCTTCATTGGTCCCATGGAAACAATGCACCTCAATGCTCCTGAAGGTAACGTTCAGTCACCATCCTACACACCTGCTGCAACTCTTACTTTTAACAGCTGAACCATCACAAAAAGTGAAGTGTAAAGTCTCCTGTAGCTCCACAGAGAGAAGTCTGAAATGTAATACTGATATTTTTTTACCATAGTCGTGGTGTGATTTAATAAGGAAAAGAGCTGCAGTGACTTCAGACACAAATATAAGCTATACCTAAACAAAATCATGGTCTTTGCCCAACCTTCACCGAAAGTGCATTTACTGCCACAGATGAGACTCTGGACACAAATCCTAGTCTCTGTTGAACTATTTTGTAGCATGTAAAGATCATTTCTAAGCAACGGGTGCAACGAGGATCATTCTTCATATGCATCTAATACAAAAACAAGTCTGTGGGTAATTAAAATAACAAGAGGTGCACAGGTGGATATTGGGTTGCACAATGTCTTTCATAAGCAGGTAGTATTTCATCATACTGCTTTTTTTTAAATCGGTGAACTAATGTACTCCATTACCCAGGAATCAACTGTACTCGAGCTTCACTGAGGAGCCTCCAGGCCGTCAGTTACATAAAGGCTGTGAGAGAATCCACTTTCACATAGTCTACATGTTTCAGCACAACATGCATGTACCATACCGTGGCGTGGTCCTCCCATGTGTGTCACAGCGAGGCTGAGAGTGAAACCTCAGGGAGATGGAGAATATCAGAGGGGGGTGTGAAACCCAGAGAGTAGCCCCAACTGTGTACACACTCAGAAAAAGGTCGCTGTGGCCGAACAAAGCAGCCTTTTGATGGGTAGAGATGAATGCACTCCCTCACACCAGTAATCCAAAACTCACAGAGTCCACATCGCAGCCTTCAAACCAGGTGCCAACTCTACCTGTAGTTACAGTGCTGAAGCTTTCGATTGACTTTTTTTTTCTGCTCAGGAAACAGTAGTATGATCATGTTCTCTGAAGATTGTTCAGACCGACTTCTGTAGTGACTTCCCGTCCTCGAATCTTTCCAATCAGATACTAGAGCACTCAGGCTCTCCGTCTCTGTCCCTCTTTCTCTGCTCTGTGTGAATGACTTGGCTTTTGTAAACCATGTACCTGTACCTAAGAGTATTATCCTTAAGGGAATAATCTACTAAGTAGGAAGGAAGCTCTGAAATGTCTGAAGCTGGCTCCTTCATGTCGTCAGCCTGAAATCCACAGCAATGGTCACCACTGTAACTACAGCGGCTCTCCTTGAGGAAACTAGTGTCCAAAGACATAAGTGGGCTGCTCCTTTATAAGCTTAAGTTTATCAACAAAACACAAGAGACAGTAAGTGAGGTCCTGATCTGGGTCCTGACTGATAACGGTGATCAGACCGATCATTATAAACTAACAGGACCATCAACAATCATTTCCATTTCCACCACACTAAATCCATGGGATCATTTCAAAGCACAGACCAGCTAACAGATTCTTCCACGGCACCGAAAGGTCACATTTTCAAGGTTTTGTGCAACGGCATGCGGATGATGAAAGGAGTGAAAAGGTTACTGGAAGAAGCTGTCACAGCTGAAATCTGTAACGTTTCGCTCTTTCTACAACCACACGAGTTCCTGTCTGACGCTTGAATCATCTCACCGTCAGACTCTGAATGCAGAGTATACCAGAACAACGTGTGATGATGCTGGCATGCAAGGACACACGGAAAAGAAACAAACCACGAGACAGTGGCAGAAAAAGTGTGGCAAGAAAAGAAAAAGCAGACGCCTAGAAATGAGACTTGTGTCTTCCTCCCACACACAGGCTGTTTGGTGGAAGGTAGATGGTACTTATGACACTGCTGTGTCATATATATGCAGTGTGTCCCGCTGTCATTCAGAAGATGTGTGTTATTTGGTCTAAAAGGTTTGGTTTGAAGAAAGAAATGGTGAAAGACTAAAAAACCAAGTAGTCGATCCCACTTTTAAGTCTTCGGTGTGAATCTTCATTCCAGTGTGAGGAAACTATCTTCGATGTGCACCCTCTGACCCGTCTTAATTAAAGAGCCAGTGTGAAACAGTTTGTGCTTTTTATAAATAACTTCAAAGATCTGGTCCTGACCTGCTGAGTGTCTTATCACAGGAATGTCAACAAACCAAACGGGCATCCCCTCTTTATGATACGTTTGTCCAATCATTAGTTATAATAAGCACCGCTGTTGCATCATAGATCATTAGATGTGTGTGATGTCATTCCTCTACCTCTGAATGAAGGCACTCAGTCTTAGTCATTATCGTATTGATGTGATTCACACATGTCGGTGTGTGTACCTCACATAGCATGGCAGAAAGTCACCAAAACCTTTCTGCTGTAACAGGACTTTAAACATGTTTTGACCTCCATTGTGATTCAGGCGCAGCAGAGTTGGTTGTTTAGGACTCGAGGTGCGGAAACTCATGATTTAGAGATGATAGTTTACACGAGTAGCACATAAATCTTCTGTCATCCACAAATAAATCAACACAGATTCTCGCTTCAGAGACGCTCAGAACCTCAGGGTCTGTGGTGTCAATGCACTACATTCAAAAGACAGATGCCGATCTATCAGTAATTTGACGTGGTAAATATTAATGACAGGAAGCAGAAAACGGTGTGTGATTAACTGACTTGTCACCAGTAGAGCTGATACAATCTAGTGCTGTGTGATTACGCACCGTTTACTGCACCAGAGGAGCCTGAACGTGTGTCACAGAGGTACAACTTCAGATTCATTGTTTCTGTAGATGCATTTTCATGTTTTTCAGCTCAGTGTGAAGCTACAATGTGCACAGACAAGGGGAGTAACAGATAACCAGAGGTCACAGAAGTTTGCACAGGAGATAACTTGCATACCTACCAAAATGCTTTAATGGCGCCGTGTGTGTTAAACTATAAACTATAAGAGACATGGCAGGAGTTATCAAAGGGCACTTCACAGACTCAATAAGAACGACGCTTTAAAGAAATCTGTGATATTTCCTGTGCTGCAGCAGAGATTTTACTTTACAAGCGAGCAGCTCTCTCCGCTAACCTTTGCGGCTGTGAGACACATTAACATGCTATGTGAACAGTTTTCATTCCTGGCCCTGCCTCTGATCAGCTGTCCTCCTACAGGTTTGGAGGACTACATGAAACGGTACGGAGAAGGCATAACGAGAGTCCTGAACTCCTTTGGGCCTGTACCGGACTTCTGCGGCGAGGGAGCCAAGGGCGTTGTTACAGTAAGTGCGATGACAGTGAATAACTATCTAACTATTAATCATTTATCCCGCTCAGTGTTTATTCAATCAATGTTTCTTCTCACTGATTCAGTCAAATGGGGTTTTTAGTTCTGCATGACTTAAAGTTAAGAGCCCTCACCCCACCCTCAACCCAGCACCATAAAGATCCCTCCTCCGTGGTCACATGCTCTCACCGGCTGTTAAAACGTTAGCCACAGAAGGTCATTGTGTGAAGAAACCCTGAGCTGCAACAGTAAATAGTTTTAAAGGTGAGACAGTTTAGAGGACAATGGAAGTCGACAGGTTTGGGAGCTGTTGTTACAAAAGTTGCACAGTTACATTCTCTGTTAGCGTTTACCACACCAGCGTCCTGATTTAACTTTTGAACACAGGAGCAGAGATTTCTTCTAAAACTAAAACGTCACCTGTAAATGATAAGATATACTATACCATATACTGGCCCATAAATATGCACACCAATCAGCCATAGCATTAAAACGGGTGGTGGGGTTTAATGTTGTGCCTGATATCTGCATATGAACACTCACTTTCATTTGATTAGTTTACCTCCTTGAGATCAAGATCTAGTTATCCTGCTAACAAACCGATATTACATAAAGTGTCCAGTCAAAAACCATCAGGTAATAATTAATCAATCAGTTCTCACTCATTGTTTTCCACTGGCTGAGGAGCTCCATCCACTGAGACCCCACCATGTTTCCTTGCCTGTTGTCCACAGGAGATGTGTGAGCTGGTTCCCAGTGACCAGCAGCATCTGTCGGCCAGGAGGGAGCGGAGGGACCAGCTCCTCATGGGGCTAGCTAAGCTGAAGAAGGACCACTGAGATGCCTTCAGGGCCTGGACTCAAGAAAAGGAAAAATTACGACTGCTGAGCGAAAACAGAAATGATTTAAATGTGACCTCTTCTTTTTAATCTCTAACATCAAGACTAAACGACGTATGATAGAACAATACAGATGTAAGAGACACCAGCACAACGATGTTTTAAATAAAAACAATGGAATCGTACATTGATGTATGTTTTCATGTTACTCACATCATGACACAGCTCGTTGTTTATCATCCTAACTGTGAGGGAAAAAGTCATAATGAAGTTTTAATGAGTATTTCTGGACTGAGAACTTTAATGGTCTTTTCCCTGCAGCAAAAACAAATCAATGATGCACGTTGCATTTCATGGTCACTGACAAACTCCTGAGCACCAGGCAGCACTGAATCGTAGCATGTCACGAGGCCTTAAACTTAGTCCTGCTGTGACATTTCTTTGCTCTGCTCCTGATGCAGATTTCATTTCACAGTGAGACCAGGACGGAGTGACTGTCACATGATCGTGCTGTCTGGCCCACATCTGTGAAATGTGGCGAGTTACTACAAAAACAAAACTATAAAGATGCTCGCTGGTTGCAAGCTGTGTGGCGTTTCAGTTTACGTCTGACACGTTTGTTCAGATACAGAAAATGTTATAAACGTTTAAACAAATGTCACATTGGTCGTGTCCTGGCACAGTTTATTGACCACTAGATGTTTTAGCATTGATCACTTCAGATAAATACACCTACACCTACACCTACACTTTTATTCTCAGGTACATCAACTCTGTTTACTGTGAGCAGAAGTTTCAGATTTGTAGTTGTACTTAACAAGACTATTTTCCATTTAATGTCACTTTATGACTTTGTTAATTTATCGAACAGCTGTAATATAATGATTCAATTTCATTATATCACATATCACAGAGCTTTGCTTTGTTCTGCACATGATATACTTTTATTTTGACACTTTTAGTAGCAGTCAGTACTTTGAAGTTTGAATGCAGGACTTCTTCCACCACCTCTTTCTCCAAAGTAAGGAAAAATGGCTCCAGATAACTGCATAAGGGCCCCAGGTGTCCAGGGGCCCCAAAGGCACCAGGTTCAGGTTTTTAATTATACGCAATCAAAAGCCCCACAATGTTGGGGGGGGGGGGGGGGGGGTGACTTGTACCGTGGGGTGCTCAAATAATAATATTTGCCTCGGGCCCCGGTTCATGAGTCCCTGGAGGAGGGAGTAGAGACTGAACCTGTTGGACCGCTCCCTGCGTCTGGCCCCGCCCCCTGTGATGTCAGAGCGACTTGAAGAAAAGTCCGATCAAACGAGCTGAGCTCTGACTCTGCTGGAGCGCGTGGACAGGCTGCCTTCTGGTCATCAATACCTGAGGATTAATCATTGCTGCCTTCATGGAAGGCTTTTGAATTTCACATTATTTATTGACTGTTTTTTGTTTTGTTTTGTTTTTTTTCCACTTCAGCTCCTCAGACAGGTGAGTGCCACCGATCAGACAGAACATAACAGGTCATAAACCTACACTTTAACAGGATCCATGTCTGTTACGTAGCAGAAAACAAGCGCGCGCTCACGTAGATCAATTCAATTGTAGTAAGAAATTGATTAATCCCGCCCTAAACATTATATCACCTTTACGTAAGAATCACTGAAGCACGTGCGGAAGAAAACACCTGTGTGGCCTGTTGTAACACGTCCGTGACAGCGGCTGAGAGTTTGACAGATGTTCACAGCTGCTAATTCACAGCTGGATACTGTACTTTATGAACTCATGTGCACATGGGCTGTGGGGCCTGTGGAGAAGTGTGTGGTCCAGGCTCAGTGTGCACAGGTTGTTGGAGGGACTGGAGTGAGTTTACCAACCTGTGCTGTTGTTCATATGTGGATTCATATTCACAGTGCATCTGGAAAAGACGTGCACACTGTAACAAGTATGAAAGAAAGAAAGAAAGACACAATGCAGAGAAAAAGACGTGTAGTGTCCCTAAGTTACTAGGTGATTTTGGACACGGTCTATGTCCTGGGTGCAAAAGTGCTATAAAACAGTAAGTGATAACTTTCCCCTGTTGTTTTCTTCATTGTCCAGCTGCTAAAATCTAACATTTTAAAGAACAAGACTCTGTCCTGACCCAGTTCCCTCTGGTTTTTATCCCTTTCTGTGAGACTGGTGTTAAACTCCCACTCACTGCTCATTTCATGTATCGTCAGGATTAATGTGACTCTACTACAAACGCCTAAGAAAGGAACTGCAGGATGACGACAGGTACAACTTCCAGTGTTAATCGTCTGTTCATTTTCTGCCTCTTCAGCTTATCTGAGCCTCCCGAGTCCGGACCGCCACCATGAGTTGGGGGGCACTCTATGCACAGCTGGGCGGCGTCAACAAACACTCCACCAGTTTAGGGAAGATCTGGCTTTCTGTCCTTTTCATCTTCCGCATCACTATCCTGGTTCTGGCGGCGGAGAGTGTCTGGGGGGACGAGCAGTCAGACTTCACCTGCAACACGCAGCAGCCCGGCTGTAAGAATGTCTGCTACGACCACTTCTTTCCTGTGTCGCACATCCGTCTGTGGTGCCTGCAGCTCATCTTTGTATCCACGCCGGCTCTGCTCGTAGCCATGCATGTCGCCTACAGGAAGCGCGGAGATAAGAAGACCATGCTGGCCTCCAACGGCACCGAGAAGATGTCGGAAACTGACCTGGAGACGCTGAAGAAGAGACGTCTGCCCATCACTGGCACGCTGTGGTGGACCTACACCTGCAGCTTGTTCTTCCGCCTCATCTTTGAGGGCGGATTCATGTACGCACTGTACTTCGTCTACGATGGCTTCCAGATGCCCCGGCTGGTAAAGTGCGAGCAGTGGCCTTGCCCCAACAAGGTGGACTGCTTCATCTCCAGGCCGACAGAGAAGACGGTCTTCACCATCTTCATGGTGTCCTCATCAGCCATCTGCATGGTGCTGAACGTGGCCGAGCTGGGCTACCTCATCGTCAAGGCGATCTTGAGGTGCACAAGCAGGTCCAACAAGAGGAACCACGCTTACTCCCACAGGGACAGCGCGAGTCGGGAAAACACTCTCATGCAGAATAAGAAGAACGAGATGCTGCTGTCCTCCTCCACAGATTCATCCAGCAACAAGACGATGTGTTGAAGGGACCGAGACGAGAATCAAAGCCCATAAACTGTAAATCCAACAACCCATAATAGTCATAGTCTGTCTCTACTGGTGAACATCCACCAGAATCGTCTCATGAGAAGGTGAAGAAGCTTTCGAAGCAGGTGGAAACGACAGAGAATCAGCAGAAATGAGTTCATCTGAACAGTGACCTTTGACCTTCAAAAAACACTAGGTAGCAGAGGTGGTTGATATTTCACATCTTCATGACGTCACCTTTTCTTTTCTTACAGCGGATGGAAATGTTGGATGATTTTGTGAAGGGGTGGAGATTAATTTATTGATTGGAGGGTTTGAAGTGACTGGTCTGGGTCTGAAGGACCTGAGAGAAGAGTGGGTCTACGCTGACACCTGCTGGTGACAGTGGGAAACGCAGGAGCACAAACACCCATCCACAGAGTCCGGATGAGTTTCTTTAGTGTTAAAGTAGAAGAAGAACAAAAAAAGGTCAGAGGGCCTTTCTGATTACGTTTAGTGTTTAGTTTACAACAGATGACGTTTGATTTTAAATGTTAATGATTTGCAGTAACTGTTAAAAACAGATGAATCAAGTGACTGTAGCATAAAGTTAACTTTGAAATTTGATAGTTAAATGACTTTATATAAATAATGATAGATTGTTTTTATGTTAATTGTGTGTTATAGTTACTGAGGACTGTGTTGCACAAGACGAAACACCACAGTGCTTTATAATAGATGTGGTGCACTGTTCAATCAAATCAGCGTGTCTGTTGTCTGTTTACTTGAACTGAAAGTGTCTGAAATCGAAGTGAGAGAAATAACTGGATCACACGCTGAGAAGGTTTTGCTTTTTTTTTTCTACACAAGCAACAACAAGGTAAAACGTAAATCTGTTGTAACTGAAAATGCAGAGTTCATCCCAGCGTGAAAACTACTAATCTCACGAGACACAGAAATATTGATCAATTCAGAATTAATGAAAGATGATTATGAAGTGATGGAGACATTTTGTGATGCGACTTGTTTTTCACTCGATGACATTGTGTTTATTTCAAAAAGAATTTGCATGGTTGGACTTTTTACACACTGATACGAAGTTGTCCTGCTCAGCTCAGACCTGCTGCTGTGCTGTATGGACTTGTGTTGTTGTTGCAGTGACAGTGTGTGTGTGTGTGTGTGTGTGTGTGTGTACTGACCCCAGCTGGCTGTATCAGCTTTCAGGATGTGCCTTATTTTAGCCACAACACTAATCACTACTGCTCTTTCTTGATGTGGCGGCCGATCTCAAAGTGAAAACGTCTTTGTCCTCCTTCCATCCGAACAACTTGGATCAGCCACGTCTGCGAAACTGGTGATTAGAAAAAAAAAAAAAAAACGATTCGTTTCATGAGTCAATTCCAAAATTCAAGTTGATGTTACATGTCACAAAAAAGCGCTGTTAGCATCATCACCGCAGACATGCCTCTGAAGGCCTGTCAATCCAGATTGAGATTTTTTTTATTATTTAAAACATGTTTTGTTTGTGTGTCCACTCTGCATTGACCTTTGACCTTGCTCTTTCTCCAACAGCCTAACATTGTTGCCATGGGACGACCCTGATCAATCCAGTCCCTGGATGATGTTGTTGCTGTTGTTGTTGTTGTGTTTCTGTACAGTTTCTTCCACGGTTGAGTGTGTGTGTGTGTGTGTGTGTGTGTGTGTGTGTGTGTGTTAAGTCTGCTTTTAACAGCAACCAGCTTTTCAAAGAAAGAAGAAGAAATGTAATGTTTGTGGTTGTGTTTTGTACCTAAGATGTTTTTAATACACTCGCACTTTGATCCTTGAATTCTTTTTAAGAGAAATTTTCATAAATCACTAAAACCAAAAAACTGTGTGGCTCATGGTTTTCTGTACGATGTGTGTGTGTGGTGTGTGTGTGTGTGTGTGTGTATTTCCTGGTTGATGATGTTAGTCTGTGCTGGGAGCTCTGCGTCGTCCTCGTGCATATATGTACAGTACATCTTTCCACCGTGTGTCAGGGTTTAGAGTCTCACAGAGCAGTGCTTTATCTGGACAGTAGCTCCACGGTGTCTCTATGGGGTCGACCCCACCACGAGTTTATAGTGACGTCATGACCATTTAAAGCTGCTTTTCTATTCAAATATGACCTGTAATGTTGTTTTTAACTGTTTAATGGCTGTTGCTGGAGTTTAAAAACTTTTCTGAATGTTTTCAAGAAGTTTTCTTTAAGATCACGATCAGTTTCTGATTAAACTGGTTTTAGATTTTTTTGGGGGGGGGGACTTTCGTGCGCATTTTTCGACGATTTTTTTTTTTTTTTGCGCACACAGACAGACACACGCACGCACGCACACACACACCGGCGTGGCTCTGCGGAGGCTGGCAGGGGCGTGGTGTGAGTCCGGACAGGCTGATGACTCGGTGGATTCACTCATGCATGGTCACACAATGTGACAGTCCAGACATGGCTGGAAACGGGAGGCAGCTCCGTCTAACCGAGCCCCATCTCCGACTCCAAGCCGCCTCCAAAAACTAAGATCAACAACAACAACAACAACAAAAAGGACAAAAACTTTTCTCTGCGCGAAGTGAAACGGGACAGAGAGACACAGAGACAGACAGAGAGACAGAGACAGAGACAGAGAGCACAGAGCCGGGGAAGTTTGTGCATGAATGAGTTTGTGTGGCCGCATCTAAAAAAAAAAAAAAAAAAAAAAAGTTTGTAGAGAAGCGGCAGGTCTGAGGTCAGGGGGACACACAGACAGACAGCCACACAGAGAGACAGAGAGACAGGCAGAGAGGCGGGGACAGGGTCGCTGCGCCGCGGGAGGTCTACACGCTCTCCACCGCTCCCTGATGATGATGATGATGATGATGATGATGATGGCACCAATGATGGCAGATGGATTTGCTTTCCGTGTTTAAGTATGACATCTCCGGCCTAAAGGTATGACGGATAAACTCTGCTGCTGTGAGGACTGTCCTGTGACTCAGAGGGGAGGACACACACACACACACACACACACACACACACACACTTATATAGATATCTATAGATATAGATATTGATAGATAGATATTCTAAAATCAATAATTAATAGAAAAGACAAAAGCCTGACAAAGCTGGTGGAGCTTAAAGGGAGCGTGTGCACTCTGGCACACTCTGTATTGTCAGGCCGGCAGGTACGGCTTTGTATTTGAACCTGGCTCTGTGTGTTAACATTCACCAGCACGCGACAAAAAATACCTCAAATACCTGGGAAACATGGTCACAATTAAGTCATCACAAGGTCAAGCTGTTTCTGAGTGTGTGTGTGTGTGTGTGTGTGTGTGTCCCCTACACTCAGTCTTACCCTGTACTTACAGCAGCTCCTTCAGTCTTTCTGATGTGATCTACTTTGTTTAGATTCAACAACGACGCCGTGGTGTTTGGTGTGGTGTCTGACCGCTGCTTCTCTCTTCCAGGTGTCGTACATATTGTGAACCCTAGTCGATGGATTTATTACCTTTAATACACCAATATTTTAGTAAGTTTCTCTTCTCCGCTCTCACTTTCCGTTGAACTCTGTGTTGTCTGGATCATGTTTTTTGACTTTACACTGTTGCCGTCTAAAAGATGGAAAGGATAACAACAGGTGCTTTGCTCAAAGACACAAGGTAAGACGTCTGTGTCTCTATCTGCTTCCACTGAGACTCTGAAATGTGGCCTGAAAGACAGACGGACTTTCTGAAACGGATCAATCAAGTCATTTATCAGGCCTAACGGCTCATTTAGACTGTTTAACGTCATAGTTTCTGACTTTACCAAACTATATATTGGATCATTTTTTGAGTCCAGTGAGTCCTGGACGTCGTCATGATCACTTTCTGACGGTAAATTCACTGTTGATAGAAATAATCATTTATTGATTATAAAAAAAATAAACGTAATGTTTTTAAGTTTCATCAAATTGAAATTCCAGTCAGTTACAGTTAAATAAACTTAAAACTGAAAATATAAGTTCTCTCTTAACTCTCTGATAACTTATAATTATCAATATCATTATCAATATTATTCCATTATCACTTTCTCTTGTAGTTACAGTAACATCTTTGTGTTTGTGTGGCTTTGGTGTTACAGTGGCCGGAGAGAGAGAGAGAGAGAGAGAGAGAGACGAAGGGAGGGTGGTGTGTATGTGTGTATGTGAGACTTTGTTTCTGTATGTGTGTGTGTGTCAGTGTCTGTGTGCACGTGCATGCCCGTACGTGCACGTGCGTGTGCCACACCAGAGCCCCATCTCGGCTAAATGCTGTTTTCGAACATTATAATGTTGATCTCAGCACATGCCTGCTGGGCAGTGGAGCGAACAGGTGAGAGAGAGAGAGAGAGACAGAGACAGAGAGAGAGAGAGACAGAGAGAGAGAGAGAGAGAGAAGCCTGACATAGAGTGAGAGAGTGAGAGAAAGGGAGAGTGAGCCGTGGTTCAGTCAAACAGGTGGTCTATACAGTATCCGAGCTGCTAAAAAGCAAAGCGTCTGTGTTTGAAGGGAATGCCGTGTTTTGATTTGTTATCGAAATCCGACGCTTACATGGCGCTTTTCTATAAAGGCCGAGTTCTGCCGAGCGATTTATGAAAAAGAGAAATATGTCGGACTCTGGTCGCCGCCGCCGCCACTCTCGTCCGTGTCCCTGTGTGGTCTTGTGTGTTCGTATGTGTAGCGTGTTTAACCTCGGGGTAAGGCCTTACACGATGCTCTTTGCAATGTTGAATGTTCAGATCAACTTTCGACAGATTCAGAAGTTTCTTTAACTCCCTCTCTCTCTCTCTCTCTCTCTCTCTCTCTCTCTGTCTGTCTGTCCCTCCCTCTCCTCTGTGTTGTTTTCACATCCCTCCCTTCTTTGTCTGCTCCAGCCTGTACTTTCTCCATAGGCTAGAAATCTTGAAGCATGGGCGACTGGAGCTTTCTGGGGCGGCTGTTGGAGAACGCTCAGGAGCACTCGACGGTCATCGGCAAAGTCTGGCTGACTGTCCTCTTCATCTTCAGGATCCTGGTTCTGGGGGCCGCGGCTGAAGAGGTCTGGGGCGACGAGCAGTCCGACTTCACCTGCAACACCCAACAGCCCGGTTGCGAGAACGTCTGCTACGACGAGGCCTTCCCCATTTCGCACATCCGCTTCTGGGTGCTGCAGATCATCTTCGTGTCCACGCCGACCCTCATCTACCTGGGCCATGTGCTGCACATCGTCCGCATGGAGGAGAAGCGGAAAGAGAAGGAGGAGGAGATGCGAAAAGCAAACAGGTTCCAGGAGGAGAAAGAACTCCTTTATAGAAACGGTGGAGATGTTGGAGGAGGAGGCGGAGGTGGCGGCAAGAAGGAAAAGCCGCCAATCAGGGACGAGCATGGCAAAATCCGTATCAGAGGCGCGTTGCTGCGTACCTATGTGTTCAACATTATTTTCAAGACCCTGTTTGAAGTGGGATTCATTTTGGGCCAGTATTTCCTCTATGGCTTCCAGCTGAGGCCCCTGTACAAGTGTGGACGTTGGCCCTGCCCCAACACCGTTGACTGCTTCATTTCGAGGCCCACTGAAAAGACTATTTTTATTATATTTATGCTTGTGGTGGCTTGCGTGTCTCTTTTGCTGAATTTGTTAGAGATCTATCACCTTGGATGGAAGAAAGTTAAACAGGGCATGACAAACGAGTGTGCCGTCGACCACGAGTCGCTGCGCCATGTCGACATAGCACAGCCCGAGTGCTTGGCCTCGGCCTCCAGAACTGCCCCATCCAGCCTCAGCTACCCTCCCAACTACACGGATGTGACGGCAGGGAGCGGGGCGTTCCTGCCGCCCATGGGGCCGGCAGCCGTGCCCTCAGCAGCAGAGTTCAAGATGGACGACCTCCAGCGGGAGGAGTCCCTCCGCCAGCCCTCCCCCTCCTCCCACTACTACATCAGCAACAACAACAACCACAGGCTGGCCACGCAGCAGAACTGGGCCAATCTGGCCACCGAGCAGCAGACTCGGGAGATGAAGGCCACCTCCCCTTCCCCATCTTCCTTTTCCTCCACCAGCAACGGCAACGAGCAGCAGCAGCAGCAGCCTGTCGACGCTGCCCTTCCCACCAGCAACACCACCAGCAACACCAACATCACCAACACGACCAACGCTGCCTCCTCCAGCAGCGGCAGCAGCCCCGGCCCTGCCTCCAACGCAGGCAGCTGGGGCGGAGGGAAGAGCGAGCAGGAGGACGGCCACGTCACCACCACCACAGTGGAGATGCATGAGCCTCCAGTAACGGTCAGCACAGACCCTCGGCGGCTCAGTCGGGCCAGCAAGAGCAGCAGCATCAGAGCCAGGCCGAACGACCTGGCTGTCTAAACCTCCTCAGCCCTTTCATGTCCCTAAACCCTCCCCGACCAACAGCCCGCTCCCCTCAACCGCACCTGATTCTCAAACACAATAATCGCACACATGCATAAGAAAAGAAGAGAAAAAGAAGAAAAAAATAACAAAAAGTGAAAAACAAACAAAAAAAGACAAAACATAAGAAGGCAAAGGGACAAGCGGCAGGAAAGCAGAGTAGCAACAAAAAAAAAAAGACGTTTAAGCAAATGTGAAATGACTTGATCAGCAGCAGTTGTTGATTTAGTGCAATCGGTGAGTTGCAGAGTAGTTGAGGCAAGGTTTGTTTGTTTGGATGGTCTTAATTTATACACACACACAATGTGATTATGCAGTGCTATGAAAGCTCCGCTCACAGCGGTGGGCGGAGCCAAGGACGTTGTAACGTTATGATTCTGCATCGAGATGGACTCACCATTGTGTTTGGTTTTGGGAGGGAAGATCTCACAGAGTTTCTCGACTTTTCCTTCTTCTTCTTCTTCTTCTTCTTCTTGATGACCCTGAAGGACTAATTACTTCAAATGAAAATGATCATTTGTCAAAACAACACATGAACATTTGCTTATTTATACCTGGGGGAAGCACAGGTAGCTGGCATCGTTGTACAGATCAGTTACTGGATGTGTAGCCAGACAATCTGCTCATAGATCTTTGTTGATCGTTTTTATCTGGTCCACCAGTCGACTCGGCAGCGCAGACATGCACTACGTGTTGCACTACATGTTGCAGCTTCTCGACCTGTGACTCGGAGATTGTTTTTTTCTGCAGCACTTCCTGAATTTTGCATAAACTTAACTCATCCGGGAGGTGCTTTTATCGACAAACACAGAACATCCTATCATGTATTGTGCCTTTTGTAGTCGTGCGCGCCAGCATGTGTGGCCCTACAACTCACCGATTCACTGACAAGTTGGCTAGCTTGGTTTTTACCCCGCACTTCCTGCAGAAATGATAAATAATGCAACGGATGGGGATGCACTGATATTCCCAGAGTCCTCAGATCAAACGTAGACACAGTGTGGACAGGATATGAGTCAAAACTGCTGGTAGTCATCCCCGTGGTGCGCAGAATGCACCTGGGTCTCTACAAACACCACATCTGTCAAATAACACAGAGATCTAAACGTTCCCACCATCATGTTATAGTTTACAAAGGAGGAAAAATAGGAGCAGAGTCCCTTACACCTGCCTCTGTCAGTGTCGCCTTCAGTCAACACGTCTGAAAACAAGAATATCTCTCCATTAACTGCACAAACGACGAGATACTGCCTCAAAGATATTGAGGATATTATGCAAAAACATGACAGCCACCATCTGATCTATAAAGAACAACAGTAAAAACAACCTCCTGAAGCTCTTTGGTCAAACTTGAAAGTACAATTTCTTTTTTTTTTTTTTTTTTTTTTTATAGTTAGATCGTCGGCAGATATTTTCGCCCTCAAATCTTCCTTTTTGACCATCGCACCGAAGAGCAACTCCGGGAGTGAAACGACTTTCACCGTCATTGGTTTTATTCTGAGAAGTGCTATTTTTTTAAAAACTGAATTGAATTTTACTCATAAAATTGCATAATTGTAGTAGTCAGTTTGTGATTGCGAAACAGCTACGATGAAGTAAAAAGAAATTTAAAAAAAAAGAAAAAAGTTTCAAAAAAAAAAAAAAAAAAAAAAAAAAAAGAGAGACAAAAACGACCGGCGTTGCGAGTATGGAGAAACGCCACGGTGCAGTCGCCCTCGACGGCTTCTACTTTGTTGTGTTTATCTTGATTCTTAGAGATCGTTAGAAACCCACACCTTTAACTGAATCCATCAGCAGTCACAGTCCCCTGTCTCTGTTGTGTTCCTGTGCTGTTTGGTTCATTCACAACCCAGGCACTCACTTTCAAACTCAGCTTTACAACAACCTTAACTCACTGTGTTATCCTGTGCTGAGGTGCCTCTGCAGAACGGTTATCATATGACATATTGCACACATGTGTGACATACAAGCATGTTTGTGCACAGGCAACACTTTCCCAGCAGGTACTGCACAGGTTAACACACTGGAGTAAGAGAGATGTAAAGTGGTACCAACTGTTTTCTTTTTATTATTATTATTATTATTTATTTTTTTTTTTCAAGGGGGTGGGGGAGGGGGAGGTTACAAAATGATGGTACTGTATGGTGTAAGAGTATCTGTACCCATATAGGTATGATAATGTTTCACACTGTTTCTTACTTCAGTTGCTAAAGTGACATTTATTGCCAACAGAAACGCAGAGAGGAGATTACACACCTGCACATCACAGAGGTTCAAGCAGCCTTTCCCAATTCATGTTTCTTGTTCAAAAACGACAAAAAAACTTTGTCTTCTGCATTTGTTTTTGATTCCTAAAGTTTACATTTTGGTAGTTGATAAAGATTTGCACATTTAGGAAAGAAAATTGCTGTTCTACAATGCTAATATTGGTAGAGGAAGAAAGAGAGAGAAAGAGAGTGAGAGAGAGAAAGAGAGAGAGAGAGCGCGAGTGTGTCGTCAAACTGCCAATGATCCTCAAAGGAAAAAAAAATGTCTTAAAACCAAAACACAGTGGCTCTTCACAGAAAAAGCAGAAGAATCTTACTCATCTCAAACTCGGATAATGTTGAGTTTGAATATTTCAAAACAGAAAAAAAAAAAACCCACCAGCAGCAGCAGCAGCAGCAGCAGCGAGAGAGAAAAAACAGTCGGGGTGTTTTTCTGTGTTCACTCGGTATGTTCTCACAGACTGGTCGGGACTCTGGTTAGACGTCACATCAGACGCCTCCACTGCTGAGACAGTGTTAGCTGGGTAGCTGGCCCTTCCCTAACCCTGCATACGAAGCCCTGACAGGATGTTGCGTTCAAAGCCCGTCGTCCCTGTGACTCCTCCAAACTCTCTCCTCTTACGTTTCATGCAGAGCATGATTTCTCTGGCTCGTCAGGGAGTAGGAACCATCTCACAATGCTCAGAACAGCAACCTGTTTTCAATGCTGTCTTAAACAAGAGAAGTGCCTTGTGTATGAATGATTCTTTTGTAAGAACAAGTTGATGTAAATGTTCATTTACCTCAAATGTTTACAAGACTGTTACTAAATAAATTTTTTGTACCATATCTGTTGTCCTTGCATTCAGTGATTCCCACACTCATCAGTGCCAAGGGTGGAGGAGTTTTCTTACTTGGGCATTTCCGGCATCTCCTCCTCATGTCCTCCGCTGGCTGGTCCTGAGGGGAGAAGGATGTGGTTAGATGCAGGACAAAAAAGTCCAATCTGACATACAGCTGATTACATACAAAGTGAAAAAACAGCACATTCAGCTTTTACTAACCACGTGGACTAGTGAATGTACTGACGTACTTGGGTTTGGTATTAAAGCCTTACCACGGGGCCATCATGGCAAAAAGGCATCTTGACACTATTGATAATACTTTATCAATCCTATCTAAGGCACAAATAAACACTGGTTTTCAAAAGGTCAAACATCACACGGGCTGTAAGTTCGCCCAGCTGCAAACTTATTTTTAGTCCCATCCATAAAATACATCCACTACACCAGCTCTTGGAGAGACCATCAAATCTGTCATCTGTCCTCTAACTGCAGTTTCTACAGGCTTCAACTCACAATACACACGTCTAAATATATTTCATCTATATATTTTGAATTTCTGTCCATGAGTCAGTGGATGATATACACTGTCCACATTAGCATCAGGAGCACTTCTGAGTGTCTTTGGCGTTACTGTCTGTGTAGACTCTTTGACCTCCGACCTCTCGGCAGCTCACTGCCTCGCTCTGCATTCCTACAGCGAATGTGAAAATGCAGTGCTGAGCCAGAGACACAGAGCCAAACCGACTTCGTAACCACATCCAGAAATAATTAAAATAAAGACAGGCGTGTCAGTCTCACACCCGAGAGTGAAACATCCATCAAGAAAAAAATCAGTCTTTTACAACACAGTGCAATACATGGTAGAGCCGAGTGAAATTTACAGCTGCCGGGAAATTTCATGTTGCTCTTTGAACTGAGTGAACGACAACAAAGGAAGTAACTATAGCTGAAAACAGATACTGATCGAATATATGAACTTCTTCTAGCTGCAATGGCCCACACATGACTTTGACTTAAACCTTAAATTACGGAAACAGTTATCAGTCAGCTAATGCTAACGTAACTAATGCTGAGGTAACACATGCTACCTGCTAGCTAGCTAACTGCTAGGCAGTTTTTATCTGACATTACTATAAGATAAAATATTTGCCAACAACTTGTGACCAACATTTATTCTTTAATTAACACAAGACATTAAAACAAGCATATGCTAATATATCCTTAACATGTGCTACGGCCATTTTTCTCTAGCTGTAACACTAATGTAACACTAGCGACCTGCTAGCTAACAAGGATGTTTTGTTTATCTGAGCTAACAGTGCAATAAGCTGCTGTCACTTAAATAATATGTCTCTTTTCTGGCTGCAGAGTTTGCAACAGATATTATGGTTTTCAGGTTTTCTGTCTGTTCAAATACGATATCTCTCAACGCCTTAAAGCTTCAAATACAGCACAAATGTTCACTCGGACTCGATCCATAACTAGTCGCAAAGAGAAAAGATGCCTGAAATAGATTGCGAAGTAAAATAAAACAGGTTAAACAAAACAAACAAAAGAGATTGGTTGGGGGGGGGGGGTATTTGGCATTCAGTCTTCTGACAGAGTACAGTACATGAGTGCTGAGCTCTTGGGTCCAGTGGCTGAAGAGTGATGGGAGATAGTTGATCTGTTGGCACGACTGGCTGGAGGCCTCAGCCCCGTCACTCAGTCAGTAGCCTTGTTTCCACTGCAGGGCCACACGTGGCCAAACAGAGCCAGCTGCCTTTCGGTGACATTTTTATCCATGAAGAGAGAAATACTTCAACTACATTTATTTTAGACCTGTAGCTGCTTTTTTTCAACTGAAAGTCATATTGAGCCTCTGTAGTCACAGTAACACGTGGGAATTTAAGGCCCTTTGTTTAGGATTTAAAATCAGTATATAAATATTAAATAAATGGTTTATTATTACACACTGTGATGCAGTTGTACACAGATATAAGTAGTTGCATTAGTAACTCTGTGAGTGTCTGTGAGCAAAATAATCTGTATAAATAGCTAATGATACGGTAAAAAGCACTAGTTTGGTTAAGAGTTAAGAGGTTAAAAAAGGTCAGAGGTCACAAAGTGGTGCAGACCATTGAAACTATCAGTACTGTTTTTTTTGTTTGTTTGTTTTTTAATTTTAAAACCAGTGGAAAAAATAAAATGCCGCAGCTATAGTAGCACGACATGAAGAGCCAAGGTCATGATGGCGGCTCAAGTAGTGTCGTATTTTTTCTATCCATTCTGAATCTGGCGGCCCCTGTAAAGCCCCACTTGGCCCGGTGGTGGAAAAGTAACCACAGAAAGAGAAGGTCTGCCACCGAGTCACCAGTCTGCAGCTCAGAACAGACAGCAGGCTAAATTTAGCTTTTAATCACCTAACAAATTCACACTCAGCCCACAGCACAAATACCTCAGGCCCTCTTTATGTATTTCAGGAGTGTGATGAATTTGTTTCTGGGAGGCCTGGCCGCGGGCTCATGTGGAAAGATGTTGGTTTGTTTGACAGAAGCTTGTCTACTGCAGCAAGTCGGGGTTTTCCTTTTATCCAAGATACATCAATATGTTTCTTCATCAAAAAATAAAATAAAATACATTTGATTTTTTTGGGAAACATCTTCTAGCTGCTAGTGGTCTGCTTTGAGAATCAAGTCTGTACAATCTGTAATAGGAGCGATATCACAGTGTTCAGCTGCTACGTGTAAAAATACATCCAATATTTTACCAAACTAAAAGTAAAAAAATAAGAATTAAATGGAAATATCTGAGTTAATTGCTTTGTAACTTTCAAAAGAAAAATAACAGTCATTTCCTCCAGGCAAGCTCCCAGCCTGATTTACATTACATTACAGAAATACTTTATTAACATTTTATCAGTTTTGTTGTTTGAATGTAAATAAGTTTGATAAATAATAACAAAATAACATCAGACTCAGCTTTTTATAATGCTTAGAAAGGTCATTAAAAAGTTTCAATGCAGAGGCCGTGATCTCAGTGTCCATAAAAGGTTGCTGCTGGGCCCTGGCCGAGCATTCCTGGATCCAGCATCTATTTGCTGTTAGAGAAAACACTTCAGCTTCACAGGAACCTAGTGAGAAAATTATTTGTGATTCAAAATTTCACTTTGCATCATGTAGAGTCGCAGAGACGGAAAACGCTCTGAGAGGTTTGTTTTTAATCACAGATTGACCGAAAAATGCCTCAAAATTCAAAATCTGTCAAAAAAAAAAAAAAAAGATTGAATCTAGTGAACTACCTCTGACACATTTTGAGTGCTGCTCCCTTCTCACATCCCACTGTGTGGTTGATAATACTACACATGATGTAACGTTGCGGCATTTGTACAGTGTGCGGTCATGTGGGGCGGCTTGTTTTGACTGTCCGTCCATAGAAAGAGGGGAAGGGCCGCGTGGGGAGAAAGAGCTTTGTGACAGAGTTACTGTATGAGAGGAGAGGTCAGCTCTGCGGGGACACCTACAGGTCAGCCGAGGGTATGGACACACACTGCCCACAATGCACCTGGTTGACTTCACCTGAGCTTTGAATGCACCAGGACAAAGGCATCAGTGATTGTCTAAAGGTGTTTCTATAAAAATGCACTACTACTGTGAACAAAGTGGTGAGTCTTTCCCCGTCTGTCTCCAGAGGTCGACTAAATAAGTATTGATCTACATATTAAAAGGAGTCAGGGTGAGAGGAGCAGCATCTCCTCACTTTGCTCCAAACCTGGACGACCTTACGTGACCTTTCAGCGGCAGAGATGATCTTCACTTCACTTAAACAGGAACGGGTCGGTGCAGTAAAATTTGGCCTGTTTTATTTGTGGATGTGTTAATAAACAGCTTGATCGGGGGGGGGGGGGTGCAGACTTTTATGGATTGTGATCTTTCACTGATGCTCTGCTGTATTTCTGCTGCATTAAACCCACATCATGTTCTGACATGTTTTCATGACGGTACCTTAATTCAAATTCTTGCCAATCATTTGTAGCTACACCATATGTTCACGTTTGGTTCACAGAGCAGGGTGGTGCAGTTTAATGCAACTGCTGCTGAACTTTTACTGTGAAAATTTTGTTTGCATCCCTGTCAATCACCTTACAGTTCACATCGTCAACAACAAACCAGTTAAATGGTTTAATATCAGCCATTACTTCTGAAGAAGAGGGTAGCCGCCGTCTAAGATATGAGAGAGGGGAATGTGATCCTGGCTTCAAAGTGGAACAGTGTGTGTGTCTGCACATGTGTGTGTGTGTGTGTGTACAGCTAGCTGATGTGTCAGCCAGTGGGCGTTTTGGAAAAAGATGAGGTTGGTGACTCTGCGCTGGAGGGATTGCTGCACTCACTTGCTTCACTATGGCTCACCAAATAGGGTCAGGCCATCCTAAATTTAACCTAATCCAAGCCCCCGCTCCCCCTCACCACCAGTCAGAGCCAAGGTTACACTGTTCTGTGTCTGTGTCTGTGTCTGCAGGGAGGGAGGAGGGTGGTGGTGGTGGTGGTGGGGGATAGTTGTTATCCATCAAATGTAATCCAGATACTGTCATCCTCAGTTTGGAAGAACCTATAACTTCGCCTGCAACATGCAAGAAACAAGGATCAGAGTAGTTTTATATTTTTGGTGCATTTTGCAGCAGCATGTAAGAAAGGAATAAAAACAAAAGCGACTAAAAGAGTAAAAGGACAGAAGGAAAATATACTGTTGCACTTTAACCCACATCCCAGCTGTCCCTGCTAAACTCTCTCCCGTCCTGTATTGAGGCACACAACCTTAGAAATGCAGTTGTCATCCATTCCTGCCCTCTTGTCCTCTGTGCAGCTGTACACTGCATCTACACACACACACATAACACACACATAACACACACACACAGGGTGGCTCTTCCCTCCCAGTCGCTGTTGTTTTATCATTAAATGGCGACATTAGTTCATATCATGTGATTTGCAGAGGATTCATTGCACATTAGAGGCCCTAATCGCCACCTATAGTCTACCCCCCGGGCCTCGCCCACATGACCCTGCTGAGCGCAGCGCTTTCTTTATGCCCCCTGAAAGAGCTGGGGATTGAGCCCAAACAAAAAAAACCCCACGAGGGTGAAAAAATGTTTTTACACCCACCCCGCTCCCTCGCGGGGCTGGCTGTGTGGGCGCACAGGGCCGTTTTAGCTTTAGATCAATGGGACAAGTTACTGGAGTCTGGCCAACTCTGACAGATAGCAGAGAAAGAAAAAAGCTTGCCTCTTCAAAAAATTGGGTTTTGTCACCGTGTTTTGTAGCTCAACCCGTCCGCCACCCCAAAAAAAATGCGAGGTGAATTGGGGGGCTGTTTTTCCTCTTCTTCCTTCAAGCCTCCAAAAGATTTGAGTTTTCATGCAGTGCTTCTTCTGTGTGGGCGAGGCTGGGGGTTGGTGGTGGTGGGGAGGAGGAGGTGGAGGAGGAGAGGTGGGCTGTGCACAGGCTTATGGGAGGCCGCCTTACGTCAGCCGGCTGCAGACGAACCCCTTGTCAGACCTGGGTCCTGCCACGGAAGCTCGACAAAGCGGCGGATCGTCCCACGGCTAATGATGGGTGTTATAGTTTAACAACACGTCTGGTGATGATGATGATGATGGTGGAGCTGATAAACCAGCAGCTCAGGAATACTCTACCAATGCCATGGGGAGTGGTTCACAGCGAGTGTGTAGCGCCCCCTATTGGGAGAGGCCGGACAGTGCCCTTCTTCACTCAGGCACAAATGCAGCGGCCTTGTGTCGTACACACACTTCAATTTATCTCTTTATTTATCTATCAATCCCCCCTACTACCACATACACTCACTTAAGCAACGAAAGTGGATTAATCCTCCACTGAAAATGCATACAACACATATACTGTGTACTCTTGAATGTGTCTAACATTGGCTTATAACTACAGTCACCACCAGTGTGACAGTGCCGAGCGAACGGCTGACGCCTACTTCAGTGATAGCAAAAGATGGAAAAATGAGATTCAGGTAATACCTAGTGGTTGTATGCTTCTCCCAACCAGTCCTGAGTTCAGCTCTTGAGTTATGGCCAGAAACATGATTTGTGCAGGTACAGTGACCTTGACCTTTGACCTCTGACCATCTGAAGAGGCAATCTTCAGATACTGCATTAATGAGGATCTTCTGTATGGAAGGACAGCCTGACAATATAATACCTGAGGGGTATGGCCAAAATTTAAAAAATGGGCTCATCATGGCAGATCACATCCTCGACACAGTGCTACAGTGTAGAGAATTTAGAGAAAATGTTATTTAGCTTTAAGATCCCTCTGCTCTGCAGCACTTAAAAACACCTATGTCAACCACATGTGTGTATGCACCACGTACCTAGTCCCTGCATGGTGAAGCAACATCATCCTGGCGTCTTTAACCTCTCCAAACTGGCTTCCTGTCGTGTGACCCTCGGCCTCATCTCCCTGGCTCCTGTGCTGACCCTGGGGTGTGGACAAGCTACGCCTCCTCCTGCCCTGCTGCCTGTCATTTTCCAGATAACGCTCACTGCCTCGGTGTCATGTCCGCCTAACACCTTGTAAAAATGGGACATGGTAGAGATAAAGAAGGTCAGAACAGAGTGAGGAGCCCCTCACATTGTGCCAATGTTAACACGCTGTAATAATTTTAATCTGGACACTGAGAACAAAAACAGATTGTTGTTTTCTTGGGGCTTAAATATTTCTATAACCTTATGTTTTTACATTTATATTCCCAGGGTTATTGATCCATGATGACAATAAATGTACTTTTTTATTTCTTTGACATAGAAAAAAATGAATGGAGGAAAACACAGAGTCACAGACCTTTGATTATGGACGCAAAGCTGCAACTGTATTTGTGTTTTTATGTGAATATTCATCTTTATCTAATGATGTGGAAAATTTGTCAAGTATAAATATTTGGACACATACTTAAGTGGTTGTGGAGCTGTTATTCTTGGTTCGTATTAGATCCCTTAGCTCCAATTAAGGTAAATCTCTGAATACACAGATGCTGATAACAGTTTGATTCCAAATTTGTGCCATCAGTTTGAGGAGGGAGGTGGCTAGCTAAGCTAGCCTGCTACCTAGCTGCCAGTGGTGTAGGGTAGGTTAAAACAATGGTATAACTTCACTGATTGAATACATCTAATTTGCTTTTACAATAATAACTATCTTAGACCATAGGTTTCCCTTACATTTTTTGAAACACAAATGCTTTTACTTTTACTTACTTAGCTATTTCATATTCTGACCAGTAGGTGTCGCACATTCCACTTTAACCATCACGAAATAAACATTTCTCGAAGCAGTTAGTTGATCAAATAAAGTCTACATCTCCAGAGCAGTGGGATTTGTCTCTAGTACAAGGGAGATAACTTCAAACAGTCAGGATCATGGATCCATGGTCAGCATAGACAGCCAGAGCGTTTTACTCACCGAGTATTTTACCAACTGACAGGTTTCCATTCACGGCGGCCATTTTGGTTTTCGGCGTTCGTTTGTAGACCTACTGACAGCGCGAGAGTACCCGTATGTCAACCGCTAGTAAAAACAGGAAGTAATATTCTGTTCTCTTCCGCACGTCCCGTTTCTTCTTAAACCGACATCGGCTATTATCAGAGGCGTGAATTATCTCTGCGGTTGTTTTCCCCTCATTTTTGTTCTTTTCACGCTGCTGCGATTCGTGTTGTCCAGGAAAAGATCCGGCCGAAGTGCTTCTGACTGGTTACTGGTCGCATCCAAAATGGCGTCTATTCATTTCTTGCCATTTTCCCCATTCCAACCATTATTTTGGTGTTATAAATGTGGCTATCATAGTTTATCATATGATATCATTATAATACATGGGTTTAGGGCATATATATATTTACTAGGGCAAGAATGCAGGAGAAAATACAAGATTATATTCACCAATATAATGAACTTAAATCTCATGAGAAAAGCACATAAAATTTAACTTCAGGTCAGGCCAGAAGGAGGTGAGTGAATCTATTGCAGTATTATGAAGTGTCGGTGTGGTTTAACCATATCCATGTCACTCTACTAAAACTACAAAACGAAAACAGCATGGCAAGGAGTCTGGTTAGAAAATGAAATCATTTATTTAACATGACCGTATCAGCAGATCAGCCCACACACATAGCATCAGACTCACAATCACTCACTTTCAGTATTTACAGATAGGCACATTCACATTAGGCATTGAAGCCAGCCACAGCATCTAATGTAGGTCCAAACCTGTGGCAGGTTTGGTCGCTGCCTCTGAGTCCAGCAGGAAAAAACCAGCCACTTTAATCCCGGGTCCACTTTGTTTAAGCGTCCACACTCAAAGTTTAAAGGCTTGGATTTTGGGCTGGGACACATGATCAGGGCAACTTCAACCAAGACCAATCTTCTCCCATTACATCCACCATCTCTGCTCCTATAGAGTTTGTCTGCCATTCTAGACCATTAAATGCACAGGTAAGTGTACAAAACAACAGAACGCCAACTCTTTATGTAAAATAAAACTCTCAAAGTGTAAATCCCTGACCTTGTACACCGGTTCAAGCCACCTCAGTCAGGAGGAACAGTGATGTAGATTGTGAAGAAAAGACACAATTGATTTTTGACCTGTGAAATCTGTGAGACATCGACTGTGTTGATGATGGGTCAAACTCAACATCTGGAGGGTGTTCCTTATATTCTGAGCTCTGGCTGTGGTTTAGCACATTTTAAGGATGTAGAATTTAGCCAGGTTTAAATCTCTCTATTGACATTAAAGTTCATGAGCCATCAAAGAACAAGTGCATAAAAAAATAACTCCTCAAACAATGTCCACTTGATTTGAACAAAATGACACTTTCTCCAATTTATTGAAACAACCAAAAATGCAAATTCAAATTAAACTCAAAGAAAAAAACATAAAAAAGGGGAGTTGTATTAAAAAAAAAAAAAAAGAAAAAAAAAGAAATGATCTGAACAAAAACATGTCCAATCAATTCATACAAGCGTTGCCTTGCAGTGCTAGCACTCAAACAGCTTGGAAGAAGAATAGGGCACTTCTTAACAAGTGCTCAGGTTTTAAACTAAATGACGTTTTAAAGGAGACTTGGAATAATTGAGAAATTACAAAGACGGGGGACAGAAGCAGAAAGGAAATGTTCAAAAATAGTCTGTCAAGCTCTGAATGAATCAACGTCCTTCATGATTAGCAGGCTTCTGGACACAAGAGGCGAGGGCGCAGGACTGCAGCAGGTTCTCATTGAATGACTGTCGAAGGAAATGGCACCCATAACCCCCCCCCCCAAAAAAAGATACAGTCAAACTAATAAAAAGAGAAATAAATATTCAGTCTTTTTTAAAAGGCTTCTCAGGAGGCGGGTTTTCGAGCTCAAGGTTTCGGTGGGTGTTTTTTCTTTACCCCAAATCACACAGTGCCCCCCCCCCCCCGTGTGGACTGTGTCTCAAACAGCCGCCTTGTTTCAGAGATATTTACACTTCAAAGCAACCCAATCTGGGCTTAGTACGCACACAATGCTACATCGCATGAATGGAGGTTCCCCTAATGTCCTATAAAGAAATGCAGCATGTCGGTAAGGTTGCCTTTCGCCTGCACCACAGCGACTCAGAGGTCTTCGTCCTGGGGTCGGTCCAGGCCCCCCAGGCCCCATCCCACCTCTGAGCTGAGGTCCCCCTGTGGTGCGGCGGTTTTCGCCTGAGAGCAGTACTGACAGAGGAAGAGCAGTGCAGGAATGAAAGCAGCCCAGTTAATGGAGATGTGTGAAAAACGGTGGGTCGCCCTGACTGAGAGGAAGAAGCATTCAAGACGTGTTGGAAAGTCAGAAATTCCAGCTTCAAGACCCTACATGCCAAACATTTCTCCTACTGGAAGTTTCCATGACACACTGATCGACAGTGTCAGCACTTACAGGGCTTTTATAGGGTTAAAGCTCATGACCTACACATAAATGAGAGTGATGCTGCAGTTTGTTGTCGGACATGGGTGATATGACTACAAAACAGGCTTTAATAACAACATTTACATCACCACACACAGTGCGGCAGTGTTGCACATCTGCCCAGTGGAGGTGAGCTCTGACCTGAGAGTCTGTGGGAACAGCTGGAGCTCACATTGAACTGAACTGAAGGAACTTCAGGCTTCAATAGCGGTGAATCTGAAACAAAGCGATCATTTTTAAAAGACGCGAGTGTCATGTGACCAAACCTTTACGGTGCAGTCGGCCCTTTAATTCAACTTGTTTAACGGGGGGGGGGGGGGGGGTCTTCCTGTCACTCGGGAAACATGTTTGTGTGTATCCTTGTTACTGTCACTCCACCATCTTAACTGGAGTCGAACACCTCCTGACCTCGACCTGAGTACAAGTCTAACAAACTAAAGGTTGTGAGGGTGTGCATGAGCTTTAAATCCTAAATTCATGAAACCACCTGTTTGTTTACTTCAAAAAAATTTTACACTTTTTTTTTTTTTGCTTCGATTTAAAAATGGTCTCACACCAAAGAAGCAGTGGAGTAAAGTGCAAGGTCACATCACCGCTGGGATGTCGAAGATGCCACAGACCTGAATCATCTTTCCACCTGTCAGAATAATTACATTTCTATACTGTACAATATTTAGTGTTTACTCACATATACATTTGATATATATATATATATATATGTATATATATATATAAAGTTTTACTTATGTGGCTACTGTTCTGTCGGATAAAAATACAAATATTAGCAGCTAAGTTGGGAACAGTAGTTGTTGGTCTGAGAAAATCCTACCACCAGCCGTCTGTCTGTTTTTTTCACATTACGAGCGGGAGACTGAATTAAAGATGGAATTTCCAACTCTCCAACTTTCCTTTCCCTCTGCCTTCTCCTTTCCTCCTTCAATCACCTTGTAAAAAAAAAAAAAAAAAAGAAAAAAGAGAAGAAGAAAAAAGAATTGGTGAAGTTACTTTCTCGACTCCACTTCCCTTCTTTTCCACCCACAGAGCAACGGTGAGGAGGACGTGAAGCTGAAGCGCGAGCGACAGTAGACAGTAACTCCATGGCTTCCTGCCCCTGGGCCTGGTGCCTCCCTGTAGGCAGCTGATCACCTTTGTTAAAGTGTAATTTTTGCGTCGTTAAAAGCTTAAATATCTGTAAGCTGCACTATAAACACGCTTACAATTTGTTGGCGACTGACGACAGCAGGTAACCGTTAGTACACGTCATCCGCTACCTGATTTTGCTTCGTGTGACCGTAAAAGAACGGGTGACGGCTCCGCCTCCTTCTTCCCCTTCTCCTCATGTTCATTACCATCAGGAGACACTTGTATTGTGCCTGTTCCTCCTGCAGAGAAATGTGTCTGTCCTCTAGCTTCGTTACCTCAAGTGTAAGTTAGGGCTGCTCTTCACCACCACCTTCATCATCATCGTCTACCTCTGTTGTGGACGTCCCTCACCAGGAGGAAACAGCAGTTCAGCAAGGAGGCTAAGGAGGACCAGACGTTAAGACAGGGGAGGAGCACACACTACCAGCTAACCTCCTCTTCCTCCTCCTCCTCTGCTGACTGTTCAGGCTCTGCTAACACAAGTCCAAATGATGGCTACTTTCCCCCGGCTGCTTCGCCCTCATTCTCCACCCCCTCCCCCTCCTCGTCTTCCTCCTGGTGTTGTTTGTCTGTGTAAATGTCTCTGACCAGGAGGACTCTGGTGAGGAGGTTCTCCAGGAGCTGTCGCTCCAGCGGCGTGGAGGTGAACCACAGTGGGTCGTCGGGGCTGCGGCCCGGATCCGGCTGAACGTAGAAGATGTCTAGACGCTCCTGCAATGATGGCGGGCTGGAGGGGAGGAGACAAGAGGGAGAGAGAGAGGTGGAATATGATTTAAAGAGAGAGGGGGAGAGGGAAGAAGAAGATGGGAGAGAGGTGTCAATCTTTTGTTCTGAATTTCCTGTTGAAAAATTCAGTGAAACTTTTATGTTTTATGTCAAGTCCTCATATTTCAATGGTCAACACTGTGGTTCAGGATGTGAACAGCAATGAGTTATAATCACAGGACTCGGGGAAAAAACGACTAAGACAAACACGTCACCTCCAGATAACTGATGACATGGACGGGATAACATCAGTTTGGTGTTTACTCAGCACACAGATGAAATTTGCTCACTCTCTTGGCCCAGTTTCTCTGATCTAATCATCTTATCTGTTTCCCATCAGTGTAAACTGGATATTTTTGAGCTCTGGACTGTTGGTCACAAAATAAACAATTTATGGTCTTTAATTTTGGCTCTGGGAACAAACACTTGTTTCAGCCTTGTTTGTTTGACAACTGATTATCTTGGAGTATGGGCTAAAGAAGTCTCTTTGGCCACTCTGGGGCCTCAGTTACATTATTAAACTGTTATGGGAAGAGTATGACGACAAGGGAGATGGCTGACTTGTGACAGCAGAGACACTGAACGCACCACTTGGATCTGTAGAGCTCGTACAGCTGACACTCGTGCTTCTTCACCGGGCAGCGGACACTGGAGCCTCCCGAGTCGTCGTCTGGTTCGTAGTCCTGATCGCCGTCCTCCGACTTACGCTTCCTCTTCTTCGACTCCGTTTGCACTGAGGAAACAAAGAGACACAAACAAACAGGATTAGTATTGTCAAGCTTGTGTCTCTGAGAACAATATTCAAACCTCTAATGTGACATTTTTGACTTGCCTTCCAGATTACGAGCTGCAGATGAAAGGAGCTGTCAGTAGTTTAGCAGCTTTCAGTGGATGTTTTTATATTGTTTTGGCTCCGCACGTCAACACATTAGATTTGACATTAAATCATGACTAAGAGGTTAAACTGCAGGTTTGAGGGGGAGGGAAGTGTATGAGTCAGCCCTTTTTACACTCGATGGTTAAAAGGCCACATTGTGTAAACACGACATTAAATGCGAGCGTGAAAACTCAAATTATCAAGACTCAAATTATTGTTTTCTGTGTAAAAGCTATAACATAAAATGTCAAAGAGTGAAGGCGTCTGAAAACACATTTGTCAGGATATGACTCGTCAGGGTCATGCCGGCCTCACCGTGGTGATCCTGAGAGATGGAAGGCACGCGGATGCAGACGGTGGTCTCCTTGGTGACAGGATGGACGGTGTCGGGGCCGTAGACGTTGGCGAAGGAGAGGCGGAGGTGCTGCTCCACGGTGCGCAGGCCGAAGTATTTGGTGTTCAGGTAAACCAGTGAACGCAGCAGAGCGGCGGGACTCTGCTCACCGAGCTGCCGACTGCTCCACAGACTCTGCTCCTCCACTCGACCCCACAGAGAGCCTGAAGAGAGAGAGAGAGAGAGAGAGAGAGAGAGAGAGAGAGAGAGCAGGAAACACTTTAACATCCTCTCTATGAAGCAACACAACAGAAATACCAAGCTCTTTTTAGGGCCAGGCTACAGTTGTATTAAATGATGCCATTGTTATTTTGATGAGGTCATTTGTCAGGATGTCACTGTGGAGGCTCACATTACTGACAGAAAAATGTTTATTTACAAATGTACAAATGTATTTCTGCAACTTCCAAACGCAAGCTTCATGTTCTCCACCTATTTCCCTCAGTGCTTTCCTGAGAATTACCTGCAAATAATCTGGTATTCAGCTCTGAATTACATGAAATTAAAAAGGTACACAATTTGGTTTACCTGTAGTTTTCAGCTGCATTAGAAATTCCTTAGTTTATTCATTCAAATTAATGTGAAAAGGTTCACACTGATAGCCACAGACTGGATCTGTAAGAAAAATAAACTAATGCATACTGACGTCTGTTTATGAACTATCTTCTGGACATAATTTCCTTGTTTTTTCTTATAAACTCAAATATAATGAGGCAGAAACCAACACCCTCTCTGGGTCTCTTATGAATAGCAGCAGAATACACAGGTCTTTCTTGGAGATAATTACCAGCAGCTAATTATTATGAGATTCTGCAGTTGGAGACGTGGGACCTGTTCGTTGTGTAAACAGGAAAACACTGTCGAGGCCTGTTAGTGCTGATGCGAGTGTCCTCATATGTCTTAAAAAGTGCAATCACAACGGGTCAGGATGTGAACAGCAGAAGAGTTATAATCACTGGACACTGCAGCACTACAGGATATTTAACAGCTCTGAGCCACCAGCTGCTGCAAATAAGCACACACACACACACACACACACACACACTATGTTGATGGATGAGTTTGTCCTCCAGCTCTGGATCTTTGTGATTAAATTCCTCCTGCAGTTCTGGAGGCTGCGTGGAGACCCAGTCTGAACTTCACTTCTTTAATGAGCCTTTCGTTGTTTGTGTGTGCACCACAGTAGTTTGGATGTGATTAAAATACCATGTGGTGATTTAACAAATACAGTCAATAGGAATAAATCACACAGATGGTGATGTTGGACTCACCATCAGGAAGCACACTGGGCTGCCAGTCCTTCAGGACCTTGTTCAGCTCTTCTCCAAACTGCTGGTAGCACAGGTCACTGAACAGGTCATCCTTCCGGCCTTTTGAGTGAAGATGCTTTAAAAAGAAAAAAAAAAAAAATTAAATTAAATGACTGGAGACATAAATAAGTGAGGAAAGAAAAGCTCAATGGATGTGGTCGCGAACAGATCAAACTGTTAAGTGTCCTCATATTTAAATGATCATCACTGTTGTCAGGATGTGAACAGCAAAACGTTATAATCACAGGACACAGATCTGCACACACACACACACACACACACACACACACAGACACACACACAACAGGAGGAACTTAAAGTGAAATAAATCAAAGTTGTTGTTTTTTTTAAACATATTAGCGTCTTGTAAGAAAAATGGAGGGAAGCACAGCAGCAGCCACAGCAGGCCCCAAAAACACAACCAAACATTTTAAGTCAAAGAACTTAATTAAACTTCACATAAACCAGTTAAACCTTAAAATCTTGTTCTTCCCTGTAAACACATTAATCAATCTTACACTCTTCTCTCAGATTAATCTGTCTCCAGAGGCCTTCAGACGTTCCTGCGCTCCACTCTGCTGCCATGCTGCTGCTGCTGCTGCTGCTCACATGTGAGTGAGAGCAGGGGGGAAGACTGTGCACTAGTAATGTGTGTCCTACAGGAAACACTGCCTCTAACTTGGTTCCTACCCCCACGTGGGACTGCACAGGGGATTTCAATGGAACAAAAACAAGAGGCAACAACTGATTTATCTAATGTTAATACTTATATTTATCAAATCATTTTTATGTTATAATTCTGCAAAACTAATTAGTTTTGGGCAACGATTGACAAGAATTGCTTTGCCTTCATTTTACCTTTAACTTAATCATAATTGTTAAGTATTTTTATGCCATATTTGACTTTACTACACTTACTTTATTTCAAATAAAGACAATAGGCTTGAACCAGAGTTACTGCGACCACAGGGTTGGACTCATTACAAAAACACTGATTTGCTTAGGCTACTGATTAGACATTAATTCTACACGATATGTACAGTCTGATTGGCAGATCGGCAGAGTATTATGTTTTAACAGTTACTCTAACAAAACACTGACATATTTTAACTTCTCAAACCATTTCCTTTGTGGATT
Organism: Caranx ignobilis; assembly: GCA_021432705.1. NCBI lineage: Eukaryota > Metazoa > Chordata > Actinopteri > Carangiformes > Carangidae > Caranx > Caranx ignobilis. The sequence goes on along the minus strand of MU269983.1, from coordinate 4,157,879 downwards.
ACACTGTGGAAGACCAGCGGCACACAAACACCTGTTCTATTTTACATTTACGTTTCTTTTGTCTGTACTTTTCCAGTGAGAGGGCACTACACATCAAGACCCAGTTTCAGAGGTGTGTGTTTAAGACAAAATCTCAGATCACCATTTTGTGTTGTTGTCATATTCCTGCTGCTTCTAACAAACAAAGAAGACGTCAGCAACATGACTGTGCAGAAGTCAAGTGAGATGGTTTTGTGTGACATATGATTTCCAGTCATTTTAAGAAACAATCTGAAAATAATACATTATATAAAATGGTAGGAAATCAAATACATTCTGTTGACAGTCTTAATTTCATGTCTGAAATCCTGCGGGCTGCTGGAGAGATGTTGTGTTCTGGTGTTTTGAATCTCTGGCTTGGTACCAACCTGCTGGATCCCCAAACAGAGGTAGAGGATGCTGTCTGGAGAGTAGCGCTCCCCGCTGGGCCGGCACACCTCCCTGACAAACCGGGACAGAGCCACGTTCAGCTCCTCTGAGCTCAGCGACAGCAGGTTACTTTTAGACCGAGCTGCAAAAAGGTGTGAACAGGCAGCGACTGCTGTTAGCAAACACAGCGACATGTTTCCAAACATAAATCAGCATTTCATTAAGAACATTCAGCCAAGCAGCAGACCAGGACTCTCATACTGTGACCAGCTGAGCCACGGCAGCGAGGCAGTCATCGGGTTTATCTTACCTGGTTTGGTGCCGTCCTTTACTTTGGTGTCTTCTGATTGGTCGGAATTAGACAGGGCCCAGCGCTTCCAGGCGTTGATGCCGTATCTGGCTTTGAGAGGCAGCGACCGTCCCTCTGAGTGTCTGCCTGCTCGTTGGGAGGTAGAGGACGAGGCCGAATCTGAGCTCTCCTCCACCACCAGCATCTTGTTCCCCTGCAACACAAACACACCAGTTACTCCTCAGTAAACATGTGATGGGCTGTGTAAACTTTATCACTGTTACATGTATGTATGAGTTTAGATGTGTGTGTGTGCATACTTGTCTCTTAGGCTGGGGTCGAGGTGCTGACTCCTCCTTCTCTTCCTTCTCCTCTGCCAGGACTGGAGGTAGAGAGAAGCCCATGTCCTCCTCCATCCCCTCCAGGACCGGACCAGGGTCTGAGGCTTTAGACAGCAAACAACAGCTGTTGAATTATCTTCTCAGTTCTTCTGAGGTGAAATATAAATCCAGTCAGACTGAGGAACAAAGTTATTGATTTTTCTGAAGGGAGTGGTCATAAAGACCCCTCTGATCAGACCTCTGCCTGTTAACCTTGGCTACACAAATCACTGAACAACAACAACCTCCAAGCTGGTATCCTACACACTGAAAATGTCACATTATGAAGACATGCCATCACACAGACGACATTGAAAACATGCCGTCCTCTGACACAGCTGCTGCAAAACAATTGTCATTGATTTAAAGAAATGGAAACAAAACCAGATCCTTTTTTTTTTTTTTTTTTTTTTAACCAATAGCAAAATGACAATGGGCGGAGCCACCATTATGGAGCACAGAGGGGCTGGGTGAGGCTATGCAAGACTCCACCCATGGACATGGAGATGATACAGTTCACACCTCAACAGAAAGCAACAGAATAAGATATGAGAAAGAAGAGAAAACAACCAAACACCTGCCACGTTGACATGAATATATTACAGTTGGACTCACGGCTGCTTTACATGAGAAATTAACATTTCACCATGTTGAGGTTTATTTTTCCATTAATCCATTAAGTGTTCAGCTAACCATTTCCAGCTGCAGAGCAGACGTTACTTCATGAATCCATATTTTAAATGAAGGGAGTTTGTACAGTTTCCAGCTCCTACAGTATCTCTCTCCAGCCCCGGACACTTGACAATAGATCATTTGCCCCAAGAGAAACTTATTGCATTGGCAAGACATTTAATATCTCAGCCTCTAAGCCTCGGGGCATTTAAGGGGGTTTCTATTCTTTTTAATTGCATTTTAATGTTTCATTTGAATCGAACTTGTGTATGAAATGTGCTACACACATAAAAGCTGGTACGTTATTTTTTTTCTATGTTACTGGTTAAACAAGCTAAAATAGTTGAGATAGATTTCAGCAGGGGAAAGAAGAGGAAATTCAACAGCTGTGGCTACATTCACTTCTAAAATAAACTCACAAATGTTCTTTATGGTGGTTTTAAGTATTCAATATCATAGTTTTTTATAATATAAGTTTACTCAGGCATTTATTATAACACCTGGTTTTAATCTGTCTATTACCTACAGTAAGGAGGGCGGCATAAACAAAGCGAAATTTCAGATTTCACAGGATCCAAGATATATAAGAAGTATTGAATGTGGTTTTCTTCATTTCAACACACAGCTCCGTTGGTGACATGGACCACCAGGTTTTGGCTTCACTCCCGAGACAAATATTAATATCAGGGGTCAAACCCAAGGCTGGAGCACACATGATTACGGTTCAAGCAAAAGTGAGCTATAATAGACCAGTGGAAAAAATTACGAAGAGTAAAAATAAAAAATAAAAGTTGTATTCCTGGCCTGGTTAATGACTTCACACTCCTGCTCTGGACAGTTCGCCAAACCTAAACCCCTCTGCTCTGATAGGGGCGATGACAGCACGTCCAGAAATAACTGGAGGCAGGAATTTTAATCTCAATTACTGTACTGATCCATTAAAACCCTGCAGTCAGATGATGTTACATAAGAGCCGCTTCACTAAACAGAGTGCGACAATGTCAGAATGAGATCTGGAGACAAATTGACTGATTTGAATTTAGGAGCATTTCTTAACTTGGCATTCAATCTCAGGATGTACTTAATGACAGCGACGAGACGTCTTGAATTTCAAGTTTCAGCAGACAAAGGCGCCGCTTATTGAGTGTCAAAGTCGTATCAATACATCAGAAACAGAAGAAAAGAGGAGGACAACTTGACAGCTAATAAACCAGTGGCGAGCGGCTTACTCTGCAAAACAATGTCCCTCTTTGAATCTGATTCAAATCAAGCTTCTGGTAATAATGTTAATTAATTAATAAGTCAAAGGACAAGACAGATAATGTAGAATGTATAATTCTTTCTGTTTCACGGATTTAACATTGTGACAGTTTTTGTTCCTGACTGAGCACCAACAGGTCTACAACAACAGGTACAACAGGTGTTTTACCTTGGGGGAAGTCTGCCTCCAGATCCAGGTCGGGCTCGTACTTATCCTCCTCTTCATCAGAGCCACTGCTGCTGCTGCTGCTGCTGCTGCTGCTGCTGCTGAGGACTCCTCCCCTCCACGCTCCTCCTTCACCTTCACCGGCTTCACATCTGAAACACACATCCAAGCAAGTCCTTACTGCCACCGTCTGCTACTGCAGCTTTCCTCAATGTGTTAGAGTGAAAACTTCGGGCTAGGAAATATTTACTACATTTTATCTATATGTTTGTTGACATTTTGAGCATCAGACACAAAGTACAAAGTGCATTATTGATCAAATCTCTTATCATATCTCTACTCATACATGAAGCCCTCCCTTGAGCATCATACCTAGCTTCTGGTCCTCCGCGATCACCTCAGCCATGGAGATCAGGTCGGCCTCCAAGGGGTCAGAGGGCACTTTGTTTTTAAGTTCATTGATAGTCTGGACGATCTGTTCTGCCCCCTGCAGGGTGGTTGGCAGGAACACAGGCACAGGAACCTGGGACAGAGCAGTTTTTGTTGAGTCATGACAAAAGTTTTTTTTTTTTTTTCCCACACATTTTCATCATAGGAAGCTTTTACTGATCTCTATTGATCTGTGCTATCATCTATTCTATACATATGCATGAGGTCTTACCGGTACAGGTAGAGAGACTGGAGTGGGAGTGACCTGGGAATACATATTCATGGGCATGGGGATGAAGACAGGCACAGGTATGGGAACAGGAATATACTCCCTCTTCACACCATCATCTACATCTGTGAATATGCAGATTCATACTGTATCAAAAGTGTAAAAGACTATGTAAAAGAGAAGAAAAAGAGAGGTATTTCATTCTGTAGCGCTCAAATGTCAGGTGTTGTGTTTACCTGTCTGTAAGAGTTTGCTCTGCATGTGTGGTTTGCAGTAGGTGGCCTTGGTCAGGGTGAGCGGCTTACAGAGCACTGCCTTGTTCTTGACATCTCTCATTAAACCTCCGCCTGCATACGCCACAGTACCCTGGTTCACGAGCTGCAACATGACGAATAAGTTACTATAAGTAGAATAAACAATTTATAGAAATAAAAGGATCACGTACTAAATGTACAATTTAAAAACATTGGATTTAGAGGAACTATTTGTCTGACAACCTGTTTACACATTTCTAAATAATACACTATATTTTACGATTATATTTAGTAAGTTAATTAACTATGTCTTAACAATAAAAAGTAAGCAACCCCCTAGTTATTACTTACCCCAAGTTTGGCCCCTTGGACTTCAAAGCCTGTAAAGAAAAGATTATTAATATCTCTTCTTTGCATTACGGAAAAACCTATCAGACTTAAACAGGAGAGTATTTTTGCATTAGACAGCATTCATTCTCTAATACTTGACCCTTGAAAGGTGCTTTCTGTCACAAGGAGCAGTAAATACATGCTAACGTCCAGACGTACCGCGGCAACGGAACCACTGCGCTCCATAACCCATTATTTTCAATGAGCTGTGCCGCGCCGCACCGCGACCGTTTGTTGCAGCGCTAAGCGAGACACCCGTCAGCACAACCTTCCTATAAAGCAGGATGCACCTGCTGTGTTTAGAGTCTATCGCTGATAAATTATGTATGTTTACGGTGCTACGAACCTAGCATTTGCATTAGCACGCGCGGCTAATAACAAGGAAAAGAGGAGCAGCTAGGACGCGGCTGTTTCCACAGCAACCGGTGTCAGCTCTACTTTCCGTTTCCAAGCCATTGGGACATAATTCACCACCCAGGGATACAATCAACTACCTGTTTAAATGTTTACGTTATGTAAAATATTTTCAGCGGTTTTTCTTCTCGTGAAAAGGCACATTCCTTTGGTACAACTTTTCTTAACCCACCGAACTACCGTATTACTGCGCACAATCACGCTGTATTGCGCCGCAGCAGCAAGCCAGCGGAGAACCTCAGAAAGCGGGAAGATAAACCGCTACTGGTTGTGAGATCTCGCGAGAGTTTGTTGCTGGGACAAACACAGGTCACAAATAATGTTATTTTACTCTTGATTTGTAGCTTTGAGCAGTGTCATGTTGATGCCAGGCTATTTGGAGGATCTGTGGCGTGTGAAAATGGCTCTAATGTTTATTTTGGTGGCTGTGGAGCAAAAGAAACTGTCATAACCGGTTATCTTGTTCACTTATCCTGTTGGAATGGATTGACTCAGATCTGTTGCTGGCCTCCTAAAGGGACAGATAGCGGAAACACCAACGCAACACAGATACAGAAAATAATGAAAAGCATACGTCCCATTTCTCTCCCGTCTGACTCATTCTAAACTTTAAAACTGAGCTCTTCAGAAACCTATGGGTGACCTCACCGGGTGATGTCCAGTCTGAAAGATCTGCCAAAGGAACCGCACCCTCACACATTCTCACACACACAAACACTCCTTACCGACGGTGGTGTTCTCCGGGCCTTTCTGTGTGACCATGATTGGCTCGTTCTGCTGGCAGTAGAACTTCAACAGACACTCCTGGTCACAGAAATGCTTCATCTCAGCTCTCCACATCACAGACTCCGTCAGATTACCCTGCACCTTGCAGCAGTCACACCGCGCCGCCTGGTGGCCACAGGGAGACATTTGTCTTTAGGGAATTCCCAACTCTGCCTAGCAGATTAAAACACATACTGAAAGATGACACTATGAGCAGACCTTGTAGTACCAGTCGTGGAACTTCTTGGCACACGCCTCGCCACAGAAGTCCCGGGTCATGCCACCGAGCTGCCGGGTCACGGCTCTCTTACACAGCTGGTTGCAGTGGTTACAGCTGACACACTTCAGACCTAACCTCTTAATGAAATCCTGCTTATATAACAGCTTACAGCCTGGAGGGGGAAACAGATGGGAACAATGGGAAAAGAAAACAAAGAGAGGGAAACCTGAAAAAAAGTCCCACCAAGAAACAGCATAACAAAATCCTGGAAATAAGATCACAGATATATAAAAAATTGATAATTAGCTTCACAACTAAAGACACTGAACCATGAAAAACAGGCTTTCTGACGATAGAAACATGTTAGATTTATCAAGCCTCCTTTAGAGGAGAGGAGAGGATGGGAAATCAGTACCTTCGCTGCAGAAAGGTCTCTTGACCCCAGAGAACTTGACCGTCTCATGTAGCGTCTTTTCCTCCTGGCAGTATTCGCAGAACGTTACGATGCAGTGGAGTTTCTTATAGTCCTCACAACACGTCTTACTACAGAACTGGTAGACTTTATCCTGTACACACACACACACACACACACACACACACACACACAGGAATAAATGATAAATGCAGTGTTGCCACTCTGTGTTAATGTGAACATACAGGGTGCTACTGAAACATACGAAGGACAAACAGTGACATAAATATGAATGAATGAAGAAATAAATAAGTTCACCGAGCTAACCACTCTTGCTTCAGACTGATGTTCGGACCACCTACCTTATTACCACGTGGAAACAGAACTATAGAAGTAAATAAAAGCAGAAATGTAGAAATACAGAAATAAATAGATAGCTGTATAAAGGATTGGATAAACGTGTAAAAACAGAAAGTGCATTTGTCTTTATTACAATTAATTTATTTTGTATTTTTTAGGCATTTATGACATTTGTTGTCCTCCATAGAAAACATCAGACGTGTAAGAAAAACAGCAAATATTCACATATCTGCTTTAAGAAGGACTCCGGACAAGAACTATCACCAACTATCATGGTATGATGTGCGGTAGAGACTGACTGTTTACTGTGTGACAGATTGAAATAAGGTCTCACCTCCCACTCCAGAGTTTCAGGCTTCAAACTGAACGTTCCTCGACAGTAGTTACACTTCAGCTGGACGGTGTTGTTAGTGGTGGAGAGCGGCGTCTGTCCGTTGGTGGCTGTTTGAAGAGTAGCATTCTGCAAAAAAAACAAAACAACAACAGCAGCAATGACATTAGAGAAGATTAAATACACTGCACTACAGTCAGATGTATTAAAACACACCATGTGACTGTACTATTAAGGTAATTAACGAAGCCAATTAACACTACGACTTGAAATTATCTCTGTGCCAACTTGTTCTGCACGTGAGTGTTATTGTGCGAAGTCGTGGCAGTTTGAAGAGAATCCGTTTAATCATTAATATGATAATTTATGCATCATGGTGCTAAAAAACTAATGAGGTCATAGACTCCACTGAGAGACTGTGTGGTGTTTGTGTTTCGAGCTACTGTTTTTATGAGGATGTGTCAAACGGGCAGGATGACGTCAGCCTGACGTTAATCTGGGCTTTATTTCTGAAACTTTGACCATTATTCCTTCCAGGTGTGACAGCCTTTTTTTTTTTTTTTTTTAACATCCTGACTAATCTGCAGAGAAACTGGGACACAACATGCAGCAGAGTGGAGTGGAGTTTGATCCATTTATCTGAAATCAGTTACGACACCATCTTGAATTTACTTCATGTTAGTTCTTAGATTTTAGATATTCTTCTGAATTATATCTATTGATAAAGGTGATGTAATAACATTTCTTGGTAAAACTTAATATCTAATGGGGCTGTCCTAACTTTTTCACGTGCACACATTCACACATCTTTGTTTTTTCTTTCTTTTCATTTTTTTTTTTTATTATAGTCAAGAATCCTCCACGTACCTGGAACTTGGTAACACACTGCGAGCTGCAGAAGTTGAGGACGTTTCCCTCCGGCAGAGTGGCCTGGTACTGCGGTAACGAATTTCTCTTACAGAAGTGACACGTGGGCTCCGTATCTGCACACACAGACATCAGACATTAAACATTCAAACATGCATTAATTATTCATGACTTTTTTTTTTGGTTTTTAAATGTTACATAACTCTTTTTCCCACTTGTGCATTTCATGTTTAGTCAGGCTCCATGACCTGGAGTGAACAGTGACAGGTGAGCTGGTTACTCACTGATGAAGGAAGTGGTGGCCAGCTTGCCCTTGTTCATGCAGTTGACGGAGCAGTAGGAGCCCATGGTGCCGCCTGCTCCCAAGCTGTGGAGGACCTCGCCCGTCTTAATCAGCGTTTTACACGTCAGGCAGCTCGCAAGTTTACTGTGGGCCTGCAGGGAAAGAGAGGCAGAACGTTTCATCAACCCACAGCACATAAGAGAACTGCAGCAGTGACAGCAACATAATGATGAAAACACTGAGATGAAGCTAAATGATTCAACAATATAAATCTCTTGATGTCAGCTTGTGGAGGGACATGAACACAGCATTAAAAACAGATTAAAAAAAACAATAATCACAACACTGGAACTCCTGATGGATCCTCTTCATTGGTGTATGAGGATTTAATGTGTTTGTTTGGGAGAGCAGTTTGTGACTTTTACTGAGTTGACTCAGCACATATCTGTGGACCGTAGCCAGTAGTAACTATACATTTGTTTTCTCATTATTTAACCACATAGCACACAGATAGCACTTGTAGTGTTGTCACAGTGATGAAGTCTATTTTTAATATGTGCTGTAGAACATGGCGTCTTTTCCACCTTTATGTATTCAATCCTACAAGGCAGCTGCAGAGGTAATTTTCCTCTGTGTGTAAAAGTGTAATCAGAGTTTTGACCACCATGAGTTATTGTTTACCAGCTGATTGGGTTTGTACAGGATGATTTGTTACTGCCTGAACAGTCAGCCTCTTGTTTGAAGGAGATGAACTCAGTGTTTCCTCCACTTATTATTAAAATGTCCAATAAGCTGCTGTTGCTCAGCAACAAATACAATTCCAACCTCTAATTCCTGGCTGTTATCACCTAGCAACACAGTTTTGTTGTAAATTCTTCGGTTTAGAGGAGATCCATAGGTGTGACGATGAGCAGACTCATGTCTCATCATCATGTGGACACCTCTGGTCCATCTGCTCAACAGGCAGGTCAAACGGTGACAGTGGTGAATTCTGTAACGGAATTAAACTAGAAAATAAACTAATCGAACTAGAATCACCTCCATTACACTCTGAGTCACACACACTATGCACCATTTGTGTTTACTTTTCTGTGTGAAGTCTGGAGCTATGGATAAAATAAGCGTTTTCTGAGGTCACAGTGACCTTTGACCTTAGACCATCCAAATTAATATGAACATTTGTGCCCATCATAAAAGGCCTCTCTTCAGAAATACAAGGTATTGTGCTCACAAGGCCAAGATCATGTTTGGTGTGGTCAAGCTGACCTTGACCTTTGAACTTTAGCCACCAAGTTCAAAAATGTATGTTTCTGGGAGGTTACCTGGGTCTTAACCCAAAAAAAATCAAATCAGCTCATGCTTGAGACCTGCTGAATGTTTGTGTCGAGTTTGAACAGGTTATATTCAGGTATCACAAAGACTGTGTGTCCATGAGAAGTGGACATGACCCGTCTCTCTGTGTGAGGAGAGGACACACTGTTCTACAACACTGTCTTTGATAAATGAATAACAAATGAAATGTGGATCAAACCATCAGTAACAGGTGGTCGGTCATCAACATGTTCCCAAACACTGTTTTATCTGAAAGCTTCTTTTATACTCCACACAGCCCACATCTGATTTACTCCTCTGAATGAAAACTCTGGTGCCATCTGGATCATGCTCAGACTCCCTTCAGCTACAACAAAACACATTTTCTGCAGGAAAAGATCAATGATGTTTTAACTCATTGTCTACTAATGTACTTCCAATTGTGATTGATTGATTGATTGATTGAATGCTGGAAGGTACCTTTTGTTTGTTTTTGTTTGCTGTCCTCAGCATCTCCTCGTGTGTATGTTTCTTACATGTCAGGAGAGTGAATAACAAGGGCAGGTTTATCATTTTACTGTATTTACACTTTAGTTGCTATGGGATCCGTTTTCTGTCTGTGTGGATGAGAACAGGTCACTACAGCTAAATATAATCTAAAGAAAAACATTCACAGCTCTAGCTGTGCTGTGATTTTTCTTTTTTTAATGGACAGATGACATGAGTGAATCATCGGCTCCAATCAGGCGAGCGCTACACACCTGCAGCCTGTGGTTGGGGCCTACAGTACCTGCTTGTACTCCCTGATGCAGTTCTGGCAGCAGAAGCGTTTCTGTTGGCCGTCAACAAGCAGGAAGTGGTTGGCCGACGCTCGACTGGGCAGGTAGTCGCCGCATTGCTCGCAGCAGTTCATGATCAACCCGTTGGCCCTGCGGTACACGTTGAAGCATGCATCGCTGCAGATCTTGTGGGTCACAGTCTTAAAGCTAACCTCGTGCCGGATCTGTAGAAAAGAGGTAAAAAAAAACAAAAACACAACAAGTTTGATAAACTAAACTTGACACTTGTATTATACTTTAGTCTGAAACAAACTTTAAAGTGAAATCCAAGAGTTTCAGACTAACTTATCTTTAATATGTGAGCAAATTTACTCCACACTCTGCACATGAACGATACCAGTTGATAACTTGATAATATCCCATAAACCTCAGACAAATAAAATAATAGGAACCTCCAGGAGCGGACTGTTTGAGTCAGGTAACTCCCAAGTCTTTGTTGCATATTTTATCTGGCATGTTGCCATTTCTTTTATATGCAAATCCAACCAAGACGGAGACATAAATAATGCACATGATTTTAAGACATCACAACTGCAGACAGTTGCAGTTGCTAGGTGACAGTAGCACTGATTAACTTTGACTGAATGAACTAGAAAAATATAATTTAGTAACTGTACAGTTAGTTCATTTATTTATTTTTCAGTTGCGTTACGTAACATAGAGTTGAACGAACTGATCCTTCGTTGTGAGGTTGGGAGAAACTACAACTCTGCAGCTTTTGAGACAACTGTTCGTGCAATGCAGTGTCCATGGAGACCGAGCTGAAGGTTCAGTGAGAAGACGTAATGAAATGAAATGAAGGGGTGGAGAAAAGAAAAGAAAGGACAGACAGAGAGAGAGAGATAAATATTGAATGAAAGTGACCTGAGGAGGACGAGGAAGAGAGAGACGGAGAGTTCAGACGAGACAACAAAGTAAATGATGAAGGCTGTTTGTGTTTGACAGCTCATCAGAGAGAGAGACAGAGAGAGAATATGGCGTCTGGACCTGTTCACACCTGGTATCAACATCTGCCTCAGGTGATCTGATCACAGGTTGTCAGCTCTATGCTCAGGTGTGAACGCCACCGAGACGCACATTTGAGATGTGAGCTACATCAACACTACAATATCTAAAAAAAAAAAAAAAAAGTCAATTACGAGGACCTGAGGGAGAGCAGAAGCACCGACTGAAGGATCAATGTGTAACAATCATAGAAGAACATAAATTGACATTATAAGAAACAACCGGACAAAAAAAAAAGAGGAAAATGTTGTTTGATTTGTTTATGTTTTGTGTTATGTGTTATTCATCTTATGTGGATAAAGATTTAAGTGACAAAAATGGATTTTCAAACCAGAAACAATTTCCTTAAAATACTGAACGTGACTCTTTTTTTTTATGGAAACAGAAGCTGTTGACAAAGACAAGAATCTCATTTTTACATGTAAAATCTTGTCTTTAAATCACAGTAAAATGGGGAAAAACTAGACTAAAAGAGAAGCATAAGGAGCAGGAGAGAAAACGTTTCCTCTCCAGTTTGGGGTTCAGGTCCAGACATTTAATTTCATATGGTGTTAGACTGTTTGTTGTTTTGGACACTGATCATCTCTGTTCGTCTGTGAACCAGCTCCAACCTGTGGTGTCCAGGTTTCCCTTGAACTGGGACATAACATCTCTGTATAGGCCTGCGTTACACTGAGAGCTGTTTGTGATGTGCTGTGCCTCCTGAGGGACACATTCAGATTGCATTACACTGCAGAGGTGTAACTACCACACTGGTAAATCAGACTGCACCAATAACGCCTCTTGACCCGTTTCCCTCCGCTCTCACTTTTACTAAATAATTCATTCCTCTGTCCAGACTGGAGCAGCATGTACGTGTGTGGCTCTATGACAGACAGATGTGTCTGTAGTGTGTGTGTGTGTGTGTGTGTGTGTGTGTGTGTGTGACACAGACTGACCTCTGTGAGCTTGCCACAGACGGTACATTTGGTTTTGTGGCCTGATTTGGGCGGGTTTTGCTTGTTCTCGTAGGCGCCGAGGCAGCCGGTGCTGCAGAACTCCTGGAAGGACTCGCTGGAGTCGACCTGGGCCACGATGGTTCCCTTCATGTTGGTGATGTCCCTGAAAAACACAAAGCGCAGCACAGAAGCATCACAGCTGGACCGGCCTCCACACACAACCTCCATCAGTTAGTGAAAGAGTAGAAGATAGAGACCAACTGTCACAGAACCTGAAGGTCAGTTAGATAAAAAAAAAAAAAAAGTTATGTATAAAGTCATTATAATGTGGAGCAGCTGACCAACCTTAACTTTAAAGAATCAACTGAATATCTATGATTGATTGCAATATGATCACCTGAATATTTATTGAATTTATAGACATTTTTATAAATGTCATTAAGCTTCATTTGTCACATACACAATAGCTAGTACAATGCGCAGTGAAATGTGTTACTGTGCCTGCTTCCAGAAATAATAAACAATGTATATGAGGATGGTATTCATCCTGTATGCTGCTGGACCGGAGAAACATATTTGGCTCCTTCATGTTTTAAACATGTTGAATGACAATAAAATCAAACTGAAGTGATTTTTTCATGTTGTGTTTGTTGTACTTGGTTTATTTTGTTGTGGGTGGAGCCCAGGAAGAGCAGCTGCTGTATTACTGGCAGCTAATGAGGATGGGTGTAAAGGAATAAAGGGAAAGCTGCTGTCCTTGTGTGTTTAAATACTGGGTTTAGGACTTTCTAAGTTAATTAATTAACAAGAAAAACTGATGGAGAGTCTCTCCCCCCCCCTCTAACTGAGCCACAGATCTACTCTCTGGTCAACACCTCACTACTTCTGAACGCTCCCCATGTTTACAAGCCCATTAAGTGTCTCCATGCTCACTAATCTTCCTGCTCCTCTCGGTGTCATACTCACTTTTTGCACATGGTGCAGCTCTTCTTGGGGGCAGGTTTGTGTGAGAAGGCAGAGAGACAGGTGGTGGAGCAGAACAGGTGTGTGGAGCCTTTGCGCTGGTAGGCTGTCTGGCCTTTCTTCAGAGGCTTTTTACAGTTAGCACAGGTCACCTGCACGTGAACAAACACACACAGACCAGGTGTAACTGTAGGAAAGGTAGGAAAGGTTTTATAATGGCAGTAAGTAATCTATGACCTCACTCCGTTATCTGACAGCTGGAGTCATATCGTTCTCTATAAAAACCCTGAAGGCACATTTTGGCTATATTAAACTGAAACTCAATTGGGTCAATAATTTCTGCTCAACCTCCTCAGCTCAGCTAATGAGGTAACAGGGGACATCGAAAGTAAACGAGACATAAGAGGAATTAGAAATCAAACAAACCAAACTTTTTTTTCTACCACACAAACGGCTGCTGTTCTCTCCTCCCAATGAAAATAATAAAACTAAAATGCAAAATATTGATTATAAACGTGTTAAATGCCACATGCTGTTTCTTCTTTTTTGTCATTTATTCAAATTAACCTGTGGATTTTGGCTGTAGCTTCACTGTAGAGTACAGTCCCTCATTGAATTAAAGACCCACATCTGTAATTCAATGAAGCCCACATCTGCTTAACAGCATCACTACAGAGATGATTTTACTGCACATATTCTTTCAAGTTGAGTGTGTGAAACACTTCAGACACACAACAGGACAGCTACAACGTGATTTATATGAAAACATAAGGGACAGGTGCAAAAACTGAACCGTCTTTTAAAAAAAAAAAAAAAAAAACTTTCTGCACATCCTGAACAACACGACGGGGCCTCAGAGGACAGAGTGGATCACCTTGACTGTCCTGGGCTGTGGCTGGGATCCTGAGGAGGAAGTAGACGAGGAAGACTGGCCTGGAGGTTTGGGCAGCGAGGTGGCTGGTGACGGAGAGTCCACGCCCGTCTGCTTCTGATTGCGGGGGACTGAGGCCGACTGGGAGATCCACGAATCTGGAGGAGACGAAGACACGAACAAAAGTTAAATGTCGAAGCCTCCGACATGACGTCACCACTTAATGTTTTTATTAGTTAAATATGTCTGACATCATATTTTAATGACCCTATGACCCTTCACTGCAAAGAGACTTTTTATTCTGCTGGACCGGGAAAAGAGAGGAGGTTCAACATGTGGTGGAAACTTGAAAACATTTCATTATTCAGGGACAAAGAGGACATTTGGTGACCCTCCATTTCTATTATGGCAGATAGAAGGAGGTCAAAGTATTTGTTCAATATTTCTGTGTGTTTCCTGGTTCGTTACTCAGGTGAGACTCCACATACGTCTGTGTCACTGTTTATGCTGCAGACTTTCTCTTACTGCATCATACTTCCCATTTAATGCACCTTTAATTACCTCAGTTGTTTATGTAACTTTTTATTCTTTTTTTTTTTTTTAATATATCCTGTTGGTTTAATATTTGGTCAAAATTAGATTTAGTTTTTCTTTTCTTTTTCTTCTCTCTACTGCACATGTTTGGAGTTATCGCCTGATTATACAAACGAGGAAGCACTGAATCAAGTTCATCTTTCATAATAATAATAATATTTGAAATAACAAATATGTGGATAATCCCGTGTGTATATAAAGCTTTAAGTTCTCAGGGTCCAACACTGTTTGTGGTCTGAGCCTGTGAGCCTCAGTTACTGTGAGACAGGACTCCACTGTCCAACGTCAGTGGTCACTGAGTCCAAGTCAGAGCGAACCCCTGCAGCCGTCCATGACGAGTGGACTGAGAGCTTTAAAACATACAGATGTCGGGTCCTTGTTTATTTTATTGCATCTTTTTTTTATATATTTCATGAAACCATGACTTCCTTAACTCCACATGTCTTTCCTTTGCTGCATTCCTTTCCTGAAGACACTTATTGAGATGATATATTTGGCATTTTTTATGTCTTTATTGGACGTATGATAGAAAGGCAGACAGGAAACCAAAGGAAATATGGGGGTCAGAGGTCAATGATCCCCAGCTGGAACTGAACCAGGGACATGATGGTAGGAATGACTAATGTGGCCTTCAGGCGGCCAGGATGTCCTGTAAACAGACCATCTCTGGATCGCTCTGACAGCATCACAGTTGCTGCAACGCCGCTGATCCATCCGGCCTGTAGCAGCTTCACACTTGTTGCATCTGCGGTCAAACGGTGGTTTGATGTTTCTGAGGTTGTAAAGCAGGACAAGACGCAGCGCAGCCACAAGCTCAGAAGCTCAGAGCGTAAAATCTGAAGTTTTAAGTTTTAAAAAACAGACATTATGAAACTATGAAGCATCCTTCAGGAGCCGGTTTGTGAGACGAGCAGCGCTGCAGTCAACAGCACCATCTGGAGCCTGGCTGCAGCTCAGCACAAACAGTCCCAATGCCCCACTTCATCAATTTAAAGGCCAGTGTATCACACATCCCAAAGTGGTTAATGGTCCATTAGCACACTGAACATAGGTCTGTAATGCTGCTGATTGGAGGAAATTACCCCAAAATACAGTTAGAAACAAACGGGGCTGGAGTTTGGCAATAACAAACATTTCCATAGTTAATGAGATAATGTTTGTAAATCTGAAATACTCTTCATATAACTGGTTAATAACCTGATTTTTCAGCTCTCTGCACATTTGGTGACATTTACTTTGGTATTTTATGTTTTCATATTCTATATTTTTGTATTTTTATTCAGGGGAGAGGCCAAACATCACTTCACTGTACCTATGACAGCAGGGCTGATGCCGACTCGGGTAAATTTTAGCTGCAGAAATGTGATTTATTTGGGTTTAATGATACAGTTTCTGATTTAATTGAACTTCAAATTGAGTTATCATGGATGCAGTTGTAAGTAATAATCTTATTTTCCACCTCGCTGCGCAGCTGTGACAGCAACACATGACAAAGAGCAGGGTGTGGGGCTTTGTAACACACATACTGTACTATGTTATAACGACCCTGCCGCGAGACTCAGCTGAGTGAAAACATTTGCATTAGTTCCAGCAGAAGCAGAACTGAAGCAGCGAACGCTACAACAGACACGAGGCTCCGCTGGTCAGAGTGTGTGACTCCAGGTAGCAGTGAGATGATCAGACGAAACCACCAGGTAAAGCCAAAGATGGAGTCACAGATCACAGATTATAACAAAGGCTCATAGAGCATCAGACACCACAGCAGAAAACTGTGATTGCAGCATCTCTAGTAGCAACAAATACCAACTGTACGGTGGCCCTGAAAGCTCAATCCACTGCAAACACATGCAAAGACACGAACGTGTTCAAGTTCAGAAAACAACACGTGCTGCCTTCAAGACTCACTTCGTAAGAAAGACGTGATGAGACACGCTAAGATAACATCACCACAGTGTTTCAATATTACAGTACATATTTGCAGTTATATCTGAATCATGTGACGCTGATGTTATAATAAATCACACAAACAGCTCGGTCCGTCACTTTTTTCTGTCCCCGGAAACATTTCTGTTGGGAGTTTTTGCAGCTCGCGTGTTGTCAAACCGATGAGGATGATGCATCTCTGTGTTGATCAGGTGCCACACAACAATTATGTTTAACGAGCGCAAAAATAAAAGTGTATTTCAATTCACAGGAACAGTGGACAAATAAACTAAATCCTTATGGGTCAAAGTGCAAACAAAAGTGAACATAAATTCACATAAGCTGCACGATTCTCAACGCAACCCCTCAACTCATCATCAGACCACGACTGACAACAACACAGCTGACTGAGGAGGGCGGACTGCGTTTGCAAATCTGTATCCATGCAGGACTCTTCATTTCCAAAGAGCAAGAAGAAAGAAGAAAAGACATGTTTAACATAAAAGCGTCATTCATCCTTTACCTGCTCTGTTGTGCGTCCCTGTGTCTCCGTTCTGTACCAGCTGGCCCATGGGAGCTGAGCCCCGCCCAGGGTTGAAGGAGGCTGTGGGTCGACCAGATGGGGTGTCTGGATTCAGGCTGAAGGCGTTACTTATCTGCAGACCGTTCTCCTCCGTCTGGCCCTCACCTGCCTGGACACACAGGTTTGGTTCACGTTAGTTTTTTTTTTTTTTTTAATCTCAGTGATGAAACATTTGGAAACAACGTGATAAGGAACCAAAGACAGACAGAGCGGTGCACTGAATCCAGCAGAGCGTCTTGTATAAATAAAAACTGTCATAACATAAACAGATCATCTGTCTGCAGCAGCATCGTCATCACTAAGATCGTCATTCACTTTGCCAAGAATAAACCTGCTCTGCCAAGAAAACATCTGCTTTTACCAGGAGAACAACCATCACTACTTGAGCTTAGCAACTTTTCAGTTCACACTCTTTCCACTTATTGGCGTTGAATGTAACTCGACTGGTTCTCACCGCTGTAACGGCCACCGCTCCTCCCTGCAGCGACGTCACCGAGGTTATCATCAGGTTCATGTCGGCCTGGACGTCCGCCGGATGCGGCGGCATGCCCACGCCTGCTGCCGAGACGGCCGAGCTCCCCTTCTGGCCACCGGACCCCAATGTGGTGACGCTGGCGATCCTGATCTCCGAATCTGGCTCGGTGCTGCTGAGTACACCTGGAGAGTGGGACACGGAGGAAGAGCCTCCTCCAGGGGGCGCCGGCGAGGAGGCGGAAGTGTCTTTCTGTTCAGAGTCCTCCTCGTCATCAATGACAATAGGCTCTGCCGCTGCTGCTGCTGCTGTGGTTGTGGTTGGAGGCTTTGGAGGAGGCGTGGGTGGGCTGGAAGACGGAGGAGGACTGGGGGTCTTGGAAGGCATTGCTGCAGTGGACATGTCCACGGTTCCCACATCAGAAGACGCGTCCAGCTCTATGCAGTCTGCACTGGGCGTGTCTTCGGAGAGCGTGGTGGCAGAAGGCTGGGCGGCGGCCTCCTCCCCTACCAGAACCACGTCGTCGTCATTGTCCTCTGCGCCGTGGCCCTCCTTTGTGGCTCCGTCGTCCGTTTCCATGGAAACTGCCTCCCCAGCATCCTCTCTTGGGGGCGTGGTCTGTTGTTGCTGCTGCTGCTGCTCCTGCTGCTGCTCCTGCTGGGGGGAGGGAGTGGCATCCATGGGCTCCTCCCGCTCCCCTGCCTCTTCTGCCACGGCAGGGTTTGGTTCTGACTCCCCATCCATCGCTAAGGCAACCACCTGGCGACACAAACAAAAGGCAGTTAGGAGGGACAATGAGCTGAAACGAGAACCACTGATTGGGATTTTTTTTTTTTTTATGGCGTGTGACAGCTGGACAGGTAGCTCAGGTGTCCCCAGAGACAACACTCCTCCCCCACCCCCTCTCACTCCCCCACACATGGCCTCCTCCTGCCAGGTGTGAACTCATTCACTCACTGCCATTGTTGTTACCACCACCTTTTCTCTGCCCGTCGCCTCTGACTGACGGCTTGGTCACCTCCAGCATCAGATACTCCAGATCACATACATGAACCTTTGAGTTCACACTATGACCTACGTCCTCATTTCACTTCAGTTCCTTATAAACTTTATATTTCTGAGGTATCTGTGATAACAGTGGGAGCAGAGGCTGCTGGGAAAGACCAAAAAGTTGTTCCACTTCAGACCTGACAAGACTCGAGACTTGTCCACAGGTGTGGGGCGGGGACACAGGTAAAGGAAGAGGAAGAACCCAACAGGAAGTGTGAGTGTTGTATAAATCAACTGTCAATTAACCTTTTGAGTTGTGGGGGAAAGTGTAAGGCCGATGCAGTCTGTGGTTTGGTTTTATTTTGAAGAGCTCAAAGAGGAACCAGGCGATAAAACATCAGAACCATCAATGCTCTGATCTGACGGTGAAGGAGGGGGGGGGGGGGGCAAAATACAAGTTACAAAGATAATACAATCATTCGCTTCATGCACTGATACGAGTGATATATCTGCAATAATCAAAGATCGGCTCCATGTCTTTGCGGACATCAACAGATGCAACAGACAGAGGCGACGTCTCCATGGTTGAATGTAGAGTAGACTATCAACAACTGCTCCATGCCTGCCCAGCAACGGGGCCAACTTTGCTCCTCCTCCTTTTCCTCCTCTTCGCATCCCTCCCTCTCATCATCCTCTCTCTCTCCCTCCGTTTCTCTCTCTCTCTCTCTCTCTCTGGTCTCTGCACCTCCTCACCAAACTACCCATCGCTCCTCCTCCTCCTCCTCCTCCTCCTCCTCCTCCTCTCACCTGCCGTCTTTCACATGTCTCCCTTCCTCCCTTCCTCCTCCCTACCCTTGTGTGATGCTCCACACAGCTTCGGTCTTGTTGCCCCCAGCAACCAGCGAAGCTACACCTTGGTTGCCGTGGTGACGGTTAAGGCCCACCACCACCACCACCACCACCACAGGGACTTGGTTCTCTGTGCTCTACATCTGGGTGCTGATGAGTTGGCTGACACGATATTCAAATGATTTAGACATCAGCCTCTGTGATACGAGTTAATAAATGGCTATTCGGCGATATATGTGTGTGTGTGTGTGTGTGTGTGTGTGTGTGGTGCTCGGGGCGTCTGCAGGTTTCACCAAATGAAATACAAGACTTGTAAAGACCCTTTTTAACAGCGCCATCAAATGCAGCTTAACGCCTGCTTTTCAGCACCTGAAGGATACGTCACTGAAGAGCATGGATTTGATCAATCAGATATCAGCTGGATCCACCAATATTTGTCAATAATATCTCCATGTGACCTGGATAAGATGCAGAGAACAGACGGATGAATGGATTAGCCATTATTTTAAACCTTTGTTAATTACATTACTGACTCATTAATCCTGCTAAAGGCCTGTTTTAAACGGAAAACAATGCTGCAGATGCTCTGAATGTAAACATGCATTTAACTGTGTTACCAAATGCGAGGCACTCAAGTATCTATATATATATATATATATATCTATATCTCTCTCTCTATATATATATATATATATATATAGATAGATATATATATATATATATATATATATATATATATATATACATACATGGAGATATGCACAAAAAGAGGAGGGTTGTTTTGGGCCAATTTGGTGCCGTACTCAGGATCTAATATTATTCAAAGCAGTTTTGGGGACGTCTGCACTTTCGATGTTGATCCGTTTCTGTCAAAATCTCCTTTTCAAGTTACACAGCAGCGAGGGTGGCTGTGAGCCACCCATCACATCACTGCTGACAGCTGCAGCGCAGACACACACACACACACACACACACACACAAACAGATACGAGCCCACAGTCACACTTGTGTGCAGAGTGATCTTTGTAGCTGTGTGCTGCTCCTCAACCCGACATTCACCCAGAACAGGAAGAGTCTGAATGCAGCACCTGAGTGCAGCAGCCTTCAGAGCTTCTACACAGCAGCGCAGTCTTCACTTACAAAAGGAAGCCAGGTCACTGCCTTGACGACACAGTGGCGGCCATTTTGGCCCCAGCACTGTGAGTTGCATATGATCAAAGGGATAGTGCTACAGCGAGGCAGGACAGGTGTGACAGCTTGTCACGGATCTGGTGCTTCATGACCTCAGTGTGTAGATGTGTAATATCACAGGACAGATTGTAGGCTCCTGCTTTACACACACACACACTGTCCTGATGTACAGATGTCCACATCAGGTGAGACTGACCTTCCCACAGGGCTCAATGACACATCACATGGTCACAAACTGGGACACGTCTTCCTACGACCACAGATTATTTCTCACAACAAGAATCTGCAGATAAAAAAAAAAAATCTGGAGATGTAAAAGTCCAACAAACGTCTTCAGCCAAGTGATATAAATAAAAAATCTGCAGTATGTGGAAAGTTCCTCGACTTCATCGCCTTAAAAAACGGCATTTATTTTCCACCTCAGGTATAAAACACAGCTGTGCTGAGGTGTAACGTTCATCTGCTCCTGATGGTCGACATGTACGTGTCACCGGTGATAAGAAAAAGGAGGCGAACACAATAACAATAGAGATTAGTCATTATCTTCACACGAGCACATGTACAAGAACTTTGCCCGAAGAGCAAAATTAGTAAAATACAGATTTAAATCTAGAAGAGCATGAAAAACAAGGCCACACACATTCAGCAGCAGCTTCTGACGCAGGTGTGTTCAAGTGTTTATGATCTATACAACAAAATATGCAAATACAGTGGCAACACTTAACTTTTAATGAGACACTGGCTCAGTAAGGTCACAATCTAAACCCCTCGAAGGCAAATATAAAGATCAAGTATTAAACATTTAACTCTTGAAGTCACAACGACAACGACGAGGCGCTCGGGCCGGGACCAGACCTTCAGAGCATCACGGCGACCTGACTGTGTTGAACCAGACCTGACGGCTGTTTGACTGACCAGTGCAGGAGGCTGCATCAGTGCCGAGAGAAAAGACATCCATCTAACATGACTAATAACAATAATGATTATAATTATCATGAGCTAAACCACATGCAACATCATTAACAGGTAAATCTACAGTGGAGACCTCTGTCGTCCCTTTGAACTAGAGCTGCACTGCCACTAATGATCCTTTCCACCATCGATTAATCACTGTCTTGATGACTTGTTTTGGCTATTATAGGCCAGAAAACTGTGATAAAATCCACAAACAGTGTCTTTGAATGTATCATCTGGTCCAACCAAGCATCTGAGACCCCAAACTAAACGCTCACTTTACCACCGTGTAGGACAAAACGACTGGAACCAAAGTTGTTCTTCACTGTTTTGACTTGAAAAATTGCTTCAATTCATCAATTTTCTGTTGATCATTATTAACTAATCATTGAAGCTCAGTTCTCAACAATTGAGACCAAGAGAAGCTAAAAAAAAAAACATTTTTGCCTTTTAAAGTCATAATTGTAAGTTAAATTGATGTGAAATATCAGCTCATCAATAGTTCTGCATGAAAAATGCTGTATGCAATGACCCCCCCACCCCCCCTCCACACACACACACACACACACACACACACACAGACACACACACAGCCACCCCCACCCTCTGTCTGCTGCAAACAGTTTGTTGATTGTAAAGATCTACTTGGCTGTACAACAGTGAAGCTGGAAGAGGAAGAGCTGCACAGTGACCATGTGACAGGAAGCAATAGTCAAAACAGCATGACATTCAAGATCAATAAGATGTTCTCCACTGTTCAGAAACAGGATGAGACTCCAAACCGTTCTCCAGAGACTGGAGTGACTGTATGTATGTGAGTGAGTGTGTGTGTGTGTGTGAGTGTGTGTGTGTGTTTATGTGTAATCTCATGCAATGTTTTATCATAGAGGATCTACAGACCAGATGTGTCAGGGTTGCAACACATCTGTCAGTGACTGTGCGGTGAACTCTTGTCTTTTTTCTCTTTTTTTTTTGGGGGGGGGGGGGGGGGGGGGGGGCATCCAAAGGCACCTTCCTCCATGTGCAACACCTCCCCAAAGCCAAGCTGCAGCTGCTGCTGCTGCTGCTGCTGCTGCAGCTGCTGCAAAAAATGCATCACAGCCTGATATTACACCAACAGAGGGAATCTATGTGCAAAGCAACTCACTGGTGCTCTGAGGGGAAAAAATAGCCTGGTCTAGACTCAGTTCAGACTGCAATGCAGAGCTATGAGCCAAGCTGCATTCACGTGGATGAGAGGGAAACGAGGATCCAGCATTAATGAGCTCTGACATGCAACCTTGCTCCCAACGTCAACACCAGGTGGACAGGGAGGGGAGAGGTGGTCCGGCGCTGGAGTGCAACTAAACCCTCAGCAGCAGCAGCAGCAGCAGCAGCAGACAAGCTGTTAGAACCGGCGCCTGCGCCAGGCCAACCCCGGCCACATCATCACCTCACATAGGTGCTCCTCCACCTATCCAACAACACCATCAATTTGCGCATGAAGTTGACATCTCTCTCTCTCTCTCTCTCTCTCTCTCAGCGGGTCACAAGGTGGAGACATGCAGCTGTGTTTGCGCCACTTGCGCAGATAGCAACCGACTTATAGCATATTCATATCAAACGCCGGAGATTATTATATAAGGCTTATGTCACTGGGAAGTGATGCGTAATGCGCAGCCATCAGAGCACCCCCCCACCCCCCACCCCCCACCCCCAAGCCCCAGCTGATGGGCTAAATCACACAGCCCATTCCGGTTACCTGGCAGCTGAAGGCAAAAACTGAACCGGGACTATTCTGAGCTCCAGCACGGGGCTGAGGAGCTGCACTCTGAGAAATGTTAGAAAATCAGCACACAAGGACGGACGGTCTGTACCAAGCTTTGAGGGGCCGCTCAAGTCCCCCTGGTCGTGCCCTTGATTATTAACAGCTGAGCTAGAAGCGAGGACCACCACAGCGCCAGATCCGGTCCTTGCAACAACCCGGTTACAGCGGTGGCTCTATCTCTCGACCTGATCCGAGCTTCACCTCCTGCTTTTCTTTACACCCCCACCCCCTACCCCCTACACACACACACACACACACACACACACAAAAAAAGAAAACCTCCTCCAGAAACTTGACTTTTTTCAAAGAGCAGGTCCAAAAACTTTGATCAAGGACGATTAAACAGAACCAGCGGCGCTACCTGGGCTGCGTAACTCTTCCATAAATAACCCGGGTAAATGAGAGGGTACGCTTGGTTTCCAAGTTGGGATCCAGGAGGAGAAACGTGGTTCAGGGTGTTCCGTTCCGTTCCGTTCCGCTCCGCTCCCACCCCTGCCCTTCCTGGCGCAAACAGCCATTGGATTAGCGGCGGATCGAGGGGAGGAGAGCAGACACAGACTGCGCCATTGTTGAATTACCACTGAAAATGATCACAACTTATTCGCATCAAATGGGGGTAAAAATAGACACAGTGACAGTCAATAACACAACAACCCCCCCCCCCTCTCTCCCCCTCAACCCTGACGACTGGTGGCAACGTGGGGCTTTTTTTACTACACTACCCCTCCGCCAGCGGCTGCTCCGGGGCTGCTACACATGCTAAAACCGCCACAGCAGCCCCGGGCTCCGAGAGAAAAAAGCGTTTTTTATGATACCTGTGACGCCGGGGGTTTTAATTGGAAAGTTACCCCCGCACGGAGGAGTCCATCCACCCTGGCGCAATCAGTGGCAGATACACCCGGCCGCCGCTGGGGGCGCCCTCGCCGTTACGTATCACATGAACTGTCTTCATTTGTGTCATGCGGTGGTAAACAACAGGGGGCTCAAACCGACCACCGCACCGCGCTGTTTACACAGCTCTCCCGGGAGTTAACGTGACCCAAAACCCGGGTACAACCCCGGCATTTCCACGACCACATACACCCCCCCTCACCCCCTACACACACACGCACGCACACACACATACACACACACCTCCCCCCCTCCTCCTCCTCCTCCTCCTTCCCCAGCGGAAAACAGCACTGCCTGCCGTCCGCCATTAGGGATCCAACTGAACAATACTGGAGACTAGAGGCGGCAGCGGCCGGAGCACACACACGGAGAGGGGCGCACAAATCTGTCCAAATTAACTGCTTGATGGTCCCTAAACGTGTCTCCTCGCCCCGGTGTCAGCCCCGGGGGAGTCGCTGGGCATCCGCCGGACGCCCCGCACAAGTTCCCAAAACTTTGACTGAATTAGGCGTAAGAGTGTAATATATAAAAACGTCTGTGTATTTCTCTTACCGGAGGACAGCTCGAAACGGTGTAGCGCCACTTTTGTGCCTTGACATTAATCCCGGGGAGCGCGTGCGCACAACGTAGAACTTTCCACTTTCGTTCCGAAGATCGTCCACGAAGAAGATGTGTCACTCCGCCGCCGGGGAGGATGTCTCACTCCGCTCAGCCACAGCAGGAAACACAGCACCAGATGTTCAGCACTTAGCAACTGTACAACAGACAGACAGATAGATAGATAGATAGATAGATAGATAGATAGATAGCATCAATTACTAGGTATTGGTGCCTGGCCTGTTAGTTTAGCTTGTTACCTAGCTAATGATTAAGCAAATGCATTAGCACTGTGTTAAGTTAGCTCTGAACACACCACACCTCTATTTGCGGTTGAGTTAATATATACACTGCTATTTCTATATTAGCATCAGTTAGTAGGTACTGGTGCTGCACTTACTTTGCCTGGCTTGCTGGCTTAGCTTGTTAACTAGGTAATGATTAAGCAATGATTAAACATCAACGTTGGGTTAGCCTTACAAGATGCACTGTTGCATCTTGTTTTAAGACTAGCTATGCCTAGCTATGCTAATGATGCTGAAAGGAATGTGGACACACTGTACTACTATCTTTGGATGAGTTATGTGGGAAGTAATGTACTGCCAAGATGGCAACAGCAGAGCAGCTCACTAGATAAATACAAAGATTTATTGTACAGAGTGATATAGTCAGTTTATTAGGTACACTAAGCTAAATATAATGCAATCCAATCCTACCTTACAGATGTGTTGATTCAAACTGCCTTCTTTTATGTTGACAGGTGTCCCTATTATGTTTGATTACCCTATTCGATTTAAACAAAAAATACAAACAACACAAAATGACAACAGAACTACCAAAAATGGAAAAAAAAATGTGCAATGTGACCATAAAGAGATGCAAATAAACTTCAAGGAGGTGAAAAACAAACACAAAATCCCTACCTAATGCAAAATAGCTAAAATAAACACGAAACAACTACAAGAACACACTAAATGACTGCACAGAGACACAAAATGTCAACACAGAGACATAACAGGATGTCCACAAAAAGATGCTAATCGACCATGGGTGAATGCAAAATGAACAACTGCAAAGACACACAAGATGCAAGAGCAACAACACAGATACATCAGTGGTCTAAAAAAGGGCATAATAATTGCCTATAAAGGCAACATGACTACAAAGATGAGCAGTATACAGGTTACATTAACACTGGTATGGCTCTTTAAGTTCATTTTGCATGCATACGCTCACGTATGTTGCAATCAACGTGGAGGCAGAGTGAGACCTCTCTCATTTATTATTCTCTTTGAAGCCATCCATTCGTATTTCTTAATTTCTTTTCCTTTTTTCAGGGCTCGCGCAAGCGCACGAGGAGCAATCAGCGGTTGCATGGCTGGCAATTAAAATGCTCCATTAAGCCGAGTTAACCTCGCCGATACATATCATATCTCCCGAGTAAACTGACTCCAGATCTGCAGGCAAATGACACATTGTGATGATGTGGGGACTTCGGTCCAGGCGCTCAAACAAGACCGCATTGAAGTGCTCAAGCTCGGGTCCAATCAGGAGACAGGATCCGGGTTGAGAGAGTTCATGTTCTCGGCTCTGTCGGTGCAACATCGGTTTTCCTCACGTAATTTCATCCAGACATGAGTCGGAGAGCGACCAAAGGCCCGGGGAAATAACTAATAATCACATTAAAGAGTAGGAAAATGCTCAGAAGTCACTGTTATATAAGTTCAAATGAAGTAACAACATCTTAAAGTGCGAGTTCAACAGGCCAGGTGAGAGTGTGAGGGGGAGGTTTTCATCTCAGAGGCACAAACTCAAATTCAACTGATGGTTACGACGTTGCCAATATGGCGGATCAGGTGCGTTCAATTGTCACACCGACACGTGCAGCTCGGGCTGACGTCATGGCTCGGCGGCGTGTGGTGTGGTGTGGTGCGGTGCAGGAGACGCAGCCCCGCACATGTCATCATCACCGCCGAGCTCACCGGATTAAAGGCGACGAGCACCGGGGCGGAGGGAGGTGTACGTGACGGGTGGGTGTGTCGGCTGCTCGGCAAGATGTCGGAGATTAACGTGTTAATGAATGACACCATGGTGACTTCATCTCATCTCCGGGTGGCTTCTCTGATATTAGAGCCTGTTTTTATAGCGTCACCACTTTTGTCCATCTGCTTAGAGCAAATTCTGTTTCTATGTCATGTACAGGTACTTTTAACAGTGTGTGTGTGTGTGTGTGGCTGAAATGAAACGCACAGCCATGTTATTACCAGAAACACGTTGTGCACTGATGCAAGCGAGCGTTTCTTTAAACAACACGACAGGAACTTCTTCACTTTAAAACGCCATAAAAAGTCATTTTAAGAAAAAGAAAACAAAAATCCATTCAATGGTTGATGTTTATTTTAATCCGTGCACATCAGCTCAGTTAACGTTGATAACCTAAAGATGAGCGTCCTGCTGGAGGAGGATCTACAACATGACAACCTGGCAACCCAAAATCTGTTCTTCTTATGACTGATGTAAGATGCACCTGGTCAATGAAGCTGTTAAACACTAATGAACCCACTACTTACATCACATGAATGATGTCATATCAGAGAGTGGTGTCACTCTGCTTCGACTCATTCATTGCTTGCTTTGATTGCACGTATCCATTTTATTTTTGACTTTATTCTCCACTACGACACATCTCTGAGGGGACGCTCAGCCTTCACTGTGTTTACATATAAACATACAGTAAGTGAAGAGTGATGACTGGACCAGACCTCTGACTCTGAGACTGAAATCTTCTCATGATTCAGACTCTGTGAGCTGTTTCCACCAAAGACGAGTTTCTCCTCCAAACTTCTCACATGGCTTCGATTAAAACCACGTGAGAAGTTTAGTTTTTTTTTTTCTTCATGTTTTCTCAAACTGTATTTGAGGTTCTCTGTGGGGCTCAGTCAGTGGGAGAACCTCACATAATACAACATCTATGTACCAGGACTTTAAGGTTTTTGTTGTGTTTTGTTTTTTACCACCCTTCATGTTTGTCCTGTGACCTCATCTGGAAACCACGTGACCATGGAAATAATCCTCAGGTGTGTAGATGAAGCACAGGTTTCGTGGCTTAGTGAAACTTACACAGTGAAAAATGTAGTTAGTCACATATTTTCATTGATATTTGGAAAACACAAACATTATGGTGCCATGAGGAACATAACTGTCACATTAAGATCGCAGATTAATTACCATCATTTTTAACAAGTTAATTAAAAAATATATGATTGATCATTATAAGATATATATATAAGCAAATTGATGTTAAAGGAGAAACAACCATCACGCATTCAAGTAACTGAGCCTCTTAAACATCTGATTAACATAAAATACTTTAATTGTCATGTTATTTATTTGCATTGTTGATGAATCACGTGTGAAAGAGGAGCATGAAGATTTTAGATTTTGTGTGATGGCATTTTAACTTGTGTTTTTCTAAGTGACAACAAACAAAACCTAAAAACGTACTCCTGGTTCATCACAGACAGTTTCACAGAGAGTCACTAACTTCCTGTGTAGTAAACGAGGCACAGACACCAGAGTGAAAATAAATGTACACATTTTATTCAGGACAGACACACACGGCCTCGGGGTGAAGCAGTGACTGCTGCTGCTGCTGCTGCGTCTATACAAACAACATCAGGGTGACACACACACACACACACACACACACACACACACACACACACACACACGTTCATCTACCTGCAGGAAACATTCACAGCTGAATATCTGTCTACACACTCAGAATACAAAGGTGCATGCAGGAGGCGAAGGGGACGACGGTGCCTCCACCGTTCGTACTGTTCATCAGTCATAGTTTATTCTGAAATTTAACCATAAAATCTGCAAATTTACAGATTTAACATCTGATCTGAAGTTTTTTTCCCAGCTTTCCTGCTCTCAAACATTGCATTTATGAGTTTTCCATCTTTTTCCCTCTGTGTGTCACTCTGACCATAAGTCCACATCGTCACACACACACACACACACACACACACACACCTACAGAGCTGCCCACGTCAACAAACAAACACCGACTCTGAATCAACAAACACAACCTGCTGACTCCTCACACTGTGACCAGGACAAAAACTGAAAATTAAAACTTTCTTTATCTGCCTTTTTTTTTTTTAAACAAACCAACACAGTTAAGTTCAGGGATGAAGAGTCAACAGGTAATTTCAGGTGAGCAGCTCCGTATCAACGTGACTGGAGGGAAAATATGATCAACAAGTGAGAGAAGAACAGGAGTCAGACAGTAAAACGTTGAGGCACTGACACATAAACATGCTGTAAAGATCTTCGGACTGGACTGAACTCAGATCTGATCTTTAAAGTCTGAACCAGCTGAAAGAAAAAAACAGATCTGTCCCTGCTTTTTTTTTTTCAACTTGGAACGACAGAAACACAAAATGCTGTGAAAACTGGATATGAGGGCCACACAGACTGCGAACACAAGACATATCGCTGCCACCTGCAGCCGAGTTCAATAGGAAATATCACAAAGCTAAAAAATCACATTGTTTCATATTCAATGGTCAGAGATGTTGAGCCCTTTATAGAAGTAGAGGAACATCAGAGCTTCTTACTGTACACACTCAATAATTTACCCCACAGCAACAACAAACCATCAGCAGTCATCAGATGACACTTTTATAACTGTATATAAGTTTGTATATATTTATATATACAGTAGTATGTAAATATTTACAGGCCAGGAAATATAAACAGCAACAAGGAAGGCAAAAAAACAAAAAGAGAAACTTTTCCTATTCATTTAAAAAGTCAACATCCTACTGTACAATCACAGAGTTCTGGTGTGTGAACCTGTGGGCAAAGCGCTGTAAACAGGACGCCGGGCGCAGAAGGAGGAATTACACCCAACGTGAAGGACACAAAAACGAGCGCCTCTAAAGTCACGTCACCCAGATGTGGAACTAAGAGGGACAAATGGTCTCTGGTTTAGTGGAAGAAAATGAAAACTGATCCAAAATCTCTTATCTGGGTGTAAAAAACAACAACAACACACACACACAAAAAACACAAAAGCAGCAGGATGAGGTTTGTCATCGCTTCAAGAAAAGAGTTGATAAGTTTTCCACCATGACAGCGGTGGTTGTACACAAGTTTACACGGTCAAACGAGTCCATCATGAAGTGACGCGTCACCAAGAAACAACACGAGTGGGAAAGAACCGGCTTGGTCCGAGGAAAACGTTAAAAATAGAGAAGGAAACAGTGATGGGAAATCCCCCTCTTCAAAACGCACCCACAAAATCCAGTCTGCACACCAGCTATGTCTACACACACACACACACACACAGCACACGCATCTACCATGATGTCCAGGGTGGAACTCTGGGAAAAAAAAGGCACGACCCCCAGGAGGGCTTCAAACTTCAGAGTTAATAAAGTGAGGGAGGAGGCGGGTGTTCGTGACCACAAAGGTGTCGCTGCTGCCGCCACCGCCAAATGGACGAGAGGTGAGAGAGGCTCAGAGGGGAGGGGTGGTGATGGTGGGAGAGGGGTGATGGTGGTGATGGGGGGGGGGGGCTCCTTGGCCATGAGAGCAGAGAACTGGACGGGATTCAGACGTCGTCGCTAAGGACGCCGCGTCTGTTGAAGCTCCAACAAACTGTTCCTCAGTTAGAGTCAGTGTTGTGTAGTGTAGTGTTGTGTTGTGCTGTGTTGTGTTGTGTAGTGTAGTGTTGTGTTGTGCTGTGTTGTGTTGTGTTGTGTTGTGCAAAGTTGTGCTGTGTTGTGTTGTGTTGGCATCACTGCAGCTGGACTCTGTACGCACAGATGAGGAGCTTCACCTGAGGAAAGTGGGAAACACAGACACAGAGTTAAAGAGTCATAACGACAGTTTGACTTTTCGAGTCGCGTCCATCTGCACATTGACTGATCCACTTTTAATTCACAGCTTTCACCTTCCCACTGAAACAGGCTCTCTATGACCCAGGTTTGTCTGAGTTGTCATTTCTGCCCAATATGGGATCATGGGAGCTGATATTGATCCTGATATTGGGCAGGAAAAATCAGCAGATATTCTTGATGTTTACACAGACAAACACGTTGTGCAGTGATCCTTCACATGTGGTCCAAACACTTCAACATTTTACTGTTTAACTATAAATAACTTTTATTATTCCAAATGGTCTCAGTGCAGCTCTGCAGTAATTCAGTGAATGAATATAAAATAAATAAGAATAACTTAAAAAAGGACAACGTGTGTGTGTGTGTGTGTGTGTGTGTGTGTGTCACCTTGGCTGTCGGTGCCTCTGCCAGACGAATGAAGAGTCTGTTGATTCCTGGGATTGGACTGAAGGAGTAGATGAAGTGACTGTCCTGAAGGGTTGAAGACAAACACAATGCACAATAATCACCAATCAATGTAAAATATTCAATATAGGAATAAATGCAGTTTTAAACAGTGACACTGAAGTAAATGAAGGCACACGGTTGTTTCCAGTGAATCAGTGAAGTGAATCTGAATGTTGTTTTTTTTTTATTTGAGAACCAACCAGGAAGATCGGCAGCTGGAACTTGTCGTTGAGAACCACGGCGTGAACGCTGCAGGGTCCACAGAGCCTCGCTGTGATCTCATTCAGGAAGTTAGCGTGGAAGATGAAGAGGAGGATTCCTGAGCCTGGAGGAGGAAGAAGAGGAAGAAGAGGAGGAGGAGGAGGAAACAAAAATGAGACGCTTCAGCTAAGACTTTTACTACCATTACAGCACGCTGCACCACATTATGGCATCGATTAACTACTTTAATTTTATGTCTCCTCCAACACACACGGACTCTTTAATGTCACAGTTAATATAATTTAACATGTTCTTTTCACTTCACTAGAGAAAACTGCAGGTACAAGTAACAAAAATCATCATCAATAATATCAAAGATTCTGAGCAGATGACATTAATTAATTGACCTGAGACAAGTGGCAGATAGTTAATGAGAGTCATTTTATTATTATACACATGTAACTCGTTTTTATTGTCCCAAATAGTAACACACACCACCTCAAGGTGCTTTACAGGGCGAGGACAAGACCTCACTTTATTATCACTGGGAAATGATGAGCTTCTTTTGCAGCTCGTGGTGATAATAATAACAATAACGATGATAATAATTAGACGTAATCCCATAAAGTGATTAACAACCTCCTACATTTACAATCCACTGATCTGCTGGTCTCATTTGGAGTTCATAGATGAGGTCAAATAAAGGTTTAACACCTCTGTGCAGCTTGTTTTTAACCCATTCAACTATAAGTATCTGCAGAAAGCAAGGGAAAAATAACAGACAACCTGCTGCGGTATTGTTATTTCCACCTTGTGGAGTCTAAAGCCAAGGGTTGAGAGACTCAGGTGGATCAACAGTGTGATGATCAAGATGAAAAAGTTGTGTATTTTGTGTTTTTACCTTCTGGTTGAGGCTGCGACTTGAAGGCGAACTCCATGGAGAAGTCCGGCCCCTCACAGAGTCTGTGGCAGGCCAGAGGGAAGACGGGCTCCAGCAGCACCAGGCGGGACTCAAAGTACGCCCGGATGGTGTCCTCGGCCACGCTGGACAACCTGAGCAGCAGAGGAGAAGACACAGGAGTCACGGATTTATATCAGAAACTGATCCAAAACCTTAAATCTGCCCCAACACTTGATCTGAGCTGTGCAGAGCAGAGAGCAGCACTCACATGCTGATGTGGTCCCTGATGAGGTCACACACCACCAGGTTGTTGCTGAGCTTGGCGAAGTACATGGCCGTGTGCTTGTGCTTGGACAGGATGTTGCAGTCGGCGCCGTACTCCAGCAGGAGGCGCACTACGTCAGCGTTCCCTCTCTTACAGGCCTGATGGAACACAGAGCCACATATAGAGGATTGTCTGGTGTTTATTCCTGAGAGCAGAGATCATCATGTGCCTGGTGTAAACTGTCCTGTCTGTGTTGGACTCATTGTTTTGTGTGTGAAATGCAGCTTCACCTTCATCAGCGCCGTCTCTCCGCTGAGCGTCTGAGCATTGAGGTAGGAGCCCGCCTCGAGCAGGATGGCAACCGTCGTCAAGAAATTCTGATTGGAGGAGATAAGTTGAGTTAGATCTGAGAAAGTAACGACTGTGTGTGAATGTGAGGAAAATGATGCAGTCACTCAACATGGAGCTGAAACTGAGTGTGTGTGAGAGCAACAGGAGGCTCGACCCAGTGCTGGTGTTAGTGTTCCTATTAGTGGTCATAGTGTTTCACTTAAATCACTTCTATAAGATGAAGGAGCATCAACACTAGTATTTACAACACACACATTTCAATAAAAATGAAAACGAACATTTGAATCTCCAGATGAAGTCTGACGTACATAAACCACAGTGCACGTGTCGGCCTCGCTTCTCCACTCACCTTTTCAGCAGCGTGCATCAGGGCCGTGGTGCCGTTCTTCTGTCGTCCGTTCACCCTCACCCCCTTCTTTATCAGCAGCCTGAGGATGTCGTCCTGCCCCCCGGCTGCAGCCAGCATGCTCAGGGACATACCACTAACGTCCTGCGGACAGACACATGGACACATGGCTACGATGTCACAGAGGGAGGCTGGAAAATGACCTGCATCTTACCTGCAAAGAGTCTGAAGAGTCACTGAGGCTCTTTAAAACTCTGATGTTTTACTGATAAATCAACTTTTTAAGTTACAACATATGAACTTGTGTAAAAGCTGTATTTGGGTAAGACCGACCTCAGCACAACTTCAGCACAAACATCTTGGATTTAATGAAGTTAAATTATAAATAAATGCAAAAAACTGATGAGAATCGTTGATTAATGAGACTTTGTGGGTTTCTGACACACGTCCAACACTCATGCATGAGCCAGAGTTTATTTCCAATGATCAAGGTCATTTTTTGCTGGTGATACTTTTCCCTCAAAATGTCAACATAAATGGTTTTGAGTGAAGTATCTTGACAACCTGAAATATTAACCTTTTCCCCGCGAATGAAACTGTAAACACTTTGATCCTCCGACTTTCATCATCAGGCCAAAATGAACAGCATCTAATAACCCTGAAGCAAAATTAAGATTACGAGCACAGTCAACATCAGACCTACGCCACACTGGTATGTTGACATCCTCACATCAATACTTTGATCAAAGCAGAGCTGCAACTAGGGACAACCTTCAAATCTTTCAGCCTGGGGAGGGAAAAAAATCCACAATGTCTTTTTTTCATGGCAACAAAATATTCAATCTTTAAGCCAAGGAAGATTTTATTGTACAAGCAGGAGTTATAAGTTCCTTACAACACTTACAATAAGAAGCATTAACTGAAGGCGACACACAGTGGGTCGGATTCACACATGATTCTCACGTGACTCACGCGTCTTTTCAGTGGAGGTTTTCATCAGAAGCTGCAATGTGGCCAAACAACCACCGGGGGGGGGGCATCTGTGAGCAGGAGGACCCCACCATAAGACAGCAGCAGGGAGCATGGACAGAGCTGCTCCGGGAGTGCCTGATTTAAGCTTCTGTTCGTTGATGCTTAAATATAAGTATAAAATAATATCTGATATGAATTATTAGCCTATAAAGTGAAGACAGAAAGACGCCTGAGGTTGTAGTTTTCCTTGCTCGCAGCAGCCACAGCTGAGCGCAGAGAGAAACGACTACAAAGTCCACACAAGTATATTTGTTGACAAGAAACGATTCTCATCAGTTCATATTTTCACTCAATGGAAACATGTATAAATAATAATCCGTTTTTAGAGCTGTGAACTGAACAGGGATGATAAAGCTGCTGGCGTGCACACATGCATGCACGGGTGTGTGTGTGTGTGTGTGTGTGTGAGAGAGAGAGAGAGAGAGAGAGAGAGAGAGAGCTATTTGGAACCGGTTTTCCTGTTCACACAGACAAAGAACTGGCTCCAAGCTGAACAGCTGTTAAGTGCTGCAGGGGGCGGGGCTTTTCTCTGACAATGTACAGGAGGCTACGGGACTTAGGTGAAGTATCTACACGCATGTGCACGAGCACACCTATTCAGCCAGAGACAAACGGAGGTGCTAATGTGTCTGTTAAGGTCATTACTTTCAATAGAGCCGAGAAGGTGGAGGATAGTAAACAACCATCAGCTACAGGCAGAAAGAAAGATCAATACGACTTTCTTTTTCTGATCGTTTCACAGCGTTCAACAGCACAAATAAACTCCACTCCAGCTTAAATATGGTTTTTGTTTTGTTTTTATGGTTTGTTAGGAACATTTATGGTGTCAGATGTCATGCTACATTTTAACAGAAATATTTGTGCTTCCTGCTCCTTTTATTTTCCACAACAGGCTTATAGAAAGATGAAGTCAGGTGAACTGCACCTCGTCATGTGGGGCAGTTTTACATTTAAAAAAGAAATGAAAATATTTTTCAATCTAGTTTTAAAGGTAGTTTTCTTATATATATATATATATATATATATATATATATATATATAGTTATTATGTTACATCACATCCATGAGCTGTGGTGACCTGACTGTCAGTCTCCTTGCTGATTTTTCTGACACATTCAGAATCATTATCTGATATAATTTTATTTACTGAAATTCAGACTTCCCAAAAATGTATGATATATACGTGGTAGGTTTATTAAAATAATCAACAGGTCTACAGTACAGTCCAGCAGGATGTATACAGCAGGCTATTATAAGGTAGAGTCTGGAGGTTTTTTCTCAAAAGTAAACACTAGACTTATACAAATGAAATACGGCTCAGTCATCACCTATGCCCCCCCCCCGTATTTTGGTCGTTTGTTTTGTTTTGTCGGAGAGTCGGTGTTTTGTCTCCAGCCAATGACAGAGCAGGTGAAGTTCCGTGCAGCACGAGGAGGAGGGCTGTTAGCCCTGCTAGCTGTCCTGGATGCTAGCGACTGCTATCCGCCGCGGCTAACACCTGCTAGCTCGACGCTAACCTCCGCTAGCGGCTAGTTAGCGGTTGTTAGCGGCTAGCATCCGCCGCCAGTACGCTCTCGCCAGCTCAGCACAACGGCCCTCCTACTCGTCGCAGCGGAGAGTCGAGGCTCTCGTTACCGGTGACGGCCAGGTATCGGCCCGCGGCTCCAAGGCTTCACTCGGGCTGTCTTTCCTTTTCTCTCCACTCCTGAATACTGCTGCTAACGGGGGCGGGAGGCGGCACAGCTGAGCCCGAGAGGAGGGGCCCAGTGTGGATGTTTTATTTACAAACGACAACGAACAAACCTCCAGACTCTACCTTTAAAGCAGAGTGAGTCCCTGGGGACATTTGCGTGTTGTGCGCAGGAATTCATTGATCTTATTAATGCAGTCTCTCAACTCCCTCTTCTTCATCGCAGGAAAATTTCGCCTCAGTGTTTTAACCACAAACTTCTTCACATTTTGCGGCAGCTCATGTTTGCCCCTTGATCCATCCCAGTTGGTGGTTCTGCTCCAGGCTTTGTAGTTCTCCTCCGAGATGACCTTCCTGAAAAGCAGGCATCCAAACCTGCCCACTTGGCCGTAGCTCTGGTGGCGGAGTCTAGCACAGTCTTTTGGTCCAATTGCACGCAAGCTCACGTCTGAGTGTTGACGGGGAGTTTCGACGCGGTCCTCCAGGGCCGATGGAGACACCCGCGCGTCTGAGGTAGACGATCCAGCAGATGAGGCTGTGCGTCTTGGGGTTGGTCTCTCAGGCGCAGCGGAGACGTTCCCTTGGCTTCTCTGTTTCTGCAGAGCCGCTTGCAGTTCTCCAAACCCAGCTCTCACCTCTTCCATAATGGCCAGTTCCCCTCTCTGGGTCTCAGAGTGGCTGCTCTCTCTCAGCCTTTGGTTCTCCTGTCTGAGGCTGTCGGTGTCCGCTCTCAGGGCTTTCAGGTCGGCTTTCAGTCTCGCAATCTCAGCGTCTTTGTCAGCGAGCAGTGGCGCAACTCGGTGTTTCTCTGCGGCGAGCTCCGCCGTTCTCCGGGCTAGAAGTCTTTCCAAATGCACCACCCTGGCCTTATCGTCGCACCGCTCGTCATCGCGCAGAACCACTTTTGTAACAACTGCCTGTAATTTGAAATGGAGATAAGTCATGAGTCATAGGTTAGATAAGCAGGGATCTCTGCAGAGTTGTAGTATTATATACACCCGGTCAAACTGCACGTCTGGGGCCGAATTACGCGCTGTGGCCTGGACCCGCTTTTCATTTCTGTCAATTGTGAATTGAATTGAAAATCCAAATAAAAACGTTTTTTTCTCTGAAGCTCTTTTCTGATTCCTGACTGTCTTTCTCTACTGTAGGCCTGCTGTAAAAAGTAAATGGGCTCTTTGCGTTAAACTGTAATAAGCATCACGTCATAGATCACCAGTGATATGACCAGTAATATACCAATGCAGCAGAAATAGACTATATTACAAGATAGCAATCAATAGCCTACTATATAATAAAATGCAGTATACATGTACCACATATATATCATATATTTTTGGGAAGTCTGAATTCCAGTAAATGAAATTACATCAGATGATGATTGTGAATGTGTCAGAAAAATGTAAAGGTAAAACTGCAGAAAACTGTCCGACATGACGAGGTGCAGTTCACCTGACTTCATCTTTCTATAGGCCTGTTATGGAAAGTAAAAGGAGCAGAAAACACAAATATTTGTGTTAAAATGTAGCATGACATCTGACACCATAACAGCACAGTACAGTGAAAACCACAGAAAACAAAACTGCAATTATCACAATTATTATCATTATTTTTATTTCTCCATATTGTCCATATTTAAGCAGTGGAGTTTTTTGTGCTATTGAATGTAACTGCTGTGAAATGATCAGAAAAATAAAGATGTATTGATCTGATTCACCGGCTTGGCGCTCAGCTGCAAATTCGGTGCCTGTAGCCTAGTATAAACAGCGACGCTCTCCTTTGCAGCTACATTGTGGTCAAACGTGTAATCGTCCGAAAATCTTTTGAGCTGTATTCGAGTACTTTGCTTCCACCTTAGTGGCTACAGATGTGACTTACATTTCACACAATGCATGTATCTCACTCCCCGTGAGTGAAACATCCATTTTTAACTAGTGCCCACTGGGTGACTGGTTAAAACAGGTGAAGAGGTTGAGGTTTGAAAGGGGTGAACACTGGTTTCATCTATAGCTGCTACTGAGAAAAAAACACAAAAGCTTCAGCCTTGGACAAACAGCAGCAGGTTTGTCTGAAGGACTCGACTGTGAGTTTTTCTGAGAATAAACTGTACACTGCAATTTTCTTTTTCAGACAACTACAAAGTCGAGTGATCCAGCCAAACGAATAAAAAGCCATCAAGAGTAAAATCAGAGTAAAAATCAATACTGTGACTGTGACTAACATCCTGACATCAGTACTTTGATCAAAGCAGAGCTGTAACTAGGGACAACCTTACAGACCTTCAAATCTTTCAGCCTGGGGAGGGAAAAAAAAAAAAAATCCACAATGTCTTTTTTCTTTTTTTACATGGCGACAAACTATTCAAACTTTAAGCCAAGGAACATTTTATTGTACAAGCAGGAGTTATAAGTTCCTTACAATACTTAATAAGAAGCATAAACTGAAGGCAACATAATTACAACAGGATGAGGAGTAGCACGCATTGTGGATACAGGGGTAATGTAAGAAAACCGTCTACTATAAAAGAACAAAAGAAAAACCTTTGCTTTGCAACACCAAACATCAATGGTAGTGTCTCAACGCGCTCAACGTCTCATTTGTAGAACTTCCACAATTATTTATATCTGGAGTGCGACTCTTAATGTACATACTGCAACACAGATAAACCCCGTTCACACTGAAGCAACGGCACAAGAAAAAACATTGGTGTGACTGGTTAAAACAGGTGAAGAGGTTGAGGTTTAAAAAGGGTGAACACTGGTTTAATCTGTAGCTGCTACAGAGGAAAAAACAAAAGCTTCAGTCTTGGACAAATAGCAGCAGGTTTGTCTGAAGGACTCGACTGTGAGTTTTTCTGAGAATAAACTGCACACTGCAATTTTCTTTTTCAGACAACTACAAAGTCGAGTGATCCAGCCAAACGAATAAAAAGTCGTCAGGAGTAAAATCAGAGTAAAAATCAATACTGTGACTGTGACTAATCACTGAAGCCTGTAACTGGACGTCTGCTTTAGATGAAAGCAGGTTCAGTTTTCACTCTTAAACCTTCAACAAGGTTTGTAGGTAAAAG
The DNA here is from genome assembly GCA_021432705.1 of Caranx ignobilis. Classification (NCBI taxonomy): domain Eukaryota; kingdom Metazoa; phylum Chordata; class Actinopteri; order Carangiformes; family Carangidae; genus Caranx; species Caranx ignobilis. The sequence continues at coordinate 4,118,754 of MU269983.1, read as the reverse complement.
ATATAAAGTAACTTCCATTTAAAATGAAACGTGCATTTTTTAGAAAAATCTGAATTTAGTTAATCATCTTATTTAAAAGGGAAGTAACTAAACTTTTCATCCACTATGTGGTAAACTCATGATTGCCCCATTCATATTTCAAAGTACAAAGGGCGTACTTTTCCCAGCCTACGTGGTTAACCGAGACTACCGACTAACAAGTATCCATATTATACTTGCTATGTTGTGTGTTAGAAGCAATAAACACGAATAGATAATTATCAAAATAAGGCAAGATGATCTTGGCAAATGGATAATCAAATGTCACAATCATCCAGATAATAAGAGCTTAAAACAAAGTAAAACAAATGAGACCAATGCAGTGTATTTTACCTCAATTTAGAGTACATCGAATACAATAAAATACTAAAATTTTTTCTATACAGTCGCAGTATAGAGATACAAAAATACAACCAAACCTTTCTGCAGCTTATCAATACACCAGAAACAGAAAACAAAAAACACATATAAATGAGGAGAGGGATGAGATTTCAATATTTAAGTGGGAGGTATACTCCTAATTCTCTAACATCCACGAGGAAGGTATGGCATTACTGCTGCAGGCTATCAGGGGCCCATCTACAATATAGGCTACTGGCTAAAGCAAGAATATAGTACACTTGGGTCAGGCATTCAGGAATCATGAAAAGCAAAGTCGACGTACATCTATCATGTTGGAGGAATTGGCTGCAAACATTTGCTGGTAGGTTTTTGATCATCAAATCTTTTTTTTTTTAAAAATGCTACTGAAAACAGAGCAGGCAGAAAGATTGACGTCTACACTGATTTTGAAGTTAAGAAGATTAAAAATCACTGAGGCTATCTGTGCTCAGTGCAGGGTGGGGAAAACCTGGTCACGGTCACTGGAGTCCCAAACAATTCAGCTGTCACCATTTTCATGAATACTGGGTAAAAAAAAAAAAAAAAAAAAAAAAAGTGAAAGCTTGTTTGGATGCCACAGCCCACAGCCAATGACTGGTGGCAGGGTTGCAAATCCTGCAAAAACGAGGATCACGTTTACTAAATGGTTCACGTACTGTATCTATATCGGAACACTTTCTAGAGATAACCTGGCATGATCGGACAAACTGACAGTTATATAATCGACTGTGTTACGTATCCACACGCAATCTAATCATATTAAACATTAACATCTGCTTTTTCTGACCCAAAGCTACGGTACAAATATCCTTAGTTCCACCCATTTAGTGTATATTCATGCAACAGTACACCAACAGCTTGGTCTGGTGAACTTATTTCGCAATACTTCAGGGTCTTTTTTTAAAATGTGTAGTTTAAAGAAAGGCCGGGGAAGTTGGTAAATGTTGTCAAAATCTGTATGGCCACAGTACATCTGACAACAATTTACAAGTGCTGAGTTTTTAAACCCCAAATAACATGAGGTTAGAGCTTCTGGCATGTCCATTACAAATATTTACAGGGACAAATAAACGGGACCATCCCAATCCGAGTTGGGATTTTGAGTCTCTGTTTCTTGTCCTCCACTTTGTTTGGAGGCAACCACCTGCCCTCTTCTTTTCATTGATTGAATTGAGTTATGTACAAAATACTTGACTTCCCTCCACGTCCTGCTGTTCAGGGCAGGTTCAGCAGCTAAACATGCATCACAATCTTTTTTGCCTGGCACTTTCACCAGTTTACAGAAGTCTCCGAGCTGACGCCGCACCGCTGCCTGCTCCTCCTCACTCCACAGCCTCTTGTTTCTCTTTTGAGGCTTGGCAGCTTGAGTGGCTTGTTTTCCTGCAGGGGACATGGGTTTACCATCCTGTCCCACTGGTGCCCTCTCAGGAACATTGGGTCCATGGATTGTTGGGACAACTTGTGCAGTAGTGGGGGCCCTGGGTGAGCCTGTGGGGTAAGCTGGTGTGCTTGAATGGTTCAGGGGTGTGAATGAGGAAACGATAGGCCGACCTCTATCGCTAAGTGGAGAGAATGCAGGGACCATTGGAGTATTTAATGTGGTGAATGTAGGAAGCATTGAGGTACTTGGAGCATTTAGTGGGCTAAACGAAGGAATCATTGCTGAACTTGTAGTGTCCTGCGGTGTATACACAGAATGGGACGGCATGGTCGTAGCATTCTGAGTATATGAAGGAGACAATGACAACATTTGGTTGTTGTCTGAAGTGTATGCAGGAGGCATCAGTGCATTTGTAGTGTTGTGAGGAGTAAATGTAGGAACCACTTGTGTATCAGTAGCATTCAATGGTGTGAAAGTCGAAATCAATGGTTGACTGCTATGGACCATATCTGCACTAGTGGAACACAAGGATGCGTAAGTGGAAGTCATCTCTTGGGGGAATGGTGTTGATGATTCTCTCAAGTTTGTGGGTGATGCCATTGTCATACAACAATCCGCACCTTCTCTCAGGTGATCTGGATCCACTGTTGTCAGACTGCAGACAACATTTGTATCTTCCAAATCTTTCTTTGTGGTTTGGACTGCAGCTTTAGGACTCTTTGGATTTAAAATGTTTACATTCCCATCAGACTTGAGCTGGTTGCTTCTCCTCCGTATTGTCTGTAGTGTGTTGTGCACATAGTTTTTGACATCTGTCCAAGATCTTCCACAAAGATCTGGTTCAGCAGCTATGCAAGCGTTGCACTCCTTTTTGCCAGGAACTTTCATACTTGTGATGAATTCACACAAATAACGTTTCACTGCAGCTTGTTCCTTATCACTCCAAGGCCTCCTCTTTAAGGCAGTCTTCTGTGCAGATCCTAAATGATGATAAATGATAAAAGTGTAAAAAAAAAAAAAATCATGGTTATACTGTATTAAGAATGCTGCAGTATCTCAATAAAAATGTCGCAGTCAAGAGCAAGGACAAAGTCCTTGATTCAGGATTTTTTTTCTCCTCTAACCTGGTTTCAAATGCCAAGAATGAACCAGCTTCAGAAAGACAGTAAGTATGATCATCTCTTATTCCATGACAACTATGAAAATGTCGTATACTGATGAAGATTGTGTAGAGACAAACAGATAGAGACTGGTTTCTTCAATCTAAACTGTACTTTTACGCATCCAATCTCTGACATATTAATGCAAACATGATCCAAAGGGGCAAACAATACTCACCATCCTTTGCAGTGACGAGTGGACTTGATGGTAGAGTTCGTTCCATCCTGAGCAACTGTTTACTCACTTCCTCCAACTGTAAAGCATTTTGTGAGAGTGTGTAACACTCGTCACTGGGTTGTCCCACTAGCTTGGCTACTTGGTCCAACTCAGGTTCACTTAAGCTCATTAGCTGCCAACAGCAGGCGATTTGCTCTCTTAAAGATGAGGACAGAAGTGCTTCTGGGTTTTTAACTCCACATTCCATCGCAGCCCTTCGGAAACAATCCAGTCCTCTGATAAAGGACGGGCCTTCAGTCCGTGCAAACAGGTACGGGTTACTTTTTGACACACCTGCTTGTTCACGATTTTCAATGAGTAAGTCGATTGACAGAACCATCCTTTCTGTTAGCAGCACCAGCATGTTCCTTCCATACTGACCTTCTAGTTCCAACCTGGTGAAATAGGCACCAAGGTCCAACTCCAGTTTCGTGCTTTTCCTTATCTGATCTGCAGAGGGCACAAATGATCCACTTCTCTTTTTGCAAGTGTAAGTTTGCAAGAGCATTCTTCCAATGTTCCCTACCCTTCCTCTGTTGAACAGACACACATCTGCTAGGGTGGCCTCACTGAGCTTTTTCCATGTCGACAAACTAGGACTTTCTTTCAGATCCTTCCTGGCTTCATCTTCTTCCCCTCTAATAAATCTGTGGAGTTTTATCAAATCTTCTGTCACAGTTGATTTGTCTACCTCCACTTTTTTGACATCTTGCTTAAGAGATAATGCAAGAGCTTTACGAGAAAAACACTCAGTCCATTTTGTATCAAGAAGCTGTATGAACTTTTTCACTTCACTTTCACTTTCACAGTCCTCTGTCATGCGACTTTCCCCAAAAGCTATTTCTGCGGCTCGTTTCAAGGAATAGCCAATCTTTGAGACAAGGGAAACCGTTTTAAACTTACTGGAACTGGGATCAAAACCGCTAACTTTTTTGGCTCCTTCAACAGCTAAATCAAATTTGGAAGGTAGACATATTTCATGCAAATACCTTACACTCTTATCAAGCTCATTGACAGCGAGTACAAATCTACCCAGCTCCCTCATCTTTTGCGCAATATATGCAAACTGAGACTTGTCATGTTCATACTTGGCAGACAACGCATTGCCATATTTACAAATAAGTGGGTCATTTCTGATATGTCTTGAGATGTCATCTTGATGCATGATGTGAATGATCTCCTCACAGCCTCCAGTCAGGAACTCTGACATCGGAAGCAGCCGGGAGGCGGCGCTATAAACTCTACTTCTTTTTGTCCTCTCGGTGGTTTTCTGATCTCCCTTTCTGGCCTTACATGACCGCTCGTGCCTCCATAAATCTGTTTTGCGATAAAAAGCAAAGCAGTGTTGGCAGGGTAGGAAGTCACGAACAGATACACTGGGGTTTTTCACCTGTTTCTTAGTCACAATTTCACCCTCACCACTTTTGAGAACTTGGCAATTATGCTCATAATCTCCTTTATTTCGAATTTGATCAAGCAACGACTGTCTGACTTTGGAACCTTTGGGAAAATGTATTGCATGGGCAACATCTGTTTCCTCTGCGTGTTTCCTTTCCAAGTGCTTTGAGAGTTGGGTGAAAGCCATTTTACAGTATAAACAGAAGTGCTTCTTGCATGGCTCTTTTTTCTCCTCTTCTACAGTGCTGGGTGGCATTTCAAGTACTTTCTTACAAGTCCTCAGACTGGATCGTGTCGGCTCCTTCTTCACCAGAGTCCTCCTGTGGCGCCACGATTGCCTTCTCTTTGCCATCTCTTTCGTGGCCACTTCAGACAGAACTTGATTTGTGCTATCTGAATGACCTGCCACCACATCGTCTGCCTCATCGTTACAGTCATTTGCTTCCCCGGGGGAACTCTGTTTGTCAGCTACGCGCTTTTGCTCCATTCTTTCATCATCCCTGGTTAGATACCCTTCTGCATCTGTGGCTGGATTTGAATGATCAAAGTTCAAACTCATTTCACTTGACAAACCAGCTCTTGTGTAATCTGACATTGCGTCTTCTTCTGCTTGCCTCTGGTCTTCCTTTAATCTACTTTCCTGCTCTGAAGCTGAATGACAAACAGTATCCTTCCCATCTTTGAGAATATTTTCATATTCACTCATTGTCACTTGCTCAGTGTTTGTACTGGCGGGAAGAATGGCATTTTTTCCATTTCTTTTGGGCCATCCAAATCTTGTGGGATATTCAGTTTCTCTCTTGGAGTACCCTCTTCACTTCTTGCACTGTCAAGGTTAGAAGTCAACCTAAGAGCATCATTCGAACTCCTCTCTTCAATCAAGCTCCTCTCTCCTTCAAATGACCTCTTCTCACCAATAGTACATGCCTGTAAAAGAACAAGTATATGTAAGACTCATTGCCAAATCAGATCTCATGAATAATTTGATTATGTAAGCTTGAAACACACACCAATTAGGAAATAAATGCTGGGGTAAAAAAAAAAAAAAAAAAAACAACAAAAAGCTAAAATTTGGTTTGAATTTTAGTTGGCAAGTAGTGGTGATAGGTCAATAAAAAGTTTGTTTTTTTTACACTCTTTTCAGCTCAATAGCACCTTGGTAATGCCCCATCAAGATCCAGGCTCATTCAAACAAATGTCAATGTGATGGCCACACATCACTTTTTTTTAGCCCAACGTCGGTCTGAATAAAAACCCCCTGACATCTCTGAAATGTCCGGTACAAAAACCACATGTGACCCATTCGAGAACAGTTAATGGCTTTATTGGATCAAGCAGCGTTTTGACATTGTAAATGTCTAACCAAGTATATGTAGTCATGGGGTGTTGGATGAAATGCTACATGAGGAGAACAGAATATGCACTGACACTAGACCTACATTAATGTCTTGCAATCAAAACAAATAATAATGTCAATTTTGATGTTGTATACAAAAACTGTTTGGTTTAGCGTAGCAAGAGGAAAATCTATCAAAGTGGTAATTTAACTAAACATGCTCTCCATATGGCTGAAAAATATCTACAGTGTCTAGGACCAGGCCAGATGAAGAGCATAACATAAAAGTTCTTAATTAGATCTTATCTATGCTTTAAAAATATTGATGGTATAAATAAAAAGGAAAAAAAAAAAAAAAAAAGGTGTTAAATACATGATGGTTAACTGGTGCATGCTGCAGGCTGCATATATGATAATGAGGATGATACATGTTCTGAGAGCATTTACAGTATGTACCTGCTTGAAAGGGTTCATCTTGTTCCATAGCGTCTTGTTTTCAGTTTCTTCTTCCATTGGTTGGTTTTCTGCAAGACAAGACGACACCATGGTCTCTAATGTGCACACATTATAATGAACATATAATTATGAATGAATAAAATGTCCATGGTACCAATGAATAATCACACCACAACATAACATTAAAGAGCCATTTTAAACGTAGGACAGCGGCATGCACAAAGTATATGAACAGCCAAGACTTTTATTTTGTAGTCTGGCTACACTATGGAAGCACAAATTTAATTGATTTTTTGTGTCATTTCAATATAAAACGTCATAATAATTACACAGTATTCTTTCCAATCCCAATTCTGATATTAAACAACTGAATGATGGTTATTGTTGACACAATACAGATAGTATTCAGTATAAGAAAATGGCCCTTTAATTCATAGTATCTATTACCTTAACAACTGTTTACACTTCATAATACAAAACCAACCAATAGCCGTATAGTGAATTAAATTACTATCTTGAAAATTATATATAACATTTGTATATAAATCTAAGTAAGAAAACATTTAATGTCACACTCTTACCTGAGGTCGTTGGGGAAGATCCTTTGGAGATGCGAAAAACATCTTGAGGTGGTGGTTAAGATATGAAACAGTAAAGTGTGTCGGTGTAGATCTTCAGGAGAAACAGTCCTTAGGCCAAAAAACTGAAGTTGTTTATGTAACTATTTGGTAACTATTTGAGAGGCTTTGAATGCATCAGCTTTGTCATGTCGTCCTAAGGAGCCGGTGTCCTAATGTTAACCTGCATTTAGTTGAAGGTTCTCACTAGAGATCTAGGGATCCTGAATTTTAATAATTAAGTAAAACAACAGTATTGTATAATAGCAAACATCACCTGACCAGCTCCAACATTTTGCATTAAACAACTAATGGTTAAAGCAGTAACATAATTTATATCAAATGCCTTTCATCTATTTCCTACCATGTTGATTTTTCCGTCCGCAAAATGATTTTTTTTTTTTATGTGTTTTGTGATGCAGAGGACAAGTGTTCACATTTTTTAACACTGCACTTTGTTAAATTGCTCATCCACACTTTTCTCATACCTGTTCACACAATCGCTCCCACACAAACACACTGGGGCAACCAAGGTGCAAACTGTGAAATTAGATTTTGTCTCAGACTCAAAGCCTAAAGAAAAGCTTCAAGAGATACGTCAATTAAAAATAAATACAAAGCACATCAGCGGATACTAATTGGATGTTTTCTTTTTTTGTTTTAAATAGATAGATTTAAAAAAAAACAACAACAAAGAAAAAAACATACCTCTTGGTCCAGATTGTAGTCCTCTTTGGAATTAAGTGCCAGTTTTACAGCCATGTAATCTCCACTTTTCACAGCATCTCTCAGCTCACCTGACAGGAACAGAGCAGAGCCAAGAGAGGCTTAGACAAGCTTTACAACCCAAATGTTACCATCAAACATATTTTGCCAAAAATACTTATATATCAGAGTGGCTGCCATGTTGGATGTCCATATGAAAACATACATAATAATAATAATAATAGTGTGTTGTGGACTAGATTGCGATGACAGGTAAATAGCTCTAAGACATTGAAAACTCTTTCTCTAGACAACACTTCTGACGACAGGTTTTCCATTTAGAGGCAAAATCATCACTCATTCAAACAGAGCTATGATGTGAAGCTATTAGTAAATTCCACCCATCATATGAAATCTACATCAGATCATCAGCTTGAGGCCTGTGAAAGATAATACAGAGGTGACATGAAGGAAAATCTGACTGATGAGCAGCTGTACTCTGGTTAATGTGTCTTTGAGGAGGGAGGAGTTCTCTGCGGCTCCACACTCACTGAGTCACGACTATAATTTGATTTAAATACATCTGAGTAATAATAACCTGCTTAAATATTCAGTTTCACTTGGTGACAAGAAGACAAAAGTTGAAAAACAGTGATGGTGATGGAAAACCTGTCTTGTGGCTGGGAGGTTAGACTTTAAACTCCAAATGCTCCTGTTGTGTTGATTGATGTGCGTCAAACAGATGGCAGTGACACTGAGTGATTAGACGCCAGTGAGTTAATTATCTGAGCCGTGAATGGAAACACTCACTGGGTGACAGCGGTGGGCCTGACAGGATCTCATCCTCTCCGTTCAGATGTTTCTGGAAGTCGTCCAGACTCATCCAGTCCAGGTTCAGGTCCATTCCCAGGCTCAGAGTGGCTTGGCCTCGGTCTGTACGGCACAAATTAAGAGGATTCATCCATTAGCCACGTGGTTAAAACCCTGAACCCTCGAATCTGAACATCAATTATGATTTCAAACCACAGTCTAGAGTCCCATCAGACACCTACCAGATTTGTCAGCGCCCTCTGCTGGCTCCTGGTTGTCCTGATTGTCATCACAAGCCATGAAGAGTCTGGGTTCGCTGTCCTCTCTCCTCCTCCTCCTGTCGTCTGTTGGCGTTCTCCTCTCCCAGCTCGGCCGCTGCGCCTCCTCCGGCCTCTCCCTCCGCTCCCGGGAAGACTCCTCTCCGACCCTCGGCTTCGCTGCGCTCTCCTCTCCCTCCTTCTCGTCGCTGTCCAGGGTGAAGCCGTAACTCCCACCCGGTTTGGAGACTAAAAAAAACAAAAAAAACAAAACGAGAGCAGACCAGTCGTCATTTCTCCTGGGAGACGTGTCATGAAGCCTCGGTCACAGCTGTCAATCAAACGTAAGGACGTCATCAGCTGCTTTTATCTTCAGGATTAATCCACACTGTTTCCCATCATAAACGTGGTCTAAGACTGGAGTCTCTTTTGTTTGATGTGAGGATGTAAATGTTCAAACTCAGTAACATCAGTGACTAAGTGTTTGATTCCTACCATCTGACTGTTTGGTCTTGTCCGTCTTCTCAGGCTCTGTCTTCTGAGCTGGTGACTCTTTGGTCGTCTTGGGGATCTTCTCAATCCTTCCAATCAGCTAATGTTGGAACAGAAACGGAGAAAAAAAAAGCACAAAACCGTAAAAATGTTGTTATTTTCCAAGAAAACTGCACAGACATTAATACAGAGGAAGGAAATGACGCTCTGATGTTCATCATTTGACAGAAGTCGTAGTGAATCTTAAAAAAATATAGTATATTTGGTTCGATCATCTGCTCAACAAATTCCTATCAAATATGTTAAGTATTAACTCTGAAACCAAAGGCAAATACGTCCTCAAACTGTTCTCCAGGTCTTAACCTTTGACCTCCATCTCTCTCAGAACTAGGGCTTAATTTGTGTTAAGCACACAAACACATTAGTCTAAACACTCTGGGCCAAAACATATGTTTTAGCTTCACAAGTTAAGTCTGGATAATGGTGTGTGCTTTCAGTGAGTCGCACAATGTTGTTTATATTACAAAGGCCACAAATGAAGGAGGAGTCGGACAGAGAGGTAGAGCGACTGACCAATCAGAGGCTGAAAGGGGTGTAAATGTTGGATTGTCAGTTTCATAAAGTCTTGTAAAGTGAGGAGGATTATGAGGATTAAGCCTTTTTAAGCTCTGAGCTTTTGACCAATTGAATAAAAAACACTCGGATGATGATCTGCATATTTTCCTTTGAAGTGTGGACAAGCGACGTGCGCTGACAGTGACCTTCAGGTGTCCAACAAACATCACTGACATAGTTTTACATCATTTTTATGTCTCTCCTTGTCCTTTAAACAGCTGCAGACAGACAGGTGTCATGTTGCTGCTGACGCCTCACAGTGAGTGAATCTGACATCTTTCTCCACATTATTTCATCAAAACACAAACTTTTTCTCTGGATATATGTGTGTGTGTGTGTGTGTGCGCGTGCGTGCACATCTGTGCAGCTGTGTGTCAGTGGATTTGTGCACATGTCCATATGAGCTGTACCTTTGTGGGTTTGCTGTTGGGCTTCTCCACAGGAGCCTGATGAACCGGCTGGCGGCGGGGGGCCCGATCCTTGGCCTCACAGTTCAGTAGGAACTTCTCAAACAGGTTGGTGGAACCTGCGGCGTCCTTCTGCCCCAACACCTCCTCCTTCATCACCACCACCTCCTCGTCCTTCACCTTGGTGCTGCCGGTTGCTGTCACAGAAGACGAGGACGAGGACGACGCAGAGGAAGACGGGACTTTGGCTGCTGCTGCTGCTGCTGCGCTCTCCTGTCCTTTGCTTTTCCCTTTCTTGTGCAGGGTGGAGCTGTCGCTGGAGTCGGAGTGCGGAGCGTTTTCCTCTTTGCTTTTAGAGGTGAGGCTCTTCAGTTTTTGGAGGCTGCTTTCTTTCTGCGCAGCATCTGTTTTTTTGCTCTTTTTGTCGTGGATGAGGTCCTTAATGCCCTGCAGCTTCACCTCCCACTTCCCCTTCCTCTGTTTGGACTCTGCACGAGCCTTGTCAGCCGACTTCGTTAGCGTCTCCGATGATGTAGTGTCGTCCAGTTGGGACTCCGACGGGCCGTCGCTCATGTATTCCTCCAGAGGTGCGGTGGCCTCATCGTCAGAGGTTTCAACTTTTCGTTCCCTCTTCCCCTTCTTTTTCTTCCCATCCTCTCCCTTCTCTTTTTTATGCTTTCCTCCCTCTTTTCCCTTTTCCTTCCTGTGTTTTTTGGAGGGAACGGGCTCGTCGTCCTCCTCGTCAGAGTCAACCACCCTCTTCTTCGTTTCAGTCTTTTTCTCCTTGACAGGTGAGGGTGGAGTTGGAGCCCTCTCTTCTTCCTCGTCCTCTTCGTCCGTCTCTGGCGCAGGTAGAGGCCTCACCTCCTCTTTCCGTTTCTCCTTTTTCTTCTTCTTTTTGTCTTTGGAAAGCAGCTCGTCATCTTCTTCCCGGATCTTTTTCTTTTTCTTCTTCTTGATGGGCGCCTCAGTCGGGCGGTCTTTGTCGCTGTCACTCTCTGAGTCAGCGTCAAACACGTCGCTCTTTGTAGGAAGCAGTTTCTGGCAGGAGAAGAGGACAAGCAATGTCACATTTTAAGATTACATATTGTTTTGCCGTCTAAAGTCTGATGGTTGATTCTCTGTGCAAACAAACAAGTGCATTTATCTCCTAATCCCAGGCTGCAAACACAGATCTGATTATCTGAACTTCAGCACCGTTTCGAGGGAAACTGAAAGTTTGCTCATCACACACAGCAGCGAGATAAACGGTAAGTGCTGGAGCAGATCCAATTTTACTCTGTCAATATTTTGTCCACTGAAGATTTATGAAGAGAGAGAACTATTATCTTATCTAATACCTTGTAGCTTCCTCACTGAGGAGTTGGACACTCTATATCTCACTCCCATTTTATCAGTGCTTTTATAATGCATCTGTGATCAGCCACGAGTTTTGCAACAAACCAGCTGCAGTGAGAAAAAGTTAAACTGTGCACAGTTGCTCTAACTACACCAGGTTTTGTTTTAGTTTATAATATAACATCAGTTTTACTCTGTAAACCTGTCACTTGTCACTTAAACTCACCACGCTCTTCTTGGCCTCGGCCTCCTTCTTGGCCTTAGCTTCAGCCAAAGACTTCTTGAAAGCGAGGAGGACTTCACGACAGTCCTCCAAATGGGCCTCGGGCTCCCAGGTGTCATCGTCAGAGCAGTAATTCTTCCAGCGGACTCTGTAGAGCACTTCACCCTGAGGACAGACAAGAGATAAAATAGAGGATGAAGCTCAACCATCATCAAAACCACCACACCCACCGGACACAACGACGGCTGCAAGTGAGCAAACATGGCTGCTGGACGGAAGTGAAATTGATAAATGTGTTTTGAATACTGAATGTTTTTCTTTCTTTTTTGCCAAACTGCACAAAAAATGAATAAAAAAAATACTGAACATGTGCAAAGAAACATCAATCAATCTGCTGAGAGGAGTACATCAAAGTATTGAAACTCATTTCCTGTTTCCAGCGGGCGCCGTCACTCTGACTGAACATCAGTCTGCAAATGTCCTCCTCTCAAATATTACATTTTTACATTGGACTGACTTGTTCTGGATGATCTGATTTGTTGAAACCCTTAACTTGAAACACATCTCACTTACGATGCATGTGCAAAGTGTGATGAGCTTAATGTGCAAATGGCTTGAATTCAGTAGTGAAGGGGAGCAAAAAAGCAGACATGCCAGACTGCAATATCAAATCATAACTGAGTGCTGACGGTACATAAAGGCCTCAAAAATGTGTCTGCAAGATGAAAACTGATGCACAAAATCCAAAATGGCTGATTTCCTGTTTTACACAATATGTGCAGAATAATGAGAGAAATCCTACTGTGTTGCCAGTTTTCATGAGTTTACGAACATCCCATGCATCTCTGCAGCAGAATGATAATAATAATCTCTACAACAACATTATGTTCCTCACATGCATCTACAGGCACCTCTGTAAACACACACATTACTTCAGTGATCACAATCATTACACCCAGCTCAGGTCTGACTTCAGATTTTCTGACCCATCCAATACTTTGACGTGTATTTGCATCAGGAGGACGCCGGCGCCGCCCCACATCTCAGATAGATCCAGTGCATTCCTGGCATCCCGACTGTGATGATCACACCTTCGAACTCTGCTCCATCACATTAGGTCTGTTGCCACATTTCACAATAGCGCACTAACACACAAACACACTTTCAATGGCTGCATCATCCGGGAAGGCTGCCAGCGGCAGACCGAGCCGACTTCCTACCAAGTGTGTTGTCACTCATCTCGGTATCCTGAGGTTTTCTACACAGGTGATAGAAACTCCACAGAGACGCAGGAGAAAGTAAAACAAGCTGTGTTAATAATTCACTGGGGCTGGAAGCTCTCCCTCAAATATCTCTTCAAAGTTGTTGTTTTTTCATCCAGTAACTGGTCTGAACTTTGTGCTATGTTCATAAGACGTGTTCGAAATCTAACCTATAGCAATGTAAACACACTAGGCCTTTGACCCCCCCCCCCCCCCCCCTGCAGGTCGTTCATATCTCCTGTACCATACATTATGTGAATTCAACTGCATGTTTTCTGTAAGGACTTTAAATACATGTTAAGTGATGCCACTTTAATTATGTAGTGACAATTGCTCTGAACCTGCAGATCAGTTTTCTTGCCACCATGAATATGTTCCAGTTTTAAAAATAGCTTACAGTGCAGCTGTGGAAACAAGACGGTTTTAACCGTTCCTCAACAGCACTCTGGAAAAAAAGGCAAGATCAACTCTCACAACTTCAGAGCAGTGAATACTTTTATCTTATCCGTCTGTGTTTGTGCAACACACGTACAAAGCTACGTGCAACACCCCAGCATCATGTCATCGTCTATGTTGTCTCTGCTTTTCCTCATCCTTTAATCTCATAAATTAACTTGAGGGTTTCAAGAGCAGGGAATAATCTAATCGTTTAAACCGATGTAAACAAACACTGTGAATGAGAGGAACATGCTTTAGCTGTGTAAAAAGGTGCTTGGCACTGGAGGAGGACAAAGAAAACACCACCCCTGTCAAACCAGTTTCTCTCTGTCTCTCTCACACACACACACACACACACACTCAAGTGCTCCCTCCATCATTACTCACGTGAAGGGGGCTGGTTAATATTTCAAGTGTGAAAATGTGGCACCATCTTGTGACAAAGCCTGACTTTGTAAACACATTTTGAGAAGTAATAAAGTTTTTTCTTTTGTTTTTTTCTATGCAAAAACAAAGTGTGAATCACCTGCCCACAGCAGCACGAGTGAAACCTGATAGTATTAGTATTGATTACAGCAAACTACTGAATAGTAAAATGCATGTTGTGGCTTGGGTACCAACAGAGTTTGCCTCTGTACAATGCCTTCACTGTGCATCTTAGTTTTCTAACATAAACAACAGTGTGTCTCTGTAAATGCACAGACAAGTAAACAACGTTTAGTTTAGTTAAAAGTCACAGTTGATGCAGTTTCAAACAGAGCGGCCACGATGCTATGGAGGGAGGTTAGCATGCAGTTGGTAAATCCACATTGTTTACCGCTGCTAACATCCCTCCATCTGATCTGTTTTCAGGGCGCAAACAAACTAGCATGGTTCCCAGATTTTTGTTCCCGATCTCGCTGTGAAACTGGGCAAATGCCACCGTGATGAAAATAGTTGCAAGCTTGCAAAGCGCTCGTCCTTGGCCTCAGCAGGGGAGAGGCGAGCGGACATCATGGGAGAAGTTGTGCAGAAAAACGATGCTATATATGGACGAGCGGCGAGCCACAACAAAAGAGTGAAACGCGTACGATTTAACAACACAACGGGCCGATTTATGCATTAAATATGCACTAAAATCTGATTATACACTGGTGTTTCAATTAAGAGTAGTGTGTGGACGTCGTTGTAGGTGGGCAATGCGTCGTGAGAGTGGAGTGAAAGCAATGCCAGCCATGTTTGCCAAACTAGCCAGGCGGCTACGTAGCCGTTAGCATTTAGCTCGCGTTACCTCCTCCACCCGCATGTCAATGATCCGCTCCACTTCGTACACATCCTCCTCCTCGTCCTGTTCGCTGTCCGCAGGCTCTACCTTGTCGGTCTCGGCCGCCATGGCTGCGGATGAGGTGGATAGTCTCGTGTAAAAAATGCCTCTGTTTTCACTGTGTTCACCGAGACGCGACGCGAACGCACCGGGCCGTTTGACCGTACTAACGCTGCAGCCCAGAGGGTTGAACCGAGCGCAATCCAGTTACCGCCCGCTCTCCCGGCGCCGCGTTCAAATGCCGCTGCTAGCGTCAACCCTCCAACAACTGGATAACATCCATGTCATTCAGATGTATTAAATTAACTTTATTGAAACATGTAAACGGGTATTATTTACGCTACGTGCTATTCACGAGATGAAACATGACCAACGTTGAGTGAAAGTATACAAGTGTTAGCGATATTAAGAATTACAGCCTACAAACATCGGAACTTTGATTTAACCACCTGTGGATGGTCTGTATTTTCTTTATAAAGTATCACCAAAGTACAGATAAGTCTAAATGCAATTTAAAACCACGATGTTCCGATGTGTAAATTATAATTGCCGCTCCACTGTGTTGTTAATGTGGACATTGACACTCAAAATTCCGAGGAATCGTAAAGGCAGCATGGGCGTGAAACTACTCTGTGGATTTTACGTACAAATAACTGGTAAGCAAAGAAAGGATGGACTGCACGGATGTGAAGGGATAAACCTAACCCGAAACATTTGGATTATTAACTTTTTTTTTTTTTAAGAGTGACATGTTGTTTCCCTCCTGTTTACTGTTAGGCTTTAGACTTAAAATTATATTTTCCTCATGTAGTCAGGTGATAATAAATTACTTTATTTTTTTGCGTAACAGTAGACACTGCATTTTTTTTAACAGACGTCTTAATTTCCTACATTTTTTTATAAGTATAAATCATTTCAGTTTAGTATGCAAATGACTTTCACATGAATCCAATGACCTGAATTTATTTAAAGGCATCGTCCCAATTACACATAATAGAAAAACAAAAAAATAACTGAAGAAAAAAGTATAAGAGCAAATATTTGCTTTTCTCCATTTTGTAAGATACCTAAAATTAATGATTATAACAATGATTATTAATAATAATAAGACATTTGCATACCAACATATACAGTCTTAAATAACTGATGATCACACTTAGTGTAGCATAGAACATAAACACAGAAAAAAGTGCCATAAAGCTTCATTGTAAACCACAAGAAACTCCTCACCTGTCTATCTATGGCATTCGCACTCAGATGAAGGTGATATACACTTCTGTAGTTGTGTCTAGAAGTCACATGATGGATTTAGTGAGCATGTTTCAAGCTGATGGATTTGATTTCTAGCTCTAAGTAACAGTATCGCTGTGAACAATTTTGCACTGGAGCAACAGATCAGCATCTATGTAGTTAACGAGTACATTGTAGATCAACTGAAATACTGTTGGAATAAATCAGTTCAAAGCAGCAGACATCTGAGTAAACAGAGATAATAGTCCTGCACCGATAGAGGAATAATTACACTAAAGGAAAATTAAAAATTAAAAAGGCATATTCAGCCCAATAAGTTGACGGGGATCAGGCAGCACACGGTGAAGAATGAGCTCTCTTGTTCCCTGAATGTTGAATATGTGCCTGAGCAGCTGTGTGGTATTGTAGCTGTAGCTGTAGGCTTTTTTCTCCTGTCCTCTCCCATCTCAGACACCAAAGATGATTCTGAGATCAGCCAGCGAAAGTTTGGTGAAGGTGCTCCCTGTTCCTGACAACACGTTCTGGGCCAGCTCCTTCTTCTTCTCCTGCAGCGCTGAAATCTTCTCTTCCACCGTTTCCTCGCACACAAACCTGTAAACAACAAACACAAATGTAATCAGTAAAGCAACAGCACAGTGAAGATGCAAACAAATTAAGTTCTGTTAATGTTTCCATGATCAAATGCACCATGAACAAACCTCTGGAAACCACCTGACCCATGAACATGTTGATTTGTGGGTCTCAGTCCTTCTTGATGAGGATAAAATAACACATAATATTATATATTGTTGTTATATTATGATTGATTTGTTACCGGTGGATGGTGACATCCCTCCTCTGTCCAACCCTGTAGATCCGGTCACAGGCCTGATCCTCCAAGGCTGGATTCCTGTCGGCACATTCATGCTTCACAGGTTAGAAACCCAACCATTGTTAAAATGAACACATCTTCTATCTATTCAGAGTTACACTTTCTGTTGACACACACACACACACACACACACACACACACACACACACACACACACACACAACTGTAAATGAAAAGGTCGTAATGTTTTACAGTGTGAATTATTTTCTTGTACATGTTCAGTTGAACAGCTGAAGTGAAAGCAAAGGAAGTGGGTCATGTTGCGTTTGAACTGAGAGCTGAAGGGTGAGCTGATGAGCTGTGGTGATATCAATTATAAAATAACAGCATCATTAAAGAAACAACATGCACTGTACATACAGCTGGTTACATCAAGCAGAGCCAAGCAAACACCAATGTGTGAGTGTGTGTGTGTGTGTCTCACCAGTGCATGTCAATGAGGAAGAGGTGATTCCCACCAGTGAGGTTGAGTCCAACGCCTCCAGCACAAAGAGAGACCAGCATCACCTTCAGCAGAGAGCAGGAATAATAAAATCAATACGTGTACTCACAATACGCACAGTTTGTGCTTGAAGAACTTACTTTAAACACAACAAAAGAAAAAAACAGCAGCTTCTTCGGAGCTCAACGGCATCAGAAAACAGGAACATAGGAATGAAAGCTGTCCTGTATCTGTGGTGGTGTGTTGGGAGTCACCTGTGGTCCTTTGGGGTTCGTGTTGAATTCTTCCACCAGGTCCATTCGACGTTTGGGGTTCACCGTCCCATCGATGACGCCGTACCTCAGCCCCATCTGCCGCAGGTGGACTGCAACGATGTGCAACATACTGGTCCACTGGGACACGATCACACTGCACATCAGACAGGACACATGTGGATTAAATGATGCATGCAAATGTATTTCATTTATTTTTGATTGAATGCAATAACTGCTTATATAACAACAGATGTCCAGATGGGATTTGAATGTGTGATCGTTTAAAAGATCCTATGAGACTTGTTTTACCTTTTCTCATTGTCGCTCCTCTGTCTGATTGCCTTCAGCTCAGAGACAATAGCAGCAATCTGGAAATTTATAGTTTAAGCATCAGATCATTGATCAGTTTCTGAATAGTCCTGCTCACAGTGACAGTGCTGAGCTCAGTAGTCCCCCACCTTGGTGCTCTTGCTGCTCTCCTCAAACAGCTTCGAGGAGAAGCGGGTGCCATTGAGGGCCACGGTGTCTTTGGGGCCAGGACACGACGGTGACGGGCTGGAGGAGAGCGACAGAGCGTTGAGCTGCTCCTCCAGAGACAAGATGATCCCGTCGCCCTGCAGCTCCGACGAGTCCAGAGTCTGAGCAGAGACGAGGACAGAAAAATTAGTTCTGTGTTTTTTTTTTTTTTTAAATTAAGGGTCAAAAGTGACCTCAAAAGCTCAGAGCAGCAAAGAGTGTGTGTGTGTGTGTGTGTGTGTGTGTGTGTACCTTCTTGAGGAGGGACAAGTGGCAGCAGCACTGTCGCAGGCGCAGCAGCAGGGACAGGATGTGGACGGTGCTGGTCGCCTGCTGGGTGCTGGACACAGCTGGGTTGGACTGAGACATACCGAACTCCTGGGCCACTGGAGAGGGAACACACACACACACACACACACACACACACACACAATCAATACACAATAATCATTAACAAAATGGAAAATGTGACACAAAACTTGAGATGCTATTTGACAGAAACATAGATTTCATTCCCAGGACTGAGGCACAAACATAAATCCTCATAATCCCAATCATCCCAATCACACCTGTCATCAACACCTGAGGCTCTCACCTTTACTGAATGGATTGGAGCCGGGGCTGGAGCTGGATGTGGTTGCCTTGGTCACATCGTTTCCTTCATGTCTCTTCAGGTAGTTCTGCAGAGTGGATCTAGAAAGAAAAGGGGAAATCACTATTCATATCTGCATTTTTTAAATCATGCAGTTCAGCACATTTAGACTTTGGTCAAAGCCAGAGTAGCTGAAAGCATTTATCATTGTCCTGTCAGCATTAGCAGCTGGTCTAAAGCAGCCAAGGTCACTCAGTCCTCATTTCATTCCCACTCACTTTTTAATGCTTTAATGGGAAACATCAGAGAGGAGGAAGGATGGAGGGGAAGTGTTGGCTGTGTTACCTGGACTGGGCAAAGAAGACATCGTACACGGCCTTCTCATCCTCCGACAGTTTGAGTTGATGCACCTCACAGGTCCGATCAGGAAGAGACACCTGGAACATTTAACATTTAACGTCAGCCTGAGACCAAGAGTCAGCAGAGAGAGTCCAGTGTGTGTGTGTGAGTGTGTGTGAATGTGTGTGTGTACCAGGGGTTTTCCTGCAGAGTCCGTCTGGGTTTTGGTTCGTCGCAGCAGCAGAGTCCTCGTCAGGATGTTCAGCCTCTCTCTTCCTCTCTTGGAGCCGTTGTCCACCTGAGCTTTCCACAGTTTGTACTCGTCAAACGGAGAACAACGAAGAAACCTGAGAGACAGTCGGTCAGTCAGTGTTGTGGCAACGCATCATTTCACTCATCTGTGTTTCTTTGTGCAACATGAGATTTCAAACACCCTCTTTAATGCATTGCAAAATGGAAAGTTGACATTAAGCAACAGCGCCACCTTGAGGCCATTTCTAAAACACTTTTCATTCATAGCCCTCTCTGGAAGATGATTGATCAGTTTAACAAAGCAGATTTCCTCCTCAATAGAATTTAAATTTCATTATATGACTATTAATCATCTCATTTTTCTGTGATGCCATTATATTTCAAATTTAAATTTGTACTCATTTACAAAATAAAATGGTACAAATGTAAATAAAACTGTTATTTTGTCACTTTGTATTGACTTTGTCTTTGTCTTACTTGAGCAGTGAGTACAGGTCCAGCAGGTTGTTCTGGATGGGCGTACCAGTGACCGCCCAGCGAGCACGGGCCCTCAGCTGACAGACGGCGATTGACGTCTGCACTTTGGGGTTTTTGATGTTGTGAGCTTCATCCAGAATCACGCGGGCCCAGGCCACTCGCAGCAGAGGAGCCGAGGCCGACGGCTGAGGGAGAATCACAGGGGGTTATTATGAACTGTGGTGGCCGTGGTCACGTCTCTGAAGCAGAATGTCGTGTTATAAGAAGTGCTGAATATTGTAAATATTCCTCACCACAACATCAGTCTCCTCTGTGGGTTTGTCACTCTCCCCCTTCTGGACTGGAATCTCCTTAGAGACCAGACTGTATGTGGTCACCACTACGTCGTATTCAGACAGACTGAGGGACACAGACACAGGACATTTAGCTCAGTTTGACTGTGTTTGTTGGAGCCTCACAGGTTTTCATGAACCACACCATGTGTTTGTGTGTGTGTGATGTGTCTCTTGTCTCCCTCACGCTCTGGCATTCTTCTCTCGGTTGGGCCCGTGGTACAGATAAACCGTCAGCCTGCCTGACTTCACATGTCGCTCGATCTCCTTCTTCCAGTGGTGAATGAGGGAGGCAGGACAGATGATCAGAGTTCCTTTAGACGCCACGAGGCTGGAGTCTGGATCATGAAGAAAACCAAAGAGAGATGGATCATTTAGTTTGAATAATAATGTTCAGCTGCATGGACATGAGGTATGTGGACTTAAAAAAAAAACTCCTAGTTACCAGTCTTGGAGAGCCACTTCTCCAGTTTCTTCTCCTCCTTGTTTTCGTCTTCCTCTTTCGCCTTCAGCTTCTTGGTCAGTATGAGAGAAATCATGGTCAGAGTTTTCCCCAGACCCATGTCGTCCGCTGAGTCCAGAGGGAGAGAGGGAGTGAGAAGGAAACACAGAGATAACCATCATACAAAACTTCTGACAGCCTGGAGAAAGGAGAAATAAACAATACTCTGCCTCTGTGACCCTCACAACAAACACATCTCTCTGGCCTGTTTCCACAGAACCATTTTCCATCTCTGTCCAGCAGGGCTGTCATTGCAGCTTTTCATATAAAGTTCACAGTGAATGGTCAACATACCCAGGATTCCTCCACAGGGGTTCTGGGCTTCTCTCCAGAGCAGCCAGGCCAAAGCTCTCCTCTGATGGGCCAGGAGCGACACCTGACGTGCGGTCACAGCAGGACAGTGTTATTACAGTCACATGACAGATGGGTCAGAGAGAAAAGACATACATACTGCAGATGCTTTGTTTCCATGGCAACTTGCCAAGAGCTTCTTTTCAAAATGAGGGAAAACAATATGGCCAAAAGTATGCAGACAATCAGACACGGGCCTGGTGGTAGTGACGGCAGCAGAGCAATACCTTGATGCCTTTAGGGTCGGGGGCCTCGGCCTCAGGGTCAGGGCAGGTCTCCAGGGATTTGTGGAGATGGTCGATGGTCTCGGAGGTGGCGTTACTCACCGCCAGCAGACGGCCGTCGGTCATCCTGCCACCGTAAAACGTCTGAACCTGTGGGTTCACTGGAAAGAAGTGAAGGAGAAAATGAAACCAAGAGAATTACAGAGATGCTTCTACAAACATAAACGGAGCTCTGCCAACCTCCAAACGCCTGGCTGTAGCCCTGGCTCATGGAGAGCCCCAGGGAGCTTCCAGAGGCCTGGTGCTGGTAGGGGCCAGGGGCCGGTGGGGCCGGGAGCAGGATGGTGCCGCCCTGTCGGCTGAATGGGTTGACCTGACTGGTTCCTGGAGAAGCACCGCTGCTGCTGTGATCTTCACCCTCAGACTCTGTGGCTGAGGAATTTAAATATTATAGTTAACAAACTGTGACGTGAACTCAAGTTGTTTCTGCAAACTTTTATTGCAACTGTCAGCTATGACCAGATGTGAGGTGTGTGGTGGAAAACTAGCCCATGTGTAGACAGAATTGCTCCTGTGCTGTACTGGGTGAGTTACCTGGCTGAGCAGCAGCAGTGAGGCTCAGAGACTCCAGAGCGTCCTCCAGCTCCTTCACCTGAGTCCTCAGCCTCTCTCCTTTGTCCGGCAGAGCCGCCACATTCACCGCAGACAGAGTGGCCTGGTCAGGAGACAAACAGACTGATTAAATCAAAGGAGAACCAAGAAGGGAGGATGTAGACCTGTGGTAGGTTTGCACTACAGCTGAAATAACACACCATGGTGCCTATATAGAGATATTCATATCAGCAAGTCAAAAGAAATTGCAGGAGACTGCACCAATGAGCTGCTGCAGATGAGTATCAGGTTCATATATTGATCAGAATACTTGATAATACTGATATTAGTCTGAGGAGCACAGTGTTTGTCCAGCTCCACTCTGCACCATCAAGCTGCATCACACATAGATTTCAAAAGTGTGTCTCATCAGTTCTTCACTCACCTTCTTCTGTTGGAGCTGAACAGTGAGCAGATTGTGTAGCCCTCTGGGATCTTGTTGTTGACCTTTGACCTTAGAGGCTGGCTGAAACCCTTGGAAGGAGGTGAGTGGTTTCTGTACAGCTGCAGCAGGAGGTGTTTTCTGGGCAGGAGGCTTCACTGACACCAACACCACATCATCATCATCGTCCTTGTTGCTGTGTTGGTGGTTCTTGGACTCTGACTGTGTCGGTTTGTCACACGTTGGACTCTTGGTGTTATCAGGGTCTCTGTAAGCCATGGTGCTGCTGCTGGGTGCAGATTTAGAGCCACTCTTCCTTACAGTAGGATCAGCTTCTTTCACCTGACGGGCTTCAGCCGCAGTCGGTTTCTGGGGCGAGTGTTTGTGAGGATCCTGTGAGGTTTGATTTGTTTTCTCAGAACAAACAGCACTGACAGCGGACGTAGAAACAGCTCTGTCTGATTTCCTCTGCTCTGCGTTTTCCTCTTCAGTCTTTTCCTCCATACTGTTCCCTTTGGGACTTCTTCTCTCTTCATCTGAAACTCTCTTCTTCACCTTCATCCCTGGTGGAAGTTGTTTGCCTCTGTAAGTATCTCCTCCCTCTTCCACTGCAGCCCCTCCTCCACTCTGCACATTTTCTTTCTGGTTACTTTCTCTTCCTTCAGACCTCTCACTCGCCTTACTGTCTTTGTCCTCTCTTCCCTTCTCTTTAACTCCACCACTCTGCATCTTTTTCCACTCAGACTCCTTGTCAAGTTTGCTCGGGGCTTTAAAAGGGTTTCTGACGGGCGGCAGGGAGGAGGGCTGCAGGTGCGTGTCAGACAGAGGGTTTCTCTTTTCTTTGTCTGGCTACAATAAGAAAGGAAAACAGATGTTGACGGTGCAATGATGACAATTTGATGAGATAAAAGTGTTGTCCATAGCCACAGAGTCTCAGATAGTGTTGGAACAAACGTATTTCAGGTTGTGTGTGGTGAGATCTGTGTGAGGTGTTGTCTTACTTCAGTCCAAGGGACGTTTCCACACCACCTCTGGCCTTCTTTTTTACCCTCAACACATCTGTAGAATAACCTGTGGAAAAAACACACAAACAGAATAAACTTAGAGTCAAAGATCTAATGCAGGCATCTCCAAATATTCCACAAAGGGCCGGTGTGGCTGCAGGTTTTTGTTCCAACCAAGCAGCAGCACAACAGACGCGACTCATTTAATCAGCTGATCTCAGCCTTCAGACAGCTGATTGGTCAAACTGTGTGCTCTTGGTTGGTTGGAACAAAAACCTATTTGGAGATGCCTGATCTAATGTGTTGTCACCTGCAAAACCAACATGGTCTTGATCATGTGACTACAAACAAAATATCCAACAACAACAACAGGTGGATTACAGGTAATATAAGGATATTAAAAACAGTGATCAATAAGTTTAAGAAACCCTGGTCCACCTACTTGTAGCTTTGCTGTTGTTGACTGTAGGTGAGAGCTTGGAGCTCAACTAGTGAGTCGTCATGACAGAGGCAGTGGGAGGGTGAGATGCTGAGAGGAGAAACACACAGGATAGTGAATCAGAGGTTTAGTTAGAGGAGAGTGGTGTCATGGTGTCATGTTTCTGCTTTGAGCTACTTGGCTTGTTGGTCGGACGACAGACTACAGAAGGACCTGTGGGTTTTCCACAGTGATTATGATTCATAACCATGTCCAGTCTTGGCATACAATACCTGGTGGGTTGACTGAAGTCACAGCCTTGCTTGCCAACGCAGACGTAGAAGCTTTTGCCTTTATTTGGTCCATCTTTCACGCCAGTTTTCAACATACACACGCTTCCTGTTTGAGAATACAGATAAAGTGTTATCATTCAAGAGTATAAACCTTATACTCGGTGTAAGTTAGCCAGGGGAAAGATTCAGTGAAGACAGAAGTAAATGAAACTGCATTGTCATGTGGATCACAGACTGTGACAACGTGTAAAACACAACCAGGATTCTCCCGAAACTCAACACAACATCTAATCACCTGACAAAACAAAGTAATAACAACCAACTAACATTATTTCGACTCACCGTGGACGCCACATGTAATCTTTTCCATTGTCCTGACACTTCCACCTCACTTTCAGTTGCTAGAAGATGAAATCCACTATTTTTGTATCAACCAATCACAACCATCAAAAAGCACATCCGGTGTTACACTGTCAGTGTAATAGCTAACGTTCATACTAGTTAGTTAAAATCGCAATAGAGTTGAAGGTTTACTCACACATCTAGCAATATTTCGTGTCTTTCGTTATGAAACACAAAATATTTCTACGCAAAACGAAAACTCAACCAACTGCCAGATTTTATTTGCACGATGACTTTTATTTTGAAATATTTTGGAGACGCGCCGTTGAACCGGATGTCATTTGAAGCGATTTTTTTTCTCACTGATATTATTTGATTGAAATGAGAGTTTTATTCTTCTTAAACGTATAATTTATTCAAATTTAGCTATTTTTGTGTATATTGGACGAAAAAAGTAATTTAAACAAACCAAACAAAATCGACGGTGTTTTTTTTTTTGTATATAAACGTAATAGAACTACACTACCCATAATGCAATACCCAACTTGTTGTCGTTCTACTCTCGCGGGCTTTGTTTTGATATGGCGGCAGGCTTCGAAACTTTTGTCTATTATGTTTCTACAAAGTAGAGTTAAACCTTGTTAACGCAACCTTTCTCATCCGTTACAGGTAATTTTACTGTATTTTTTACACGTTTTTTTAATATTGATAATTTATTTACAACGTCATCGCGATGTAAGACATGAAATATAACTTTCTTTCCAACACAAGTTTAACGTACCCTGCTAACGACACTCAGGTATCACCGAGGAAGACGAGCCTTTTAAACGTATCGAAAATAAACCATTTAAAAGTGACCAATAGTAACATGAAACTATTCGTTGATAAGTAAAATTTATGTCATTAATGTTGAATCTGTCTTTTATTTAGTTGCTTCTTTTACACGAACCGCTGTGATTTAGTCTGCTGTTGCTAACCAAACAAACAGTCGTTGATATTCTGCTGTCTGAACCTGCTGCCGTGATGCGTTCACGTTTAATCGGTTGACGTTATTTCAACTTAAACCTGTTACCATATATAGTTTTCGTGGATTTGGGCATCACCCGGAGTGTATTCACGGTGTGATTAACCCCTTCACCTGTCACTGTAATCTGTTGTTCAAATCCAGGATTAGAGAGCTCTGTCGGAGACAGCGCGGTCAACATGTCATCTCCAGCCGGGCTTCAGTACTCCCAGGCAGACTTCCTGACCCGGTGGATGCCAAGCACCAGCAGAGCCGGGGTGATCCTCAACCCCACCCCGGAGCTGGCCGGTTCCCTGCGGCACGTCTCCGTCGTGGGATCGCCGTCCGTGGAGCCAAACGACTCCTTCAGCTCCGACTTCGCTCCTCTGCCCGCCTCTGCAGACAGCAGTTGCCTGGGCGTCGATGGGTTTTCACGGCTGCCTGAAGGAGAGAGGACCGGGATTGACAGACCCCTGAGAGGTCCTGACTTTGTTCCTACAAGAAATTTAGATGGACATTTGGACAGTTTGGATGAGATGGCGAGCAAAACACAGGATCTGCCTCTAATGATGAAGCTGGAGGAGGTAAGACCATGGTGTCTGCTGTGATTGATGTTTAGTCCTACTGGACATCAATATAAAATGTAAAGTTGTGACAGATCAACATGTCAGCCAGTACAACATGAAAAGAAGAAATGTAGTCTTTACTAACAGTAGGGATGTGTGTTAATGTGTGAACTTCACTGTTGATTATATCACTGCTTCTTGTTTACACCCACCTTCAGCCCACACACACACACTCTTTGCCTCTCCTTGCTATTATTAGTACTTTTCCCCTAAGACTATTTATACCACTTACTGCTGAGATAGTGATGGCAGAGCATACATGAGTCAGTCAGCACCGTTAACATTTATCAGCACCCGAGGTGTACAATCCACTTTGTAGGAAAGAAAACTGGTAGTGAAGTAGATACATTTAAAATATACATGTACATGTTTTCCAACATGTATATATAGACATACATGTTGGAAAACACTCCACACTGACGTTGTGTGTTTGTGCAGTTGAGGAAGTGGCAGCAGCACATGCAGGAGCAGCTCAAGGCCCATCAGCTGGAGGAGCTGCTTCAGCTCCAGGAGGAGCAGCAGAGGCTTCTGGGAAAGATGACTGAGTCCCAGCACCACATGGGAGGTAAGAAGGAGTGATGAGTAGAGTAACCGCACAAGTGATCATTTATTCACTTCACATACAGTTGTACAGTGATGTATGTGTTTAGTCATCACTCTCTACACACTGTGGATTGACCGTGTTGTGTATTTCAGATCATTCAGAGATGTCAGGAGCAGACTGCGAGAGCTCACTCCAGGGACAAGTCCTACACAGCCCCACGATGAACGGCTTCAGGATCCCACAGGGCTCCACCTGTGGCCCTCGACAGGGGCAACAGCTCTCATCAAGAGCAAAGAGGGGGCAGCTGACAAGGAGTCAGAATCATGAGGAAGAGGATGATGAGGAAGACGGTGAGATCAGTTGTGATGATGGAAGTTGACAGTTTTTGTTTTTCTATTTGCACTTCAACAGAGTTTGTGTTTCCTACAGACCTGTGGGACTCGTCAGACGATGAGCTGGGACACAACAACACTACAGGACATTTTCAGGTGCACAAAGAGACATTAATACAAAGTAATGGTGGAAGTAATGATGGAGCTGCCACTGAGGACCACGGTGGAAAAGAAGATACAACTTCTCAGGACAGGTACAAACTGTTGCACCTGATTTCAAATGTTGGCTCTGTGTATGGGGAGTCTTGGTTGTATTTGTCCTGCATGTGTGTCCCCTCACCAGACCCATTAAACCAGGCATTGGAGGTCACAAACGGACATTTGAGGAGTTGTTGGAGGAGCAGCTGAGGCTGGAGGAGCAGAGGCTGAAGTCTGCCCGGCAACAGCAGGTCAGTCCACAACAAAGGTTCAGAAAACTGCAAATTATTTCTAAAATGAAAAGATATAACATATAATCT
Source organism: Caranx ignobilis (assembly GCA_021432705.1). NCBI lineage: Eukaryota > Metazoa > Chordata > Actinopteri > Carangiformes > Carangidae > Caranx > Caranx ignobilis. The sequence goes on along the minus strand of MU269983.1, from coordinate 4,091,403 downwards.
TTGGAGTTTCCTGTCTTTTACTACAACCACACACTTTGTTTCCTCGTTTTACCAGAGCCAAGATGGAACTGAAGCTGGACAGGCTCCTCCTAAAAGGACGTTTCTGAAGCGAGGCGAGGGGCTTTCTAGATTTACCAACAATCGCAAACCTTCATTTACAAAAAAAGAGACAAAAAAGGACTCAAAACCACAACCTCAGGCCAGAACCATCTCCCGTTGCAACTCAGAGCCCACAGCTTCACTCAAAGGAGGCACGAACTGCATCCAGCGACTTCCTGTCCAGCGTAAAACCGCCATCCTAAACAAGGAGAACCGACTGAGAGGCGTCGGTTCTCCCCCTCAGGACATCAGAGCTGAAAGTAAAACAGCACGGATGAAGGTTCTGGGAAGTCATCAGAGGCAGAACACAGAGGGATCAGAGTCTAATGACATGGAGACAGAGGGGAGACAAACTAAACTGGGACAACTAAAGGACCAGAACCCCAGAACAGTCGGTCCAACGAAACCTGAACATCACAACATGCAGCCGAACCCTGTCACCAAACAGGTGGGCGTGTCGACAGGACCGGGGAAGGCTGGAAATTACTCAGCTAAAGAGAAGAATGGTGGAAAAGTGGAATCAGCAGAAAGAAGAGCAGGGCCACACGGAGGAGGAGGAGGAGACGGAGCTCCTCTGGACTCGTTTGAGTTGTCGTTCCAGGAGAAGCTGCAGAGCTGGGAGTGTGACCGGCAGCTGGAGAGCATGGAGCTGGGAGAGTTCGAGCTGCTGGAGCAGGCAGCCGAGGAGCTGTCCTTCTCCTCCAACTCCTCGTTTGTCATGAAGGTGATCTCCTCAGCTCTGTAGTGATTAGTCTGTCCTCAGTTGCGTTCATTCATCTCAGATGATCTGTCATTCCTGCCTTGTTTCAAACACCAGTTACTGCAGTTTTACGTCGTCCACTGAGAGCAGCAACAACACATGTTATTATTTTTGTCAGTTCTTAGTTAAAGTGTCTGGGTTAATGCAGTCAGTAGTCCGGGGTCAGTCTCATCCTGTTGTGATTTCAGCCACTCTGTTCTGTATCTGCAGGTTCTTCAGATGGACCAGCACCACCGGCAGCTTCGTGCTGCTCAGGGCCTCCACCAGCGACGCCTCTCCTCCACCCCCATCAAGTCTCCTCCCAGCTGTGCACTCCAGAGGTGCAGCAGTGACAGCAACAGTGGTGCTGTGGGTTGTAAAAACAGCTCCGTGACCTCAGACGCTTTTGTGTTGAAGACAAGAGACGGACAAATGAAGAGCAATGTGAACATGGAGGATGAAGACGGACAGGACGGAGGGAGGGAGGACGAGCAGGAGGACTCTGAGGTTTCATCCTGTGAGTTTGAAAATCAGGAAGTGACGGTCAAACCGCCCGTGTTTCCCAGCGCCTTCACCTTTCCTGCGGCGTCTAATCCGCCGTACGATAAGCGGTCGTATCAGGACGAGGACAGCTGCAGAGACTCAGACGTCAGCGTTGAAGAGTCCACTCTGATGGAGGACAGGGACGGACGACAGAGGAAAGTTGTGTTCGACGACGACGACACGTGGAACGACCTGGAGGAGACGGTCTTCAACCCACGCAGTGACACTCAGCCCAGAGTCAGCCCGGTCTCCAAGGCAACAGCTAATGGCGTCTCACCACCAGAGCGACCTCTGTTGAGGAAGGTGGCAGTGAGCAGAGCTGTGGAGCCGGACAGAGGTTCGGCCAATCAGGAGCTGGATCCTCCTTCTCCTCCTCCTGCCTCCCAGCTCATGACGAGGTTGTTCCCCTCCCTGAAGCCAAAGACCCAGAATGCACCTCCTCCTCCTCCTCCAGCTCCTTCTGTTGCTCCAGAGTCTAAGAAACCAGAGAGTGAGACAGGTGAGACAGACAGAGACAAATCATAAGCACTGTTACATACAACAAAAGGTCACAGGTCACCAGTCAGCTGAGGATCAGATGTGTGTGTGTGTGTGTGTGTGTGTGTGTGTGTCTCTTCGTCTCCAGGTCAGCAGGTCCAGTCGGTCCACTCTCTACAGCTGAGGGAGCGACTGGCTGAGCTGGAGATTGAGATCGAGAGGTTTAAGAAGGAGAACGCCGCCCTCGCCAAACTCCGACAGGAAAACGAGAGAAACCAGGAAAACCTCAGGTGATTTCATCCACCTGCACCTCATGTAGTTTCAACACTGTTTAAATCACCTGTTGATGCAGAAATACACACTCAGAGATGGACTTTTAATCAGATTGTTCTGGTTTCTCTGCCTCCGATCAGTTCAGATGGTTTGTCAAAGAATCACATCAAACAGAAACTGGCAGCACAAAACTACTGATAGTTCATCAATACTTCAGAATCAATCTCCTCAGATGGATTACAGGTGTGCTGATCCTCACAGAGGTGTGATAACTGCGGTTGATTTTACAGAAAAGAGCGTTTGGAGTTTGAGCAGAAGAAATCAGAAGACCTGGCCAAGTTTGAGGAGCACAAGAGAGAAGAAAACAAGAAGCTGCTGAAGGAACGAAAACTGTTTGAGAAACACGTGTCGGCAGCCAGAGCCGTTCCTGACAAGAAGGAGAGAGAGGAGATCCAGGTGCACTTCCCTCAGAACAAGATTTTAAATGAATACTAATGAGAATAAGTTGGGTTTGATTATAATTTAAAGGATGACGTCACTCTAATGTTGTTTATTTGGCAGAATTTTACATTCATTCTTTACATTTTATTTAAGCTTCAGTAAAATTTAACTTCTCCTTTATTTACTTATGTAACTGCCATGTTTTCAGAATCAACGGAAATAATAAAGTGACTGATTGTTGAGCAGCACAAAGAGGAACTGTGTGTGAAATCTAAAACGTGTGGCGCTCTGCTGTCGTTACCTCGTCATCTCCACCAGGCTCTGAAGCAGCAGCTGAGCTCCCTGCAGGAGGAGCTGAGGAGGAAGGAGAGTCGCTGGAGCTCCACACACAGTCGGCTGAGACAACAGGTGGAGGCTCTGAGCCAGGAGAACAGCTCGCTCCGGGAGGAGGTACCCACCTGACCTCTGACCTCTGGTTACACCTGGTTATAAGAACACATGTGAACACAGCTTGTTTTTTTTTTTTTTTTGTTTCAGGTGCGTGTGTTGGAGAAGCTTCGTCTGAGCGCCTGGAAGAAAAACCCCGTCAGTGCAGACAAGGACAAAGAGACAAGAGACACTCCAGGAATGTTTCCAAACCATGTTTCCTCTGTGACCAAAGGAGTGAAATTTGCTGTGAGCTTGTTTATATATTCATTTACTGGTTATATATTGATGCTCTCTAGGACGTGGTGTCAGGACTCAGTCATTACAGATAGGTCGATCATAAAAAAACAATATGATGCTTTACTCCCTGTTTATATGAACATTTCTGATATTTCTTCTGTTCTGTTCTTCTCTTTAAATTATATATAGACACAAGAACGACACAAATACCAGACCAGAGGCACAAAAACACAACATGTCTTAGAAAATGAACAATAGTACAATGAGTAAGAATCATAAATGATAACAGAATAAAACATGATGAGAAACAAAAACTGTCTTTACCTTCAGAGTCCTCTCGACTCCAGAGGCTCCAGCAGCAGCAGCAACAGTACCAGTCCTCCACAGAGCATCGCTGCAGCAGCAGGTCGACGAGGCTCCGCTGAGACAGGTACAGTGGAAACAACCCAGAGATTCAGTGTCAGAGTTACAGCATTTATAAACTTGAACTTCTTTGTTCCACCAGACACAAGGTCAGACTCATGTTTGGTTGTTTTACTACCTATAATCAGTATATAATAAAGGGATCACATGATGTTTCATGTCATAATGAACCAACAGAAATGTGTCACCTGACTCACCTTCAGCTTCATCACTCTGGCTCACAGTCACAGGGAACCAGGTGACCAGAGGTCATGTCATCAGATAAAGATGAAGCTGTGAAGGCCTGCAGCTCTCAGCTTCTTTTGTTTTGTGCTGGTTGTCATCAGTAGGGATGAAGAGCAGCCTGAGGAGGCCTTCAGCTCCCAGCACCACCACCTCCTCCTCCTCCTCCTCACTGCCTGGAGGCAGGAGGACAGAGGATAAGTCGACTCCTGCCAACAAGAGTCAGGACAAAGCTTCGAACCAGGAACCATCAGACAGCAGCTCCACGGTGAGAGACAACGTCAGTGCTGCTCTGTTCCTGCGGTGCATTCACTGACCGATACCAGAGGGGGAGAGGCGGTTTCATGTTACATTTAGTACAGATTTTACATTTAGTGATAAGTTTGTGGTTTATTTGCGTTTCAAGAGACTGTGGTCAGTTCAACAAATCACAAATCAACCCATGTATATTTTATATTGTACCTTAACTTATCCAAGGCCGTGAGGTGTCGAATGATTTGTTGTTTTCTGGCTTCCTGTCTTTCTAGAGGAGAGATTCTCTGCCGCCAGAACCAAAGAGCGACGAGCCAGAAGAGGCAGAGTCAGCTCAGGAGGTCATCACACATCCTGACGGGAAGGTAAGACAGTGGGGAGACGTGCTGAGTTGTAAATGATCAGACTGTAGTTTGCTCATTTGATGGGAAACGAGATTTTTTCAACATCCCACGACTTCACTGAGTAAAAGTGAGCGGCAGGAAAAACAGAAGCTTTAGAGCCAAATGCCACATTTTCACCTTAAACGGAAACACTTGGAGGTTACAGTTCGAACAAAAACATGAATGAAGAAGCTTTAAATGTTACCTGATGAAGATGATGACACGGCTGCGCAGTGACGTTTCTGGTTCTTGCAGATAGAGAAGGTTCTGGTTGGAGGCGACCGTCTCATCGTCTTCCCCAACGGGACCAGGAAGGAGGTTTCAGCCGACGGCCTGACGGTGAAGGTCACCTTCTTCAACGGAGACACCAAGCAGGTCACAGCCGACCAGAGAGTGGTGAGTTTTACCTGTCTGGACGTCAACGCCACATGTGACATCTCTGGTTCAGTTACAGAAAGTCAGAGAGTTAAAATGTATAATTGAATGACTGAACATACAACCTCTGACGTGTTCTCCATCTGCTCCCTGTTCTCAGATCTACTTCTACTCTGACGCTCAGACCACACACATCACCTACCCAGATGGCATTGAGGTCCTTCACTTCCCCAACAACCAGACAGGTGAGGACAGGTGTTTCATATCAAGCTGTAAAATTACACTTGGTTACATTTACTGAGCGTCTTATTTTTATAGAAAGTACTTTTTTTTACAATAAAGTTATTGTCGTCTTTTCTTTTTTCTTTTACTGCTGTAGAAAAACACTTCCCAGACGGCCGTAAAGAGATCACGTTCCCTGACCAGACAGTGAAGAACCTGTTTCCAAACGGCAGAGAGGAGAGCGTGTTGACGGACGGGACGGTGATCCAGGTCAACACGTGAGTAAAACACAGTCAAACACAGCTCCGGCTTCTATTATTGATTCTAATGTCATTAAGTTCTTAGTCTACTAAACAGTGACGTCCCAGAAATCCAGACACAATCGACTGACTCAGAAACACTGAATTGGAGAAGGTTGAACCAAGAAATTTACTAAAACAAATACTCACCTGTTAAAACAGTTGGCTCGCAGCCTTCTGGAGGATTTCTGAATCTTTAACTGAAGACTAGCTGGTTGTAAATGTCTCCTGTGTGTCTCAGGGACGGCACTAAGGAGATCCACTTCAACACGGGGCAGAAGGAGATCCACACGCCCGACTACAAGAGGAGGGAGTATCCAGACGGCACCGTGAAGACCGTCTACACCGACGGGCGCCAGGAGACACGCTACCCCACCGGACGAGTCAGGATCAAGGACAAAGACGGAAACGTCGTCCTGGACCAAAGGACCTGAGCTGTCACTTCCGTCCTCACAGGGAGGTCAAAGGTCGTTGGTTTGGATCTAGAGCTTCTTTCTGCTCTGTCCACACTCCAGGTGTTTTATTTTATTCTGAAATCACCTCGTCTGTCTGTAGCATAGTTCATCTGAGGTTTAACAGATGACGTTAATACATTTTCCTCTCAACTAGACTTTTCTTTTAAACTCTGCAGTGTTTACATGTTTACAGACTCAGTGACTTTGTTGAATCATTTCTCTCATTACAGCAGAAAAAGTCGCTCTGAGGAAACTCATCCACCACGTTTGTTAAACCTCAACAATGTCAAATGACCTCCACAGCTGAGTGTTTTTAGTCTAAGATGTTACCTACGATGAAATGTCTTTGTTAGTGAAGTGAGACGATGTTTGGTTTGTGTCTGGATGAATCTGTCACTGAACAGACTGAGATACTTGAATCAACTCATTGTTTACAGCTCAACCTGCAGAATGATGAAGATCTAGAACAGAAGTGCTTTAGTTCGTCGTGTGCTGTGCTCGTTAGCATCAATTTTAACTTGTAAAAATGTTGAAATTCGTATTTATTCCCTTAGCTGACTGTATAATTTTTGTAAAATAAATTATATCTTTGTTAACTGTTGTTGTCCAGTTGTGACTGTCAGTGTTTACAAAGAAATCGCTCCAGAGGTTTTAGACAACATCAGACTTTTAATCTGACTGGAACTCAAAGAGCCGAGTTGACAGAGCTCAGTGCAAACGCTAAATAAAATCACTGCTCCACCAAAAACACTGAAAGTAAAAGATGAGTGCAAATGTTTGGCCAACATGAAAAAAACAAACAAACAAAAAAAAAAAAATAAGAACAGCACGAAAACAAGACGATCACAAAACAGGACGTCAGAGTAAAACCTGGGGACAGAGAGGAGTAACGGTCCTGTCACATCATGTGATCATTAACAGTCAAACAGGATTCAAAGGTTGTTTTTTCACGTTCATGTTTAATATCAGAGAAGAAGCCGAGGACTCACATGAACCTGTGGAGTCGTGGAGTCGTCACTCGAACTCAGCCAGTCCGCTGCTCACCAGAGGCAGGTGGACCAACTCTCCGTCCTCGTTGTACAGCAGCACAGTGAGCTCCGGCTCTCGGGCCTGGACACGACAACAACAAGGACACTGTCTGAGAGGACGTCATGTCTCCTGACAAAGGTCTCTGAGGTCAAAGGTCAGATAATAAACCTGTGAGAGTCCAGGGACCTGAGCTAGTTCCTGTTTCTATCTTGTTGACCTGTGGTTTTGTGTTTATGCTCAGGAAATGTAAAGAGTCACGTTTCTTCAGTCTTTCACGTTGTACAACGAGGTTTGGAACATTTTAATAAATCTGATCACTGATCAAATCTAACTACAGGGTTTTACAGAGGTGAAGTCCTGCCAGATGTTGAGCACAGCTGCATCTGTTGTTTATATAATGAACTCTGAAGCCTAAACTTTTCCTGATGAACTTTTTCAGGTTTAAGATTTTCCATTACCCACAATTCTCTACCTCAACCCTTCATGAGTGAAACGTAATTTAAGGTCTTTATTTCTACCACACGTTGTGCGTCTCTCACCACGACCGAGGCCTTGATGTTTCCGTGCAGCAGGTCGATCATGTCCATCGCTGCCTTCACGCTCCACCCGGGGCTGTAGGGCAACACGTTCCCGTCCCTGTTCCTGCTCGGAGCTTTGAAGCCAGCGACTTTCACCTTCAGAGCCCGAGACGGAAACTTGAGCAGCTCAGCCGGCATCTGACGCAGCCTGACAGGAAGTGACAGGAAGTGACAGAAACATAAATGAAACTTTAACGTGATAAATACGATGCTGTGTTGTCGTCACTTACTTGCTGATGGGCAAAGTGTCGTCAGAGCCAAAGTCGACGTGTTGGACCAGAATCGTAACGGGCTCCACACTGGTGATCTTCATCAGCTGGGACCTGTAGTACCGTCCATCACTGTACTCAGCCAGACACGGGGCCCCTGAAACCCACAGACAGGTCGGGTCAAAGTACTTTACACTACTAGTATTGTGATGTTAAAGTATCTGTACTTCACTTGAATATTATTAACTTTTAATTCAGGATTAATAAATATATAAAACAAATACATACAGTTCAAATAATAAAAAAAGATCAAGTATGGAGACACAGTGAGCCGTTACCACGGGTGAAGCTGGAGAGTCGAGGCAGACTGTTGATGTCTCTGTTGATTCTGCTCAGAGCTTCGTCCAGTGTCTCTCCGTCCACCTCCACATCTGTTGTTCCCTCCAGAGGCCACAGAAACAGCTACACACACACACACACACACACACAGGTCCAGATCAATTCAGCTTCACTTATTAAAAGTTAATGATCAAACTTAAAGAGTCCAAACCGTCTGCAGCCTCAAAGTTTCTCCAGTTAAACCAGAAAATCTGATCTGTTCAATGAAGCCACATAAACGTTTCCATCAAATCTGAGGAAATTCCCTCAAAGTCTCACAGAGATATTACTGAGACCAAACCATGCTTTGTGAGGTCACTGACACGCTTTGACCTTTAGCCTTAAAGAGTTTATTATTAAAAAAATAAAATAATCAATGTGTCACAACAACATTTACTGCACAGTCTGCCTGTGTTGAGTCTGTTACCTCGTTGGGCGTCCACAGGTGTTTGACTCTGACCTCAAACTGCTCTCCCTCCTGAGGCAGGTCTGGGTAAACAAAGGGCCCCAACACTGGCTCCTCTGGGTCCTTGAGACCCTGCGAACACAGGATGAGAACTTCATTCATCTAAACACAGTTCTATGGGACGGTCTGCAGGTCTCGGCGACTGATGCTGATCTTTAGTTTGAAATGATAGACAGTACCTCGATGTCGATGTCCCACTCGTCCAGGAAGGAGGCAGGAGACGGCACGGTGTCTCCCTGCAGGGAGACAGACATGTTCCAGTGTTAACTATGGAAGCACTGATTGGTCTAAGGAAATGCAGCGCAAACACACAAACACACACACACACACACACACTTCTGTGTCGAGATGGTTCGGTCCTTGAAGGCGTGTTGATGGTGACACAGGATCCTGTTGAGGTTCAGCCCGTCCAGAAAGAGCTCCACAGTGAGGGGCTCTCTGGGGTCAGTCGGCAGCTCCTACACACACACACACACACACACACACACACATATTACTAGTCACTGCCAAAGCCAAAGCTCATTAGTTTTCATTATATCATATCATATCAGACATCGTAAAACTAAAAAGCAGAGAAAACTTTAATGACAGAAGCTGAAAAAAAAAAAAAAAAAAAACAAAAAAAACAGAAACAACTAAATCACTCATAAAACACACACTGATTCACTTCCTGTCACTGCAGCTCTAAAACCACTTCTCAGTGCTGTTGACCAGGGACAATATGATTAGAGCCAAGACTCACATCCAGATTTGCTGTAGCTACTGTGTGAGACAGTGGCTCCCAACTGGTGAGCCAGGAAATCATTTCCCATCATATACAGAACTCTAATGATAAAGTCGGCATCAAAAGAGCGTAAAGACAGAGATGTGACAGGACACTGAGCTCCTTCCAGTTCAGCCCTGAATGATTCGTGATTAAACAGTGTTAGATAAAATACAAAGTAAAGCTCTGACAGTTGGAAAGCTCCGGTGTAAATCATGTTTCAGGAAATAAATCAGACGTTACCAGGACTTGCATGTCCACATGACGATTCAGCAACATCTCCCTGAGCAAAGCCAAAGCATCTGGCTGCCACTGGCCGCCAACCTGAGAGAGAGTCCGAGTCAGAGGAGGAGGTGACGAGGAAAAGATGAGGAATGGATACATCAACACACACACACACACACACACACACACACACACACTCTTACAGGGTTGATGCCGTGCAGCTGACAGGGCACACAGAGCTGAGGAACGTCCTCACACAGCAGCATGGGGTGCACATGGACCACAGGGATGTTCTCCACCAGGCCGTAGTCCACATACTGGACCTGGACACACACACTCTTCATCATTACTAAACTACAGTTGTGGTTGTTGCTTGGTTCCTTAGATTCTTTATGTGTGTGTGTCCAGACCTTCACGTGTCCTCCTAGCACCTCCAGCAGCTGTCCTCGGTACCACAACATGTCTGGACCAATCACAGCGCAGCCGTGGACCAACTTCCAGGTGTACGGCTTCTGTCTGGGCAACGTCTTTATGCTCTGCTGGATCCTCTCCTTGAGCTGCTCCAGCTGACACTCTGTGACACAACATTATCATGACACTTCAGTTATGATACTATATTATAGCTCATTTGTCCGTCTTCTATCCTTTACAGTGATGCAGTGTTGTTGACGATACATTGTGTTTCATTTTCTTTTTACAGCCACAAAATGTTTCCTTGTTTGTTCTGTTTTATCTAAAACCTCTCTGGTCTGTTCATGTCACTTAAATCGATTTTATTCCTGTTAAATGTCAGACTGACCAACACAGTCAAAGCACCACAGTGTTCTGCTACTAGTAGCTTCAATTTGCATTTGCAATGTTAATATTTCTGTGTCTGTGTATCTATCAATCAATATTGACACACAATCTTGTATTGAATGTTTTTCCTCCACCCCTGCTGTGACCTTTGACCTTCAACCTGCAGATACCAGATCAGTTCATGTTTGGGCCTAATTTGAACAAAGTCCTTTGAGGTTTAACTGAGAAAATCACATTCAAACATCAACGACGACGGCGACGACAATCTTCTCCTGTGTTCACCTGCATACTGTGTCCTGGTGTAAATGACACCGTCCTCTCCAATCGCAGAGACACTGATCTGAATGTGACCCAGACAGGGCAGCTCTGGGGGCTGATACAGCTGAGTCTTCACCTGCTCAACACACACACACACACACACACACACAGAGCTACTACGCAATAATAATAAACCTGACAGTTAAACCGTCAGACACCTCAGACACACACGTGACTAGATCCAGTCAGAAGATCTTCCTCAGGGTTTTGACATTTTCTCTGTTTATCTGTAACACTTTGATGCTGGTGTTGATTTTACTGTTGTAAAGTGAGGAGACACTTTTGTGTGATAACAGACATTAAATAAACATCAACCTCACACTGGATATTGTCAATAAAACTGGTTTCTTGCCCACAGACTGTCTGTATTTTTGTGTGTGTGTGTGATCACCTTCTCAGCTGACATGATGGTGCGTGGAGCTGGTTTGGGGCGGTTGGGTGTTGGGTGGGAGGACTGGGAGGGTAAAGAAACGGGCGGTGTTGGATGAGGAGGCGTGTTTTCTTCTTCTGCACTCTGAGTTTGTGTCTCGCTCACTGGAGACTGTGCATCAGTGTCTTCAGGAGGTTTCTGGGCAACAGGATCTCTGCACAGGAACAGAAACACACACAATCACCTGTTTATCAAGCAAATGTGTGAGATTTTTTCATATTTACTCGTCATTATGTTGTTGATTTATTGTCAAAAAGCATTTTTATGAATCAACATTGACTTGACCTTTGATCACTTGAGTGTCTCTGTGCATTTAATATTGAAAGGAGAGAAAAGAGAAGCTGCTTGTGTTGTTAAAGACTTAAAAGTAAAATGATTTGCACACACTTTCCTCATGTGTTTGTTGCACGCACACACACACACCTTGATTTTCTTTCTCTGAGAGCGAGACCCTCGCTGGCCAGAAAGTCTGCCAGGCTGATGAACTGTCCCATCTTGTTGGAACAGAACAGAGTGACAGGAAGCGGACGCTCATCTCTCATCTCCTGGACGACAGGTGAGGAGAGAGAGAGAGAGAGGAGGTGCATGTGGGAGAGCAAAGGGTAAGCAGTGATGTGAGGAAATGAATCATCTTCTAAAACTTCGGTTTGTTTCTGGAAACAGAGGCATGAGGAGAAGAGGTCATGACACCTTGATGGTCATTAGAGCCGAGGCACCCGTCAGGTAGTGGGAGAACAAGTCACAGGCCGTGGCTGTCCATGTAGATCGACCTCCTGCTGGTCTGAGAGAGAGACAGAGAGAGAGAGGAGAGAATATGAACCATCACCGAAAACTAATGTACAAAAATAACAACAGCTGCTATTCAAGAGCCTGCTAAAATAAGAGGACAGAGGTCAGACATGTGATCCACAGCAGATCATTACCATCTGGTGGTTTATAGACGGATACATCATGTGTTCGCAGACAGTGAAACTGGAAATGTGATGTTTGTGTCCCTTCATGTCATGAGGATATGATTTGTTGTTGCAGCCCCTGTGATACATTGTGCAGTCCGAGTGCACAGCTGCATACAGTGTGTGTGTGTGTGTGTGTGTGTGTGTGACAGTGTAAGTGTGTGTCACCTTATATCAGTCAGAGTGCACTCTAGTGCCAGAGAGCCAATCAAAGACGCTGGCAGTAGCCGCAGGTTGCTGACGTGGAGCTTCACCTTGTTGCCGTGATCACAGCGAATCACCTGGGTGTCGAGCGGCAGAGATGAGGAGACAGAGTCATGATTACTCACTAAGACAAGCTGTAAGCGTCAAGGTCATACAGGAGATATCTGTAAATAATCAGCCAATCAGGCTGCACAGGACACAAACATCAAACCTCTTTGGTTTGTTAAACGATATCTAACAGACGAGCACCACAGCTGTCAGCTCTGATACCTCTGCGATGCCGCTGGACATGACGTCGGAGCAGATCCGTCCTCTCTCCCACACCCCGTTGATCTGAGCAGCACAGTACATGTCTGCCTTCCACACCACATCCTCACACTCTTTGAGAGCACACTCCTTCTTCACCAGTGTGCATATCCTGAGAGAACAGAGTACATTCTGGGTGGGACACAGATCAATCTGGCCTCTGTTAGTTCCAAATCGTGGTTTAACTGCTGACCTTTTAAGCTGAGAGTCATACTGGGTGAGCTGGACGTAGAAGCTGCTCGGGGAGTTGGCGTGGCAGACTCTCACTTTCAGGTCTTTGAGCTGAGCGGGGAGCCTCGGATGAAGCTGACAATCCAGCACCTGCTCATCCTCTGCTTCGGGGGATTTCCGATCTGGGGAATCGACGCCGTTCTGGGCTGGCTCGAGGTCAAGAGGAGGGTCCCATATGGCAGAGTCATCGACAGAGGGTGACGCCAGCATGGATTTAGGTCTGAAGGGGGGGGGGGGTGGAAAAGGTGAAGGAGGGGGTGGTGTGAGAAGAGGAGGTGGTAAAATGGAGACAGCGTGAGGTGGAGCAGAGAGGAAACAGACCGAGTGAAAAACAACCTGTAATATCCCAAACTGAGGATCTACAGATGTGAACCTTTTAAACTTTTTGTTATAACTTGGAGGTGAAGGACCTTGAAGTTTTGTTTTTCTTAGAAATACAAATTGTAAAAACAGCTCAGATGAACCCGACCTGTCCATGGAGCAGGCCAGCTCCTCTTTGACCAGCAGGTCGGCAATGCTGGACAGAGGCCCGTTCAGGTTGCTCCCATACAGTTTGACTGGTTGAGGCTGGGTCCTGGGGACTTTTTCTGAACACAGAAAGAAAATACAACTGGTGACGAAGCACACAGGTTGGTGCACATTTAAAAACACGAGCTGAGTAAGTGACACACAGACAGAGGTCATGCAGAGAGCACCTGTTGCTACGACAGTGACCAGTTTTTGATGAGCCACGCTGATGAATCTGTCGGTGCAGGCGTCGCTCCAGGTCTCTGCATCCAGAGGACTCACATCGGACAAACAGCAGTGGATCGCCTGGACACAAAGAAAGTCAGTGAAGTGTGTTTATCACTCTTGTGATTTCAATTAACTGTGAACACGTATGGACAGAGAAGCGCAGGTACATGAGTCCTCTGACACTAAAAATATCAGTGAATATAATCAGCTGATCAATATCTATCTCTCACCATAGAAGGAAGAACAAAGAACTCAGCCCTGATCTTCCTCAAGTCGCTGACCGACAAAGTTTTCTTGTTGCCAAAGTCGACAAACCGCACCTCCACTTTTCTGCCTCCTGGGTGACCTGCACACACACACAGATGCACATTCATAATTAAACTTTTTGGGAGGCTTTTATGCCTTCATTACAGTGAGAGTGAGGAGTGGTGTGAGTCAGACTGTAATGACAGTAACTCTGTAAGTGACAAACTCAGGTCTCATTACAGTAAGAAACATTATCAGCAGGTAAAACACATTCACTCTAACCTATGATCTGAGCTCTGTACCACAGCTTGTCGTCGTAGCGGGCGACACAGGCCTCTCCTATCACTGGACAGTAGATGCAGAGGTCTTCTTGTGTGGTTGCATTGTAACATTCCTGGAGTTTGGCTGAGAGCAACATGGACTCCATGTTGTCCACCTGGTCGAGGACAGAAGTGTGGAAGGAGAGGAGATGAAGTGAAAAGATAAAGGAAGTGATGAAAAAGCAAAGTTATGTTTGTTTTTATTTTTCTTTTGTCTCTCCTCTGTCTCTGGTTCGTCTAAATGATCTCATCTGCTCTGGAAGGATATGAAACATCCAGTGTTCATGTGTTTATTCAGTACCAGCTGGATGTAGAAGTCACCAGGACTGTTGATGTGGGACACCACCGCACTGAGCTCTGTGTTGATCTTGGGATGGACAGGGGGGGAGTAGAGCAGAGGCCTCTGGGTCGACGTCACCGGAGAATAAAACCTTTCAGCAAAGAGGTTGATTTGAATGAAATGTGACGGTTGATTGTTTAATTACGTCTGGTCTTTTTTCATAGTGACTTGGATTCGTACCTGGCCACTTCGATGAAAACCAGGTACTCTCTGACAGAGAAGGGGACGTCACTGGACTGGTCCATGGGGGCTTTCCTCAGGTCAACCAGCAGAGAGTCTCGGTCCTGACCCAGAGTTCTCATCTCCACGGCCGAGGAGTTGACCACACTGTGGAATTCAGCCTGAGCCTCTTTACTCCAGCCTTTTGTCTGCAAACACACACAACACACACACACACACCAATAAAATGTGTCACTATATTTGATTTGAGGGGCACTTGACAACACACACTTTTATGAGACGTAGGCGTCTCCACCCTCTTCTCATGTCCCCCATCAGAGGACGAACATGTAAATGACCTGGTCAAACATCAAACACAGATTCTGTGTCTGTATAAATCTCAGCAGACTTACCAGGTCATATGGGACCAGGTCTTTGAGCGAACACCTTATGGCCTGAGGAGAAAACTGACCCAGCATCACCTTTACAGCCTCCGTCACCTTCCGCAGGAGGCTGTTCACAGACTTCAGTGAAGACTCGGTGGCCCCCTCCTCACTGCAAAAGGTGAAAGAGAAGAGTGGAGGGTGACCTGCTACACAACTCTACTGAACAAAAGGGTTTGACAATCAAGATATTGACAATGGAAACGTTTTCTCTAAACTGAGCTGCAAAGCTCCAGCACAGAAGTTTACAGTCCGTCCACCTGTTTACCCTCGTACCTCTGGATGCTGATGGTCTTGATGGGGCCATGGTCGAGGAAGAAGACCCTGACACTGGACAACTGGGTGACTTTACAGGTTCCCACAGCCTCCACACAACCAGTCTGCAGCACCTCAACTACTGTGGCCCGATGCCAGAGTCCCTCCTTCCACTTCACAAAGATCACAGAGCCTGGAGAGCAGGAGCAGAGGAGGAGAGGAGCAGAGGGAGAAGGCTGAACTACATGAGATTTACTCCACTCAGAGAACGAGTATTATTATTATCATCATTAGGTTAATCAATCAAACAACTGATGCTTATTTGTGCTGCCAGTTTTGTCATATACACAGTATTTTGAATTATTTTTATAGTGTCATATTATTTGTATTTTCATAATCTTGAGACATCTCAACATGAAGACTCGGGTGATGCTGTTTTCTTTGTTACTTTCTCTGTATTATCAATCGTACAAAGATAATCAAAGCTAAACTAAAACTATGATTGTTCACATAATCATGAAGCAACAGTCAACTTTGTTAATGAAGTGCACACTCACACACAGACCATCATGAAAAGTTTGCATCATAACAGATCCAAGTAAGAAAGACACACACCAGTCTCCACTGTGTCACTGGCAGTGAAGTAACAACTGTCTCTGCTGCACAAGTGGTTGATCTTCTTGGACAGGATCACGCTCTCCCTCTTCTCGGCCACATAGCAAACATAGAAGTGACTTGGATTCACAATGTGCGTCACCACCACCCACTGGGTGACTGGGAGGTAAAGAGAGTGACAAAAGGAAGAAGGTAAGGAGCGAGGAAACAAGATGAGGATGTAAATGTTTAGAGATAAACACTGCACATTTAGTATTCAACAGTTCCTCCCATCTACCATTTCTCTTGTTGCCAAAAGTCTGATTCCTCCCTCTCCGGTGGGTTCTCCATTTGTCATTGGCCAGCTCAGGTCCGGTGGGTGGAGGAGCTGCAGGAGGATACAAAACAGTAATCAAAAACTGATGAGAAAAAAAAAGCCCTTATTAGAAAATAAAGAACAAGGCGTCTTTTTTTGTCCCTCATAAGCAACATAATATTGTGACTGACAGTGATAAAAGAGAGAGACACTCACTGCGCTCCTGTCCGTCCTCTAAAAACTCCTCAACAATCACATCCGGAGCTCCCACATCTCCTGAGCCTGAGCTCAGATTTGTAGAGCTGGACTGGCGTCGAGGTCTCGGACTAAGGGAGGAGCCTCGGGATGAGTGACTGTTTGCTCCTGGGCCCCGTCTGTCCGGTCTCTGAGGGGTCAGGGGTTTGCTGCGACTGGGTGATGGACAGTTCCTGCCCTCTCCACGGTGAAAAGGTGAGTTCCTGTTGGAGCTGACGGGCTGGTGGCTGCTGGGTGGAGACTGGGACAAGCTGACAGGAAACAGCAAGACACAACACACAGCAACTGTAGAAAACACAGCTAAAGAAACAAACACGGCATGAATTCAGCAAATATCTTCATCAATTTGAGACCCAAAAAAAAATTAAAGAAACAAAATGAGTTTGTAGTAGATATTTATTGTGAAGATATTTACTGCTTTGGGCTTCGGACTTCCATCTTCAGAGACAGTGTCAGACTCTGGCTCAGGCTCTCTGACTGGAAAACACAGCTGAAACACACACAAGGTAAAAACTCACGGTGAGTTTGTCACTTAATGTTCATCAGGTTCCTCAGGTTCATGTTTCCACAGCACAAAATACAACTACAGGGCACATGAAGTGAAGAGCGAGTGGTGAGCACATGATATCAACTCGATCCTGTTTCATAGAGCGTCAGAACTAAACATGGACGAGGACAAACCTGATTCCAGATCCCACAGTGACAAATTTCATATTGAATAAACCATCATCGACAGGAGCCTGCAACGTCTCCAGGACCTAACACACACACACGCACACACACAGTCAATGTTACAGCATCTGACTCTACACTGTGAATGGACAGTGTTGTAATGTAACAAAGTACAAATACTTCACTACAGTACTGAAGTAGTATTTTCATTTATCTGCACGTTACTTTGGTATTTCTCCTTCTGACAACTTTCACTACATTGCCCCGAAGCATCCTTTTTACTCACTGTCACTGTCTTTGTGTTTGAGTAAAATGTTTCATACCTTATCCAGGGTGCAGTACTGCTCCAGGAAGGGCACCCGCCGTACCTCTCTGGCCATCTGCATGGCGATCTCCAGGGCCTTCATCCTCTCCTCGATGTTAAACAATTCAGCTCGGCTGGTGGAAAACTGAGCCTCCAGTGTTGTCAGCTGATTGAACTGCACCTCTCTCCTGTTGATCAGTTGATTACAGATCAAATGTTACTTCACAGACTCTCCTCACAGATGTTAAACTATCTGAACGGCAGCAGGAGCCGTGTGGTCTCAGGTTTCTATTGTTCCTGACGAGGAAACAGAATCTCATTCCACAGCTTCGACCGTCTGTACCACTTCTGGACGGCGAGTAAAGCCTTGTCTGATGCTTGTCTGATCTCCATCTCCAGCCGAGCTCGTTCTCTCTTCACCTGCTCTGCCAGGCCAGTCGTCAGAGTCTGCACACACACACACAGAAGACTCACACTTCATTCACTGTTTTCCTATGGACATATTCCCAGGTTGTGAGAGTTGTTTTTTTTTTTTTTTTTGGATCTAGTGCAGGTGTCACCTGGTGCGTGTGTTTCAGCTGGGTCAGGTTTCTTGCAGCCTGGACCAATGCTTCATCCATCGTTCTCTCAATCTTCTCAATAGCAGCAGGCTGAATAAAACACAACCACAATATAAACCATGTGCTCTAAGATTGTTTACCGTTAGCTAACACACATTTATTTATCCCTTTATCACTTGTTTATGATTAATAGTTAACTCTGTGATCACCCATACACACCTGATCAACATCTGTTTTGGCATTGCTTTCTGGAGATGATGATAACCTGCTCCAACGTCGAACCCTTGCTCTTTCGTTTTGAAGGCTTCAGGAGACAATAACAAAGACATGATCAGGATTCAGGTCTGGTCTCATTGTAAAAGCAATCACACACTCAGATTAAAACAAGGAGCAGGTAAAATAATCAGACACTGATTTTACTTTTTTATCTTGTTCATCTTAGCTGTGTAGATGAGGCCAATGATTCTGCTGTCCTCCTGCAGGTAACCCACTCCTCCTTCAGGAAGGCTCGACTTCACCTGCACAGGAAGAGGGTCTTTATTATGTCATCCTAAAAGTCAATCATCATCATCTTGTGCTGTTTATGCCTCAGATACTCTCAGGAGTAAGTGCAGTGTTTTAGATTTTACCTCACACTCTGGACACGTGACGAACTTGTCACACTGAATGGACCGCAGACAGGAAGTGCAGTAGATGTGGCCACACAGCAGCACACGAGGAAGATTCCCGTCGACTTCATCCTCTGAAAAAGAAAACAAACACAAAACACACAAATAACATAACATACAACACTGGCAATCACTAATTTCAACACTAGCATGATGGATTGTGACATGTGACTATTAAAAAGGCCCTAATCAGGTTGATTGATGAGGACAATGTGATCCTGCATAGCTTCTAAAACAGCTGGTGAAACAAATGTGACGCACGAAGACGTTTCCTCAAATTTACAAACTTTAAACTGTATCAACACACCTGTTTCCCTGGACTTTGTTAGTTGCAGCCTTATTATTAAACTTATTTTAAGTTGTAGTTAACGTGTCTGACCGGGGTTTGTACTTCAGGCTCAAACAGGTAACCTGTCCACACCTGTTCAGGCGCGACGTGATCGGTCTGTGCCCTAATCGGACGTTAGCTCTACTAGCATGAGGAACAACAACCTACGAAGACTTAAAACAAGGTAAATAAATATGCATTACGTAGTCTTGGTCACGTTATAACATTTATGTCATATTTTTAAAATAGAAAAAAGAAAGCATATTAAACTCTTTGTTAACAAACGTTTCCAAAACAGCTGAGCTAGCTCCGGCGCCACCGTTAGCTAGCACGCGCCGTTTAGCCGTTAATCGACGGGGAGCGACAAACGTCAAAAAGCAAAGAAAAAGGAGGTCAACGTCCTACCGGGCAGAGTGAACACCTCTCCACACAGCTTGCAAATGACAGCGCTGGGGCTGTTCATCGATCTGTCCATTGATAATTTCCGTTATTTTATTTTTAATCTATTTTCTTGTTTCGGTCTCAAACCCACGACGTCGCATCAGGTTTGTGTTTGTCACGTGGCCGCGCAGGCGCGTTCACGGCCCCCTGAGAGAAACCTGAATGAGAGAACCACAGCTTTCCCTGGTGGACTCACTGGGTAATACATATGCATGCTCAAACAAACCCAACTTAGATTTTTATATATATATATATATATATAATATTTTTATTTTATCCATCTGTTTGCTTTGTTAAAAACCTAACTAGCCCTGGCTCTCAGTTAGAGAGGAAGCTGGTGAGTTCACTGACACTTGGACACTCAGTTGGATATGCATGTGTTCATTTTCCTACTTTTCACTGATTATGTTTTTGTTGGTACTGGTATATGTTTGCTTTGGATTCTGTTTGTAAAGATGTGTTGAATGTTAATCGTCTAAAAGTTTACATGTAGTGAGTATGTGCTATAAAAAGTTTATAAAATCTTGAATAAGTCTCATGTTGCTTATTTTCTAAGATCTAAGTGTATGTGACCCCAGTGTGACCCCAGAAGGGTCACAGTGGAAAAAAAAACAAACCTTTAAACAGTGGTTTCAGAGAACGACACAGTAAAAAGACAGAGATACAAACAAGCAGGTTCTTTATTAGTAAAGAGTAACAAACCAGCAGGTTGTACGGGGTAAGAAGAGGCAGCCTATACAGGAGTGGGCCGCTTCACACAGCCACACGAAGCCATCAGCATAATGTTTCTCTATGGACAAAGCTCAGCATGGACACAATCGGGAAACAGCGTGGAGGAGCATTCGACAACAGGGTGGAGCCACCACGGAGCTACGTGGCTCCCCAAGCCATGACAGATGCATTGTGGGACTGGGACTGAATCGACGCTGGACTCCTGGGCTTGAACTCTTTTGGCGGGGAGTAACTGGAGGTCGGTCTGCAGCAGGAGTCGTCTGTTAGCAGGTTCAATGAAGCAGCTGCGCAGACATGCAGGTTCATAACTCTTGTTTTCTCCTTGTTCTCTGGTCTGTGAATGCAACACTGTTACACAACCCTCCCAGGAGGATTGACACTTTTAATGGATCTCAGGTGCATTTATATCAACATTTCTACATGGATAATATCTACAATATATCTGGATATGATCAACATACTCAAAACAGAGACAGGTGTGAATCCTTAGCTGATGATGTTCGACTCTGTCTCTTAAACCTCGGTGTTCGGCCTCCAGCCCCAGTCACGTCTGACCAAAAAAATAACCAAGGGTCATCGACCTGGTCCAGTCAAACACCACAAAACATGCAGCTGGAGAGTACCACAGCCTCCTGCCCTGCCTTGTTAATCAAGCCTACAGCTGGGTGAGGGATGTGGCTGTACACATGTGAACCAGAGACCTCAGATGTGATTCAGTACTGGACTGACTGGAACGTCCTTCCTCATGGTTTAATCAAACCAACAGATCATTAGTTCGTAGTCTGAAGCCTTTCCACTAAGACCATTTCCTGCTGCAGCTCTTTTTTTTACCAGGCCGTCCTCTCCTTTGTTTAGTCGGGACTTAATGTACATGTGTGAGTCTTGAGGGTGGGGGTTTGTTTTTCCAGCGAATCCTGATTGTCCTTGAGAGCAAACCAGGGTCCTTGATCTGAGGACCTAAAACCTCGACTGAAGGATTTCTTCGATGTGTCCAAAGGATCCAGAGTCCCTGCTGAGAGGATGAATGACCTGAACAGATCTAAACACAGACTATCAGAGCTGCAGACTTACATGGATGTTGCTGTTGTGGACTATCACTTCTACCAAACAGTAGGCTGCTTAGATTTGCATCTGAACCTCCAGGAAAATAAATGCTTACCGTTGTAGTTCACAAGTAAATGCTTATTGGTGGGAACTGGGGGGTGGGGTGGGGGGGTGGTGAAAGCAGAGGACAGCACTTGTAATGTCAGAACACATTCTACGAGAAATTACATTCATCAATAGAAACAGGACGGTCAACGAACTGCGCTGTCAGACACTAAGTCCAGGACCAGGTCTGTAGGTTTGTTTTGTTTTTTACAAGCCAAATGAATGAGATCCAAACACAACAGCTGGTGATTTACCACAGAAGCTGGGAGACGAATGTACAAAGAACAAGAGTCTCAGGGTGGAGTTCATCGTTCATCTCCCACCGACCTTAAACACCACACGTCTCCTGCTGTTTGTTCTGGAAACAGACCGATGATCTGACCTGGTCTCTAACCCGTCCCTCGTGGCTTCACATGCAGGTTCTCCCTGATTATTCTACTGGGTCGTAAACTACCTAAGCAAGTTGTTTTTGTAAACAGAGATACAAACAAACAGTGTGTCCAGAAATCCTGCAGTAAGTCCTGCACTCCTCGGTTCTGATGCTGCCGCCGGTCCATCCGAACCCGTTCACTGTATGTGACACAGTTCAGTGCAGCACAGGTTGATGTGAACTGCAGCAGTTCACCACAGCCGTATCCTGCAGGTAAACGTCCAGTGACGTCGCCTCAGCTCAGTCCATCATCTATCATCAGGTCACCGACGGGGACATGACGTCAACCTCTGTCATGAAATAAATAAACATTCAATAATTTAAAGGTTTCACAGCATCGCGTCCAGTGATGCTGCATCCAGTCCAACATCACAGGATGTGACAGGACGAGGACGGATACAGTGTCCGTTAAGGTCCTGGCTTGGACACTTTGGGACCTAACTCTTCAGTTCTCCTCAGAAAGTTCCCACCAGTGACCAGCGAGCCTCAATCACCACACGGTCCATGGTGAATCCTCATGGACGAGGCGTGAACACACTCAGGGACGTTTTCTACAACAGTCTAAAAAATGGCTTGGTTGAGATGATTCTTCACACTCACTACTGCTAGTTCGTCTTTTGGACAGTTAAGCTACAGACTAACGATGGTCCACGGTCCAGTCTCAATCCTGTCGGTTACTCACTACGCACCAACATGAGAGGACACACACACACACACACACACACACGTTTTCTAGCTACTCTAATACATTGATCTCTATGGCGATCGGTCTTTTATGATCTTAGTTTAGCTCAGACTGATTGATTCACACACACCACCAGCACATCTGTCACAGTGTATGATGTCCGCTGCTGCTCAAGCTAAGGCCTTCTTTCTGATTTTGGAGTAGTGCCCCCCCCCCCCAGTGGTCAAAACCTTTCGCTACCTTTCATTAATATGTTGTGTTTTCCTAATCCACGGAGCATGGCTGGTAAAAGGCTCCACAGATTCATCGTGAGGCCCCCAACAGGCCGGTCCTGGTACTGCCCAAGTGTCCCTGAGCCAGAGCACTGGAACAAAGGCTTGATGATGGGATTAGCTCCAGCTGGGATCAGCATGCAGGCGCCTTCGATAAATATATTTTTACCTGTAAAAAATAAATATTTGAATGTGAACAGAAGCAAATCTCTGGGTCGTCCTTGCTCACAGTGGTCGCTTCTCTCAACTATGATTGAGTTCTTTGGGTTCTCGTGGGACATCCAGATGTTGGAGAGGTGAACAAAGACCTGATGACTTATTGATCAATGATTAAATATGTATTTTACTTCCAGAATATTCACTGCTTTGTTTCTGCTTTAAAGGTTTGGTCTGAAGGTGACAGTGTCATGTAATCACTAATCAATAATCACTAAAGATAAAAAGAAGGATAATGAACTGTTTGATGTTGTTATTGACACCCTGGTGGTCACAGGTGGATTGATATCGTTATTGATCGGCTCCGTCACAGTGTGTTGCCCATGCTGCTGCTCACCAGCCCTTTGATATTGGTGATGGGCCTGACGTCATGCAGCTGCCTCCTCCGGTCGATGAACGTGGCCAGCCGTGTCGTGTCCAGAGGCGTCTTGGAGTAGTCCCCGCCGTGTGCGCCCCCACGACCCACCCACGGGTGCTGCAGACACGAAGTGGCGCTCGGCCTTTTCCGTTGATCCTGCAGCAGCACCGAGGACACGAAGTCCCTCGCCGCCTGGCTCACGTCCCGGAAGTACTCGTCCGGGAAGCAGAAGTCCAGGCGGCAGATGTTGACGCAGGTTTCCTCCGGTGATTCATCCAGGAACGGGGAGACGCCGCTGAGCATGACGTAAGCCAGCACGCCCACGCTCCACAGGTCGGTCGCCACGGAGACCGGTGTCCCGCGGATGAGCTCCGGAGCGGCGAACTCCGGGTTCCCGAGCAGGAGGTGGACGTAGCGGCGGTGGGCGGAGAGCTGCACTGCATCCCCGAAGTCAACGAGCTTAACGGCCGGGGTCGGAGAGCGGAGGTCCACCATGATGTTCTCCGGCTGGAGGAGAGACAGGAGATGAGTCCGTGTGGATGGGAGGATACATCCCATCGTATATATGACCTGATAGGTCAGCGCTCACCTTGAGGTCCAGGTGAACCACCCTGCAGGTGTGAAGGTGCTGCAGAGCCTCCAGTGTTTCTCTGATGAAGAACGCCACCTTCTCCTCCATCAGCTCGTCGTGGGCCACCAGGTAGTCGAGCAGCCGCCCGTCCTCCAGCCTGATGGACACACAGACAGACAAGACAAATCCTGAGCAGCATGTAGACAGGTGGACAGGTAGGTGGCAGAAAACAAAAGTGGGGACACAAACTTTATTGTAGCTACTCTTTAAGAGTTCAGTGTCACTGCATCACAGTGATGACACTGAGGTTTAAAGTCGGGTCAGGTTCAGACTTACAGCTCCAGGATCAGCATCAGGGAGGTTGGAGACTCGTACGTGTCCAACAGCGCCACCACCTGGTGATTCTGTACATGCTGCAGGATGTCGGCCTCGTGAGCCACCTGCTCCTTCTTCTGCATCTTCTTACTCACAAACTTCACTGCAACCTACAAGGAAATGAAAGAGACACCAGACTGTATATAGACTGATACCAACAGTGAGAGTAGATAAGAGACATGGACAATAACAACAGAGTGGACAGTGGACGATAGAAGATTGATCTCAGCTCTACCTCTTTCTTTGTCGACTTGTTGAGACACTTTCTCACCACAGAAAATCGTCCCCTGGAAAAGCAGCAACACTTGAATTAAAAAAAAAGAGCTGCACATCTGTAACAGTGGCCAACAACATCTGGACTGAAAATCACTTCACCTTCCAATCTCAGAGATCTCAGAGAAGCTCGAGTCGAAGTTTTCTTTCCACTGGATCCCTGTCCCGTCGCAGCCGGAGCCTGGACACACACACACACACACACACACACACACAAACACACACACACACACACACACACACACACAGATCAACACATCAACTCTCCAGACTTTAGACCGAGCCGAGTGCTTCGTGTCTGATCTCTGACATCACTGACTTACTGCTGCTGGGCAGAGTGACCATGTTGGAGGGCTCGGACGGAGGACCGACCCCCCAGCGGTTGGAGGCTCTGACCCTGAACTGATAGTGACCTCCTGGGATCAGAGAGTCGATCTGAACACACTCCTCCCTGCTGCTGGCCGCCTGCTGCCATAGCAACGAGTCTGTGGAGGACACACGGAGAGGTGATGATGCTCTGACTGGGTGTGGTAACATTACTTCAAACCCAACACACACACACACACACACACACACACACACACACACCTTCCTGTCTGTACTCCACAGCGTAGCTGCTGACGGCGCTGTGAGCGGATGAAGCCGGCGGCGGCCAGTGGACCATCACTGCCGTGCTGCTGGCCTCCTGAGCCACTGGGCGCCCCGGGGCTGCTGGGATACCTGGTCAGGGGTCAAAGGTCACAGTCATGGTGATGTCAGAAACCATCACAGTCATGGTGATGTCAGCGGAGACAGACTGTTGAAATGTTCCTGTGATGCAGCTGGAGTACCTTGGACTTTAATGGAGGCAGAGGAGGAGGCGGAGCCATGGTCGTTAACGGCAACACAGGTGTAGATCCCTGTGTCCTGAGGCATCAGGTTACAGATCTTCAACAGGATGTCACCTGTGTCCCTGCAGCAGGAGGAGGAGAAGGAGGAGGAGGAGGAGGAGGAGGAGGAGGTCAACTCAGTGTAATAATCAGAGTGAAACCAGAGACGACAACAGACACTGTGTGTGTGTGTGTGTGTGTGTTACCTGATGTCGATGGTGAAGCGGCTGTTGCTGGTCACTGGGTTCTGGTCGGGTCCCTTCAGGGTCACTGTGGGTTTGGGCCGTCCACACACTTTACAGCAGAGGACCACGGTCTCCCCGAACGCACACACCACGTCTGACAGAGGGACGAGGAACTCAGGAGCCACTGTGCGCGCACACACACACACACACACACACACACACTTACTTATACACAGTCCAGATCCTAAGTTCAGTTCAGTTCAACATAAAAAGTCTTTGTTTGCTTTGTGACCTTTGACCTTTTTTCTTTTTGGTCCTGGTTCTTCACCTCTTCTCTCCTCACTCTGACTCACAGCTCCCATCTATCATCTACACCTGAACTAATAACTCTAGATCTGTAGCAGCTGAGTGTCCAATTACTGTTGAACCAAAGAGGCTTAAAATGAAGCTGACACCTAATTACCAAAGAGCGCTCCTCTTCAGAACCAGCGCTGTGTCACACACACCTGTTTGATTTGACTTCAAACAGGTGTGTGCAGGTCCAGCCTTTTATTGCAATGTGGGCCGTCTGGTGTGATCTGTAGCTGGTCACAGTCTGTGAACTTTAATTTCAGCTTCAGACCTGTGTGACTTATCACATGGTCTGTCTGTAACATCAACACTCACTTAAACCGCAGTTATGCTAATGAGATGCTAATGAGTAAGTGACATCAGTTCTTCCCGTCTCTTACCTTCCTGGATGAAGTTTGGGTTGAGGAGCTGTAAAACAGATGAGGTCAAAGTTAATACAGTCACTGCAACTCTACTTCTGTTTTATTCTGTCTCTTGTTTTTGGACAAAACTGATGTGATGTCATGAACTCAGAGTCGTCCCAGGTCCAAGTGCATCATCGTACCTCCATCCCTGTCTTTGGGTCGAGGTCGTCTTCACAGTCCGACTCATCTGACGTGTGAACGTCCTGGTGGAGAACGAAGGAGGAAACAGAAGGAGACGGAGGTGTAGGATGGGATGGTGTGGAGAAGAGGAGGAGGAGGAGGGAAAGAAAGAGAAACAGAAGAGTAATAAAGAAACAAATGAAGGGGGGGGGGGTAAAGGAAGAGGAGGATTGAGAGAAGAGTATGAACACTGTCACCAAAGGGAACTGTTCTCCTGATACTCACCTGAGACCTCACCTGTTGGAGTTCGACTCCGAGCATCAACAAACCACAGAGTTGAACTGTTGCTATAGCAACACCAACGTCAGCTCAAACAGCTGATTACAGCTGTTTTCAATCAAACAAAACCTGAAGGAAGAGACTGGTCCAAACTGCAGGATTGGTCCACTTCCCTCTGAGCATCAGCGACGCTGCAGGAGGTGAGGATGGTTTCCTCAACACATCGCTCTCATTTACATTCAGTTCTTTAAATTTGACGGAGAGATTAAAATAAATTGACTGTTTCGGTCAGAAACAGGAGGATCTCTGTGAAGCTCTGCGTTTTTTAAGCTACATTTAGATTTTTGTTTCACTACAAACACACAGTTTATTCTATACAAAACAAATGACCAAATGATCTTTGTGCAGCCCAACAAGTTGTTGGAAAACACTTGGGAACAGAAACACATGTAGTCATTTAAAAAATCTAAATAACCTCAGAGTTACAAAAACAGGAAGTGACAGGGACTGATAACGATGAACCTGCTGCTTAAAAAACAAACAAAGAAAAAACCTACGAACACCAACTTTAATCTAAATGATCTGTAAACCCTCTGACAGTGGACCGGTGCTGTTTGGTCACATGACGCAACAAAAACAGGAAGTAATACGACAGGAAGCAGGAAGAAATAAAACAAACTCTTTTCTTTGTTTCTGGTGTGAAACCCGTTTCTCTTCACATATTCAGACCTTCAGAATAAAACCTGGATGAATCTCATGTTTCTTTTCTCGTGCAGCTCGTGATCATCATCATCATCATCATCATTATTACTTATATCATTTCATTCACAGAGGCTTCGAACATACAAACTTCATCATGTTAGTTCACCACAGAAAAAAAAAAACACTAGTTAACACAGATCAAACCAAACAGGACTGAGTCTAGCTCTACCCATGCACAGGGAGGGAAATAAACCAAACAACACAAAAAGAAAACAGAGTTTATTTTTCAGTGCAGTTGAGGTTTCGGGGCAAAAAACACAAACATAAGAAGAAATTATATGTAAAAAAAAAAAACAAACACCTGCAGCGTTCTCAACCGTCTGATGCTCACGTGTGTTTAAAGGCTCATCTGAACGTTTGTGTGTTTAGTGACACCACCTCGGCTCCGCCCTGCGGCTCCGTCACAGCGTTTAACACTCTGATAGGAGGAGATTTGTTTTATTGTTGTTGTTGTTCCACTTCCTGCTCAGAGCTTCAGCTCCCGACCTGCACAGATCCGGATGAGCTCTGTGCACCAAACCAAACGCCGGCAGCCATGTTGGGGCGAGTAGGTGTTTGAGTAATGGTTGTAATGTTTCAAATGTGCGTCTACGTTCCTGCAGGTTGAGAATCACTGCTGAGTCAAACTGAGACACAAACGACTGTGTGTGTTTGTCGTTCTGCACAAACACATGCGCGCACACACACGGGTTAGGAAGAGGAAATAAAAAACCAAGTGGGGGCGGGGGCGGGTGAGGGAGGGAGGGGGTTTTGTTTGGCACACAAATATGACATCACCAGCGTGCGCCGTCGGCCTGCTTTTACTCACTTTGCCCTTTGCCGCGGCGACGGCGGCAGCAGCAGCAGCAGGGGAGGCGAGCGGGGGAGGGGGCGTGGTTTCTTTAGGCTTACGGAGGAGGCCGTTCTCGTGACCCCTGACCCCGGCCAAGGTGATGTCCTTGGCTTCAGCGCGCTTCCTGGCACGCAGTGTGTTCCACGACAGAGACTTCCTGTACGGTACAGGAACGACAAACATCAAGCAGCCAATCAGAGAGAAGCTCAGAGGTCCAGATCAGTCTGGCTGCAGACGCAACACGGCTCAGATCAGCTGACTGTCTCCATCTTGTTACTCATGTAGTGTGATGTCATATTTCTGTAACTATGGATACAAAGTCTAGATAAATACTGATCACATATCATATATACATGTATTATCAATCGATCGATTAAGTGCAAAATGAAGCTTAAAGACTATTAGAGTTAAAGAGTTATTATATCATGTGTGTTGTACAGTCTGTGTGTGTGTGTGTGTGTGTGTGTGTGTCTACAGTGTGTGTTGTTGTCTGAATCTGCAGCCAAACTGTTCTGGTTCCTACAGGAGGAAGGACAGAGCGACACCGGTCCGACTTTAATGTGAGAGAGAGAGAGTTTAGTCTGAACAAGAGAGAGAGAGAGAGAGAGAGGGGGAAAGAGAGAGAGAAGCATCTTCTTGTGCAAACCTCTCTTCATCTGTCTCTGTCTGTCGTACATGTAAAGCACTTTGATCACCGTCTCCAGATGTTGTCAAGTGTTATATAAATAAACTTTGAATTGAACTGAATGTTTCAGTCTCAGGTGTTGAATTTCAAGTGTAACTTCAGGTATAACTCATGAGACCTTCATCATCATCATCATCATCATCATCATCATCCTGTAGATAAACACTCATTAAACACACGTCACTCAAACCTTCACAGAAACAGACCGACGGTGTTTGTCAAACATTGTTTTCATGTTTGTGGAGTGTCAAACCGTTTGTTAGTAAAAACTCAAAAAGGTCAAAACAAGAGAACAAAGAGAACGAGAGAAGAAAAGTTCAAATCAACCGCAGAGGGAAGAAGAAGGTGCGGACGACGGTGTGAGACCTTGACCCTGACCCCGCGCAGGCTTGTGTGTCCGTTCGTTCATCAGCACCCCGGCTGGTTTAATGTTCGTCACACAGAAGCAGCCACGCTCACTCTCACGTTTGCTGTTGTAGTTTATTTACAAATATTAAAAACTACAAACTGTCAATCATCTCCAGCCTAACGCAGAACAAAACACCTTCACCTTCACGTCGCTTTTCTAACTCATGCTCAAGTCCAAAAGGTTTATTTTACATATTTAAAATACATTTAAAATCATTATCATTAGACTACCAACAGTACAATGCTGACCGTTGCCATTAAATGAAACATATTGCACAGCCTGACTTCATTCATATTTTTTCTATCTTTAAATAGTGCAAAAGGGATTTTTTTTTCTTAACAGGAATGTTCGAGAGCCTCGGTCGAAAAAAAACCAAAATCAACTTTGTACAGTGAACTGCCGACACAAACAAAATCAACATGAAGGAGGAAATGAATCCAACTTTGTCCGTGAAATAAAATAATAATTACAAGGCAGAAAAACAACAACAACAACAACAACAACAACAACAACAACAACGAGAGGAATAAACACAAACTTGTGTATAGATTGCCACAGACAACAAAATAGATCTTCTCCGTGTGGAGAACGGGGCTGAGACCACCTGAACGCCCCAGGTGAGCTTTTTCTTTTATCCCAAAAACAGTAAAAAGAAAAAACACCAAAAAAAAAAAGAAAAAGAAAAGAAAAACAAAAAAGAAGTAAAATAAGAAGCAGGGTGTTAGGAACTGAAATAAGAGTCCGGTTTTAGCTCCACATGAGTGTCAGCGTTTCTCTCTCTGGAGAGACGGCTACAGGTTACAAGATTTTCTATCCAGTCTATTTCTGCAGGAAACTCCTCAGTACTGGTTTACATGGAGATCTATCAGTCAGTGTGTGTGTGTGTGTGTGTGTGTGTGTGTGTGTACAAGTGTGTGTGTGTGTTTTAGTTCATGTGAAAGCCTGAAATCCACTTTCATGTAGTTGCCACAGAGCCGTCAAAGTGACAGTGGCTCAGAAATCAAACCGTCACTGCAGCAGCTTGATGGACAGTGAGAGACCAGTTCTGTACCTTTGACCTCCAGGAGCCACAGGTCAGAGTTCAAATCACCCCCCCCCCCCCACCAAAAAAACAACAAAAACAAAACTCCTGTGAGGTCCAAGGGTGGGTTTAAAGGGGAGGAGGAGGAGGGAGGAGGGGGCAGGGAGTTAGGAGGAGGTGGAGGCAGTGAGGAGTTAGTGAGTGGGGGAGGGGTGGAGGTTTGTCACCTCGGTTCTTCTGAGTCTCTGGAGTGTGTCTGTCTGTGGGGGGGGGGGGGGGGGGGAGGGGTGGGTGGGGGACTTACTTGATGTTGTTGGCGTCGGCCACCGCCGCTGAGAAGGAGGAAGTAGAAGAAGAGTCTTTTATGGACTTGGTGGGCGGGCCCAGGACGTGACCCGGCACCCAGCCCTCGGCGGCCGGCGACTGGCTGTTGGCCGGCCGGTACACCAGGTACATGTTCTGCTGGTTGGTGGCCAGGATCTGGACCGTCTCCCCCTGACTCACACAGATCTCGTTCTCCTTGAGCGCAGAGTAGTCCTGAGTGACCAGCATGGTGGAGGAGACGCCGTTACAGCCGCCGTTGCTGTCCTGAGAGGAGGAGAGAGAGAAGGGAGGAGAAGACAGAAGGAGAAGACACAGCGGAGAGGACAGGTGGAGAAGAGGGTGAGGACAAGGTTAAGGTGTGACTAATGTGGGCTGGACGACTGTCCTGCTGGCTGTGATCCCGTTACAGCCGACTCCAACCTGAGGAGGAGCAGAGGGAGGTCAGAGGAGTGGGAGGGGGGGGGGAGGAGGAGGAGGAGGAGGAGGAGGAGTGACAACAGAGCATCAGCATCTGTTCAGTTTGTTTTCACAGCAGCAGAAAACACAAACACCTGCTGCTGACACATCCACCTCCTCCCCCACCGACAGAGAGCTCCACTTTTTTTCACTGATTCAAGTGAGTCTGGTGTTTATTGACGAGACGTTCATCAGCTTGGATCAATAATCGAACTGATCAGAGCTTCAGGAGTCAGGACGTCGTCTGACAGAAACACAGACACAGGCTTCAACAGTAACTTAATAAAACAGACGCTGCTTCACAAGCTGTGATTTATCTGATCCTGGTGTGAGCAGAGCTGCGTCACCTCACACCTGTAAACACCTTTACCAGCAGTGATGTCACTGGGTCCTGGAGCTCACCTGCACGTCACTGTGGGAAGGTGAGAGTCTGACCAGAGGAGGCGAACAAAACAAAACCAGCTCCTCCTAAACCAGATGATTGTTTATTTAATCAGTGTCGACTGTCACACTGATGGTGAAGATTTGCTCAGCAGTGAGGGTGGAGGTGAGGTGGAGGTAGGAGGTAGGTGTGAGGCGTTCAGGTAAAGTAGGCCACAGACAGAGCAGCTCACCGTCTGCTGTGTATATATGATGTGTGATGCTACACCTGCAGTGGCCCAGATTTTAACCTTGGTTTTCAGGGACAGGAAACAAAGCGTCAGAGAGGGAACTGCTTCGTGCTGCAGAACGTACGGCTCACGGTTAATGGATGAGACAAGACCAGGAGCTGGAAGCCACAGGCTGTTTGTGAGAAACTCACCCTGGAGTCGAAA
Organism: Caranx ignobilis; assembly: GCA_021432705.1. NCBI lineage: Eukaryota > Metazoa > Chordata > Actinopteri > Carangiformes > Carangidae > Caranx > Caranx ignobilis. The sequence continues at coordinate 4,059,437 of MU269983.1, read as the reverse complement.
CACGAAGAGCCCCCGTTGGAGGTCGACATTTTCATCTGGCTCCTCCCCCTTTCGGCCTCCTTGTCGAGGCCCACCGCAGACGACGGGCGGCTGTGAGAGGACACCGTGGGCCGGGTCCCCGAGGTCGAGCGGTTCCTGGTCAGTGACGAGCTGCTGCCTCCTGCGCTCTTCTCCTTCTGGTACTCGATGGGAGACTGGAGAGCTGCGACCACACAGATGGAGGGTTCAGGATCCTCTTTCATGATGTCACAGGTTTGTTTGTCCTTATATGGACATGTTTTAGATCCTGTTTCTTCTGTTTGTAGCTCATTATATACTTCTTACATTCCTGTTGACCTGTTTCCTGGTGCTGCAGCTGATCTACATTCGCTCAGTCTCAGTGAACTTACATCAGGTTGTATGAAAGTCGGCTCTGATAACGTGTGGGGGAACGTGATTCTGTCTGTGTTTTCTCACCAGACAGGAAGTTGCTCTGCGCGTCCAGAACTTCCTGGATGTGTCGGACCCAGACCTGCTTGATGTCGACGTTGGCGGCCTGCAGGGTGAAACGCTCTGACGAGCCGCGGCATGACAGGACAAACTTACAGGGGTCGTTGTCCACGCTGTCCTCCAGACCCAGGAAGGACACCTGAGGATGACGGGAGCAGCTTAGTGTGACTCTCCAGTGCAACAACTTGTTTTCATATATGTTTTAAAATGTTAAACTGACGTCCATCTTAACATAAACCCCTTCATCGCCCACTCACCTTGATGCTTTTCTTGAACTGGTATCCTGGCGTGGACGATCCTTTCCTGAGCAGCTCGCTGAAGATGACGATCTGCTCAAAGAGGAAAACTCGTCGCTCTTTGGAGCGCGACAGGACGCCGGCGTCCTGCTCCGTCACAAAGAAGGTCTCCTGCTGCAGCAGTTTGCCCTGACTGGTCAGTTTACCCTGAGGAGGAAACGAGGACGATCAACACCTCCGTCAGGTCTCACACCTGAGCTCCAGAGTTAAAACCAGGCTGCAGGACAGGAAGTGAACGTACCTCGTATCCCTGCAGCCGACCCAGATTCATCATGTCGTTACACAGTTTAGGAACCTGAGACATCAGATCTACTGCTTTCTGTGAGACAGTGAGACAGAGGGAGAGAGTTCAACCAGCTGCTCTGAGATCAGTTTAGCTGTGTCATTAATCTCCAGCTGCTTCAAATCCAGTTATGTTTTCACCTCGATCTCTTTGCAGTCCATTCCTGCCTTGGAGCTGTACTTCAGGAAGTCCTGAGGGGAAACATTTCAGACACGGTCAGCTCAGTTCACTGCAGTTTAGATGCATCACCGCCGCCACCACCCAGACATATTCCTGTTTGATATATTTACAGCGTATTTTCTTGTGGAGCTGAGGAGCAGTCACCATGGAAACTTCAGATCTCAGTTTGAGTTCAGTTACTTATAAATATCCTCATTTTAACACAGTTTAACTTCAGTGCTGTTTCCTCAGTCTGATGGGAATGTTTGAGTTGGGTCAGTTTCACAGCTTCAGGTTAAAGTTGGATGAGATCGACACAACTTTAACTTTAACTGTAGCGTTTAACAAACAGTCCTTTGTGTGTGTGTGTGTGTGTGTGTGTTACCTTCAGGAGCAGCTGGTATTTGGTGATTCTCTGGATCGGTTTGATGAGGAAGTCGCTGATGCTCAAACGTGACTGGATGTCCTGCTGGATCCCCTGGAAAACAAACACCAGTGACGCCGTGATGCTTCTGTATCATCCATTTATTTCTATTGCAAATCTGACCAGTTAAATATCAAACACACACAATAAACCAAACCAGAAAACACAGAACCAAAATGTCACTTACATCAAAGTACGTGTCGTATTCTGCTACGATGAACTCTGACTTTGGTTTATTCTGACAATAAACCACGTACATGTGGAGTCTTCTCTCCTGTAACACACACACACACACACACACACACAGTTATTTCCAGATGGACAATCACAGTGGATTTTTTCCAGTTCAAACACAATGTCCCAACGATCACTCAGCTCCACTCACGTGCTTGATGAAGAGCTCAGGGAGGTGTTCATGGTCCTCCAGACATTTCTCCAGCTCTCCTACAAAGAAGCTGATGGACAGAAGAGGAGGAGGAGGAGGAGTGTTAGCAGTGAGCGCAGAACACTGACGGCTGCTGACAGTCTCCACCCGACACCTCCAACACTAGACTTACTCTCTGTGCCAGTCGTAGATCTGGTGGATGTTCCCAAAGACGATTTTGTCTTTTCCCTTCATGTCATCGGGGACGCCCTTCTCCTCGATTCTCTTCATGAAGCCCTGCAGGGTGACACACAAGGTCAGCGGCGTGAGGACGGCAAAATCACATCATCAAAAACCCAGCTGGACAATCAGGAACCATGAAGACAACACAGCAGTGGGCGTCTCACCTCCACCACGATGCCCAGGTCTTTGACGTAGTCCTTCTCCGTCTGAATCAGCTCGTTCAGAACAAACCTGAGCAGAACAAACAGATCACACTGTCACATCAGCTGAGGTGTAATTACTGCCGCTGTCTTCTCCTGCTGCAGCAAAGAGGGACAGGAACAGACAGGAAAAGTAAAGCAGCACACGTTGCACTCACATTCGTCCTCTCATGGCTTTGGCTCTCTGCTCCAGTTCAGGGTTTCGTGGCTGCACAGGAGTGGTTTGTTCTGGTGGAGAGAGGGAGGAGAAGCCGGGGTACGCTCCTGGTTCTAGAGTCTGAGGAGAGGACGGGGTCAGGGTTCACAGGTGAATCTACTCTTTGTCCATTTTCACAATTATTTTAAACATAACTTACTTTTTTTTTTTTTAATAATATGAGCTTCTACCTTTAGATGCTCAATACGCAAATGTCCATGTAAAACAAACCCAGCAGAATCAATGTAAAGAGATGATCCATGACAGCAGAGGGCAGCACGAGCTCAGTGTTAAACAACTGAAAATGAGCCTCAGTCTAACAAAGACACAGTAACAACGTCCCTCTGCTGCTTTGCCTGTGTTTTAACTTCACGACAACAATAATGACAACATAGGAAAGAATGACAGCGTGCAGGTTCTCACACACGTCACACACTTTGTTATCTGCAAATAAAACCAGGCAGATGACACATTTGCACACTGGCACAAATACAGAAGTGGGTTTCTTTGTCTTTTCTTTTCCTCCGCATGACAATAATAACAAACCTGTTTCACCTCTGTTGCCCAAAATCCTCACATTACATCACTGCACAAGCTGTGTGTGGGCATTAGAAACACATGTAGGCACAAAGCACAGTCGAGCCAAAGACACAAACACCACAGACGGACATCTAACACTAACACAGCACAACAAATGAGTTCACTGACATGCACGACTGCTGACACGACACACGATCACAATGTGTGTGAACTGAGCACAGAGCAACTCACACATGATGTGGAGGCCCGATGGAGACAGGAGGTCTGCACATCATGTATTTTTGGATTTGTTGTGACAAAATCAGTTTGTCGCACGGTGCATGCACACACTCGCTCACACACACACTCACCATCTTGGTTTTAACCAGTTTTTCTATGGCGCTAACCAGCTCTGCAGCGCTGGGCACCTCAGAGGAGGACTGTAGGGACGTTAGCAAGGATGAAGACTGAGAGAGGTGGAGGAGGAGGAGGAGGAGGAGGAGGAGGAGGAGAAGCAACAGTGTGTTAGAGAGATTGGAAGTAAAGAAGAGAAGGCACCCAGTGAAGGAGATATACAAAGGAAATAAAGCCAATAAACAAAGGTGAAAGAGAATAAAGCTATTCGTTAGCATCTTAGCGCTGAGCTACGTCTGTCGTTATGAAGCACAGAGAAGCAGCAGCTTTGACAGATGTTGATGAAACAGCTGGACTATTTTAAAGACTCAGTAAAAAAAAAAAAAAGTTGAACTTTATAAAACGACTTTTATTAAGAATCTAAATGTTTCAGCCAAATGTTAATCGACAGTCAAACGCCGCCGCCCTCGCTCTCACCTTGTCATCCTGAGCTGAGGGGTCCTTGATGATCTCCATGGGGGAGGTAGAGGAGTGTGGGCCTCTTCGTCCTGCTCCTCCTCACCGCCGCTCTGCATCCCGGAGGGCGTCTTAGAGAGGAGGTTACCGTCCTTACTGATGACTCTCTGCTGGCAGAGGAGACACACACACACTTTTTAGTAAACTGTCAGGTTAATCAGCCGTTCGCTCACACACCTGAGTGGATGAACTCTCAACAAAAAAACATGGCAGCTGCTCCTGGAAACTTCCCAGTTCCTAGAAACTCTTCACTGAATCTGTTTCCAAATCAGTGTGAAATGAATCAAGTGTGTTGTCATGGTTCATTTTCTGTAGTTTTGGTGAAGAGCTGAGGAATCAGAGATAAATGAAGTTTGTTCCTCACTCCCAGAATAAAACCGTCTGAGCTGAGAAACTCGACTGGGAAAAAAAAAAAAAACCTCGACTGAGTTAAAAACATGTTTGTTCAGTTAATGTGTGTAAACAGTGCTGAAGAAGCCGAAGCTGCATTCACTGACAGGCGGCAGAGTTTGGGTGAGACAATAGGGTTGAGTCACACAGACACATTTCAAACACGCTGTCACTGTCTGACCGAGGTTCAAGGTTGTCGGTAATCGGTGAATGATTCAGGAGTGTGATCACACGTCTCTGTGCGTGGGCGTGTTCCTGCGTTCATGTCATTTGTGGGTCATGGAGAGAGAGAAACTTTGACACTTGGAAAGAGGAACTTCCACTGTTTACTGTCCATCAGATGTAGATACTGTGAATATACAACTCCAGGACACGGGCAGGTCCAGCTGCTGATCCATAACCTTTAAACTTCACTCCAACAGGAACAGACGCACCATAAATTCAGGGACTGGTGACTCGGACTGTGTGGGTTTTGTTTCCATCATATACATTTTGTATATTCACATATAAATCAGCATGTTAGGTGTTTCATGTCTGATCATAATCATCTGTACAGGTTTGTTTTCTCTTACCAGCATGTTAGTATTGTATTAAAGGACCAGTCTGTCCATTAGTCTCATTCTGTGTTTTGAGTTTGACTGTTGCGTTTTTTTTTTTTGTTGCAAATTTGTCTCAAACACTGAATCTATTAAAATGCTATAAAGCCAAACAGGACAATAACAACTTCCTGCCAGAGGAAATCTTGCAGCATTAGAGTTGGAGGGTGTATTGTTGTGCTTTTAGAAGATCGGATGGCAGCTCCGAGATTTTCTGCTAAGATGAAATGAAAATCCTCTCAGAGTCTGACTCTGGGTACGAGATGGAAAATCTGATTTCCTAAAATATTCTGCTGCAAGAAAATAATAAAGAATCAACTCAAACCAGACAAAAGGCACAGCTGCGCATCTTAAGAGACGACAGAGATTTTAATCATTTAATGTCAATTCACAACGTCACAACAGCTGAGTGTTTACCTCATCGATGATGTCATCCTGCAGGGCGATGTCAGGCTGCCCCAGGTCAATACTCTTCCTGTTTTCCTCTCTTCCGCTGCCTGGACCTGTCAATCAGTCGGCCAGTCATTACTCGATCAATCACAAAGATGTGACAACACACTGTATAATTATTGATTCGAGGACATGTTGATGTGCTGGTAGAAATCACTACGTCTTTCTGTGTGCATCCATTCTTACATTAAATCTACATTAAGGTGTTTTTCTGTGTTATTTACACCTGTCAAATGAATCTCCTTTGTCAAACAGTGAAACAAACTCATCTGATCCTTTCTGGCATGTGAAACGTTCACAGAGCAACTCTTCATTGTCCCTTTGAAAACATGAGTGTGATGCTGCTGAGCTCATCTCTCACAGGCGTCGACTTGTGACAGTGTTGTCAGACTTGTATTTCCAACACACTGAAATGAACCGAAACTCTCCAAGAAGGACATAAAGAAGAATCCAAGGTATTTGAAATGTGGCGGAGTTCAGTCTGAGCTGTCGTACGTTGATGGAGCTCAGGGACATGTCGTTCCTGTGGTTGTGTTTTGTGGTTGACGTGTTGACGTCGACTTACCGGTCTTCTTCTGCTTGTTGTTGGGGAGCTTCTTGATGGAGCTGCCATGGCTGAGGCGGCGGACCGGACTGGTCAGCCATTTCCTCAGAGTGTTTCCAGAGCGTTTGGGACCAGGAGAGCTAGACTGCAGCGAGCTGAGCGACGGCTGCGGCTGCAGGTTGGCCACTGACTCGGTCTTCCCATCAGAGCTGCTCACGGGGTAATTTTCTGAAAGGAAAGTGGAAGAAATTCACATTTTAATAAGATCTAATCAGACTGATGCAGCAGTTACTTTCCCCTCCATCTACACTTCCATTAAAGCTTCCTTGTTTTGTTTTCCAGAGCTTCAGATCTCCCCATTAACTTCTTGATGGTGTTTGGCAGATAAATAGAGGAACTTGTGAAATTTCCCTCCTCTGGCTCGCTCACATTTTGCTGCCGTGCTCCACTTGTTGTTGCTCTAACACACACTCTGGGCTCTGTGTGTTGGGTGTTTGACATTTACTGTCAGTTAAATCACTGGACAGGAACATGAAGTTTACAGACTCCGAACCCTTCGATCATCATTCGCGCCACTGCAATTCAGTTTCCATCAAATCAGAAGAAGGGTTTTTTTTCTTCACATTGAGCTCGATCTGTGTGAGTTTGAGCACCGGCAACAACAGAGCTGCATTTCGAGGGGAAACATTAGCTGACTTCATTTAGAGAGGCAGTATCTGTAACGTACCTTCAGGTTGTTCAGGCACATGTGCTTCTATTAATTGTATCCAGGCACAACAGTGTCATGTTTACAGTGTTGGTAAGTGACAAGAGCTTTGTGAGATCCAGACGAGTCTGTTAATGAAAAACTCAATCTGTTGTGCAGCTGCTCTCATGTCACACGCGCCTCATCCAATAACACTGTCAAATCAGACACATGTACCCATGTGGGAGCTGGATCCCTCCTCCTCCCTCGGCACTAAATCGTAGGCAGCTCTCAAGAAGCGCCGTGTTTGGCGAATGACAAAATGATTTGAAGCGAGGATGAAAATTTGATAACAATTGTTTCCTGTTTCCTGGTGATCATCAAGCATGTGAAAATGTCAACGCTGAGATCGAATCATGAACGATGAACTGCAGATATGAAACCTGTCGATGGACTGGACTGGACCAGAGAGAGGAGTACAAAGCCTGTGTGTGTGTGTGTGTGTGTGTGAGAGAGAGGGACACACACACACACACACAGCAGTCATGTGTCAGGAGTGTGGTGGATCAGCTGCACTCACACATGGCTGGGAGCAATGGGCTGTGGCCAGTGAGAGGCTGGATGTATGTGTGCACATCACACAGGAAATGAAGGGTCAAAGGTCAACAGGATCTCCTGAAGAGCTCTGCTTAACTTCTCTTCCTGTACATGCCCCCCCCCCCCCCTTCCTCCTCCTCTCTGATCTACTCCTTGTACACAATTGTTGCTGTTGCTGAGCAGCAGAAACTCAGGAACATGTGATGTCGAGTTTTTTCAGTCGTCATGTTCCTCACACAAACATTAAAACCACTTTCACTTCCCAGATCAGCAGCAGCAGGCAGAGCAGGTCGGAGGTCAGCAGCACCAGCTGTGGGCACGAGGACCAGCATTAATCTGCACTGTATCTGCACATACGATGAATGAAGAGTGAGTGTTGTGTTGTAACATCGAGTATAAAACAGACATATGACTGCATTCAAACAGTGTTGTGATATTTTGGTCTGTGTGACCTTATCCTCCGCCTCCTGACTCCCACACGGTTCCCTTCATGTTGTGCAGTGCTGTGTGTTAATGAGTGTGTGTCAGTGGTGGCTGTAGTTGATATCAGATGCTGTCAGCAGTGCGGTGGAGATAAAGCTCAGTTCACAGCAGGGGCCGAGGTCACACAGAGCTACTGACCTGCCTGCCTTTCTGTTTCTCCCCCTCTCATGCGACTCAAAGTCATCACACACACACACACACACACACACACACAGCGGACAAAACAAAAAACACAGCAGCATCACATCACAGTGCTGTTGTTGCCTTCGTGTTGAAAACTTCCCTGAACGTGGTCGTAAAGTTGAGATAATGCAAATGAATCCTGTTTCAGCTCATCGTGTGTTTTACTAGAAAAAGCTATTCATCTCATTTCACAAACAAAACTGACGTCGGACATAAAACCGCCTTAAAGAGAGACGACCTCAAGACGGTCACATGGTCTCCTCAAATGTGTTTATTACTCTGTTGCTTTTCAGGAATGTCTGTAACGTCGGCTTCTGTTCATGTGACACAGTGTAAATAATACAAGACCTAAACTAAACTAAAAGCCCACCAGCGTGTGATAAGATAAAAACTGGAGAAGGACTTTTATTTGCTCCTGCATCAGCTTCATGGCACACGTTTATCAGGACGTTAAAGGGCAAAGACCTGCAGCAATAATCTACTAATAATTTACAACCACCTCCGTGAACTCTGAGTCCGTGAACTCAGTCTCCTCCGTCACCAGCTCCTCTCGTCAGCTCTCCACCTCTGTCACATCTGTCCGTCGTCACTCTCTCCTTCTGTTCCAGTGGTTTCTCCTTGGAGAGCTATTGAGTGAGCGCAGTCATGTGCTCGTAAATATGTCATAGGTCACCTGTTCACCTGTCTCTGTGTGTGTGTGTGTGTGTGTGTGTGCAGCAGAGGCAGTGGTCGTCACTGAGTGGCCTTGACAGCTGACTGACCACAGAAACTCATTAAGGACCAGAGTGCACACACACACACATGCACACATGAACACACACACACAGCTGACTGACAGGACATCATCACTGTAACTTACACACACACACACTAGAAGACTGGGTCACAGACCTGCTGTGGTGTTGTTACCTAGGCCCGGAGTCGGCCCTGAAACCAGCCGGTGCACAGTCAGACCGAACGCTAACGTTAATATCAGCATGTGTAGTCATCAACCACAGTAACCTGTGACTTCATGACGCGTGTTTATCAGCAGAAAGCACATTCCACGGTTTCACAGCTACTGATAAGACGATTCAGGAAGGAGGAAACAGGAGCTGCCAAAAAAATTCAGATATGCAAGTTTTGTCTGACGGGAACTTCTTCAGGTGTCCCAGATAAAACAGACACGACGTCGCACACTCTCACCACACTTGACTCCTGCTTCAAGCTCCTCGTTAGACCGGCCGGCCGATCGACCTGGGCCTAAACATTACGTTCATGTAAGCAGTAACAGTCAGTAAGAGGAGAGAGTCCTGCAGCAGCAGCAGCAGCAGCAGCAGCAGTAACTCTGGGTGATAGTGAACACAACAGACGGCTGTTACACTGACGGCCAAAGTCAGGTGAGACCAGACAAGGACGCTTTTGTTCTGCAGCCGACAGAAAGGACAGACTGTCTACTGTTAAAATCCACATCACTCACTATCTTTAATCACACACACACACACACACACACACGAAATCCAGTGTGTGGACACTAAACCAGAGGTCTGAATGCAGCTGAACAGGGTTTCTGCTCTCTCTTTCTTTCTCACACACTCGCTTGGTTTCATTCTGTAATTACAATACACACACACACATTTTGGCTATGAATGGCTCTATTGACAAGAGAGTAGTGAAACTGAGGCCCGCACCCGCACACACACACACACACACACACACACACACACACACACACACACACACACAGATCATCTCTCCTCTTTGAATACCTGACTTCCTGTTTTGCTCTCGTTTGGCAGAAACCTTTAGACTTTGCTGGGACTTATCTGTCCTGACCTCTGACCCCGGGCAGGGAATCGAACCTCCTGCAGGCCCACTGTCAGTATCTAACTGAGACTCGTCTTAACCAGGATGAAACGTAACAGTCAGCTTGGTCTTGGTTCAGTTTCCTGCAGCATTAAGTGCTGCAGTATTTGTAAAGATGTGAAGTCCCTCCGGCCGACTGCTGCTCCACACATCACACTTTTTGTCAATGACATCAAGAGACAGTAATCTGGGAAGACGACATTCCTCTCATACCTCCCTCCCTCCCTCTCTCCCTCTCTCTCTCTCTCTCTCTCTCTCTCTCTGGTACTTTACATATTTGACAATGTGCACAGCCACACAAATTATGCAAATACGATCACTTGACAATGTGACAGTGGTCCAACACTAATGACAAGATAGTGCATCACTTTTTTTTTTTTTATCATCTAAGAAACGATAACAAAAGGCTTCAAATCATGTGATGCCAGTTTTTCCAGCAGAGGGAAGTTATTGTTATCATTTATATAATATATATGCTGTTGGTTATGGCAACAGTTTTCAAATCAGTGTTGTGATTAAACTCGACGTCAGAAACTACAAACAGCATGTGCTCCATGTAAATAAACCTCTGATGCATCTAAAGTCCAGCTCTTTCTCTACTTTCAGTTTAATTTGAGCTCTGTTTGCAGAGTGGATGAAAAGATACACTGAGCTCTAACTGAGTCTTCAGAGCAGCAGGATGAGCAACACAGTGATATAAGTAGTTTAGCCCCGGGCCTGTCACATGGCAGCACAACATAGATCCTGATGTGTTCACACTGACTGTAAACTCTGCGGCTGTAAACCAACAGTGACAGCAGTAGATGATGAACAGCAGAGCAGATCCTCCCTTCCTTTAAAACACTGATCACTTCCTGTCGTCTTCAGTCACAGCATCATAACCAGAAGCTGCGTCAGCAAAGCAGTGACTACATTATTCTCATGAACCAGTCCTTCACAGTGTTTATCAGAAACGCGCCTCCCCCACTGGTGGTATTCAGCTGCATGACATCACCCCCCCCTTCACTGGGCTCTACAGATCAGACTCCACAGAGGATACACCCCCTGTTCTGTACCACACACATCTGCTTTGATGCCACACCCATGTCTCCTGTAGGTGACCGAGCGTCTCTCTGAACATCCATGTGGTGTGAGTTTTTACATGCTAACTCTAGCGCTGAGAAAAAGCTGCTCTCAGCTCGGCAGAGAGAAAAAGGTACTGTGAGAGATTATGAGATGGAAATCACTTCTCTTCATGGGAATGTGGGGAAGTAACTGGAAATACAATTGGAGATGCCTCTTAACTGGAACTGAGACATGTTACAAATGGAAGAACTGAAAATCTAGCTCTGTTTCTGGAGGCAAAGCAAGTCCTTCAGCGCCTGCCAGCTTTTGTTAATAATAATCATTATTATTATCATTAGGTGCTGATACACAGAGAAAAACAGTGGAATAAATAAAGGTTGTGTTGCTAATACTTCCACCTGTCAGCGTGTCCACACATTCAAATTAAATGTATTAAAATGTTGGATCTAAATAAAACAGAGCTGCAGATCAGATTGAACACACGCTGATGAAAGAAGGCAGCAAAGACTCAGCTAATGCTGTCTCTCTGTCCATTATCTCTGCTGGCAGACTGTGTGTGTGTGTGTGTGTGTGTGTGTGTGTGTGTGTGTGTGTGTCTCAGGGTCAGACCAGTTTCCTGCCCATCTTCAGGTTTAATGGGTAATGGACGGGATGAAGGATCACTTTACACCCCCAATTACTCAGTCACTGTGTGTGAGTGAGGAAGTGCCTCTTTGTGTGTGTGTGTGTGTGTGTGTGTGTGTGTGTGTGCGCAGTGGAAAAACATGCAATATCAACAATAACACAAACAACAACAAATGGCGTGGCCCTTTCCTGAGAGCAGTGGTGTACACACAGTCTTCTGTCAGATTGTAACAGAAAATAAATGATGCGTTGTTTTGCTCAAGTGGCTCAGTGAACACACACGTGCAGGAGTGTGTGTGTGTGTGTGTGTGTGTGTGTGCTCCACAGGAAGACAAACACCAGGGGCACAGGGTGAGAACCAGGGACAGCGACCTGAGTGATGACATCTCTATGTGTCACTCAGGTGTGTCCTCACCTGGGTTTAGAGTCGTCCTGCTGGCAGTGGATCTTTCCGGATTATTTTTGGGAAGCAAGTTCAAACAGGTCGACAGAAACCAGTCAAAACTGTTCAGGTTCATCCCTGAAACCAGTGGAACCAGTTCAGCTGTGTGCTCCACTGAGGCTCTGAAGCTAGTGTGTGTCCGCGCTCAGAGCTGAGTTAACCTTTAGCCAACTGCAGTTGCATGTTAACCTGCAAACACACACACACCTTACATGTGGCTCCTAAAGCAGGTCATCTGCAGCTAACGGCTAAAGCTAACTCAAAGTAACAGAGTCAGAGCCAGAGCGCTGGTCAACACAGTAACACCCTGCTCGTAGCTGCACATTGATTGGTCTGCAGCGTGGACATGTAACTGAGAAGGGAGTGATGGCGGCTCTCTTCACTCTGTCAGAGAATAACTTCGTCACCAAAACTAATCACAGTCTAAGTTCATTATTTTCCCAAAGTCACACATGAATCTTATCGCTGTAGGAATTTCAGCTTTGTACGAACAAGTGTGTGTGTGTGTGCACACACACCTGGAAAACCTTCCACAGTAGCACGAGCTGACGACTCACACTCATCCTTCAACCTGTGAAGCCTGACTCAGGACCATGCACCATTTTTCTGCGACGGTAAACAACCAAACAGACTGTTTGTCGGAAACGGCAAAGAATTTCACGTGTTTGAGTCGAACTATTTTCAGCAGCACCTTTCTCTTGTCGATCTGGAGCAGAGAGACGTTCACCTGCTGCACATCAGGGAACGAGAGCAGACAAACAATGCTGTGAGTCTCTTTCCCTGACGCTCCTATGGATCTATTGATTAAAACAAATAAACCACAGAGCTGTTGTCAGTGAGGTTACCTGAATGTGTCTCATGTCTCTAGCTCTACCTGAACATGCCCGCTGCACCTGACCGACAAACACGGCGCGGCGCAGAGTCCAAAGTCTGGCCCTGGTTTGACTCTGGTCCAGTTTAGCTGAAGGTAAACCGCCCTACAGGCGCGTGTCACATGGAGACGACCCAGCTCTGAATGAAAGCACAGACGGTGAAGAGAAAACAGTTACTGTGCCGAGGTCAGTAAAAGCAGCACATCTCCTCGGATGAACCTGCTGCCGTACACACTGAAACACACACACACACACACACACACACACACGTATAGACACAAATACACAAACGCCATGTGCAGCTGCGGAGAGAAATACAGGAAATCTGATTGCTCAATCCAACGCAGAGATGGAGAGAGATACTGTCCTCTTCTCTGTGCACGTCTTTCACTTTTCTACTACCTCTCTCTCTCTCTCTCTCTCTCTCTCTCTCTCTCTCTCTTTGTGATACTTAAGTTCCTGTTTCATGATTCATTTTCAATTCAAATCAGTTTCCATTGGCACAGACACACATAAGAGCAATTTAAAGAACCACAGGAATCTCCCCGTCACTGTCTCAGTCACACACACACACACACACACACACACACACACACAGACTCCCACCCATCGCTAGAAACCTGTTCCCTGCTTCATTCCTCAGCACCAATCACACACACATACACAACTCATAAGGCATCAAACACCAACACGCAGGCAGCGTACACACACAATAACACACATTCATGAACACCTGCACACACACACACAAATACACACACACACACACAGTCTGGGTGTCTCTACATGTCGTCCCACCTGTGCCATTGTAGCAGCAGCAGCAGCAGCGAGCAAGGATCCATCCACAGCAGCGCCGGCCTCGCTTCATCCTCGCTCACGCACACATCCTACACTCACACTCCTGCCTCTCTCTCTATATATCTCACGTGCGCACACACACGCACACACACACACACAGTCAGAGACACAACTCCCTCTGGCTGTCTGACTCGATCAACTGACTGGTGAGTGTCTTGTTAACCGGCCTGACTGGGAGGGTGTGTGTGCAGCGAGACCTTCAAGTCCACACTGCTGAGATTCAACAGAGAGAACAAATGAGGTAGGAGGAGGTGGAGGAGGAGCCTACACTCACACACAAACACACACACACACACACATCTTTCTCTTAGTTGTTGAGTTCCCTCCCTCCCTTCCTCCCTCCCTCCCTCCCTCCCTCACGTATACACTTCACTTCTGTAGAACTGAAGTCAGTGTTAATTATTGTTCCCGTTGTGGAGAGCAGGGACCCAGCAGTGTGTGTGGTTTGATGTGTGTGTGTGACAGAGGGAAAAGTGACAGAAGGAATGTGCGTCTTAAGCTCTTTTCAAGAACCAACTTTTGCAACGTTGCATCTCATTTCATCCCTGTGTGTGTGTGTGTGTGTGTGTGTGTTGAAGTACCAGCTTTTTGCCTTTCACACTCCTGCCTCTGGTTTAACTCCATTCAAATAAGGCAGGGTCGGTACTGACACAGGATTTATGGCTGTGAGTAACGACAAAGCTGGACGGCTACAGTTGGACAATGATGTTATATGAACAGTTGTTGAGCTTATTATGCGATGTAATAACTTTCTGTGGCGGCAGCAGCAGCAGCAACAATGGACAAACACAGGCTGTTATCACCTGGGCTCTGGGCTGAGGTCGGTCACACCTTCACTGTTCTGGTTCACTCTCAGTGTTTTGTTTTCAGGTGCAGACGGCGGTGATGGACCGTCCTGTCCATACGTTTGTTTGCACTGACTAAACAGCAGAGGTGGTGGCGAGGGGGGGGAGCAACACGCCACACCTCTCTCTCTCACTGATCATTTTCTTTCTATTTGTCTAAAATCACATTTCTCCTCCTGAAAACATCCCAAAACAATAAAACGGAGAAGGTCGTCAGACGTTTAGCTTTTTCCACTACTTTTCAAACACAATGCTTATTATTAAGTAGCTCATATTTACATCACGGCTCACACCAGAGCTGGCCCAGGCTGGTTCGGCTCCCTGTAAGGAGGACATCTACTCAACCAGGCCAATGCTCAGCATCTGACGGACCAGTGGACTGTAAAAACTCTCCCCTTGTGTGTGTCTGTGTGTGTGTGTGCGCACCTTCCTGAGCACTGCAGTAGCAGGTAAGACAACACACGTGCACTTAGCCTAGATAAAATGCTTCCAGCAGCTCTGTTTCCCTGCAGTGTCCCATTTTATACATGGTGCAGGAACTACAGGAGAGAGATCTCTCTGCAGCTACAGCTCCACACCGATGGAGCGGTAACGACTTCAGGCTCACACAGGAACGACTCATCAAGCCTTTTAAAGTCAACTACAGTCCAGTAATATGACGGCGAACACGGTCAACAAAGAACGAGACCAACTAAAACACCTCAGATATAAACAACGAGCAAAGTCCAAATAAAAGAGAAGTTTCATCGACTTCAAATCTCCATTGTGACTGATTCCCAGTTAACTTTAGAGACTCGCTGTCTTCACAGTCTTTCACAGAGGACAAGGAGACCTACTTTACAGAGCAGTCACAAGACCCAAAACACACACACACACACACACACACAGAGGAGAGAGGGCAGACAGAGGAAAAGAGGCTGAAGCTGAACCAGGCAGAAGTTTATATCCAGTTCATTTAATTAGCGGCGACTCTGTAGGGTTAATTAACACTTTGACTCATTCATTAACAAATACAGAGCAGCTCATTAAATAAGCATCAGACCGCAGACGTGTCACTGTGGAGGAAGCAGACACCGGCTCTGCCCAGTTCTGGATTCACACCAGACACAGCTGGGAAACGCAGCCCGCCCTGTTTGTGAAGGTGAATTTGAGCCACAGTGCGATTTTGTCCCGTTGTCCTTGAACCAAACATGCCAGGAGGACGGTGGGTTTCTGTCTGTGGAGACGCTGAGGAGGTGGTTTCTCAGATAATGCACAAACTGGCAGCGAGATTTCTGACGAGACTTGATGCTCAGTGAGTGTTGGTGACGTATCTGCACTGATCAGGCCTGAAACCTGCCGCGACGCTGTATTTTTATGAATGCAGCTCTTTCATCGTCAGAAACTCTGCAGCTTCTGCAACTCATCTAATTTTAACTTTTTCACCACTCGCTCAGGTGATGCTCTTTTATGTATTTATATCTGGTGAGGCCACATCTGATTCCTGTGATATTCTCGTCGATATATTTTATAACTAATGATAATTTTGACTCTGGCCTGTTTATTAAACATGACCGGACCACATGTTTTGGTGACAGACAGGCCGAGGTGAGAGTCTGTCATCTCTCAATGCAACATATTCAGACGTGAAGTGTTGATTATATTGTAGTTATTATTCAACATGTTACTAGTTAGTTAGTATAAGTCGAGCTGATAAGTTGGACAAGTCACACCATGATGCAGCACTGTGGTTGAATATCTAGATCCCCAGAGCATTTCCTGAATAACGTGTGTGTGTGTGTGTGTGTGTGTGGGTTGTGTGTATATTTCCATGTGTAGCAGTCACAGATGTCCAATTTGCATGTCTCTACAAAAAACACAAAACATCCTTCTCATCACAGAGAGCAGGAAGGACACCGTGGCTGCATCAGGCAAATCAGCTGATCTTATGTGTGTGTGTGTGTGTGTGTGTGCGGGGTACAGAGAGAGAGAGAGAGAGAGAGAGACTACAGTAAAGAGAGATTGCCCACACACACACACACACACACACAAAGAGCCTCCGTTACAATTATAATCCGTAACAAGAGAAAAAATGTAAACTGGGTCTCAGTAGGTCAGTTACACAAGGAAATCAAAAGCTTGTGTGTGTGTGTGTGTGTGTGTGTGTGTGTGTGAAGGTGGGAGGAACTTTTTTTAGGTTTGGTATCAGAGACAGTACTGTGTGTGTGTGTGTGTGTGTGCGCACACTGAGTAAAAAGCTGGATTGATCTTTATTTGAATGATCTGATATCAGTTCTTAAATTTCAAGATCGATCTCCTGCACTAAAACTGACCGGACACACGTCCTGAGCTCTGCCTGTTTGTTGAAGAGCTGTGTAACAGTGTGTGTAACAGTGTGTGTAACAGTGTGTGAAACTGTGTGTGTAACAGTGTGTGTAACAGTGTGTGTAACAGTGTGTGCTCCATCCAGTCCCTCTCTTATGCTAATGCTAGCTAACAGCTGTCTGCAGACATCTGTCGTCACCGCAGACAGCGCAGGTGAATCAGATGCATCCTGTCAGTGTCTGTGCTCTACGTGATCATTACTGTGGACGTCTGTGGTACTTAGCATCTGCTACTGACAGTCTGTGTGTGTGTGTGTGTGTGTGTGTGTGTGACAGCATCCTCATTATTAAAACGACACCCTGGGGCAGAAGTGAACTGAAAACACTGATGTGTGATGTTTTAATAACTTTACATCACTAAATAACTATGAAATGTGTTTACAGCTTCTTTAAGGCTTTTATTTTGAAGGAAACAGCGCTGGTCACTTGTGTGACACAGAAGAAACGTCTCAGGATAAATTCTGAGAAACACTTCATGGAACATTTATCGGTTTTTATCTGATGTAACCAAATCATCAAGAACCAAACCGTAAATGAATTGATCCCTGACGTGGAGTCAAATCAGGAGCTCGCTGCTGGATCTGACCTACGACCTCGTTGCTTCTGTCTGCACAGTAACAAACATGCAGATTCTGGCTGTAGATAAGTAAATGAGTAGTAATGATGACATCATATGATCACTCAGCACCCTCATGAAGAGCAGCTGCTGTCTCAACCAGACATGATCAGCAGTCTGGTAACAGTCAGAGGTCAAAGGTCACATGGAGCGCCCTCTGCAGAACACACAGGTACACTTCAGACCTCAGTGAAGCTGTGAAGCGGTAACCGCGGCAACTGTGCTATTTGTCATTTCATTTTTTCATTGTGTCTCATGTTCTAGTTCTGTGTACGGTGGTAACCGTGGTAACCGTGATGAAAGTCTGCGGCCACTCCAGCGTCCACTCATTCGCACTCCCTGAACAATACTCAATGGTGAGCGATGACCTAATGTCAGCAGTCAGTTTATCATTCATCTTTGTCACGCCGAGTCACCACTGGCAGGTGCACTACGGTGACCACCACCGACCACACTGTGGGGTTATTAGTGCAACGCTTCTGTACATTTACAAGCTCTGAGATGTTGGTTTGAATAAACTTCATGATTTAGAACGGCTGAAAATATTCAGATAAAAGTCAAACCCAGGTTTATCAATAAAAAAATGTATCTACTCTGCCAGATTTTCCTGCTGGAGGAACCATCTGAATGTTACTGCAGAGAGTCACCTTCCACTTAACCCAGTTGTTCAACATATATAAAGTCCTACTTGCTCTATAAATACTGCATGTATACAAGATGACCATTTACAGCATGTATTTTTAGGAGCTCTGCACAGTCACGGAGTCTGGGGGGACTTGACTGATAAAGCAGGACAGGTTTCATATTTGCATTGTAGTGGCCACGTCTCACCAGCAGAGGTCAGTACAGATCCGTGTGCAGGTGAGGGGCAGCGCTCTCTAGCTCTGTAACAGTGAAGTCACAGTGGAGATGATTGTTTAAGAGTGACATATTTCATATTCTGCACGTCTTTGTTCAGGAGTGTCGCTGTAACTTTAGGACATGCATCAGGAGGTCTGGCTTCCCTCACTGTGTAAAGACTGAAATCCATCCAATCAGGCCACTTTGTACCACTTTGCACTGGAAACTCTCCACACTTTGAATTAGTGTGTGAGTGTGTGTGTGGGTTTTCAAATTTACAGTACGCAGAAGACAAAGACTTCAGTTGACTCCAGCCTGAGATTTGATTTCATTCACCACTTTAAGTGTGAAACTTTGCTGATTTCAGGTTGTGTGCAGATGGTTCACAGCCTTTTGACTCACAGTTTATTCTGTTTGTGCAGCGGGAGCCAAGTGGAGCGAGTCAAGTGCGATCGACAGAGCAGAGTCGCGGCTGAAGCTCTGGAGTGACA
Source organism: Caranx ignobilis (assembly GCA_021432705.1). Lineage (NCBI taxonomy): Eukaryota > Metazoa > Chordata > Actinopteri > Carangiformes > Carangidae > Caranx > Caranx ignobilis. The sequence continues at coordinate 4,040,605 of MU269983.1, read as the reverse complement.
ACAAGGTTTGTTCCTCCTACCTTTACCGGAGCCGAAGAAACAGTCCATCTCCACGCTGGAGCGCGAGTGGGACACGCAGAGGGCCGAGCTGGGAACCAGTCCCTCCTGTGGTGGGCTGCGGTCCGTGGTCCGGACCAGACACCAACCGGGCCGCTCGCTCGGTCGCTCCAACAGCTCAACTGTCTGACCTGGAGAGAAGGAGCAGGCAGCTTCTTTACAGGGTGTAAACATCAGACGATGTCCTTTGACACCAACATCTTCCATGGAAAACTGAACCAGAGCCAGGTGGTGAATGGAGGGAGGTGCTCTCACCTGTGCTGACGGACATCTCTGTGCTGCATCCTGCCGTGAAGTCCTGGAGGACGACTGTCAACTCACAACCACCAGAGAGCTGCAGGAAGAACCAGAGGACACATCTGATGAGGATTTTCTCATCTCAAACTCAAAACACTGCGCAACTCGTGTTAAAAAAGGCACAACATGCTAAATAAACAGCCCTGGTGATACTTCACTCACTAAATGTCTCCACCTGATGACAAACAGGACAGAAACTTAATCCTGCCCCGAGTCAGGACCGACACTGTTTACACTATAAACAGGGAATATTTCCACACAGAACAATCATCAGTACATAACAACACATGCACGTGATGTTCATGAGCCTGTGGTGAACAGGTTCATACAGTTTACGGTCAAACTGTTTAAATGTTCAGGTAACTTTGTAAAATTTACCTTTAAGATTAAAAAAAAAAGAGAGACAACACCCCGGCAGCTGCTTCCTAGTGTTTGCAGAGTGAAATAATCTGCAGGATCAGGAACAGGGTGTGTTCATGTGCCGTCGTTACTTTGGTTATACAACAGAAACAAAACCTGAACCTTAAATGCAGAAAAAACAGCCGAACTGAACCTGAATGAGGACGAACAAAACGCTCATTTGGTCCCAAACTTCAACCTGGAAAAGACTCCACTCCACTAGAGAAACAACAGACAGGTGTCTGGACACATGTATTCATCTCTTTTTGCCTGGGATTTTCTTCACTGTTGACTTTAAATGTGTCTCTGCTTGACTAAGTGTGGACGGTGCAGCTGTCAACATCATCAGCTGGACAATTTGCAGAGTTAATGACTGACAGATGATAAGGAGAGGATAAAGACTGAAGACCTGAGCTGCAGCGTCAGTCAGTGTTTACGGCACACGGCTGTAGACTGCTTCGTCACGACAGCTTAATAAAGCTGTAAGGAGCACATCGAAATGCAGACACAGGCTCGTAATAGTAAGATAAGTGATGTCATCGTGCCGAGGTGTGTGTCAACCTTTGGTCGTGACAAACTGAAAACACACTGTAGGCGAAAAAGAAAAACAAGACGGTAACACATTTAAAATTCAGCCGAGTTTCAGCCAAAGTGTGTGTGAATGAAAAAAAAACACACACCTTGATAAAACCTGATCTGTGTCCTGTATAAACACAGAGTCAGCTGACGGCCTGTTTATACTCGACTGTGGAGTGCATCAACGGGTGAAGCCAGACGTATCAGCACATCGTCTCAATCTCTCCGGGGTTGTTTTGCAGAGCTGGATTTTGCTCAGCTACTTGGAGCCGTCACGGCAGCTCCACGACGAGGCCCCTCGCTGTGTTCAGACACTTATCCGGCAAAAACTACTGGAAACAGCAGATGTGCCAGGACGCCATCAAATGCATGAAATAAGGTGTTGTAGCATCTGTAATGTGCGGATAATGAGGTAAATCTGTGGCACAGAAGTGGCTCCAGGATGTAAGCGATCCTTCGTCCCTACCTCTCTGACCTCCATCTGCCTCGTCTGCTCCACTTGCATCATCTTGGAAAATGTCAGGAGTGTGTGTCTGTGTGCGTTTGTAAGCAGACACTCTTCGCCAGGCTAAAGATCTCCTAGCAACAAGGACCCCTGTTTCTATAAAAGGTACAGGTGATTTTATACCTGACAGATGGCTCTGCACGCACGCACACACTTGCGTCTGGAGGCCCTGCAGCCCCACGCAGGTTTTTTCACTTCATCTGGCTGATTAGCGCTCTGCTCAGGCCGAAGGTGCAACAATGCCTGAAAACACAGAGACGTCATCAAATTGCTGCTAATAAAAGTATCGCTCGCTCCATTTCTCGGTGCAGGCGTGACGCTCGCTATGCAGCGTAGGCGTGGGCGCAGGGAGCACATGACGCAGCAAGAAGCAGCTGATTTCAAAGGGCATCGCTGTTGAGATGATCTAACTTATTGATTGACAAGACGGTCGTCCAGTGGAAGCACAAACTGAATGAGAGGCCGAGTGTGGTTCTCCTTCCATCGCCTGGAAAGTTTAAAGCGGTGGTTTATCAAAACGAACCATCAAAGTACGATCCTGGAAAAGAAACAAAGATTCTCCGTCTGAGCTTCACGAGCAGGAAATGTGTTTGGAGTCACGGAGAGACGTAATGTTCATCAGATGATGAGCGACGTTCAGCAGATGGAAATTTCATTAGAGATGTGTGAAAGGAAAAAACCGATACAGCTCAGTATTGTGATTATTATTATATATATATGTGATTATTGATGAGCAGACACCAAGTATTGATCTTTTATTATAAGAGTGTGCTGGTCAGGCTCTCAGACTGAGAACAACATGGGTTTCATCTAATAAGATCAAGTTTTCCTTTGAATTTCAGCGGCAAAAAGATAATAAATCAAAATCTATCACAAAGTTATCACAACGTTACAAACACATCGTATCGTGAGGCCTCTGGTGATTTGTATCTTCATTATGTTCATTAACTTTAATTTTTCGTCTCATTATAATCAGTTTGAACAGTTTCAGTGTAAACGGACTCAACAACAGCGCGACTGCTCTCCGCTCTCCTGCACCACTCTAATCTGATGCTCTTGTTTCTTGTGTGCGTTGGAGGGTGTGTCTTCTGCTCTGCTGCTATCTGTCATATGACGCACTGCTGTGCACTGGCAACACACACACACACACACACACACACACACACACACACATGCATGCACCCGGCTTGTGATTGTCATATGTTAGCGCAGAGGAAGGCACTGAAGCAGAACGAACGATCTTCACCTCCTTCGGCAGCAGAACGACCTGCTGAAGCGCACAAATGTGTGTGTGTGTTATTCATTGGATTCATTTGATAAGGACGGGAGATTTTCTTTGCTTAGCGACGGGCGGGTGTGTTTGAATGCGCAGCGCGACCTTATATAACTTTATCATTAGCTCTGTATGAATCAGATAAGTTGATAAATGCTGAGATTCAAGGGAAAACCGTGTGAGCGCTTTACAGAGACGTGACTCAGTCTGACAACCTTATTTTGAAAGGTCTGGCAGAGGAAGAGTTCAGATTTTGTTTTTGAAAAGACAAACTCATGTGGAGGATGAAGGAAAAGACGACGATTCACTGATCTACTCCAAAGCAGCTCGAACACACAGCTGTCAGTGAACGTGCTTCAGTCCAGTTGAATCACTGTTTATTTACCCAGTTGTATAGTTTAACAGACATTTCATCAGGTATTGAACTTGCACTAAGTACTTGGACTTAAAGCACACGGTTAGAGGCTGTGTACTTTTACCAACTTTGAATCCCCTTCTGAATGGAGGACTTTTGCCAAAATTGAATGATGTCAGTATTAAAATTAAAATTAATTTAATCTGTGTTTTACCTTTAAGCAGAGCTGAGCACAATGGGCTGCATTCAGAGCAGAAAGTCCCCCCAAAATTGAATCATTACATGCTTAATGTGACGGATTTTCTTTTGCAACAGGATGTTGACAAACAACAGCAAAGTGTGAACCAATCAGATATCGGCTGTGGAGACGATTATCGATTTTTGACTCGGCGGGATGGAGAGAAAGCCCTGGTCCTGTTGAACGAGCGATGGTTTCGACGCAGGAGAATAAATCAAGATGAGAGAGCGTTAATTTGAAAAAGCTGCCATTTTGACAGTCATATGACTCCGGTGCCTCTCACACACGAACACGCTTCTGAAAATGGTTTAGTGCTCTGCGGAGCTGCCAAGGAGGGGAAACTGCACACATAAGTCAGCAGAGTGACGGCCTGCGCTGCTTATGTGGATATATTTCTGATTGTCAGGGAGCGCCAGCCGCGTGTCCAAGGACTCCATCTCATATGTAACTCATTTACAGCACTTACATTCACTGGCAGCATTCGGCTCTAGTGTGAAAAGTGCGTGCTGCTTGCTGATACCGCAGCGCCTGACTCCTGTTCTGTCTTGTGCTTCAAGTCAGATCCGACGTCTTCGATGTTCATCAGAGACAGAGATCTTTCCCTTAAAGTTAACCAAGAGCTTCGAGTTGCCAAACGTTAACATAAAAACATGAATCATGCTTTAAGTTCCTATTTTCTCCTAAAAATGAAGTTGTTACTAACAGTTTCAGTTTTACAGTGTCTGTTCAGTGGAAAGAGTCAAATCTGAACGTAGGGATCTGACTCATGTGTAAAGAGACACTGAGCAGATAATATTATAGTAATACCAACAACAGCACTGTCCAAGTACTTGCTGCACTCATGAACTCATCCATCAGGTCCACAGGGTGTTAAACACTCACACATAAAGGTGTCTTTGTATGTGACACGGCCTGCAGGTGATTGAATTCAGTCAAACAGCTTAACAGAGCATCGTCCCACAGTGGAGCCCATTGAAGAATCCCTCAAGTTCAGATGGTGGTGAACGACAAACACACATGTTCCCTGTGTGTAGAGCTGACTCTGACACGCTGCTCAGTACTGTCTATGAAGCTGTGTCAGTGAACTCAGCACAGATCATGAAGTAAACAAGAAGAGCCCCTCAAACAGAGCAGGCACACTGTTAGGTTTCCTTCTTTATGTTTACATGGGGAGCACAAAGTGTCGCAGACGTCACAGCGTGAGCGCAGCAACAATCACGGCTATACATGATTATAGTTCACACGGCATGTGGATCACGTCATGTGACAGCCGTACAGTGTCTTATTCACATGCTGTGGGAACTATAAGAGCTTCAAACAGGTGTTTGTCCATATGGGAACAGCATCACGTAAACCAGTCAAACCAGTCCACCATCATACTGGCTGAAAATACAGCAGCACGACTGAGAGACATCCATCTGAGCCACATGTCTGAGCTCCAGGGACAAACTGGATTGTTTTGCTACTTAACAAAACACAAGAAAAGACGAGTGAAAAGGCAAATAAAACGACAGAGAGCTGAGACGCCACCCAAACCAAACACTCGCTGCTGTTACAGTGAGCTCCATGTTCATCCCAGAGACAGTCCAGCTGCATCACTGTCTTCATACCAAAGATACACGTAAACAAAGTGGATTACAGTGTCGCTGCCCCCAGAAACCCCTCGTTGCGTTGTCTGTCAAAGTGCTGACTGTTCCCTCTTCTGTTGCACAGACTCCACCTCGGCACCAGCTACTCTGTTAGGTAAACAACTATTCACCTGCCTACAGTTACATTTTCAAAATAAAAGCTGTCAAATCAACAAACAAAACCAAACACATGAACCTAACGTGGAGCACATCAATAAAAAAAAAACAACCCAAAAAAAAAACGTGAAAAACAAGTTAATCAGTAGATTTTCCAAACTACTACAGTCTGTTCTTGCACTAAACAGACTCAGAGCAGCGCCTCGGTTCCTCTGAGACTGTCAGCGCACTAAGTGGTATGTGTGTGTGGATGTGTCACCAAATGACAGAAGGAGACTCCAGCTCCAGGATAAGTGCAGGGGCGATCTGAGTGAAGACATAAAAATAGTAATTTCTTCTCAGAGTAGAGAGTAAAATGTTAAACAACAGTGTGTTTGCGAGCGTAGGTGAGTGTTTGCTGTTTATTCTGCGAGTCTGCCGTGTCATCTGAATCAAACTTTCTTCTGGACGCTCACATTTCATTTATTCACTCTGGCTGTGGCAGCTAATGGCCCGTTTCCTGTGTGTCTGTCTAGTACACACACACACACACACACCCTGTTTAACCATTAATCTCCAGCCCTGCACACACACACACACTGCCTGCTGCAGTCCCAGCTTTACAACACGCTAAGTGAAACTCAACAGCACGTATGATCTGGATTAACATCTGAATCAGTGACCAAACCTCAGCACAGACCGACGGTCAAACCTCAAAACACGTCTCGGGTTTCAAAGTTGAATGAAAAGGAAAAACTCTCCACAGCTGACGGAGGAAGAGGAGGACGACAAACAGACTCCTGCCTTCACTCAGCAGGTCCATTCATGCAGAGAGTAGAGTCTGGAGGGACGTGTGTCAACAACAGGACTGGCTCCGTTAATACCATACAGATGAGCAGCAGAGGCTTCGTCTGAACACAGAAGGTACAAGTGGTTCATCCGGACACTTTGTTTTATGACTGACTGACTTTTCCTTGAAGACTGACCCTGAAGTCAACACAAACGTAGTGTCAGTAAATCCCTGTGCTGGATATGCTGGCAGAGCGAAACGCAAAACACACAGTAACAGGCAGAAAACTTTAAACACTTGGTGACATGACATCAGGTCGTTAACCTCTGATTTAAGTTTTATTGCAGCCATTTGAACCAAACTTCACATATTCACATTACGCAACTTCCACACACACACACACACACACACACACAGAGTCTCATAGTAGAAGATCAAATCTGTGTTAGTCACAGCAGTGAATGAAAGCAGTGTGTGTAATATGAAGAGCTAACTAGTGTTTTGTGTGTGTGTGTGTGTGTGTGTGTGTGTGAGCAGCTAGTGAGCAGTGTGTCGTCCTGCAGGTTGTACTCACTCTGCTGCTCTCTTTGAACAGTTTAAAGCTCATCCACTTTGGCATGTCGACCTCTCCTCTGCTGTCTCCCTCTCTCTCTGTCGCTCTCTCTCTGTCTTTGACAACTCCCTCATTTGTGTCTTTGCCACACACACAAACACGCCCTCACACTCTCTCTCTCTCTCTCTCTCTCTCTCTCATTCTGTGCATGTGAGTGTGTGTGATAGAGAAAGAGAGAGAACAAACAGCCATAGCTTTGTATTTGATGGGAATGGCACTCTGTGTGTGTGTGTGTGTGTGTGTGTGTGTGAGTGTGTGTGTCAGTGTGTTCACATTTCTCCCACTCCCTGGAAGCTACTGGTGCACTAAACCACTTCCCACTGCAAGGGCAGTGTGTGTGTGTGTGTGTGTGTGTGTGTGTGTGAGACACACAAGTCATATGACCAGCAGATGGCTACTGTATGGCTTCAGTCTGAACCCGACACTGATTGCATTTGATTCATGAGAACACACACACACACACACACACACACACACACAGCTGGAACATCATCCCAGCTCTGAGAAACTGCTCCTCATTAGAAGTCGTCAATCACGTCTGAACATATATTAATAGATTATGTCCCTTCATCAGATCCTCTGCACAACAACAACAACAACAACAACAACAACAAAAGAAGAGTTTAAAAAGCTGGTGTGATTCGTCCTGAGGCGACAGAACCAGCTGTGGATGACCGGGGGGGGGGGGATCCCCCGTGTCCTGCTGTACGCCTGTTTTTAGACACCTCCACGTGACGGCAGCAGCGCCGATCGTGTCTAATGGAAATTAAATTGAACTGGTAAACTAGGGGGAAATAATGTGCTGTGATGTGAAATGGTCTCCTTGTCTGGCTGTTACTAATGGTTTTACAGGATCTCTTCACCCAAGTGACCTTCTCCCCATGTGCGCACGTGCTCTCCAGCCATGCACGTAGCTCTGGTTTAATTAGTTTGACATAACCGTCTCTTGGATCTTGTGCTGCCGAATGGTTTTCATTTAAGATTATTAACACACACACACGTCTGTTTGCATACGACTTAACACAAGTCATATACAAACAGGACTGAAGATCTACAGCCCTGCTAAAGGCGGCGCGGTGAGTTGAATGCTAAGCTCATAATAACACGGCTAACATCTTCACTAGGATCGTTCCAGAGAGGGACGGGAGTGTGTGAATCACTGCGGAGATATTTTACTCCAAACCGCAAATGCTGACCTCACAGTGGCGCTGCAGGGAAACAGTCAGGGGATTCATCCTCTGTGACCCAGAACCATGGACGTCTGAATTAAATCTGACGTCACTGCGTTGATCTACGAGTTACTCAGATATTTCAGTTTGGAGATCAATACCTCGGACATCGCTTTAAAAAACAATGCGACAGACCTTAGTCCATAAAACATCCAGAGCAGAGGGACGATCATCAGTGATTCAAACCAGTCAAATAAAAACATCCTCGCTCTGACCAAACCTTCATGAGCAGCTCTAATTCATTTCAGGTGTGGGGATCAACATGGTGAGCCTCTCTCCTAAAGCTCCTTCAGTCCTAAGGGAGTGGAGTGTTACTAAGTTTTATTGAGCCCGTCTTGTGGAAAAACTCAGTTTTCGCTGCGACTGAAGGCGGACGCTAAAAAAAGGATCCGTCCTCTGACCTACAGGGCTGCGGCGGAGCCATGCGGGCTGCCGAGCTGTTAACCACTGGAATGATACTTAAAATAATGTAAAGACCACAGACTGAACCACGGCTGACTCATTACACCAGGGAGAGCGTCACAGAAAAACACATCCTTCTTAACGTCACACGGCCGACACATTCAACAAGAGAAAAGGTTACAGGGCTGATCCTGAACCAGCACAACAAAGCCGTCCTGAACCGCGCGTGGTTTCTGCCCTACAGGTCGCCTTCAGTGTCTGGACAAAGGGTCAGAGGAGTTCCTCAAACCTGGCTGGTTTTCTAAAACATCCAGTCTGGAAATGTTTTCTAATCCGTCACCTTTGAGGGTCAGTTCTGGTTCGGCTGCATCAAAACCGCTCTTAGGAAAAACATCTACAACAAACCATCACCCTGACCTGCACATGTAGTAAACACCAGCAGTGGACTCCACCACTGTGGATGTAAATCAAAACAAGGACATCAAGGTCAACCGTCAGGTTTTATTGGAGGCGATGCTGCTGACTGGTTCAGCAATTAACTGGACTTTTGTTATATTCGTCCTTCATTATCAAAAATGTGGGTTATGTTCAGTCCACAGCACTGTCAGTTTATAATGTTTGTATCTTTGCTGAGTCGTATAAATGATCTTATCATAATTATTAAGACAAAATGGCAGCACAGAAGATGCGTGTGCAGCGGTGTGGTGCTGATCAATCCACCCACCTGTTCAATCAATCCACCCACCAAAGAGCACTGACAAGTTGACAAGTTTGAACGGCATTGATCAGATTTAAATACATCGTTCACTTTGAATAATATGAATAGAAACATCAAAATCTCTCTCAAAGCTTAGAGCCATTAATGCACATTGTTCACATATGTCACGCTTGCTCCGTGTCTCCGTGTCTCCGTGAAGAGACATGAAAACAATAAACAATCTGCTTGTCCTCTACAGCTCCATAGTCTCTGTTATTTTGATATCAATGTTGTGTTTTCTGCTGCTGTGCCTCGGTTAAAACTGAAAACCCAGAGAGAAGCACGAGGGAGGGAGGGAGGCAGGGAGGGAGGATGTCAACAGAGAAACAAAGGAAGAGGGTGAGGAGGAAAAAATGAGGTGGGAAAATGGGACGAAGGCAAGAGACGGACGTAAAGACAGAGGTAAACAGAAAAACTGCAGAGAAAAGTAGAAAAGTAGTGGGAAGAGAAAAACTACGCATGTGTCATTAAAAACTTCTCCAACAGCCGTCAGAAACAGGAGCTGCCACACACACACACACACACACACACACACACACACACACACCCTGAGACCCAGACAGCCAGTGGAACATCTGACTATGCCAATACTGGGCTGTTATTATAGTACATAGAGACGGAGGGAGGGAGGGAAAGGAGGGGGAGGGAGAGAGGGAGAGACAGAGAGAGAGAGAGAGAGAGAGAGAGAGAGAGAGAAGGTGTGAAAAATGAAAAAGTGAAAAATAAAAGGATGGATTGCAGAAGGAGCGACTAATCACGGGCGGGTGTGAGGGTCTCAAAAGGGCAACTCAGTGATGGATTACAGGAGGTGGAACGACAGAGAGTAGAGAAAGAGGTATATTAATAGCGGAGGAGAGGGAAGAAAAGAGGAGAGGGACGGAGGAGAAAGCAGGCCGAGGCCAGACAGAGGAGGTAGGAAGAGATTGTGTGCAGCAGACGTGGATATATAAACTGTGTTACAGTGATATTTAGCAACACACAGCCAGCCTCTGTGTAACTGCTCTTATCTAGTGGGAACAAGGTGATTGTTCATTCAGACTGTGCCTTAATGAGCCAATCGATCCTCCACAACCTGCAGGAGGAGCAGAGTCCATCAGGCTCCAACAGCCTCTCTACAACCAACAATAACCCTGAAGGACCTGACATTCACTTGTGCCTGTTGTTCTCCACTAAACGTCAGCTGGGGAAGGTGGAAAGAATTACCTTCAGTGAGTTACCCTCACACACACACACACACACACACACCCCTGCTGAGTGTGTGACATTTAATGACTCAACACAACTGCGGTTTTCTTGTTTTTATTATGCAACATATTGCTCTGGTTATTGTATGTATTCCCAGTCAATCACCACCCAGAGCTACTCAGCCTTTCCAGTGCACTTAGTCACCAGATAAGAGCTTCCATGTTGCCTGTGATTATTTATTGATGTAACTTTATTGCTGTATTTATTATTTTTGTGCTTTTTATTCCTTTGGCTGCTGCAGCACTGGGGACACCCCCCCCCCCCCCACGTGGGACGAACATACAGTATGAAATATAGTGTGCTAATATGTGGATCTATCTATCTATCTATTGATTTCTATTAAATTCAGTGTAATTTAATTATCTATAAATCTTCAGATCGGCCGTGTATTAGAAAAGCACCTGTGTTTTCTGCTCTCAGGTGTGGAGGTAAAGTCATCATTAGAGTTCAGAAAACGCTGCACTGCTCACATCACTGATTTGTCTCCACTCCAAAACACACAAGGGGATCGGCTTGGTGTATGATAATAAATCTCTGAGGGCCAGTGGAGCCATGGGAATGAACAGAGGAGAGAGCAGCATCCAGCGCCGCACACAGGACAAGTCCTGCCACTCATCCACCACCCTCCTGGGGGAGAAAAACACATCTTTCTAGCCAGATGAGTCCCTGGAGGCAACGCAGCCAGCTACTACACATTTGTACTTCAACTTCAAGACAAATAGATCCAGGCAGAGTAAACCAGCATCCCACGCAAAGAGGACGAGAGGAGAAGTTATTAGAAAAAACATCAATTCACACCCTCTCTTAAAAAATCTCCAGTGTTTTTTTTACACTTTTCACAAAGAGCTCTCCATCTGCTAATTCAAAACAGAAATAATGTGAATGAAAAAAACAACAGCCAAAAAAAAAAAAAAAAAAAAAAAACACCCACTTAACACACACGGTGCAGCTCACATTGAAAGCCGTGCTCTGCTCTGTCAGCGTGTGAAACATGAAACTTTATCTAAACAAAAAATGTAGAAACTGCGTCTTGTTTTTTCTTTTGATGTTTTCAGGAAAACAGCCGAGGAGGATCCAAAAATAGCGAGCTGGAGTTTTCTAAATCCTAGAAACAATAAACTGGACGAGAACAACAACACACCCACACGCTGGAAAAATTCATAATGTTTTCACTAGACAGGAAGAAGTGGGGAGACAAACACACACAAACACACAAACACACATGGGCATGATATAAAACATATAGCCACAGTATATACAGACTCGTGCAACACCTCCATATATGAACTGGATTCACTTTAAAGCGTCTCCACATGTCGTGTGCTGGATGTGATGCTCAAACAAAGAGACGGAGAGGAAGAAAATTTAAAGATTCAGGGACAGTGAATGAATTGTAGAGAGATAATGTGAAACAGAGACGATGGTGTGGTAAAAATCTGAGGACACACAGGCGCACGAGATGCACTGCCAAGACCATCCTGCATGAGTGAGGAAGAGCCTGTGTGTGTGTGTGTGTGTGTGTGTGTGTGTTGCTGACATTTAGAGGCAGGGTAAGTGTGTAGGCGTGGGGTTGCACGGTGAAAAGGCCACACTGTGTAATCCTACAGTGGGAGGCCATGACTGACATCTGTGTGGAGTTGTGTGTGGGGGATGTGTGTGTGTGTGTGTGTGTGTGTGTGTGTGTGTGTAGCATGGAGAAGGAGGGGTGTACTATAGTGTGACTGGAGAACAATAAGTCAAAAATCACAACAACAAATAAAACAGTGGAACCAAAACAACTGCTGTTTTGCAGCTTCTTTGTAAATGATCCAACCTACAAAACTGAACAGGAGACCTTTAAGTGAAGCTCTAGGAGTCCTTCTGTAACTCCAAACAATAACCAGGTTCAAGGAGAGTTTTACTGCTTTGCCTGGTTCTCCTTTGCAGGCCACCAAAAAACACACGCACCAGAGAGAGGCAAGTTTCTTTCTACCAGAAAACATTTGGGAACCACTGCTACCAAACTGAAATCCTCTCTGTTTAAATGAAAGACTTTGGAAACGGAGCAGACACGAGGTATGTGGAGGATCAGTCTAGGATGTGGAAGATGTTTCTCCCCCTCGATTTAATTCAATTATCAAATAAAGACTCACTTTGGAGTGGAAATGTCCTTTGCCTCTTAATACTTCTGGATTAGATAAAAAAAAAAAAAAGGACATGATTTCTGCGTTCCTGCTCATTATTAATCCTGAATTGAATACAGCTTGACTGTCAGAATGAAAGCATGAAGACGTGCTTACTTGGATGTGAGAGACTGGCTGGTAGGAAGCATCAGCACAGACGCCTGCACACAAACTGAAGAGGTTTTTCATCACCGCCTGCTTCTCTGTTCAAATGGTGGCATTGCTGAATGTGTCTCACACACACACACACACACACACACTTAACCTATATGTAAACTGAAGGATGAGCAAAACACACAATAACGGAGCTCTAAGTATCTGACAGACTTGATTTTCTACACAGTAGAACACGTGAGCAACTGTGCACACGCACACACACACACCCAGTTTGTGAACCACTGTCACGTTCGCAGCCCCTGCTTCTCCCACTTGTAGTTGCGCGGGAAACCCTGTAGCAGCGAGACAGCTGTGGGCCATCAGCTCGTTACAAACCACAGAGCAAGTCTCAGTCGGCTGCTTCAGCTCGACTCCTCCACAGTGTCTGTGTGTGTCCTACCTTGTCGCTGTCTACAGTGTTCTGGGATGTCCTGGAAGCGATGGAGATGGTATCTGGTTGGCTGCTGCCGTCTCCCTGACTGTCTCCGTCTTCACCTCCCTCCCTGGACATACACAAATAGATTGAACATTGTAACTCAAGTCACTGATGTCATTAGAGTTGGTGATAAAAGTCAGAGGCACATCAAACCATTACTGACAATGCTGTGCTGTGTTTTTAAACGTGTGTGATGACACTTTTTACCAGGGTGAGAAAATTCCTGCCTGCATGGTCACTGTTTACAATGATGACACTTCTAGCTCTGGCAAAACTGGTGGTGGGAAAAAGGCAGGTCCTAAACCTGTTTATGTAATCTGAGGAATGACTATTTAAATACCAGGACTCACTCATTCAGAGGGCTGGTTGGTTTGTGTGGAAAATCCTGTGCCTCTGCAGAGCAGGTGCACACAGGACGAGTGTATTTAAAAGGAAAATAATGTTTGGGTAGAGAGACTTGATAAGAAACGACAGAGTGGGTTCATATTTCCATAGATGAGCACTAACATGAGATATTATATTAGAACAGTAAACAAAAGAAGGGAGGCAGATGGTGGTTTTAAATCAATCAGTGACTGTTTCTTAATTGAGATCAATTTGATTGTTTCTTTTCTGAATGTGTTAATCTCAGAAATCCCACCGTTAACTGAACTGAGCTCGTGAAGATAAATCTGACCCTCAGTTATTTTTTTGGCTCGAATCAGGACGGTTCAACGTTTCAAGATGTCGCTCTCATCATGAATCATGTTTCTATCCTCAGAGATGTGCGTAACCCCAGCTGAGATATTTCTACTACTGAGAAAACATCTTTCAACCCATGGTGACTACTCCTCTGTCTTCTTTGTGTGTGTGTGTGTGTGTGTCCTTGTTTACCTCTTGGCGTTATTCCTGGGTTTGGTCAGTGCTGGTGTTTTAGGCAGATGAAGAGGCTCCTTGAGAGCCCCCTTTAGGTGAGTCATCCTCTCTTGGATTACCTCCCTAATGTTTTTAATCCACTCCTGTTTGGCTTCCATACTGGACGCCTGGGAGACAAACATTATAATTATTGGAGACCTAATACTCTAAACTGGTAACAAAAAAAAAAAAAAACATGATGTAAAGGTCTAAACACAGGACAGGAAACAGGAAAACAGCTCATTTTCATGTCATTTTCACTTACTTTCAGCACAGTTTTATTATCAGAGGACGGAGTTCTTCCTGCCCACAGAGCAAATTTACACGGGTCACCCTCAATGTGCTCGGTCACCCCCAACTCTGATGTCTGCAGCACAGCGAGGAGGGAGGAGTGTGATAGAGATGTGAGTCAGTGACAGTTAACCATCTGTAGCTGCAGCATGCACAGCTTCAGACACACACACAAACACCCACCAGTAGTCTGTTCTTGTACTGGTACTTAGTTCTGCCAGCTGAGTCTTTGATCTCCTTGCTGAAGACCAGGGAGAACTCAAACAGGAAGAGGTGTCGGTCCCTCCCCTTCCTGATCAGAGAGCGTGGATCCCAAACCTGGAAACTGTCCTGGAGGATGAGTTCACCCTGCACCTCCAGGTTCTCCTCAAAGCCTGAGGCGGAGGAGGAACAGCTCATAGTTAATATCCAGCAAACTCTGAAGACACATTCAGTCATTGGGTGGCATGGGAATATAACAAACTTATAATGTGTGTTGAAAAAAGGTCAATAGGAAAGTCACTAAAAGGTTTAAAAGAGTGGAATCAGTTAGAAAATGTCAATCTCCAGACAAAGAATAGAAATTGTAATACGAGCAGGAGTTATCATGACTCTTATGTTTATATGTTTCCTGATGCATTATAGTCTCTGTCCAGTTTGGACAGTATCTTACCCTCCAACATGGCGAGATGCATGGCATCATTAGCTCTCTTAGGAACACCGAGCATAACCTCCAAACCGTCTTTAATCTCCCCTTTACCCTCCTCACAGCAAGACAGTAACTCCTGCAGGGCGACAGGATATTAAATGTGATTACAGGACATAACAGTGGGTGCAAAAGCAGAACAATGTACGTACATGTGTGTTTGTGTGTCTACCTTAAGCAGTAGTTGGTACTTGGTGATCCTCTGGACTGGTTTGATGAGGTAGGAGGAGATGGAGTTAGCCAGTCCACGTCTCTGCTGGATGTCCTGTTTACAGACACGGAAATAAAAAATTACAGCAAACACCAAAACAAAATAAACCTAAGTCAAACTAGCATAAATGTCAAGTGTTCCCAAGTCAACATGCTGCTGGTGCTGGGAACTCTTCACTGATCCAACAGCACCGTCTGCTGACAAGACAGGGAAACTACACAGTCACCACACACTCCAGCTGCAGAGAGGAAATTAGAAAGCAGCAGCTGTACACGCCCCATCTCCTCCTCCAGATCTAAGTGATCTGCCTGACAAAGTGCCTACAGGAGCACTTCATTTAAACAACAGGCTCAAGACCTGTTTTTATGCTCCACAGTCAAAACCCATAACAACAAATTCCCTGTCTTGAGCCGTTGTTGCTGTTGGTTTTCACAGTGCGTTTAGGACTGAGGCAACACTTTGATCATAACACACTGCTACTCAGTAATCAGAGAGGACATCTGTTTATTTTCTTGAAACATGTGCAGGACAAATGAGCAGAAAGATGAGTGGCTACAGGAGATGTTTTTGTTTGGAATGAGCTGTTTTTCAGTATGAGATGAGATAAAAGTTTTTGTTTTGATTTTGTTTAGTGTTCGTTATGTAATGACATGATGTGACTGGATCTGTGAGAGAATACTTCAGGGTTTACTCACGTCAAAGAAGGTGCCAGCATGCTCCAGTATGAGCTGACTGGAGTCTGGTTTGTTCTTGCAGTAATCCACATAAATGTGGAACTTGTCAGCCTGGAGAACGAGAGGGGAGAGTCAGTGAGAACCATCATATCAGGTCCAATTCGACAACCATCCACCAAACACAGCAGACGTCAAATGGTTGAAATCAGAGGTCAGAGGGATTAAAGACCAACTCTCACCCAAGTGACAAAGCAGTGACCAACATCCTCTGGTAGCTGCTCGTAGTTCACCAGCTCCTTCAGGAAAATACTGCAGAAAAGAAGAGATCACAATGTCCACTGGATACATTTAATATGGATCAGCCACGTCAGGAAACTAAACTCAGGAGTAACTACGTGTATTGTACTGTATTCTACCATCTGACTGTCTGTCTGTCAAAGTTTATCAGGAAGACAGAAAGATAAAACACATGGGTTTCTTTCTGACAATACATGTCTGGAGCATGTCTGATAAACATTTCCTGAAACCCAGATAAAGTTTATCCGAAAGTCCTGTGGGTTAGAGATGCCTTTAAGATCTAATGCAGGAGAGGAGTGTTCCCCAGAGGAACCAGCTCACGTTTCCGGAGGTACCACAAGGAGATCAGAAACAAAGGGGGCTCCTCAGGGAAACCTTTGGAGTTCATGAACTGTCTATGAAGGAAAACCTCAAAGACACTACTTCAGTTCCCCTGTAGCTACAGTAGAGGAAAAAACCCAGAAAGGTCCCCCTGGGGGTTTTCTAAGCAGTGAGAGTTCCCATTGAAAAACACTTAAAAGCATTTCTACTGTTGAAAAGTTCCTGACAAATGGGCAAGATTGATGTGCAATCATCTTGGCAAGTCTGCGTTATGCTTCAACTTATCAGCTGCTTACATGTTACTCTACTATCACAGAGAACGTGATATTCCCAGGTTGTTGCCATGCCATGTGCTCAGCGCTAGGGAAATCCTCCATCTGATTTCAGAAACAGGCTTAAGTCTTCTGTTAAATGATTCTCCTATAAAACTTATTTGACACAAAGTTGAAGCCTAGAATTGGTAAAAACCGATCATGGATCAGTTTAAGTGAAGACCGGCTGATCTCTGTCTATCTGTCTCTCACTTGTTGTGGAAGTCGTAGATCTCCTGCATGTTGCCAAAGATGATGTGCTCCTTGTTGGCGATGCCTGGAGGAATCTCCTCCACGCCGCTGGTCATCTCCCACAGGTAGGTCTGGCAGACAGACAGACAGACAGGCAGGGAGAGAGAAAGACAGAGTAAAGCAGACAAGAAACTATTTGTGTCAAACTAAATCACACAGCAGAGGTCTGTTTTTTTACCTCCAGACACTCATGGAGATCTCTGACGTAGGTCTTCTCCGTCTGCAGTAGCTCTGCCATGATGAACCTGAGACAAGGAAATAGTTCAGATTATCAGGGGAAGCGCCGCAAAGGACGGATCAGATGGCACGAATTATATAATTGGTACAATTTTGGATCAGAGTGGTCCATGATTGCACGAGCCCACTGATGTTTCTCCAAGACTTTCAGCCCTAACAAACAATTCATGACAAGACAAAGGCATTCGAGAAGGCTGCAGAGGAGATTAAGACACTGTAAACTGAGCTATTATCACAATTAAGTGTCTTTGAAGTTGTAAAATCTGGAACTGGGGGAATGCTATGGGACGCAGATGATCACCATTATTGGGACAGATTGAGAAGACACTGTCTTGGGAGTGTATAGGAATGAATTTGGTTAAATAAGTTTAATCACTGCAGCTTGATAATAACCCTCTTATCACCTGATCTTATATGATTTATGTGTGTCAGGTTTGTGTCATGATGCAGCTGTTGGTCCGCTGTTTTACAAACTTTATGTGTAAGTTCTGATTTTACTTTCCAGTGGCAGTATTCACTCTCTCTCCTCCCCTTCATCCCTGTACTTACTCTTTCTTCCTGGCAGACTTCCTCTTCTCCTCATTGACCTCGTGGTTGGGGTCACGCAGTTTGACCTCAGGGTCGTCTGTCAGGCTGGCAGGGATAGTGTCCAACTCCAGGTCTTTGTTGTCCTTCACAGAGAAACATAAACAGATGTTTGTTTATAATTTGAAACAAAATTGTGAAGATTCCTATTTTTATCTGCAGGTTGTGTGTGTTTTCACCTCAGAGCTGACGCCCAGACTCCTTTCCAGGCTCTCCTGGTATTTGGCCATGCGTAGGGAGAAGTCGCGGTACCTTCGGTCCACCGTGCTCACCCATCGCTTCAGCTCCGACACGTGGGCGTGGCCTTTCTCCACCAGGTTGTCTGCTAACTGGATCAGCAGCTTCACTTTCTCCTTGGTTTGCTGTGGGATGTTCACACAGATGACACGACACTCACCATCTTGGTTCTTATCTTATTGTTTAAGTGCGTTTTCTCTCTTTTTTTTTCAGTTTATGACTTCCACTGTTAGATTCTAGTCTCATCACTCAAAGAAAATACATATTGCTTGGTTTGTTTGGTTCTTTGATTTTTCGGTTTTGCATTTACGTCAGTATCTGACCATCTGCCAAACTAACTACATGTTCTGGGAGTGTTGAACATCAATTACCAACTGTCAGCTCTTATTCTGGTGCAAACGAAAACTTAGGTTCACCTGCTGAAATAACATCACAGTCTCTGGCAGTTGCTCTGATTAAATTCGAGCTGCCACACTTGTTCCAAATCACTCTGAATATGAATTATAGTGCAAGTATGAAAATTAGGAGTGACGCTCATGTTCAGCTGTGGAATGAATGGGAAATCAAAGTTTCCTTTTGATTTGACACCTGGAGAGCAGTGAAGGTCCTTTGAGGCTCAACAATACACTCACTCACTCTCTCACACACACACACACACACACAGTGTACCTTGGCAGTGAGTCTGAAATGATGATAGTCGTTGAGGAGCTCCTGAGTTTCCTCGCTGCT
The DNA here is from genome assembly GCA_021432705.1 of Caranx ignobilis. NCBI lineage: Eukaryota > Metazoa > Chordata > Actinopteri > Carangiformes > Carangidae > Caranx > Caranx ignobilis. The sequence goes on along the minus strand of MU269983.1, from coordinate 4,021,667 downwards.
GTCGCCAGGTGATGTGTGTGTGGCCAGGTAAACCTCACCTGTCTCCTGGATCCAGTCAAGCGCCTGCACACACACACACACACACACACACACACACACACACACGTACACACACACAACACACACACACACGTTAAATTTATCTTCAATTCCTCAGTCCCTGTGTTGCATTTAGCCATATAAACCCACTCCCTGATAAAATAAACCAGATGTCTCTTTAGTGCTGCATATTTCCCCAAAGCCAAAACCCAGCCAGCACACTTTCTTTTTTTCACTAATTCACACACACAAACACGCTCTCTCTGTTACACACCCACACACCTGTTTGGCACTGCGTTCAAACACCAGGTACTGCTGACACTGGTCCAGCCTTCGTTTTTTTAATGTCCAGAAGTGGAGGACTCTGTTCTCTCTCTGCAGGAGCTCGTTCAGAATGGCTGCAAATAAAAAAAAAAAAAAAAACACAATACATTATAATGTATAAAGTCTGATTCTAAAAAGTGGCTCCAGCTCATTAAGGACTGTGAATTTAGACATGAGGAATACGTGTTCATTTTATCTGTGTTGTCAAAATAAACTATCCTTTAAGTTCAATTAAAAGAGCTGAGTCTGACATGTCACCAGCAGCGATTCGGTGTTTCAGTGGCATCAGTAGTTACAGTCATAGTGGTCTCTGACCTTTGACTTGTTGTTCAGGCCCTCGGGTGTGACTGGCTGCCCCGGGCATGCTCACATTGTTCCTGTGAATGTACTTCAGAAACACCTCAGCATTCCTGCGAGCCAGCGTGCACGCCTGGAAAAAAAAAAAATCAGGAATAGGGCAGTTAAAGACTCTGACACTCTCGCACCCTCTAAATACACCCTGCTATGACACCAGTTAACCACTGACCTCATGACGCCTCACAATTTACTATCACTGAATTTAACATGTTGCTGCCCAGTATAAGAGTGTGTTCACATGTTCAGCTCGTTCAGTGCCAGTTTGATGTGATTTGCACATTTGGTTTGGCTCCTTTACGTTGGTGTTAACGCTGTCATTCAAACTTTAATATGGACCAAACAACTCCGCCAATACAACCTGATAAGGTGGCAACAGCACACAAGGTTCTGTGATGCATATTGGTGCATTTATACACAGGACGACTTGGTGTGAATCACTGGTTTACTCCTTGTTTTGTTTATGTCCAGTGTGTTCAAACCACCAACAGCTTATCATTTGTCCTTGGATCCAGATCAAGAAAGCGACGTCGTCCAAGAACTGAACTGATCTTCATATTAAATTTTTACCTTATTATCATTCAGTCAATATGGATCCATCACCCAATCAAGGTCATTTGCAAATTTTATTAAAGCAAATGAAACTCAATTGTTGGCAGAGACACTCAGTGTTTATTGGCTGAACAGTAATTCAGGCAGGACAGTCCAGATGATGGATCTGATCTTCTGTCCAACTTCATCATCTCATCTTGTGACACCTTATCTCTTATAAAAGTGACACAAACCTTCATAAAGTTGTGTATGACACAGACAGAGGTGTGGTTTTCTACATGATTCTTAGGTGCTGTGTCTTGAGTCTTTATTGGATTTGCTGTTTCACTTCACCTTGAGGAAAGCTTCCTTCTGCTCCAGGTGTTTACTGATCAGTGGTAGAAGGTGGTCACAGTCGGCAGATGTTCCCAGTTTGTCATGACTGCCACACCAATCTTCATCCCTGCGATACTCCTGTTCCAGGCTCTCTAACACACTGCACACCTGGACAGACACACACACACACACACACACACACAAGAGTTAGTGACAATGCGACAGCACCCCTGCCCCAACCCCAGAAATGAGGAAACGTTAATGCACCTGTTCAGACGTCTTGTAAAAGGCCACAGAGGCATTTACAAGCTTCAGGCGGTCCTCCATCTTCAGCATCAACTGCTGCCAGTGAACGGCCACTTTCTCAGCACAGCTTCGGATGGCCTCTGGGTCATAGTGACCTGCCTGTAGCATCATCTGGAAGAAAAAGCCAACAGAGAGAAAGCTGGTTATGTATGATGGACCTAGAGATGGAGGGATGAAGTATGTTGGATAAGACCAGCTATGTGGTGGAGTCAGTCTTACATTGTCAAACTCTGTCTTACGTGTGCTACGATATATATAACATCATGGCTTTACCTCAGCTTTCTGCTGCACCTGCAGAGCGCTCTGATGAGTCTTCTGGAGAGAGTTGGCATGGAAGAGAGACTGGAGGAAAAAGAGGAGGGGATTGTTACCAATTAAAAATCACTGAATTGTTAGTTCCCCTCAGCTTTGAGAGGTTCCCTGTGGAGCGATTCAAACGCTAATAACAATAAATTAATAAAGCAATGGAGCAAAGCTTTTTTCTGTGGATGCCAATTATAGTTGTACTTGTATTAATATCTAATTAATTACTTTTTATTTGTGCTTTGAGTTGGTGGCAACTGTGTTTTTCTACAGAAAACTTCCTGCATCCGCATCATCAGTTAGAAAGGTGGTGCAGGATAGGCAGGTACAGCTGATGGATGGCTACATGAACATACAATACACACTTTTGGAGTCATTCCAGTGAGCAGACATTGGTGATTAATCTGTGATGTTGTTGACTGTAGAATAACTGACTCATAGTGTCAGAAGCCGCCATGTGATTTTATTTATTTCTTTTTATGAAGATACATCATTGTTTCAGTGTTAGTGCTGGACCAGACAATGCATTCATTGTGCCTTCTGTGCTTGTGTGTGTGTGTGTGTGTGTGTGTGTTTTAAGTATTAGCCAAGGCAGCATTACATCAGTCTGATGGAGGATGCATGACTTACATCATGTTGAGGAGAGACACACATACACACACTCACATGCACACACGCAAATCACGGTTCCACAGGAGCAGAAACCAGGCCAGGACACACACGTTGGGTCTGAGCCAAAACAATGTGTTGTTTGTGTGCGAGCGTGCGTGCGTGCGTGCGTGTGTGTGTAGTACTCTGCTGACCAAGGGGCTTTTACCCCTTTTAGTGCTCACACACACACTTCTGGAGTCAGCTATTTAAAGGTCTGTGCAGAGTAAGTCAACACACACACACACACACACACACACACACACACAAGAAAAGATAGCATTTGAATGTGCATGTGTGTGTTAGCATCTGTTACTCTTCAAAGTCAGTGCATAATAAAATAATTACTGAGGCAAGCCTGGTTCATACACAGATGACAAAGAAAGTGTGTGTGTGTGTGTGTGTGTGTGTGTGTGTGTGTGTGTGTGTGTGTATCAGCGTGCACCCCCATCTGCTACTATTCAAACCGATGCATACTGAAATAATTATTATTAAAGTACAGTAAGCCTGGTTTTAGCAGCAGTAATTAGGATGTGTGTGAGAGTGAGTGTGTACCTCTATGGCCATCTGGAACTGTTCATGTTCCCTCTGCAGCTGCTCAGCCTCAGACAGGGAGCTGGCGTTCACCATGCTGGCATTCAGCATGGACTCACCGTTACGGATCCAGCCTAACACCTGGACACAGAGAGGAAGAGAGAGAGACACACACACACACAGAAAACTGTGTCAGGAAGAGTCCAGAAGAAAGACACTGATACAGAGAGCATGAATGACACAGAGTCTTTAACACAAATCAAACAATATCGAAGCTTTTGTGAGAATTTTTTACAGTTCTCGTTTCACATCAAGTGTCAGTGAACTTCTGAACCTTTAATTAACCTTTTTTTCAGTAAAATACAGCATTTGCTTGATAACAAGACATTTACAGCTGCTTCGATAAGTCGCCAGGCAACCACTCGCTACTGGGTAGCATGTTTTCTTTTCTTATTTATAATTTCCCTGCTTTCCTGTCCTCAGCTTCCTGGACATCTCAGTGCAGACATTCACAACTGGAAGACAACAACCATTACTGACATTTATTGTAAGTACAACAAAAAGTAAAGGGCCAGTAAGAGCTTTATCAAACCAACCTGTTTAACAGCAACAAACAGACAATAGAGACAATACTAATAACAACACATAGCCTTTAATCTTTTAATTTGTCAAGTGTAAAAGTGTAAGTGTCTGTCTTGTTATAATCAAAGCAAGATTTTCTTTCATCTGTGAACGGCTAAACAGGACAAGTTGTTATGATTTATTGTGAGTTAACAGCCAAACCTACAAGCAGAGAGCTAATGTTGATTTACTGTCAAGTCGCAGGGAATTTGTCATCACTGTGCTGCTGCAGGTTTATTTCCGTACAATATCTTACTTCACACCTGACCCACATCGTACCCACAATCATTAAAACTACTTTCTGTATAATTTCTGTGAACAGTGCCTGAAGCTAAGGATTAATTGGTTAGCAGCAGATCTATGATCAGATGAGGGGCAGAGAAAGAGTGGACTGAGGAAGACAATATGGGCGAGGACGTGGCGATATGAGTGTTTCTGTGTGTGTGTGTGTGTGTATGTGTGTGTATTAGCATGTTGCCATAACCTCATAAATTATTCAGTCATATCCATCTGCAGCAGCAGCGAGCTTCCTGTCTCAACACACAGCACGTTCACGTTCACATCTGCACTAGTTTCTTCACAAAAACACAACATTTGCTCCACTGTGCAGGAAGTGCTGGGTGTTATTCTTGTCTTTTCTCCAACATGGAGGAGTCTCTCCAAATATAATTTTTTTGTTTCTAATAATAAAGGCAAGTTCACCTTGCTCCATTAAAGCTCCATATTATTTCCTTTTTAGGATGTACTTTTCTCATCGTCTTCTCTGGCTCAGGATCAGACTAACGCTCAGGATATTTTGTAGATAAACGCTGCTCTACAGTGACTCTGTTGTCCAGACGTGTGCATAACCAGAGTCCAGTTTAACCAACATACATTTCAAATTTGCCAATCAAGTGAAAGGTAAAAAAGAGGAGGATTTGAACGCAGCCTGATGCTGGTGTGGTGTCGTCCTGTGTTTACCTGTTTGACCTCGGCCTGTAGGTGGCGTAGCTGCAGAGTCTGCTCCAGCCGTGTGTGCGTGTGCTGTGCGTTGAGCTCCACCTCCTGCTGCTTCTCGTGGAGGAACTCCAGCAGCTCCTGAACCTGAGAGGCCAAGTCCATGTCCTTCTCCCCTGTCAGTTCGATACCTGACAAAGACCCACAAACACTTACATGTTCATTTTTATCAGTGGGTTTAATATAAATTTAAATCTACTTGCACATAAACCAACTCATGATCTCTAATGAAGCAGCTGGTGGGAGCGACTGTGATTCAATTTTAAAGACATTTATCTTGTATCCTGAATAGAAGCCTCTTTGTTTTCTGGCATCATTCAACACTGATAATTGTATCTTATGATGTCACACGTCTGCTTTGATGTGCAGCTGATTATTGTGTTTGAGCTGCAGATATTGGATTAATTGAAGTTTTTAATAAAAGACAAATGTGTGTCTGTCTTCTCAGTCTGTGATCAGTGACCTAACAATGCCTTACTGCTCCAGTAACTGGCGCTACTTGATAGAGAGTGAGTGTGTTTCATGTGTGTGGCGGCTGAGAGAGATTTATCACACCAGGGGGCATAGTGACTGAGGCAGAGACCTCAACACAAATATACACACAGTAAGAGGATTGTGCTGTGACCATTTTTTAACCTAATTCTCTTTCTGTTCCAGACAACACGCTTTGGGATCACAGCTCATGGTGTTGCCAAAGCATCAGGGTTCCCTCTCTGCTTGACTGTGGAGTGTAAATCCAGATGTGTGCCTGCTCAGCCACATTCAGAGGGAATCATGGGCACGCATGGTAACCACTGAAGTGCTGCGTGAATGTGGATGCTTCCCTGAAAAGAACATGTTGAGCCTGTGGTGTACATACAGACTAGTTTCTGGCTGCCTGGCATGCATGACTCCTAGGAAGCATTTTAGAGCGTAATGATGCCAGGTGTGAACTCCAGGCCAAAAACAAAACACACAGGAATGCTGGGAAATAATTTTTCCAGGAGCTATGAAACCACAGGATACTGTGTTCTCTGCTTCCTCCGTTGTATTCCTGCTAATCTCCTCTGTCTCTCTACCTCCTCCTTCTCATTGTTATTCTGATGGAGTAACAGCGTCTGTGTGTCGTACCCGACGCCTGAACCTCCATGATGTACTGGTGCAGGTCTTGACCCTGCTGCATCACTTCATAGGTCATGTTGTTCATGGCCGCCTTCCTCTCCGCGTGTCGTTTCAGCCGCTGCTCTGCCAGGCCGATATCCTCCGCGCTGCCGGAGGAAGCGCTGCCGCTGCTGCTGCTGCTGCTGCCGCCCGAGCGGCTGGCGTCGTTCAACTGACGAGACAGATCTTCGTTCCAGGCGTCCAACTCTGCCGTCACCTGAAGCAACACAAGAAACAAGGGATCAGACAATGTGTGGAGAAACATTTAGTTTGGTGTCTTTTCACTGTTCAGGGCTTTCTTTTCTCTGTCCCCATGCAAAAGACCTCAGGCTGTAAAACTACACAAAACTAAATTTAACTGTGACAGATGCGACTTTTTAAAAGACACTGTCTTAGTTTATATTCTGAGTGTATAACAGTCTGACATCCGTTACCTTCAGCTGTCATCTTTGGTGTGTTTAAGTGCTACGGTGCAATATACATAATAAAAGATGTGAAGCAGTGTGAGGTAAAGGACTGATCAGTCTGCCTTTGTAAGTCGTACTTCTTTCAAGGTCAGATTGTCATGTTGCAGAGTTTGGTCCTTTGCTTTAATCATCAGCAGTTTATCTCTGTGTATCTAAGACCTTGTTCATACTCACCAGTCACACACTGACCCCTCACTCACCTCTATTGTGTACTGCTCAAAGATGCGTAGCTGGAGGAAGATGTCGAGCTTGATTTTGCGTTCATGGAACAGTTCCTCCATCTGTCCCTGGGCCTCGTCCAGCTGCTGCAGCACCCCCTGGATATGTGCAATGGAACTGCAGTGTGGCGTCTTATTGGTGGACATAGCTGCATCTCTGAGGACAGAGAGACAGATTCAGAAGTTTTTAAGCAAGTGAAACAAGGAACTTTACAGATAAAACAGGGATCATATATTAACCACCCAGCATTCACACTGCAGCTTGCAGTTACATCCAAACTCTTTCCCTCGCAATATTAATATATAAAGAGTAAGAAGAGGAGAAAGACACAGGAGAAGAAGAATGAAACAATTTCCCAAAAGAAAAAGCCTGTCATATCTATATGCCAGGATGATAATTATTATTCATAATGGAAGCTGAGTGTCTGTATAAATGTGACTATTTAACGATGTTTAAAGTGTGAAATTTATAACCTGAGCTACTGTATAAATCCTCCTCCTGCTTTAATAACATTATAAATATTAATATCATTACCTGAACCTCATTATTGATCACCACTGAATAATGATATGAATGTTATTATTACCTGAGCTGCTGCATTAATTCCTCTCCCTCTTTAATCACATTGAGCGTTGCCTCCAGCGTGGCCGTCTGCTGCTGCTGAAACTGCTGGATCAGAGTCTGAACTGAGTCCACGGAGTCGCAGCACACGTCGTCCAAGAGCTGCTTCTGCAGCTCCTCCATCCACGACCACAGCTGCACACACACACACACACACACAGAAAGGTAGAAGGAGGGAGAGACAGGTAGGTTAGTAAAGGTGTGATGGATCCATTATTACTGAACTTATGCTGAACCACCTAAACATTGCTGTTTCCCCAAGGGAAGCTGAAAATAACACTGACAACACAACAGACTGCAGAGCCACTAATTGTGGCAGAGACAAGTGTTTGTCCTATCGGGACTAAAGACCTGTAATTACACAGTTAACACATGTCAGAGTGTCTGTGGTTAATGATGAAATTAGGAATTAATCTAGGTGAAGCTTGCTGGTAGCAGCAGGACGTCTGAGGACGTGTGTCCCTTCTTGAGTCTATACATGTTTGGTTGCCTCACCTCCTTGGTGTGCGTGTGGAAGGAGACAGACATGTCGAGCAGCAGCTTCCTGTGTTCGACTCGCCGGACAAAGTCCTGGATTCGGACCTCCAGATGTCTGGCTGCCTTGTAGATTTCCTCTGGATCACACTCTCCGGTCTGAGCCAGCTGCTCTGCTGCCTCCAGCAGTTTGTCAGCGTTAGTGTATGTGTTCTGAACAGAGAGGGGACATTCATTGTCATCACCAGCAGCAACACCATCAACATACCAATATCTGCATTTACTTAGTCTTACTTTGTTTGTAACTATAGCAACAGTCTTTTTGTTTCCCCCCATGTTACCAATCCTGCCGCACATGTGCAACTGATCAAACTCAGGTGAAGTGACAACAAACTTTTAAAAATGTAGGACAAGATACTCAGAGGAGTTTCAATATAAAAATGAGACCATCATGATCATTAGAGCTACTATCACTTCACACACTGAGATGTAATGACACTGGATCACATTATAAATGTTACGTCACTCTCACACTTTTAATCATTAGCTTCTTTATCGTCACTGTGAGCTTCATCACCATTGTCATCTTCCACCATCATCATCATCATCATTATATTAGCTTTATAATAATCATCAGAATTTCTCCAACACACACACACACACACACACACATAGAGTCAGATCCCAACAGCACAATGTTTCCTGTTCGAACCGGGAAAAAAAAAGGGACCAAATGGTGTGTGACTGTTAAAGCTGCAGGTGTTCATCAGCAGGACAGAATGGATTAGCATTGGTCTATTCTAGTGAGAGCGTATGACGGATTATAGTTGGAATATTTCACATTAGGTCTGAGATATTTTGGGGTTACGGGAGGTCAGGGTGTGGCACCGCAGTGAGAAAAAAATATGCTACGTTATGAATCCAATTATTCAAGAATGAGCTAGGATATATGGGTGGAAGCTTAGAGCATGGGTATTTCAGATGATATGTTGGAGGGATTACTTAGAGGATAAAGATTATAATTTACAAGAGATTATTAGTCTCTGCTGCATGAGTGGTTTGGTCCTGGGTGAGGATTACAGCAGGGAGATGACAGGACCTCAGAGTCATCCCCGTCACCTGAACACTGAGGCCAGAACTTTACTTTTCAGGAAGTAAATTAATGGGGACAAACTAACTAAACAAACTGAGAGACTGATCCATTACAGGAGCTATTTAACAGCTGTTTACTAGAACATTTGGGTTTCACTGTCAGACTTCATTCTCCAGTGATTCTGCTTCTAGTACCATCGCTTCTTTTCCTGTATCCACTGGGCTCTAATTAACACACCTTACACTGTAGTAACGGTGCTACGTTCCCAAGACACCTATATCACAGAGCCAAATAAAGCACCTTATCAACACAGAATAACATCACTGGAACCATTTACAGTACCACAGCAACCACCTAGCAATGCCTTAACAAGACTTCAACACACAAGCAAACAGCCAGTAACAGGGACACACCGTGTTATCAACACAACATCAGTACCTGGCAACTATAACTTTAAATTGAAGCCGACACATCTGGCCAATAAGGTGACAAGTTAACTACATGGGCAGGATGATATTAAATGTGTACACAACTAGCTTCATCATGCCAGCTATATGAAGTACTGTGAAGTGTCTAAGACAATGTAAGTCTTGGTGTTTGTCTCTTCAATGGGAAAAAAAGCATATCTATCTGTATTTCCATCAGCAATCTGCCAAAATGACTTTGTAAAATAAAAGCACATCAGATCTGCAAAAAATCCAATATCATGCATCCCTGGCTAGTAACCATGGAGAAGAAGCCAGCAACTCACTCTAACAACCACCTACCAACACTTCAGTGACCTCATTTCCTTTGTCTTTGTAATGACCTGGAACAACCCCTGAAACCACCCAGAACAACCTTGAAACATCCATTCAGTAATCCAGCATCTACATAATGACACAGTGCAAATGGCCAGGAAATGACCTATAAATCATGAGCTACAAACTCTGACCAATACAGGGGGAAAACTTGAGCTCTTCAGTTTTCATTGCATTTCAGAGCTTGGTTATGATTTCCATACTGTGGCAATGCTCTCATTCTGCAATAATGAGTAGAATGATAGTTTCAATCTGACAACATGCGAGTGTTTGACCTCCCTGTCAACCTACCCGTGCTGGTGGAGCAGTGTCAGCCCTCCTGAGGGAAATCTGACTTTAAGGCGGTGAGGAGACGCTGGAGAATTACAGCTTTAATGAGAGTAAATGAGTTCTGGGTTTTCATTAAGTCATTCTGTTTCATGTGTGGTTGGTTGGTTCTTCTGGTGAGGCAGATAATCAGATGTAGATGAGGCCAGCTCAAGTTAAAATAGCAGTAATGATGGTAAAAAGGGCACTAAAGCTCACACAGTTAAACAAACATCTCCCCACAGACAGACAGTTTGATTAAAATGGAAACAGTCTTCCATAAAAGACACATAAAGACACCAACAGTCAAAACAAAGGAGAAATTAACAAAGACTCTTTCCTCTGTTGTTTGCAGAGTTATGCAAACTTTACATTTGCTTGTGAGGGAGAAAGTCAAAGCATAACGTGGGTAAACTTGTTTACATATTCATGACTAAGAGGAGGAGACTTTTACCAGCAAAACACCACAAATTGCACAGAAATGTGTACGAGGGGAAAAAAAGCAGAGCGAGAGAGAGAGAGTCTGACCCAAATAATGCTGATCCAGAGCAGGTTGGCAAGGTTAATCCTAATCCAGAGTGTAAACATCAGATTACACTACAACACACTATTTATGGGATTAGCGTTCACTCTTTTATAGGATTATCACTTTACTGAAACTCCACAAACCAAAGGAGGGAAATCATTTATCAATTCCCGTGGATCCTGAGCAGACACCTGATCTATTGTTATATACGTTATGTTTTTTTCAGGAACAAAAAAGTGGAGCAAACTGTTAAAATGGAGCCTGAAGAAACACAGTTTGTAGCCTGAGGTGAGTTTGGAAACGTGGAGAGACTTCAGCTTGATGCAAGAAGAGAGTAAAATGGCAGCAAGACAAAGGGAGAATGATGAGGAAGAGGAGGAAACAAAATAAGAAAGGACGGCTTGTTGTGCAGTGCACACCAGTAAAGACTGGCACTGTGCACATCAGGAGAAGCAGAAAAGGATTTTCTGCTCCTGATTGAATGAGATAGAGTTTGAACTATTGGTATTTGTTTTGTCTTCAAAGTCTTTTCACAGCTCACACACACACACATACATCTGCCATCTGCACACTTACATGACAAACCAATTCAGACAACTGACAACTCTGCTGGAGAAGAGCATCATTTTTACTTTGTCCATCCTCTTCAAAGCTGTTCAACCCTTCAATTACCCAACAACTGAAGCCTTTCTCTTGCAGCATTGTCTCTTTACACACGAGCCACATATTTGCTTGCGTTTTCTAAACATCCACTGAGCGCTCTTGCTCTTTCTTTGTTTTCATCTTTATGTTCAAAAGCTCGGCTCCAGCGTTTCTTACATAAGCGGCCGTGGTGCTGAAACCCAGGAATGGATAACATCTTCTGCTGATTTTTCAGGAAAGGCTTGTAGCCATAAATGGGTATGTAGGAGCATATCTTCATGCTTCCTGCCACCACCAGACATGGTGGTTATGTAAATTTGGGATTAATCAGGGCAGATTACTTACAGATGCTTGCAAAGGCAGTCGAATAAACATTTAATAAAAAACAAAAAAATTACTTTTTCATGGCAGTAGATGTTTTTATGGATATAGACCTCCACTGACCAGCTCCTGAACTCCATAAAAGCATAAGATGAAACAGGTGTAACTGATTTAAACACATCACCTACACTTGTGTTAATCTTTAGTGTCAGCTCACATGCTAACTGTCTCTCCTTTAGTAAAAACAAAACAAAGACATTTAGCATCAGAAGAGACAAAACAAAACATTTTGCCCATTGAAAAACATTCATCCTTACGGTGTTCGGTGGCTCTGACTGGGGAAGCTCGTATTCTTCACAGACAGACTCACCTGAGCTACATCTTCAAAGTCGTCGTGTCTCTTCTGCAGGGCTCGGGCTCTGTGCAGGGATTTCCCCACACCAGTGTGTTTGCTGAGGAAAGCTTCACCGTGGTTTTCTATCCAGTCCATCACCTGGATGAGAGAGAGAAACACAGCGATCATCCTCGGATCATCCTTCCAGCAAACGCTCAGGATTAGAGGTCACCTGCTGAGCCCAGTGTTCCTGGCGCTGCACCCTCTTTTTTCTGACAGTGTAGTTACAGACCAGCAGTACAAAATGGTCTCAGACATGACGAATTAAAAATGGATCAGATGAAACCTTCCTGATCTGAAATGTAGGTCACTGCAGCTGAGAAGAAGGAGATGCTGAATATTCTGTGCCATTAGACGACTGTGGGCCAAACCTGAGCTCTGACGACAGGCAGGAGCCGTCACAAGCTTCCTTGTTTATTGGATACACACTTGGTGCATGTTTTAGTCGTTACGTCTTCGTACTCTTCATCATACAAGCTTTTGGATCGGTGGCTGTGTGGGACGCCATTTACTCTTTTGTAGCGTTTTATACTGATGATTAATTTTTTCAGATTCAACTTACAGGACGCTGTAATGCAATGTGTGCTGCATTACACAATATGATGCACTAACCAGTGTCTTATAAGTCAACTCCAGGCTAACTGTGCACTTGTGTGTGGAGGAAAATGTAAATATTATCATATATAATATTACTGATTCTGAAAGGAATAAAGCCCATGGACCTGCAGCATCTTATCATAAACAGCTGTAAGGTAAGTTTATACATGAGCTTGATTTATCCTGCAAACGAGACCTGCATCATGTTAAACTACACAGTCATTTACATGGTCTGTTCCAGAGAGTATGTTATGATTATAACTTGAAATCAATAACTCATTACAGATAATTAATAAGTCCATTAATTCCCTGATTAATTTCATTCTTATTGTTGCTCAGCCCACCTCTTAAAGATGCTTTAGCACTGCCGAAGTCTCCAAAACCACAGACAGCCCAGCCTCTGTGACGGCAGACACCAGTTCAGCAGCGAGGCCGTACGTTCACACACTCTGAATGAAACCATCTGAATGAATGAAAACCCCTGTGACAGTCCTGTGACGGACGCGAGCCAGCGAGCTGAGCCGATTTTCAGTGTTTTGTGCTGGAAACATCTGCCTGCTGCAGCTGAACACCACACCGTGAGACCTGAGAGAGGGCCGGACAATGAGCTAGACAATGATCTCAAACTCACTGTAACGCTCCGTCAAAACCGAGGGGAGCTGCAGATCTGGGTGATAACTGACTCCACGGTTTTCCCACTGTTATTTCATACAGCGCTCCTCTGTCTTCTCACCTTGGCTCCCTGACAAACTATTTTCTTGTGGCAAATATGTGAAGAAGAAAAAAAAAATGAAAAAACGTTCATATATTGTATAAATTACATTTTCACACTTTTCTCTTCCTGTTAGGCGCAGACATATTTCTCTACTGACACAACTTGATATTTTTGTCACATGAACTCAGTAAAAAGTGGATCCATATTTTGGCCGGACTCAGACAGCCCCCCGGGGTGCAGCTAAAACCAGCTGATCAAGCTTCAAATTTGAAAATTGATCCCCTCTTGACAATAACCCCTGTTCCAACACGCAGTTTGGCAGAACACATTAACACATCACCATATCTACACACACACACACACACACACACAAAAATAAGAATACCAAAAAACACTTTTGGGCCTTGAGTGAATGGTGTGTATAGATGGCCAGTGTTGTAACTCATGATGTTAGCATGGCGCAGTCAGTCCAGCTGGAGCCACGGGGGGGGTCAGGGTAAGGTCATAACATACACAAGCTGAAGCACGCTGCCTGCAGCTGGACACTCTTTGTTTGAACGTGCAACTAAAACTGCCAAATAAAACTATTCACCTACTATGTTCTCTCTCTCTCTGCCTTCACTCCTGCATCTCCCTGGCTTCCTCTCTGGGGTCGCATATATCCTGTAGCATTACAGCTCTGGTTGGAATAGCCCTGTTTCCACTGATTTATAGACTATTGGTATGAGCATACTCCCTCGCTTGCGCGTCGTCTCGGTTGCTGTGTATGTCTCCTGCCCGCTGTGTGTCTGTGTGTGTCTCTGCATCTCTCTCTGGGGTCTCATAGAAGCTGATGCATGACGGGTACCGTTGGCAAAGCTCTGTTTTCAATTAATTTATAACCCTCTGATACAATCTCTTTTTCACTTACTATTTTCCTCTGTCTTTGTCTTTGTGCGTCTCTTAAACGCTCCCTCTCGGGTCACATATAAATGTTTGCACGGCTGATGCCTGGTGCCCTAATTCTCTCTTTCATTGTTGCAATGGCCCTCTCTTTAATTTATTCAATATGCTTTTGTTATTGTGTGTGTGTGTGAGTGTGCGTGCGTGTATGTCTGTGCAGCACACAGAGAGAGCGTGAAGACACTGCATCAGAGTTTCTATGGCTCTGCTCCCCTGCTGCTGTTACTGCTATTACTGTTACAAACATCTGCTACTGCTGCAACAAGTCCCGCTCTGTACACTGTAAAAACCGAAACTTCTGTTCAAATTCATTTACTGAACTGAATATAACTTTGGCAACCAGTGAAGCTAGTCTCTACTGGGAAGCTGCAGGCCTGACTTTTTAATTAATCCCTACATTGTCAGTCAATAAAACGTCAGTAAATAAAGGAGAAGTGCTGTTTCTTCCTACCGACACTCTACAACCCTGAAACATAACAGTGAGAAACAGCTTTGTCTGATAGATGAGTCAGCTGATAATTAAAATAGTTGGCAATTTCTGCTTGTTTTTGTTTTCACTGTTTCTCCAGTAGAGTAGTTTGACATATTTCTCTCATGTGTTGTGATTTTTCCAACTTTAAACAAACTGCATAACGTATCTGTTGCCTTCTCCGCCTACAGATGGTACACATCAACATCTGGAGCCGTTAACCGTCTTCTGCCGGTCCTTGTTTTGCCTAGAGGTGATACAGCGTGAACTGGAACTTCGAAGCTGCAACTCTACAGTTGGATGATGATGTTGCCAGAGCCCGACTTCAGCTGCTTTACATCAGTGTCTGTGTCTGTGTGTGTGTGTGTGTGTGTGTGTGTGTGTGTACTTGTTATTGTGCTTTAGGTTCAAGGCTTCAGAAAAAGAGGTGTCTGTTCGTACACATGTGGATTCTCCTCTCTGCCAGCACCTTCAGTCATGCCGGTGGTATTTGGTTGTGCCTGAGTCTTGCTGCATTACAGTCAGAGCCACAATCATATTACAGAAGGTAAAACAATACTCAGGGCCTCCTCCTGCCACAATGATGACATTCACTCTGCTGGTTAAAAATACTTCTCATAAAATATAGCTGCGATATTAAATTTTGAGCTCCTGAATATCTCTGAAACATCCAGGAATCTGGGCTGACACCTCTCCAAACCCACACAGTGTCTGCTTGTCTGTGAAATATGAGCAGCGGTACCAGCAGAGCAGGGATCCGCTCTCAGCGTTTTTTATCTCAGGAATTTTCACATTACACTCTTCAGCTGGGCCGAGGAGACTGTGGAGAAGAGTGATCGCGCAGCGGCGGCTCATCTCACACACACACACACACACACATATTGCTAATGTGTGCTCCCTTGATTACATGCTTATATACAACATCACATGCTCTGCAGTGGTTTGAGAAAAAATATCTGACCTCATTGTAACACAAAACTCAAAACTGCAATAAACTGTGTTTTTCTGAGTTCCTACAAAACTGGCGTGGTGCAGAAACTAAAGTTTACATCCAATATCAACAGTATATACTCTCACTCTTCCACTCCAAGTTTTGGATTGGATTCCACTTGCTTGTTGTGTTTGTTCTGTGCATGTGAGTTTGTGTGTGTGTGTGTGTGTGTGTGTACCTGCTGGACGTCTTGCTGGAACACACACAGCTGCAGCCTCTGGTGCAGTCGGACCTTTCGATGCTGCCAAATATTCTCCAGACGCCGCTGATGGTGGAGAACCTCGTGAACCACATCCAGGATGCAGTGAACCTGTACAGCAACACAAACATTAACTACATAGTGACGTTTTTTATGTATTAGATCTATGTTGAATCATCAGTAATTGGCTAACAGAAGAAGCCCTGACAACACAAAGGAACACAAAGGCACTGACCGCTTTGGAGTAATTGGCAGTGGCTGTCAGAGACTCAGAGTTGCCAGGGCTCAGAGGCCTCTGGAGGACATCCAGTAGGGCTTTACCATCCTGACTCACCTGGAGGAGATGGACAGGTAGGTCAGGGGACAGAGATTAGAAAGAAAGCAAAGCACAGATAGATGAAGACAGAATGAAGGGACGACAAAAAACAAGAAGACAGACCATGGATTTTATGGTTTCCCTCTTCTCCGCTCTTTGTTTTCTCCTCTCCAAAACAAATATATACTTTCTAAATCAGCATTCCTCTTCTTACTGCTAATTGCTAAATTATACATGGAAACACACCACTGAAACCTCTGCATCACACACACGCAGCAGCTCCTGTTTTCTTTCTGCAAGAAATCCGACCAGCGATAAACGTTTTTATCACTGAAACAAAAACATGATGAACTCCAAAGATACTGAGAGAGCGGTAGTTTTTTCACTTGTTATAGGCTTTTAGAAACATCCTGCAGGTCCGTGTGTGTGTGTGTGTGTGTGTGTGTGTGTGTATTTGAGTGCAGTACAGTTTTATTTCAGGAGGAGAAAGGCATGTAGCTGCCTCCCGAGCTGGTAGACTGCAGGACTGGTATTAACATGAAAAAGTCAACATTTACATAATGAGATTCAAAAGCAGAAGAACTGTTTTTCCACGCATTCTTGCGAAGGTGATTCGGAGCCAAGGTCGAGTGCTTGCTACTGCAATGACCAGGAGGCAGGATCCAAAGCTGTAAGAGATGGTTTCTTCTTTTACACCAGTGATTTTACATCAACTTTTGCCTCACTTCGGCTTCACCACATGCTTTTACACATGCCTGGCAGAAACACCTGCATCTTCATCTTCTTTGATTTTAGTGGTTTCAAAATGTGTGCGGTCTCATTATTCCTCAAAGTAGAGAAAATGATGTTACATCAAACAAGAGGAGCTTCTGCTTACAGATTGTGTCACTTTGGTGTGCGACCTAAAAGGAACTCTGTCAACGCTCTACTTTCAACTCATTAAACACACACATCAAGTCAAGAGCAGAAGATAAAAACCCTTGCTGGTCTGTGAGCGTATCACTTTTTGCAGCACTCTCACAGGAAACAATGCTGTCGTAGCTTGCCAAGCCTAACCGCCTCAGTCTGAGCCTCTGCCCAGGGCTCTGTGTTACGATGTGTGTGTATGTGTGTGTGTGTATATTTGGACTTATCTTCTCACAGATAAGCATGAATTGAGCTAACACCGCGACGGGCCGTCTAAAGATAAAACTTCAGACTGCAGCAAAGAGGGAAGAAGAGCAGGACTGTTCCATGACTAAATTTAGTAGAACACGGCGAGGTTTCAGAGAGCGGATCTGGACGATGGCGGCGGTGCAGCAACTGATCAACGGCACCCTGTCATCAGAGCCAATCACAGCAACTCTCAGTGAGCTGCTGCAGAGCAGCACTTAACAGCATAGAGGCATGCACAGAGCTGCGAGAAAAAAATGGCATTATAATTGATATGAACTGTCTTTCTTAACCATCACTGTCACAATAACATCAGACACAAGCTGGTGATCTTCTACACCACACAATGGAAATTGGACACTGGAGCATGCTGGGAAATACACATTTATAATGGAGAAAAGTGGAGACAGAATTGTTTTGCAAGCAAAGACTGGTGAAAACTAGTGCCGTTAAACAACAGAGATGGTTTCGAGAGGTACGTTTTGGTTTCAGTAAAACAGTGGCAGTCAGTAGATTTCTGTGACTGGCTGATCTTGTGTGCTGTTGATTTACCTCGGTGTAAGCTTGGGTGACCTGCTCATAAAGGCTCTGGTGGCGGTGGATGGCAAGCTCCAGCTCCTGCATCTCAGACGGTAACCCCCCCTCGCTGCACACTTTACACCAGGCCTCCACCTCCGACAGGAACTGAGAGAGCAACATCGACACAGGCACAAATGATTCATACGAAGTGTGTATCCATGTGTAAATGAATCTAACAAGACTATGAACAATTAAACAACAACTTCACAATGTGATGCTGAGTTTTCTCCTGATACAATGGTCCTCTTTTCATCAAGGCTTCATTGGTTGAAACTGTTGACTCCACTAGATGCTCGTCTTGGTGTCTGTAGTCTGAGGTGCTGTTGAAGTGCACTGCCGTATGTTCACAGGTGTTTCTGTTCTGAGCTAAAGAACAGATGCACCTCTTTGTATCACGTGTGGTTCATAGCACTGTAAACTGTAGCCTCCAAAATGATCATACAGCTGAATCCACACGTCATTAACACAGTTTCAACAAAAACAAACACTATAACCTTCATGATGGAGGATTTATTGCTCGACCACTGTGTTATACTATTAGTTTTAGCTTGGTAAATGAGCAACTGAGTGTTTGTGTGCACAGAATAAATGAAAAAACACCAGAGACTCGGGAGGACTGGCAGGGCTTTACGTTGTTAGTCTTGTTGCTGTAGCTCTGCAGTAATTTACTAACAGGGTTAATGTAGCTGCACAAACCTTCACTTCTCTCACTCTAAATTTTTCTGATTTTCTGGCCTCTGACATTAACTCTCTCTGTAGTTTAGCCAAATTTCTAAAGCTTTTCGCCTTCCTTTTTCTCATCTTGTGTTTCATCTCCTGACACGTTTTTGTTTTTCTGTTTCTCTTCTCAGCCTCAGCCAATCTCCTCTCCGCCCCCAACACTCTTGCATTTCCTCTTTCATCTCCTGCTCGCTCAAATGTACACTTGTAGCAAATGTCAAAAGCCCAGCAGGAATCAAACAAGTCCCATCTGTTGCCCTGTCAACCTTCCAAGAATCAGCAGTAGAGCAGTTTGATCTATTAAATATAATCAGACACTAAAAATGTCCCATTTACATTTTACATTCTGGACATGTGTCTGATCAGACAGACAGCAGATCAGCAGCCAAACAACAACAGCCTCACGTTGAGTGGAACAGCTTCTCCTCTAATGGCAGAGGGGTGAAGAGGAAGTCGTCACGTCAGGTTAAGAAGATCAGGTGTCAATGTTTATGTCTACAAAGTGCCCAGTGTGGGTCCACCTAGCATGAGCAAAGTTCAGAGGTCAAACTCTGCTCTAATGCCCTCACCTGTTCAGCCTTCTGGTGAAAGACCGACGACATGGCCAGGATAGTGGAGCGCTCGTCAAGCGCAGCAGCAAAACTTTTCCAGTCCTGATCCAGCTGACCTGAGATCTGTTTTATCTGTGTGGAGGCGTAGTGTCCGGCCTCAGCCAGGCGGCTCGCCACTGACATGATTCTGTTGATGTTTACATAGGCATTCTGGGAAAAAAAAAACATCACCAAGTGTGATTCTGTTGGTCTGCAGCTGGATCTCATTCTTGTTAACATTTAGCAGAAATCACTGTGTCAAGACACTCAAATATAAATAATGCCATTAGCTCTAATATCATCTAAATAAGGAAAATTGATCAATTACACCTTTGTATTTTGTATTATATAGATTATCTGGATTGTATTGGCTTGTGTAGTGAAGATAAACTACTTATTTTGACAATACAACTTCATTCTGAGCGTATTAACACTTGCAGATACAGTATGACTACGTGTTGATCATACAAACAGCCTCTGCTCCCATGCAGTGATGTACAGTGACGTAATGTGAGGGAGATATTCACCATGGAGTTCATGGCAAAGTGGTTGTGTTGAGTCTGCAGCTCCACAGCGTGTTGGTAACCTCGGCCAATCTCTGTGTGGCTCTGCAGGAACACTTCCTTGTTGTGGCTGATCCAGTCAAACATCTACACAAACACCACACACACAGTGACATTTTTAACACAATAAACCACGTCACAGGTCACACATCAATTATTTCTATCACTGTGAGCGTAGAACACGTGGGAAACACCAGTTGATTAATGTAAAAGCTGAGGAAAAGCTGTGTCCAAGATCAAGAATAGGCTTTCACATTAAAATAAAACACTGAGTACACACAATAAGAAGAGTCTTTTAATTGAACTGAAATGAAAATTAATAAATAGCTACAGGCAACCGCTGATTTTCTTTCCACTGCATGGTTGGATTTGATCAGTGTTTCATTTGTTGATCATTTTCAAGCAGCTGTCCGGACTAATCAAAACACAAATGTCATTTTCTGTTGTTGTTGGCCTCATCTCTACAAGCTTATCGGTGTAAAACCTATCAGGCCAGGACCAACTTCACACTCGCTCCTCTATCTGAATCAATCTTTGAAGACAGATGGAGGCTGGGGGTGGCCCGGCGTGATCGCCATGGTTACCACGACATCTACACAGTCATTTCTCCGGGAGTGTTTTCCACAGAACGAACACCTCATCAGGTCTGACTGTTTCCCTGGCTCGGCTGCGAGAGCCGAGTGTTTCCCACAGTGTAAACTCATCCGCTCACCCCCGCGGCTCCTCAGCGTGACAACACTGATGTGGACAAAACTGCTTTCTTATTTCTCTCTGTTTGCTTTACAGTAAATATTTACCACTCCTGCATGTGGATTTCAGTGTGGAATAACGCACAGAGTCAGCTGACGCCCGTCTGTCTGTGTGTGTGTGTGTGTGAGAGTGCAAGCTGCACATTCAGCATCCACATCCATCCATCAACAACACTTGCGATATTACCATACATAAAGCTCTATTAGCAAAAGAGATGGCTGCAAGTTGACATGATTCAGCCATCCTGGATCAATGTAAGTGACCTCAGTTATCACACCACACTGTCATGACTGTAAGACTGGTGTTTTTGCTCCCTCTCATCTTTAAAACTGAACATGCTGTCACCAGGATGAATTGGTTCTTCTTATTACATGTGCAGATGCCAGTAATCCAACACATCAGTTTGCAGTAATCATCACCAGGATGAAATGTCGGTATTTCCTGAATGTTTCCGTGTTACGTTAACTGATTCCTTCATATCAGAGAGAGATCTTTCCATATATAGCCTTTTCTAAATGAAACTGGAATAGTTTTACATGTTGCTGTAAACAGGCTGGTATGTTAATGATGAATGGAATCCAAACATCCACTCACAACCACAGCTAATCACTTAGCTGATGGAAGTGAAGCAATGCTGGCTGATTTTCCACTGGATTGACTGCTGACTGTGTTCCTCTGTTTAGGTAAATGCTAAAGGATAATTTATTCAGACTGCTGCAAAGTTTCCACACACATATACAGTGGCACAGACGTGTAAAGAGCAGATGAAAAAATCTACTGTGTGAAACCGTCCTGGAGGAAAGAAAACTGTATGTAACGCAGAGGAATGAAAAGGAAACACTGGGTGTGTCTCTGCCCTTTAATTTCAAACTAAGGATCATATTATGTCGAGCCACAGGTGATGATCTGTGTTGACAAATGTTATGTTCTTTGGCCCCTTTTGCCTCTAAATGCCTATTTTTAGATTCCACCCCCACGACCAGGCGATGACACCAAAAGCAAATATTTAGCACAACTTTCAATGCTCATGATGACTAACTGTACACTTCCCCTGTCCACTATATACATGAGGCCGTCTCAGTGTAAAAGCCTGAATCTTTAAGGACAGATCCAACCATGCAACACGCCACTATTTTTACATTCTGCCATGAAATACTTCTTATTCCTTTGATTGTGTTCTTGATTTTTCACATTTTAAACTAACTTCACAATACTTCACTTGTATTTCCTCTTGTATATATCAGTTAGCCTTCAGCCTCAGGTGTGACTCACCTTCTCTGCATCCTGTTCGAAGAGGCGGAGCTGAAAACATTGGTCCAGCTTCAGCTTCCTGACATGCCACATTTGGTGGAGATGCTGCCTCGTGGAGTGAAGCTTATCCAGCAGACTGGCCACCTGGCAAAACGCAAGACTTGAGAATTAGATTTGTTGAAAATGGATTATGTTTCTTGTAGTGTCTTGGCCATTTGGAGTTCAACTAGTTACACAGACTTGAGATCTGATTGCTTTCTTTAAAAATAAGCAGGAAAAACATGCCGCAGTTCATGGTTGGGCAGCTTGTCTAATGGTCCCTTAATCCAGCGCCCAATGTTTATTTAACATTCACTCATTTGGCAGCTGCGTTTATCCAAAGCAATTCAGGGAGAGACACTAAAGCTTCGATTCAGTACAAGACCTTGTGTAAGTCGTGGTATTCTACGTCTATTTTTAGGCCTTAAATAATAATATAAATGCAATCCTCTGTAATGTGCAGCCTATGTACTACATGTGCAAGGAAACTCACAGTGTTCTCACACAGCCTTCCCTGCAGAGCGCCTCAGTTAATGAGCTAACATGCAGCGAGCTCTTCTCATTAGCTGCACTGTGAGCTGTGGGCCTCAGCTCGGTAAGGAAAAACATCAAACTATGCATTTAATCATCACTTACAGTGGAGCATATTTTTAGTGTTCCCAGGTTGTAATGATGAAATGTGCTGAATTTCGTTAGGAGCATCACTTAATGAAATCAAGATCCATCTCCATAATTGGTCAAAATGACTGCTCTAGTCTGGATCGTGTCTCCATTCATAAAAAAAATCTGCTTTTGATGTTAATACTCTGCGAAAGACAAACAGTCGAACAAGCTCTGTGTGTATGACAGTGTATATGAGCATTTTACCAGTCAGCTCCCTTCTTATGTCTGAGTCAGTAGGTCTGAAACCGTAACGTCTGCTCTGTTTTATCATTAATGCCTAATGCTATTTGTTTATTTTGCTAGTGGTTGTTTATATGATGTGATGAAATCCCTGTATTGCTTACAGTCAGGATTTCTGTGGGGGGTTTCTCCCTGGGCAAGCCTGGAGGCCCTTTCTCCCTGCTGTACTGCAGATAAAATATGATTTCTCAGTGTGGATTGGAAATATGGCATCTTATGAGCCAGGTATACTCCCAGCTGGAGCGAGCATCCCCGGTGAATTACCTTTGGAACCAGGCTCTGAAAGTCGGCAGAGCCAGAGATGCAGTTCCTCCCTGAAAAACCATCACTAGATCGGATGCACTGCAGCAACCTCTGGCCTTCTCGGTCCAACTCCTCCACTGGAGCCTTCAGCACCTACAAGAGCAGTGGAAGAGAAAGAATATCAGCTCACGTTAATGCCTTGACATGATTCCAGCTTGTCTGCAATGATGAGAGAACTACAATGTGTAACACAGATATCCACTAACCTCAGGCCAGAGAATGGGAATTCAACTACTTGTTTATTTCTTTACCTGTGTCTGCATAATGTATCAGCCTCGCTCACCTTTTTCTTCAGTTGCGTGTGCTCCTCTATCAACCGTCGAGATCCCTCCACATCTGCAGGAAACTCCTTCTTTGACAGAAGCTCCTACAAACACACAGTCAAACATATTGGGATGCATGGGTACTTCAGTCCCTTGTAAACTATCCATCCATTTACTTCCTTGATTAACAGTTATTAATTTAATCTGCAGATTCATCTGTCCATCTCCCACCTGCAGGTCCTCCAGTCTGGACAGGAGGTGCACAGCATTGGACATGAACTCCTCTAAAGAGACTCTCAGCTCCATCCACTCCTCATGGTTGTAGTCCAAGGAGCCCTCAAAGTCGTCCGTCAGTTGGGAGGGATCCACCAGTTTGGCCAGACCTTCGACTGACACCATGCTGGTCTAGTATGCACAAGCAAACAATCAAGAGAATTTAGTAACTACGTTAATTAATAAAATAGGTTTATAGTTACAGATTTCTTGCCCATGATTCACACCTTGGGACAACTCTTGAACATTAAATTGTTTACACAATAATTTTTAAATGAATTGGGTTTTTTCAAAGTGGAAAGCAGACGTCCTGTCCCTGTGAAGAGCAGTCTCCTCTGACAATAATCTATGAACCAAACTGTTAGCTAACTCAGAGCACACACATTTAATAACAAACTGAAGTCTTGGCTAACACAAGCCAACCAGTTTCACCTGCTAAAGTAAGCTGTTAGCATGGGTGAACCAAATGGTTCTACCTGCATATTTATCTTAGCTAACCATTTCACCTCCACAATTTCGTTCAACGCTCAAAAATTAGCCGTTAGCTAATGCGAACCCATCAATTTCAGATGCATAAGCTAGCCATGAGCTAACCTGAGCCATACATTAACGCGCAACAACTCAGCCGTTAGCTAACCTCTGCTTAACAATTATACTTAGCCGTTTGCTAAATGAGCTAATTCAGCAGACAATTTAGATTGCAAAGGCTAGCGGTATGCTAATCAGAGCCACAGAGATTTGCTAACAAATTTCAACCGTTACCTAACATAAACCAAACAATGTTATATTAAACAATTCAGCCAGTGTATTTATCTTCAAGAATTAGCCGTTAGATAACGCGAACCAATCACTGTCATAATATGCAAAATGTAGCCGTTAGCTAACCTGCCACAGTGATTTACTAGCGAATTTTAGCCGTTACATTACTAGTAGCTAACAATTTCAACTGAAACAACTTGACCGTTAGCTAACCTGAACCGATGTTAATATGCGAAATTTAGCCGTTAGCTAACCTGAACCGATGTTAATATGCGAAATTTAGCCGTTAGCTAACCTGAACCAATGTTAATCTGTGAAATTTAGCCGTTAGCTAACCTGAACCGATGTTAATATGCGAAATTTAGCCGTTAGCTAACCTGAACCAAACATTTTTTTTTTTTTTTTTTTTTATACCAGTGAAACGTAGCTGTTAGCTAACATGAACCAAAGACATTTATTTGAAAAATCTAGCATCTGGCTAACCTTAATCAGCTTCATTTCAGCTATTAGCTAACCTCATTTAAATATGTTGGAGATAACCACAACCCTGTTAGTTTCACAGTTTATATGTGTAGGTCTGAACCCTAATACTTTTGCTAATCTCAAAACTGCAGATTAGCCTCTCTCAAAACCCATGCTGTACATGAGACTGATCTTTAAAAATAAAAAGCAGTTCATGTGACTTACAGGTGACATTGTTGTGTTTACCTCCTACTTTAACACACAATCATTTCACAGAGAAGACCAAACGAGGTTACGGTCAGTCAGAGAAAGCCAAGCCCGCTGACCTCGAAGGAGAACTTTGCACTGCCAAAGTTTGTTTTCTGTTTCTGCCAGAAGTTGTCTGGTTTGATGATGAGCGCCACACAGATCTCAGCCGGGAAAAACTCCTGCAGTGTCTTCAGCAGAGGCTTGATCAGCTCCCACTTTGACCCACGCATGTCGATGATGACAGTAAAACCACGTTTACAGACATCCTCACTGGTGGGGAGAGACAGAGCAGACAACAGAGAGAGATGCAGAGTATAAAAAGACGCTGCTGCAGACTTCAGAGCAACCTGAATTAAATCAAACCATCAAATGCAGTAGTTCAGTAATGCCTTGTTTGTCTAATTAAAAGATTAAAATGGTTCGCTTAGAGCTAAATGAAAACGTGATGCTCTTTTCTCTCTCCTCCAGCTGGAATTCAGTTCCAGTTTTCCCCTGTGTTGGTGAGTAATATAGCCGCAGTAATTACAGAAGAACCTGCAGGAGAGGGGGGACATATGAATCACCATGCAGACTTAAAAATAAAACTGCTTTGGCATTTATAAGGGAACCTTTTAACCGTCACAGCTACAGACCACTCACGGTGCCATCCTCCATCACTGAGCAGCTCATAAACAGCCTCCCCAGCTCCAGCGAGGGGGTTTCTTTTTTACTCTCCAAACATTATTACGGTCACAAAGTCAGGTTTTAATATCCACGTCACACACACACACCTCGATAGAAGTGGATTAATGATCTGTGTTGGACTAATAAGCCCTGACCTCACAACTGCTGTCTGTCTCTCTGACTAACCATGAGTCTGGGAATTTCACCTTTGAAGATCGGCCTACACTCTTTGCAAGGTATATCTAATTTGTTAATCTAATCTGTAAAAAAATTAAAAGTATAAATAACATTTTACAGATTTATTGTAGGTTACGTGCTACTTCCTGGCATGTGCATATAAAGCGCTCCATCAATTTTCTCATCTCCTGGCAAGAAGCTGAATAAAAGCAAAGTGAAGTAGAGCTATTCCTTAAATGCTCAAGCAGATGTCTCACATTATTCACATCACTTCATCAGATTAATTCAGCAGGGTAATAATTGTGCTCACAGGCTGGCACAGATCAGCAAAATTAAACATTAAAACATGTATTTTTCAGATGTTTTCAGGCGCATTCATGTGCATACGAAGAAATAAGTTATTAAGAAATATGAATCCAGTCCAGATGGTTATTTAGCAAAAAAAAATATATATATATATACAATCACTGCAGCAATTAAAAGCTTAAAGAGTTTCATGGAAACAAAACTTGTAAACAGATATTTGCTGCCGACCAGGAGCTGCTCAGAAAGCAGTACGCTCCCGGCTTTGCATGCTTGAATGTAATGGGCCCTAAATCCAGCTGCTGCTGATTGGTGGTGGGGTAGTTTGGGGGGGGGGGGGGGGGGGGGGGGGGGGGGGGGGGGTAAAAATACACTCAAATTGCCTCACCTCCACAAACACTCACATGCCGCCTCTATTAATATAAATTAAACTACAGCACATCCATTATGATCTGCCTCGAGGGGAAAGCACAAACTCTTCTCGTCTCCATGGAAACAGCAGCTCGATTAGGAGGAGGAGGAGGAAGCAGAGCGGGGCTGATGGGGACTGAATGATGTGATGGGTTTTTTGGGCGAGTCTGGTTCAACGCCACTGTTTTTCTAATCAGGCAGGTAAAAGGTGTGAACATGCACATCAGTCAGTCAAGTCAGTGCAGCGGCGAGCACAGACTACACCACCAACCTGCTGTTGCATTCAAGGACACTCTTTAATTTATACATTATGTCACATTCACTGGTTTTTGTTTGGATTGTCAAACAATACATCTTATCGGTGCAATGCTTTGAGCAGATTGCTATCGATTCATGATGCGGGAGTGTCCTTGAATGCATCACCAAGGAGTTTTTGAATCAGATCTTTTTTTTGGAACAAAACAAAACAATAAAACCCAGAGATGATCTCAGGCTAATTGTTCTTTTGCAGCAAAGGA
The DNA here is from genome assembly GCA_021432705.1 of Caranx ignobilis. Taxonomy (NCBI): domain Eukaryota; kingdom Metazoa; phylum Chordata; class Actinopteri; order Carangiformes; family Carangidae; genus Caranx; species Caranx ignobilis. Next base: position 3,994,515 of record MU269983.1, on the reverse strand, counting down.
CCTGCTTTGATGCTACTGCTGATCACGTCACTTAAAAACGGATTAAAAAAGAGAATCAGTGTTAAAGTCTGACGTAGAGCGGCTCATCCCCGGTAACGTCCTCAGACTGTGTTGAGGGGCTGCAGGAATAAATCGAAGTAAAGTGTGACAGACTCGCTGCTGTCTGCTGCAAACACTGCCGCTTTCATGCTGATGCAAATCAAACGCTGCTCTCCATCTGTTGCTGCGATGGAGAAGAAAGGAGCGTTTGATTCCACGGTGTGGACAGCACTGAGCCACTCCACAGGCACTCCACCCTCAGCTTCTTTTTTCAAGTATCTGTCACAATCACTTCTGATTCACCGTCTGTTATTGTCCTAAAGCATGACTCTGAAGATGAATAAAGAGGTAACAACAGTGGACAGGGGATGTGATCAAATGATAAAAAGAAGTATATCCCACTCTTTTATGTGTGTGTGTGTGTGTGTGTTTGTGCATGATGGGAGTGTGTGTAGCTACCTGGGAACAGTGGACAGGTAGGTCACCAGCCTCCTCAGGTCTTCCTGTTTTATTCTGTCGTGGTTACTCCTGGCAGGAAACGTCAGGATTGGTCCTCCTCGTTTGTCTCGCCCACCTGTGCTCACACATGCAAACAAATGATGAGTTCGATGTTTAACGGGGCCACGTGTGTCGTTTGTATCACTCTCAACAAGAACAATGAACTTAATAGTAGCAGTTCTAGCGGTGTTACTTGCAGTAATAGTAAATGCAGCATTAATAGTATCAGGGGAAGTAGCTGAAGTAGTAGAAGTATCTGTAGTAGTACTGATTGTAATACTAGTAACAGCTCTAGCTGTAGTATCAGCATGAGTGGTCTAATGGTAGTAGCAGCAGATGATGGCTGTGATGGTAGTATTAGTTGCCGTGATAGTAGTAGCAATAACACTAGTACTAGTAAAGTAATAGTAATATTAAGCCTAGTAGTACCAGCAGTAGTGTCAGCTTTATAGAGGAAATGATAGTAGCAGTGGAAGTACTAGTAGTATCATTATCAGTATTATCAGTAGAATGACAGTATGAGTGGTATTACAAGTTCTGTAGTAATAGTTGCAGTAACAGCAGCAGTAGTAGATGTAGTGGTAGTGCAGTACTGGTAGTATTAAGCCTAGTGACAACAGTTTAAGTAGTAACAGCTGTAGAGGAAGTAATAGTAGTAGTAGCTGTAATAATAGTAGCAGTATCTTTAGTAGTACCAGTAGTATCAGGAGCAGTAGAATGATAACAGTCATGGTGATAATAGCAAGTATACAACTTGGTAGTATTAAACCTGGTAGCAGTAGTGCTGGTTGTAGTTGCAGTAGTAATAGAAGTACCAGCAGTAGTAGTAGTACTGGCAATAGCAACAGATGTACAGAGGCAGTATTACAACTACTTCTACCAGTGTAGTAGAATCTACAGTGAGTAACAGAGGATACAGCAGCAGCAGCAGTAGTAGTAGCAGTAGTAGTAGTAGTAGTATTAGTGGTAGTGGTGGTAACAGATGTTATATATATAATTGAATCTTGTAGCATTAAAATATGAACAAAACACTGGACAGGAAATCAATGAGGTGACCATTACAGGATTATTCGAGTAGATCTGAGTCTACACTGGAACCACCGCTCTTCATTATGAGCAGAGAGCTGCTATCACTGTTAATCTGCACATTACTCTGCTCTAATAGCTTTAATATCTGTGTATCAGTAACACTGGTCCCATCACCGCTCCGTCTGCTGCGGCTCAACGCGCTCTCCACAGCCCCTGAAACACAAACTCTCTCCCTCTGCCTCGCTCCTCGCTCGCCTCCGTGATAAATTATGTGTGTGGAGATGTTTTGGTTAGATTAATGTACGAAACACAAATCACACTGTTATGAAACTGCTACTCAGACGTGGAAAAATCGGCCCGAGTGTGTGTGTGTGTGTGCACTTGGGTGTGTGATTTGAGAGGAAGTGTGCTGCTGTAATCTGAGGAGGAATCTTGATGACTGATTGTTGTTGTGACTTGGACTTTTACATGCCCCCCCCCCCCCCTCGTTTTTCACTATAATACAGTGAGAAAGAACCGGAGCTGAGAAACACTAAAACTGATCACATGAAGAAAAACACCCGTAAATCTTTCTCTGTTCTGCACTAACTCAGAATTTAATACACGAAGATCATCATCACATAATCACATCAGACAAAGAAAAGGAACAAACCACCACAGTTAAACATTTATTCTGTTAGAAAATGACCTAAAAGATGATAAAATAGTTCCCTGTTGTTTTCTGTGACACAATCAGCTGCTATTTTATAAAAGTTAGTATGAATGTAACATCATGGATTTACTAATATAATATAATCACTTTTAAATAGCTGTGAATAAACAGTGAACTCATTCATTAGTTACTCGATTAACTAATTATTTAAATTTCCCTGAGCTCTGATTTCAAAATAAAAGCACGTACTGTGGGTACTTTCTATTTCTGCATTTTTGCAGCGTGTGTTTGACTTTCGCAGTTCATGGTAGGAAACTTCAGACTTTCATTAATTTTGTGGGACCATGTTAAACGTTTCTGGTCGATTAACACCCGAGTGTTGTAATGTGGTGTCACTTCTTGTTTGTTCAGATCCAAAACACATCACATGGCTGAGTGTGATCACGACCTGTGGAGTAGTGTGTCTGCTCTGCCTGCTTGTTTTGGCCCACACTGATGTGCAGCAGCGCCACCCCGCTCTGCTCTGCTCTGCTCATGGGGGAGAAGTTCACATAAGTCATGTTCAGGGTGTTAAAGGGCCTGTGATGATTTTCCCTGCCTGTTTCCTGACTCAGGAGGTGAGCAGCTCCTGGGCTGCTCAATGATCTTTTCTGCAGCCTTGGAGGTTTCAGTGGCCATTACAGTGCAACTGAATAGGAGTGGGAGTTGGGAGTGGGGGGGGGGACTCTGCCTGAAGTCCACTGTCATATCCAGTGTCTCCAGCTTCAAGTTGATTTGACTACACCAGAGGGAGAGCTGCTCCACCTCCCATCTGCATGCACACTCCCCTCCATCTTGGACGAGGCCGCTGACCTTGAGTTTGACTGAAGGGTCCCCAGACCATTTGAGGGAGGAGCAGCTCTGACAACTATAGAGATCTGAGGCTTATTAACAAAACATCCTGAGCCTAAAAATAGACCCGAGCTGCAGTTCACCAAACACTGGAGCTCAGACCTTGTCACAATCAGTCAGCTGCCGAGGGTAATGCACCTCAGCTGAGTCAAGGCTCTGGAATAATATGACGATAAATAACTTTGAAAAGCAAATTTTAATGGTGCCGAGTTAATACAGGTCCAATCAGCTCAGCAACAAATCAAAACAACACTCCAGTCCACAGTGTTGATGATGATGATGATTTTCACAACTCTGCAGCACAAAGCAAAAGCAGTCTGCAGCACTGATGAACTCTGATATCTCAGCATGTGGCACAAATATTAATCAAATGAATGAATCAATCAATCAGTGTGAGGTCACTGAGGTCTCAAACAGTGTGGCGTGTGATAGAGGCTTCACATGTTACTTAGGTAGTTTGTTGAGAAGCAAACTATTCATGTTTGTAACTGCCTCCAGCAAACACCATTTCCCATAAGCCCTCGTTGGGCGTGGTCAGTTCAGATATGTGGTCAGTTCAGATGTGTCAGAGAAGAGAAGAGACCGACTGAACTTTATTTACACTGTTGACCATAAAGTTGGAATAAAATATATTTTTACCTCTTCTCATGATGTGATTTATTCTTGATAGATAAAAGGTGAATGTCTTATTGATCAGTCTCTTCCAAACTCATCAAAATTAATCCAACTTCATGGGCAACAACAGTGTATATGAATGAAGGTTACATGAAAGTAGCTGTCCCGCCATGTTTGTAGTTTTTAATGAAAACTGCTGCAGATGGTCTGTATAAATAATAACTGGATATTTCTGTTTCCTGCAACACATGTGCAGCACAGACCATCATATTGTATCATATTATATGGTATTCTTGTCTCATCTCATCTTATATGTTTGTTATACATCTGTTATCTCATATGTTCAGTTTGTTTTTCACCCTGAGTATAAACTTGAATTTCCTCTCTGTCTTTCCTCACAAACTGAACTCGTACTCGTCAGAAGTGCAAAGTGCTGTGGTGAAGGGAAGTGAACTCTGGTGGGACTGAGGGCCGGTCCAGACGTGATGTCATGGCCTCAGCTCTCCTGAGGTCGTAGATGCCGACACTCACCTGACACGAAGGCCACTTTCTCTTTGAGCACAGGGAGAACGTCTGAGGCCTTGACGCCTTCAGTCCTGAACGACCCTGAGGAGCAACAGAGGAACAGTCAGTCAGTCAGTGAGTGGAGCTCTGAGCTTTTAGCATTAATCCCATTATCAGATCAACATTCCTGAGCGAGAGAACACACACCCACACACACACACACACAGCTCTGACAGAGTCATCCTGCTCTTTGTCCTCAACAGGCAGTAACATTGTTGTGGCGTTGACTCGCTCCTGTGTTTACACTACGTGGTGAAGTTCAGTTCGTCCACATCCCCTTGTGATCTTTATATCTTTATGATTTCGGTCCCCTGGTCTCCTCCTCCTCCTCCTCCTCCTCCTCTTTCCTTCCCTCTCTCAGCTCATCTGGTCATCCGTCTGTCACGTTATGAAATCACTCTCTCTCCCATCTCTGCCTGTGCTCTCTCTACCCCGCTCACCTCTCTCTCCCTCTTCTCAGTAGAGAACAAGCCCAAATGTCCATGTCCTGCTGTGTGTGTGTGTGTGTGTGTGTATGTATGCATGTAGGTGTGTGCATGCGATACACACACACACACACACACACACACACACATTCCAAGAACATTCCACAGTGAGAACGCTAAGTCGGCAAAATCTATCTCAGGACACAGAGCGAGAGGGAGAGAGAAGAGGAGGAGAGACAGAGAGTCACCAGCTCTGATTGAATCTGTCGACGTTACGTTTTAAAAACACAGAGATGGTTCATCGTCACAGAATCAGAGAACGACGAAGGAGCCTTTTTAATATCATTTGATGTTCAGCTGGGATCCTTTTATTGACCAATCAAATTGGTCCGATGACGACGATGTTGTTGGGGATTGAAAAAAACTAATTTTATACCAGAGTTTGACTCCTATAGGGAGGAAATGAGTCAGTGACATCAGTGTCGGTTCAGCCAATGAGCAAGCAGATCAATATTTAGACCGCTGCACGGTCGCCTTTTTAAATAATTAAAAGGTTATTTATAGCTGAACAGTAAAATGTTTACATGATTGTTAGAAGTGTTTGAATCATATTTTGGGCATCACTGCCAAAAAATCTGTGTTTATGTAAAATGAGGAATATTGGCTAATTAATTGATTATCAGATTTTTTTTAAACTCCTGATTGGCATCAGCTCCAAAAATCCTGTATAAGTTAAGACCCCGCTCAAGATAATTAGACTATTGATGGCTGATTGGCTGTTTACTTCCACAGCCACATTACAGTGTGTGAAGAGACCAGGCTAATGAAATAAAAGTGAAGTAAAGTGTGTGTTGTAATTCTCTTTTTGCTAAATGGGCTTGGTGATCAAAAAAAAACAATCGATCAAAGTCCTGGTATTGGTGCCAATATTGGAAATTTCTGAACAATATGAGAGCAGATCATGATGTCATTCATGGGACGTCTCCACAATCCAATTATCTTCAATTATCAATGTCTCTCAAGGTTATGATCATCTTATTGATCGGTTTTATGTTTGCTGGTGTAACAGTTTGACTTGATTGATCTCAGCCTGCTGAGCTGGTTTAACCTGCAGCACAGAGACGGATCTGATTTAAACCCTCCTTCAGCCACAAATCACATCACTTCACATGTATGGAAAACCACCAGGCTGCCTCTGATCCTCCGTCACTCTGATACTCCCTCAGTGTCAGGTTCCTGGAAATGGCTGTCTGGGACAATCAATCATTCAACCACTCAATCAATAATCAAATCCACACAAAAAAACCCCGTCAAAGTCACATGAACTCTGCAGAGAACAGCAGCACAAATGTCCCAAATCAATCTCCAATCAAGATTCATTACTGAGCAGCGACATCAGACGACCTGATGTTTACGGGGATGTATCAACACAAACAGTCGACTCATGTAAAGAGATGAATGAAAACCACACACACACACACACACGTGCACACACACACACACACACACACACACCTGGAATCAAACATAAAAACATCATCAACATGTAAGTTTAACATGTGCAACCATCAGTCACATCTGCTTTGCCTCCAGCTCCTGTTAGAGAAGCTACAATAAAGTGTCATGTCTCATGCACACACACACACACACTGAGCTGTGGTTTCCAAGCACAATGTGTCAAAAATGAAAAACACATTCAAAACAAATATGACGTGGTGCTTTCATGTACCGTGGGATTTTAATTTTTTTCCTCTGGTTTAAATCTGGCTGAAGATTTAAAGTCAAAACATTCGATCACTGCCCTCCTCTGTTTATCTGCACTTTTATTAGTTTCACACAACGTGACAAACACTGATGAAGATGTTTCCAGGCCTCACAGCTGCAGCACAGAGACAGACAACCAACCAACCAACCAATCAATCAAATCAATCAACCATAAATACCATGAATATTCATTCTCCAGGGTTCTCCAGCTCCTTCCCACGGCCCACAGACAGGCACGTTATCATGAAGTAGTGACTCCATAGGTGTGAGTGTGAGTGCATGGATCGAGTGGTAAAGTCAGTGGATGGAGCTCCGACACTTCGTCATCACAGTGTGTTAACGGACGACAGGAAACAATCCAACATCACACACACACAATGTCACCATCAACCACAGATGGAGGCACAGCTCAGTTTAGAAACTGACACAGAGTCTGAGCTTTAGTCTTTATGTTAAAATACAAAGTATTTGCAAAGAGAAACAGTTTGTGCTCCAGGAAACAGAGAGAGAGGAGAGTCTGCAGCCAAGATCCATCAAGAAGGAGAGGGGTGTGTGTGTGTGTGTGTGTGTGTGTGTGTGTGTGTGCCTGTGTGTGTGATGGGATGGGTGTGTGAGAATCTTTTGTCCGTTTGCAGTACAGAGGAAACAGCTTTTGTCATTTCAACACACACACAGGAAACCGTCAGTCTCATCAGGACAAACACACACACACACACACTTCAGTTTTCTTCTGGGCCGTCCGTGATTTTCAGTTTGTCTCTGACCGGAAAGTGACGGTGAGTCAGATTTAGTCACAGTGAGGGTACGTGCACTCAGCGGGGACACAGGTTCACTTCCCGTGTGATTCCCATGGAAAGACACAGAACCTGATGATGTGGTTTTCAACATAACATAACGTAACATATCGTATCGTATCATATCACATGCTATTGCATCACAACGAACTGTACATAACGTAGCATATTGTATCATCTCGTAACATAATGTATGTACCACATCGTATCGTAACGTAATGTAACGTATCGTGTCGTATCACATCGTACGCATCGAACTGGTATCGTATCGTGCCATGGTTCGTGTCTTACGTCCTCTGTTCATTTCCTGTTTTATTTTGAAGTTCAGTGTCCTGTCTTCCTGTCTGCTCCATCCTGTGATCACCTCATGCGTCCCATTGTTTTTGTCGGATCGTCTGTGTTTTGTGCCCGTGTTCCTGTGTTTCTACCCTGAGTTGTTTTTCCTTCGTGTTCTGTGAGTTAGAAAAAAACTTTTTTGTTTCACCTTATTGGTTTTTTTGTTTGCGTTTGCATTTCAGTCCAGTTCTTAAAAAAATGTGACAGTATCGTATCCCGATGTCCTCATCCCCCCCCCAGACACTCATGTGTGTAGATCAAACTTTAATTAAGGATAAAAATGAAAGTACAGGTTTTGACACCAGATTAAAAACTCAACCAGAACCATCCTGCTGACATAAAGTCTTCACATTTCCGTTCTGCTGTTGTGTAATTAATATAATCTCACGTTTGTTCTTTTCTGTCCCTGTAACTGTCGCTTCTCTTCAGGAAAACAGGAACCAGTGATAAAGAGGATTATGCAAATGTTCAAACTGTCGAAACAAAAGTACAACACACACACACACAGACTTGTTTTCCTCTCTTAGGAGGACACTGCACTGACATTACATTCATTTCCTGATCAGCTCTTACTTTGATTTTAAACATAAACATCAAACAGCCTCAACTGTTGTTTAAGTCGATGTGGGAACCAGCTTTGTCCAACACACTGTGGAGGATGGAGACAGAATGGTTTAGTAAAAGACCTGTATGTGTTATTATGTTTTTTTTTTTCCACAAATCTACATGAACGTACACAAAGACTCTGACAGACGTCTCATCGTCATCTGTTTCCAAACAGATCAGCTGCAGAAGACGCAGAAGTAGAAAGAAAGAAAGCGTCTAATTGAATCAAACAGCGGCTCAGGCTGCTCCCAGATCAGTCAGGTGCTGAAAGCTTCGACTGCTCCAATCCTGGAAACTACAAGCTTATGGTTTCTGTGCTGACCTCTCCTGCCTGCCTGCCTGCCTGTCTCTCTCCCAGCGCTGCTGACTCTCCACACTGGGACAATCCACTTGTCACGGTCAAATCAGTGTATATAACAGTGTGTTTCCTGCTTTAGTACAAATCTATACACACAGTCAGAGTCAGGATGCACAGTCTCCATTAGGATCTTTACTTTATGAAACACTGTCTGCAGAGCATTTTAATTGTTGGTGCATTGTAAATTTTACAATAGATGTATTATAAGCATTTTTCAGCCTCAACTTTAGTGCATGAGTTTGTTTTTTTACTTATCGTCGCCCAGCAGCCGTCACTCAGAGCAGCAGGAGCCGCCATGATGCTCTGCTCTGTTCATTTACCACTATAAAATAACACTGACAGCTGCTGTTGACATTAACTCATCACTTCTTGAATGTGCTCTTTCCTAATAAATGTGTGTGTCAGGGTAAAAGCTGCAGTGGGATTTTACTTTGAAACCACTCCCTGGGGTGTTTTTGCAGCAACAGTAAAGTTTGTTGAGGTTAAAGATAAAGTTCATTCAGACATGTTTCTGAGCTTTTGTTGGGACGATGGCGAGAGAAACATGAACAGATTTGGGGTTGATTTGTTTAGAAGAAGACACAGTTGTTGGATGGTGGTGGGTCCAGGTGGGCCTGACTTTGGAGGAACTGCTTTGTTGTGACATCACAAAGTGACAGGAAGTCGTGACGGCTGGTTTTAAGGCTCAGTGTCTGAATACAGGCTGTGTGCATTTCTCTGTGGACTGAGGCTTTGATACTTTCACAGTATTAATATATGGACAAACGTCTACCTTCATACCGTAGGGAGCTTTAAAAACCATAATAAAATTTGTTTTTAAAAGTGGACACTGAGGACTGAGGGTGGTCAAAGAAGCCTGTTAATGTTGGGATGAGGTTGTAATTTCTCTGTAACCAGTCAGTGGTTAAACACATATCTGTCCCGAGGTGCTGGTTCATTTAAATTTTTAATGCTGATGAAAGAAATATGCTGATTAACAAGTCGCCACGACCAGCAGAAATCTGTGTCAGATCCATCACAGTCACTGTTCCTTCCTCTTTTGCCTTAATTTTCAGTCTCTGGCTCATAAACATGACTCTCACTCACATCCTTAATCCCACCGACTCTGATTGGATCACATGGGTGAAGAAAGGCTCTAATGAAGCCGTCACCAGCCCTGTGTGAAATGCTGAGGAATCAGAGAGATGAAGGCAGTGTGTAATTCAGAGGTGTGAAACCGGCCTATAGTCGTAATCCTCTTTTAAAGCTGCGAGTGTGATGCTGCCTATTAGAAAAACTTAAGACACGAGGGCGTCTGCGCCTTCAGCAAGGATGTGATGGAAATGTAAGAGGCAGGTGTTCACATTCAGCAGATCAGCTCCTCTCTTCTCCACTCTCATCACATTTGCATGAGAGACGAGACGTCAGCGCCGCCTCTCCGACATCCAGATGAACACACAGCGCCTTTCATTTCTTCTCCTGGTGATTGTGAGACGACAAAGGCAGCGGCGGCAGCGGCGGCAGCGGCGGCGCGGCGGCGGCGGCTTTTTCATCAAGTAAATAAAATAAACACTTTGGCTCGGTGCGCTCCCACAGGAGGTTCGACCAGAAGAAGGAACATGTTGATGCTCCTTTCATCTCTCAGATTTAATCAACACAACGTCGAGGTCCAAAAGTGTCCACACATGAATTAAAGCTTTAAAATGTAGCTTTTAAAGTATTAAAATCAATGTCAAGCATGTTTTCTTCTTCTGTTTGTCCTCGCTCCCTCTGCATCTGTCTTTCTCTCTCTCTAACACACACACCACACACACACTTTTGATCAAGCATAAGTTTTCCTCATCAAAGATGCTCACCACATAAACACATACAGTGTGTGTTTGTACAGTAGCGATAGAGCAGTGATTACAGCAGCATATGGCTGTTACACACACCAGACTAAATAACTTCAGGCCATTGAATTGACTTGACATTTGTGTGTGTGTGTGTGTGTGTGTGTGTGTGTGTGGTGAACTCTCCATACAAGAGAGAGGGATTTAATTCCAGCAGCAGTTATCAGACGCATAACGAGTGTGTGGTGGATGAAACAGTAGATCCAGTGGTTCCAGCCAGCTTCAGTAATGGACTCAGACTTATTGACAGGATAAAGTTTGTTTAAGAGTCAGTCAGATGTTCAAACAGCTGTTGTCTGACTGTGCTGCTGATTTATAAAGACATAAAACACACTGAAGAACCGGGGACCGACCAAACAGCAGTGACCGACGTGCCATCCAATCAGTGTCATCCATCAGAGGATGGTACTCTGTGGTCATGAAGGGATGGACATGAATGTTTGGATGACAATGCGTGGATGTTTCAGTTAATGCACTTCTTGCTAGTGAGTTACAAACAGATCATTCAGGCTAACAACATGTGCATCGCTGCAATATGGAGCAAATATATTTAAAAATGAGTTACTCCAGCTGTGGTTCTTACACGATGCTCCGCTGGTTCAGACACCAACGTCCAGACACCATCAGACCAACACTAACTAGCCTTTCTGGATGAAAAGATGGTTATTTGTGATCATCAGTCTGTAAAATACCCCACCGACAACCATGCTGCGTTCAATGTCACCGTTTTTCCCTGCTCTGATGCTCAGTTTGAGCTTCAGTCAACAGGTCGTCGACCACGTCACGTCTACGTGACTAGATGCACTGAGCTGCTACCATGTGATTGGCCTTTACATATTTGCATTAATGAGCAGTTGAACGGGTGAATCTAATACCACGACTCCAACTGACCTGCACAGAGGTTTTGGTCGCTGAAGCATCTTTAAAAAGATCAATCTCTGAACAACAGAGACTGCTCCTTTTCATCACCAGCGTCATCTCCTCGTTTGCAGCTTCCTGTGTTTGAATGTACTTCGTCATGCTTCAGCTGAGAGGGCGGAGCTCAGTCATCACAAAAAATACAAAAAAAAAAAAAAAACACACACACACACACACACACACACAATGAGAAACTGAGGAAATGGAAAAAGCCGACAGCAGCCGGCATCTGACAGAAATGGATCTGCTGAGTTCTCCAGGTTCTCAGAGAGCGTTGCTAAGCAAAGAGAGCAAACAGCCAGCGGAGCTCGTCAGCTTGTTAGCATAAAAAAAAAAACCCTCTGTGAATAAACTTCTAATAACCATGAATGACTGACTGCCATGAAACGCCTCGCTCTCTGTGTCTGGCCTCATTTACATGCTGCTAAGGACGAAAGTCATGAATTCAGTTTAGGCCTGATTCAGTCGACACATCAGAGTCAGAGTCTGACCTGTATCATCTGCTGAGAGAGGAAGGCTCAGGACACACAGCCTTGTTATTATAACCATAAAATACTGTGATTAAAGACATTGATATCAGATTTATATCGTAAAAGAAGAGATCTGTGGCCACCTGGATCCACTAAACACAACTTTAAAACAGAACATTCATTCTGCCGAAACCTGAATCAGAGCTGATTCACCAGATTATAATGGTAATAATAACAGTAATAAGTTAATTCCCTTCTTTATACAGCACCTGTGTTTGTACATAAAAACAGAAACACACACGATCATCGACAGAGCCTGAAACCAGGAGGAACCACATTGAGATGAGAGATGAGGTGGGAAATTAAAGGAGATAGAAATAATAACAAAAGGAGGAAGAAGCACTGAAACAACATGCAACACATGGAAATGATACAAATGAAGACACAGAGTGGTAAAAGCACTGAGAAACAGAAAAAACTGTGGCAGAAAACCACATCTGACAACTGACTGTACCTGTACAAACACAACATGATCATTTCTTTACCATCTGTGCAGAGGAGCTGAGGTCAACAACAGGCCCGGAGGTCAGGCGTCTGAAAACAACTCACTCTGTCACTGTTCATGTGGAAGAGCAGAGATAAACAAAGGAGCGACGGTCAGGAGCCAGGTGGCCCCGCCCTCTGTGACATCTGTACTCTCTTCTATAGAAACCACATTAAATAACATGTAGACACATGACTCATGACAACAACGTAGGAAGTGGTCAATTATATCAACACAGCGTCCTGCCTCTGTTTTCCCACATGAAAAGACGACACCAGCTTTATGAGCTGAGCTGTGATCGGAGGTGTGGTGGTTCACACCACTTCATGCAGAGATACCGAGCTCCTCTGTATCTCTGTATCTCCTCCTGCTGGAGATCATCACAGTCCATGTGTCTCCTAAACTCCAGTCGACAGTCTGAGTCCTGACTGTGGATGCTGGTGTCAGCAGCCAAACGATCTGAGCAGCTAAGCAGCTCTGTTGCATCAATACAGACCAGTTAGGCTAAACGATTACATGGGGGGGGGGGTCGGAGGGGGGCTACGCACAACTCACAACTGTAGAGTTTGATTTTAATGACGACTGGAGACTTAAACACAAACAAACTGCAGCACAAAGCCAGAGATGTGAGGTCGAATGAGCCCTGAAAAGTGAGGAGGAGCAACATCAGAGAGAGGATGTAAAGAAAAGTACTGCAGCATCACACACACACACACACACACACACACACACACACACACACACACACACACACACACTCTGTCTCTGTGATATATCACTGAGTTAGTGCCTTACAGTGTTTCAAAGGAGCAAAGCTACACAAAAACCACTGTGACCAAACTAAACCCAGCCGCTCACACACACACACACACACACACACACACACACACAGAAGTCTTCAGAAGTCTTTCAGAGACTGTTCATGTTTTTTTCATTTGCCTGAGCAGCGTTGCTCTAATGTTTTGTTCCCGTGAAGCCCTTGTGTGTTCGTGCGTGTGTGTTTCTGTGTGTGTGTGTGTCTTAGATCAGTAGCATACCCCATTGGTTTGATGCATGTATCCAACCGGTTGCTATGGTTACCTCTGAACTCCCCAACAATGACGGCGATGACTTGCAGAAGTAATTATCGATGTCCAGGGAGGTTCTTCACTTGTTTTCAGAGTTTGATCCACACAAACTATTTTTATTATCACACATCAGTTCAACTATTGACTATAAAGTTTAAAGTCAAACCGACAGAAGGAGGAACGAACTGTAAAAAGTTTAGTGAGCTGCAGCTTTTTGTTTTTATGCACCATAGACTTTAATGCTCCTGATTTTCATTTACTCTTATTTATTACTTATTTATTTCTGTTTTTGTCTCTTCTCCGTGCCTTGGACGGAAAGAACTCTTCTCCTCTTCTTCGTCTCCTTGTTGTTGTTGTAGCTAACTGAAGCTAATGAGCTAACGTTAACCTGCTAACATGCGACCTAGAACCTACACAACCTGAAATGTCATAATTGTTGGTCTCTGGATTTGACCACTGGAGCCTGACCACGACCTTTATATATGGAGTTTGCACGGCATGATCTTCCAGTGTGTGTGTGTGTGTGTGTGTGTGTGTGTGTCTAAAATTGCCTGCGGATGTGAAGGTGAGTGTGAATAGTCATGTATCTGGATGTGTCAGGTCTGTGATGGACTGTCAACCTGTCCACAGTGAACACTTCTCCTGTCACCCAGTGTCAGCTCCACACACACACACACACACACACACACACACACACACACACACACACACACACACATTACAAAAACATTTATTCCCACACAACCACATGAAAAAAACATGAACGTTCAGCCATGGGTGTACTCTGGCATGTGCAGCTTCTTCCTTTAGAGCAAGGTCACACACAGTCAGGAAGTGATGTCACTGCCTGCACCGTTTGTGTGTGTGTGTGTGTGTGTGTGAGATCCATTTTATCTCCACTGTGTCTATTCTTATGACAAACTGCAGCAGTAAGGTCACAATCTGCTCCCTCCCACACAGGCGCAGACACGTAGCTGCTGTTCAACGTTTCCAGACGTGTAGATGTTAAAGGTCAACATGCATGTTCCTGCAGGAGCCATTAACACACTGGTGTGTCCCGTCCCCTCCCCTCCCTTCCCTCCCCTCTCAGTGTGCATATGGATGGTAACCCACAGCAGCAGCAGTAGGACAGGAAGGACTGCTAGCATCATTGAAATGTACCCACAATGCCGTGGGAGTGAGATAAGCTGTCAGGCGCTGCCTCCAGCTTTAAGTTCTGTTCACGTATCGACGCAGCGAGGTGACATTGAGGATGCTCAGACTGAGGCTCTGTAAATCACAACAAACATGACGCACAGAGACTCACAGCCCACATCAGCACCACGACGACGGACAAACTCAAAAGGTCACATGACCCTAATGGAGCCGTGTGTGTGTGTGTGTGTGTGTTGTCTTTAACAACGATCAAAAACCACAGTTTAACAGCTTTATGCAAAACTCAACTGCCTGAGGCCATAACATGTGTGAGACACACTCACACACAAACACACACAAACACACACACAGAGGCAGGACCAGGGAGTGTGTCTAAATGTCATTAGAAGGCAACAGGTGAGCCCCGTCTGCGCCCTAGCAACAGCTGCCTCGACAACCGGCTGCCGGAGCTCATGTGTTACCACGGAGACAGGGGGCTGCTGGGGTCTATCATATTTAATGCTGCTTAGCTTTTAACACGTTACAAGAATTCAAAGTGACACTATTCTTGGATTAACGGCGGCGGACACCAGCTTCAGCTTCAGCTTCGGCTCAGCAGGGTTTAGTTTTCTTTTTCTTCATCCATTTACCAAATCAACGAACGCTGTCGCGGGTCACGAACGCCTCATCAAAGAAACACTTGTCATCCAAGCTCGTCAGCATGTGTTAAGAACCAGGGTCAGGTTGCGTCAGCTGTTTGTATCTATTACCACATCTGTGTTTGAGTCCTTATTAAGAAGCTCTGACAGCATCCAGAGCTGAAACATCACAAGAACACTTTTTTGTCACACACCGTGAAATAGAAAGATGAAGCTGTACAGGTGTGTGTGTGTGTTGTCGACATGTTGACAGACACAGACACATCAATAGAACACCTAAAAACACCATGGCGACATAACAAGGGACAGAGAACATGGAGGCCAAGTTGGTGTTGCTGTGGCAACAGCTGAGTTTCCTCCTTCTCCTGTCATAACTGGTATCAGTGAGAGGTTTTGGACACTGGGCTGCAGCGTCTTCTGCCTCGTTAGCATTGTGGCTGTCAAACCTGCCTCAGAGCCTTCAAAAGAAACTTTATCGACCGCTGTCAATAGCCAGGATGGACGGTCTGGTTTTACCCGCAGGCCACAGTGTGAGGTGGAAGAAAACAAAGAGATTTTTAAGCTCATACAGTCTGTCTTCAGCTTTAAGCCGTCATAAAGACAGATTCTGTCCAAACAGAAAACAAACATGGACGTCACTGCAAAACTTCCACAAGAAAAAGTTTTCAAGTCACAGGAGACGTATAAAACATATTGTGTTATAATCCTGAGTTCTCCTGTGTGCAACTGTACATCAACGTATCCTCTGTGTTTGAGCAGGAAGAATGTACATTAAAGCTCCTCAGTGCATTTGGAGAACTGATGCGTTGTCCAGGCGACGTGTGGAGGTGGTGGAAACGTCGGCCTCACCTCGTCCCAATGTCTCGGAGCAGCTCAGCTAACAGCTGCACCACACCTACAACATGTGGACTCACACAGCGACGGCGGCATCGTGGTGTTATTAACACAGTTACATCCACCTCCGACATCTGCAGACTGTAGATAACAAGTGTGTCAATCAATACCAGTGATCAGATGTGTTCAAACTGATAATCTACTGGCTGAGGTCGGATGCAAACACCAGGTGGAGGTTGAGACGAGTTAAACACAGACACACACTGACCTTCACCTTCACACACACACACACACAGATGTTTTAGTCTCTTAGACGGGGACGAGCAAGTGCAGACTGAACAACTGGGTGGAGGAGGCGGCAGATAACACAGACAACCAATTGAGTTCTGTTGCTAGGCAACCTCTCAAATCTCACAAGAAGTGCTCTTCACCTGACCAAAGCATAATTGGGATGTTCATCAATGATGAATTTGCTTCCTGCTTCCTCCATTTATGCCTCAAAGTGCAGAGAAAAGAGTGTGTGTGTGGGGGTGTGTGAGCCTGGAGGTGAAGCTTCCTTGTAAACAACCTCAGTTGTGTGTTTACATCTTGTTTAGACTAATCGCTGTGTGTCCTCGAGGCCTGTTGAATGTGTTACAATCACATCCTTCATCCGTTTCCTTCTTCTCCTGATCAGCAGATGATGAGGTGACATCATCATCATCATCATCATCATCATCATCATCATCATGTTCTGCAGGTGCTTCTGTCAACATGTCAGCATGAACCTTCGGTCCAACCAGAGGACAGAGAGACTCACTCTGAACCAGGCTGCACTGTTCCTCCGTTGTTTTTCCTTAATTAAAGACAAGGAGCTGTTTAATCGTAACATCAGAGCACGAGCAGCTGCTGGGTCTAAAAAGTGAAACAGCATCTATTATGTATCAAAAACAGCTTCAGGGGCAAAGTGTCACACATCTGTCCAGAGGTTAGTGAACTTCTGTCATCACAGACAGGTGGAGAGTTGCTGTTGTTACTAATTATGTGCAACAACAACAACAACCTTTTCAAAGCTATTTTAAATGATCTATGAGCGTGTGCACGGCTGAGCAGATGTTAAAGGGGAGGTAAAGTATTGATATCAGTATATGACGTCCAGGTTGGTGATAAACTGTGTGGCACACCTCATAAATGTGCAGGTGTGCAAACAAACAGCTTCTGATTTACATTTAATAACAAGACGAGGTCAGAACCTGCTGAATGGACGGACGGCCCGCGGTGCAATTTGCATTTTTACCCCTGAAGCCAACAGGGAAGTGGGTAAAATGACACTTCATCAACACCTGTTTAAATGTTAATACGGCCGCTCTGAGTGACGGGTGAGTGAACATGTGCTCGCCGCAAACCAGCATGACATTATGGAGGAGTCTGCGATTTTACCTGGTTTAACCCAGGCTCAGCTTTTCCAGTTTGCTTCAAGTATGTTTGAGTGCAGCTGAATTCCCACTTAAGCTGTTCTCATTGCTGTGTTTTCTGTTTAGGTGGTGGTGGTCATGTTAACCGGCTGTCACCTCCGAGCTGCTGCGATCCAGGTTTTTATAACCACATCGTCGTCATCCGACTCAGACTTTTGCTCTGATTTGTTCACTTGTAAAACGATCACAGAGAGGAAGTCAAGACGCTCCCTCACTCGCTTGCTCTCGTCAGCTGTCGAACAGTTGGCACAGAGAAGCCGGAGAGGCGTCAGTGCTGGTGACTGGTGTAGCTGTGCGTCCCAGTGGCTCACCTGGTGGAGCGTGTACTGTCTACGATTAATCTCTCAACAGCCTTCCTGTCTTTCTTTCTGTGTCTATGGTGAAGGTACAAGTACGGTGGCCCTGAGGGCTCAAAGCTCAATGCACATGCAAGGACACCAACAAACAGATTCGGGAAGAACTTCGTCAGTTTGACAACACATGAGCTGCAAAGACTCACAGCACAACACACGTGTTTCTGGGGACATAAAAGAGTGACGGACCAAGCTAAATGCTAAGCTAACAGTACATATTACTGACATTATCATAAACCAAAAAAACTCACAGGTAGCCATCTACACAACCTTTAAAGTTAAAGAAACTTTTAATAAAAACACATCCAAGTCTGGTCCGTCACTTTATTGTGCCCCCTGGAAACACAAAGTCTTTGCAGCACATTTGATGAAGTTGTTTTCTGAGTTTGTAGCACACGTGTCTTTGTATGTGTTCTCTAATGTTACAATGCCTTGAACCCTCAGGGCCACCGTACACAAGCCTGAAACACACCTTTTTAATGAAGTGAGCTAAAATTCATTAGCTAAGCTGTGCTACACTGTCTTTGGAAAAACAACCAATGGGGAGACTCGGCTGACTCTCAGCCAATCAATGGTGTGTTCGAGCCTCAGCATCATCATATGAACATCACCCAGTCTGATTTCAGTCATTCGACCTCCCGACTGTCAGAAACAACTGACCCACAGCAGCACAGACTCAGTCAGTGGCTGTATAATGTCAACCTAACGTGTTAAAGTCGGTTAAACGTCAGTGCTGCTTCACAGTATCGCACCGAACATGAATAATTCACTCCTGTCTCATTATTTTAACATATTACCTTCATGTATTCTTTAACACTGCAGGCTGAATACAGTATGCTTCAGTATCTGAGTCTCTCTCTCTCTGTGTCACACACACACACACACACACTTCAGACTACACACACACACACACACAGACAAAGACACACACACAGACACACACTTTAATGGCCTCAGCTTCAGTTTCCCCTGCAGAGGAAAACCACATCCATCACTCTTCCAACACAAACCACACACTGCTCTCTCACTCTATGTCTCTCACAACCAGCACACACACACACACACACACAAAGTGAGGGAGAGAGCTTGTAATAGTTAAGTGCTTGCCAGGCTTCGCACAGATGATGTATTCTCCATAGGGAAGCTTCTTCTCATAAAGAGTGAGTTGCTGGAAAGAGACAATACGATGCAATTATTAGAGAGACAGCTGTCACCGTCTCTGTCTGAGTGTGTCTCTCTCTCTGTGTCTTCCTCTCTCCTCCGTCCAGTTTAACTACTTACTCCTCATGTCTGCATAATGGACTCACTCTGAGACTTTCCCTGCTGTTTCCACTGTGATAACAATGAGCTTTTCCTCCTATTAAAGGCTCAAGGCTGCTGTTAGCACGGTTGGCTGACGGCCACCAAAACAAAAATACTCTCACCTACTGAGGAAACGCAGGAAGACCTTGGATTATTTGTTCTGTGCTTGCAAGTACATATGCATGTAAACTACATGTGTGTGTGTGTGTCTCTCTCTTTCTCTTGCTCTCTCTTTCCTTTTTCCTCGTCCATCAGCACCATCTGACTCATTCTGCAGAAACCAATCAGATCAAAGCTTCGGTTTGGGGGTGATGACATCATCTGTGCTGCGCTCCTACCACATGGAGAGATGCCATCTGGAGGGAGCTGACTCAGCACAACACACACACACAGAGCAGAAGTGCAGCACAATCCCTTAGTATTGTAGCCCGGGATCAAACGGTGCTGGTCTGAGGAAAAGCAGACTGGAGGAAAAAAAAAAAACGGCAAGGTTGTGATTCACTGGTTTGAGGGGTCAGTTCATCCAAACTGTGGAAAAACTGATTTTCTCTCTCATGGGATCTGTCCCTGAGCTTCCTCCTCCTCCTCCTCCTCCTCCTCCTCCTCCTCTACATGATGGAGGTGAACAGAAACTCCTTCCTCCTGCTCACACAACTGTCTCAGCAGCAGCAGGACTGAGTCTTTGTTCAGTTGAATAACAGGAGAAATGGGCTCAACAATGAAGTGAAATCACTGTACGGACTAACTGCAAGAACCCAAACCCTTGATTTTGTAACTCGGGTGGACTGATCCCTTAAAGACGACCGGCTGTAACCACTGGGCCTCCGTACAGCGCTGCACAAGCTCCACTCTGTGGTTTCTGGAGGAGACACGGTGATCACCTGATCAGACCGACGGAGCTCTTACATCAGATCGACTGGAGTCAGCATCTCCAGGCAGAGACATTTACAGTCAGCTGGGCTGCTATCAGACATTTTGAACGCTAGTTTGCGTGTAATAAAGCTGTCAATCAATTAAATGATCTAATCATGATTAATCGCACAAGTTTACATAGTTCATCATGATTAATTGCAAATGTATCCCACGCTTTCGTTTGTCAAAAGTGTACCCTAAAATCAATATTCAATTCAGTGTCTAATAATGGATAAATGTGCTGCTTTATGCAAATTTATGTCTAAACCAAAAACAACTACATTGTCCAGAAAGGCCTCAAACGCATCACTGCATTTAACATCAATGAAATATGCTCAAATAAAAACATGACAGCTCTGTCTGAGTGGAAACTTTTAGCAGAGACTGCTTCAAGTGCGACTGTAGCTGATTCATCTCCAGCAACAAAACTATCAAAAGGTCAAAGGTCAATATAACAGCACATGTGTTAATCAAGTGTTGAAACAGAAGCGGTGTGAAAGTGGACTGATACTCTGCTTCTGGTTCTGGTACCGTTGGGATTTCATGCATGTGTTGGGTAAATCCACCAACTGCTCCATCATGCTTCATTAATGGCAGAGGACGTCTGACAAAGTGCAGCCTCGTCTGAGCCTCTGAGAGCACGCACGTCTCTAAGTGTCACATGATCAGTGCAGCAGTCGTTAGTAAATAATTGCCTCTGATGAAGTGATGAAGTTTTATGAGCAGATGCGTGCAGCCGTACTGCAGATACACCCAGACAGAAACCCAATATCCACACATCCATATGGAACAAATGGCAGTGGGACAGAGAGGCTATAGCGTCAAGCTAACGTAACAAAGGGCTGAACTGTTGTCTGTGGCTCACAGGTATGAAATATAAATGTCACTGATCCTTCATAAATTTTTTTTTTTTTGCTTTTATATTAAAACTTAATTTGATGGATGTGCCATCTGTTTGCCGCCAGTGAGTTTGGCCAATGTTTCCAGAGGTAAAGATCATAAAGCTGTGTGTGCAACAGTCATGAAAACTCTCCTCTCTGGCAGATATTGTCACCCTGCACAGCACCTGTAGATTTAATTACACATGTAGAGAGAGAGAGAGAGAGAGAGAGAGAGAGAGAGAGAGAGAGAGAGAGAGAGAGAGAGAGAGAGAGAGAGAGAGAGAGAGAGAGAGAGAGAGAGAGAGAGAGAGAGAGAGAGAGAGAGAGAGAGAGAGAGAGGCCAACGAAAATTAAGATGTTTGGGTTTTTATTGTAGAAAAATGACAGAGAAGCAGTTCTGCATCGCATGCTGTCCTGCAATATCCATCCAGACACACACACACACACACACACACACACACACTTGTCTTCTGTCCTGCTGAGACACATACGCACACTTGAACATGATTACCCAGAGGGGTCAGAGGTCAAGAGGAAGCAGGAGGTACCTTCCTCAAGGAAAGACAGAGAGGAACCAAATGTTAAAACACAGAACACGTGTTTCAGCTATCAGATGAAACTCTCTCTCTCTCTCTCTCTCTCTCTCTCTCTCTCTCTCTCCCTCACTCTCTTTCCCTCACTCTCCCTCTCTCTCTTTCCCGCACTCTTCCTCACTCTCTCTCTCTGGATCAGCTTTCAGTCTCCAGACAGCAGCTGTCTGTAGAGAGGAAAAACTTAGACTGAGTGGTCAGACATGGAATGTGTGTGTGTGTGTGTGTGTGTGTTTGAGTGTGTGTATGTGTGAAGAGCCCAGTGACAGTTTGGTACTTAGAGGCGCCGCGTTCGCTGTAACAGCAAACACATTTCTAATCTGCGGTTTAAACCCTGTAACAGTGTTACACAGATAATTAGCATCTCGGTTCAATAAAGTCAGAATTCACTGATCAATCACCTGAATTATTGATGGATGAAAGCAGGGAGGGGCGGCCCTGTGGTGGAGTCTGCTAGCGCTACTCATATGGCAGTTGAAGGAGCCATCAGTAGGCTTCGCTACTGCTACATAGCTAAACTTCACTCCTTCCTATCACTTCCTCTGTTGTACTGTACATAGGTTAGCATGCTAACAAGCTAGCCCCGGTGTTTTTCCAATACCGAGTCACTGCAGCCTCCAGTTTGTCCTGAGGAAGTAGCTCTGCTCACAGGAAGTATTAAAACCTCTTTATCTTGTAAAACACAACAATGGCTGAAGCTCGAGCCAAGACTGGTCAGTAAAGAGCTGTTAACTACGGTGGCCCTGAGGGCTCAACGCACTGCCACTTAACAAAACACAAACCATGCTACAAATTCAACTACCTCATCAATTTGACAACACATGCGCTGCACTGATAGGCCACTCACTGCAGGCCTACCAACCGCTCCACAACCATAACTGTGTGTTTATTGCTGTTACCGCGGCAACAAAAGACCCCCGTACCCTTAAGGAAGTACTTAGCTGATCTAACTCAAACCACAATATTTTCCTAAACCTAAACAAGCTGTGTGGCCGCTCCATAAGCTTCACTGCAACATGTATTGCAACCATTTGCTGTAACCATGACTACACTCCTATGGATGGATCTGAGATGACTATGGTGATCTAGTCTTGCATGTCTGCAGCAGCAATGTAAATACATGCAGGTCTCGGACTTTGTGATCGGACCCAAACTCCACTTTGCTCCTACAGCTGTCAACCTGTACACGACATCGTGTTTTAGAAATGAATCAGAGTCGAATAAGTTCAGCTTCTGGCTTCTTCCCACAGTCCAAATATGCACCGATCCAATATTACGACCAGATATCAGCCCAGATATTGAATAAATAGCTAGATCAGGTATCAGATAATGGGACTGATCCATAACGCCGATCTATTCACGCCACGTCACGTGTCAGCGCGGCGGTAGTCAACACCATTTTACAAAGTTAGGAAAGTAATCTGTAGTATCGGCGGTACTGGGACGGTGCATCCCTATCTAGTCCAAACACATGCGACACTAGGTTGATTAACAACTCTAAAGTGTCCATAAGTGTGAATGTGAGCGTGTGAGGTTGTTGGTATTGACCCTTTGTTGGCTTCAGCACCTCCACCCTCACCTCCATAACCTCACACCTTGCATGGATGAGCGGTTGACAACCAACAGTACGACACAAACTCAACAGTTGTGTTGAATATCGTCCAACTCCACTGTCAGCAGGTGAGGTGACCACACGGTGTCGTTGCCCAGATTGTGTCTCAGCAGTCGTGTTTTGTTCTCGGTGAATAAAGAGCCTGACTGGAAGAGGAACAGTGAGACTAAACTCTCGGATCGCGGATGCAAAGCCCCGAAGATCAGACGATAATTGTTCCCTGAACTGAAGAATATTAAGGATTAATGTTTCCACTCTTGTTCTCTCTGTTCTATTAATACTCCTCAGTAAGCCAGGTTCTGTTCGCTCAATTACAGCCTGACACAAATGTTCCTGAACGTACGTATGTGTCTGAGCGTGCGTGTGAGTGTGTGCGTGAGTGTGTATCCTCCTCTAAGGGTAAGTGGGCTTTAATTAGCACTTGGTTGAAAGAGAGAGAGAGAGAGAGAGAGAGATGAAAACAACGCCAGGACAAGGCAGAAACACTTGGAGGACGATAACAATGAAGAAAACGAAGAAAAAAAAGTTAAATGCACATGAAAAGCACTTTTGAGAAAGAATGAATAAAAGGAAGAGTGTTGTGAATCAGTCCCAGCTGCTGCGTTCGTTCTGTCCACATGGAAACTATGAACAGAACTTTGAAAATGAATGAAATTCTGCATTTACATACACACACACACACACACACACACACACACACACACACACAACCAAACACACATACACGCAAACACACAAATGTAGTGCAACTCTCCTGCAAAGAGCTGCTTGTGGTTGTACTGGAGTGTTTTCCAACAGTTTATGACACACACACACACACACACACACACATATGCACACACACAAACACATACACACACACTCAGTAGTGACTGAGGCCAAGCCACAGCATACTAAATCTTCATATGCCTGAGAGGTTCGAGGTTTTAGGCTGAGCTGAAGTTAAAGTGAGGACACCAACAGTCAGTAAACCAGCAGACCAGCTAGTTTATGTGCCCGAAAGTAAAACAGACACGCAATAAAACAAGTCAGTCAACACGTCTGTAAACAGAGTCAGCCAACCTGTCAGTGAGCGCAGCGGTCGGTGACGGGATCAGGATGTAAAAAAAAATAAATAAATAAAATAAAAAATCAGTCTTAATTCATAGCACAACGAAGATTTTCTGACATGAAGTCAATCCTGTGAGTGGTACCAGCTTTGTTTGGGAGTTCAGCGACTGGTTAAAACCCAATGAGTCATACACACACACACACACACACACAGACAGCAACATAACAAAAACACTTACAGCCAAAATCATCAAAATAAACGTCGACACCACAGAACAAACCCGACATTTTCATTGTAATCAATTCTCCTGTCAGTCCTTTAATTGGGAATGCTTTGTTGTATTTATAGACTAGAGCCAGGCTTTGATATTGAAAGAGAAGATTTGGCTGGTTTAACACTTTGACACTGCAACTTACTATGTGAGCCACTATAATGGCTATCAATCAAAGTGAATGTCCTCAGACTCAGCTGGGAGCTTTAAAGTTGTCCTGTCCTGGTCCAGGGTGGGACGTTGGGTCAACACATAACAACTGGTGATGATTTTCAGCCCTGTAACATGAATTGTATTTTATAGGTTTGTTTCTTTTTCTCCCCTCTGCTTTATATCAAGTGAAGACACACGACTATTATCATGTCAGGAAACATTAAAGGCTCCGTATTTTACCCTCTTCCTGTGTGTTATCTGAAGTGTTGAACCACAAGAAGATACATCTGTGGGTTCATCTACTTCTCTTCATCTTCTCTCTGGAGCTCTAGTACTAACAGGTCAGTGTCAGCCAATCAGAAGAGAGGAGCCTCTGAGCCTCTCTTCTGATTGGCTGAGCATTGGCTCCTGAGTGATCCAACAAACCAAATCCTGCAAAGTGTTGGATGTTGTAAGTCCAGGTGGTGGGCGGGGCTTGGTGCCTGCTTTGTTGTGACATCACAAAGTGACAGGAAGTCCTGACGGCTGGTTTTAAGGCTCAGTGTCTGAATACAGGCTGTGTGCATTTCTCTGTGGACTGAGGCTTTGATACTTTCACAGTATTAATATAGAACCTAGAGCTGCTTTATAATCACACTACACATGGACGTCTACCTTTATACTGTATGGAGCTTTAAGACGCACGTCTACCTTTATACTGTATGGAGCTTTAAGACGCACGTCTACCTTTATACTGTATGGAGCTTTAAGACGCACGTCTACCTTTATACTGTATGGATATAACGTCTGTTATTGGGTCCAGTATGAATTTCTTTTAACAATACTTAACTCATGTTATGAGTATGATGACTGATTGAGTGCTGTGTCAGGAGCTTGAACATGTTTCTTCACGATGGCCTGGTTGTGTTGCTGTTAACGGAGGACAAGGCTATTTTGAAAAATTTATCAGTGTAAACAAGCTACACTCATTTTATTGACAGTTTCTATTGTTACTCATCTTCAGGGAACAAGTAAAGTTGCATGAACCTGTCAGCTCAGAGATTGATGTCCTGCTTAATAAAAGCAGCATTATGATGAAGTGGAAGCAGACAGAGTCAGATTCCCCCAAATCCTGTGGATTTGTGAGACACGCAAGTGGAAAAAAACAAAAAGGGGAACCGGTTGAACAGCTTCTTCTTCTCTGACATTCAGGAAAATCACCTGATCGTCTAATGTCTAAATAATAATAATCACGTCGATGTCACCTTCTCTGTACCTGAGGTGAAGTTACCACCAAAGTCAACAGACAGGAAAACCCTTTATATGTTTATCACTTTACTGAGAACACATGTTTCTCCTGGACCTCGTTTCCTCTCCCCCTCTCTCTTTTTCCCACTCACACACACACACACACACACACACACACGTAAACACACAGTAGTTTCCTTGTTTACCAAAGGCAGCCAATAAAGTGTTTTACTACGGTGTAGAACAGGATAAGACGCTAATTGCTGACGGCAGTGAACTGATGAACTGCTTCGACGCTGGGACGTGAAGAGAGAGAGAGAGAGAGAGCAGCAAATCACAAACTAAACCAAACATCAACAAGTGGAAGACGCACGACCTGAAGCCACACGATGGCAGGCTTCGTCCCAGGTGTTACAGAGACTGAGCAGCACTAATTCATCCAAGATGGCTGCTCTTGTATTTAGGTCCATTTTAACATTAAAAGATCTTATGGCCGGTTACACTGTGTGATGTTACCAATCTTATAAGACTATTGCATGACACACTATGTGACGTGGATCTAATAAACGTCAAGTCTGATGTGTGCAGATTGTACGATGATGTACGTTTACTACTGAATCGCAGGTTACGACGTACGTCATCAGCGTGCACTGCATCAGCGTGCACCGCATCAGCGTGCACCGCATCAGCGTACGTCTGAAGTATCTCTCAACCTCTGTGTCTGTCGTGTGTTTTCTTCCTCTGTGTTTGTAATATTGTGATTTAATATCAGTATAATCAGTAAATGTGGACGGTTTATGAGAGTCTGCTGCACTGGTCCGGCCGTCGCTATCAGTCTGGAGGAAATCATCTTCATCGTCACACTGGACGCTGCTGCTGCTGCTGCTGCTGCTGCTGCTGCAGGTTATGAGTTGTACCCAGCATCAATATTGACTGTGCTCGACTGACAAACAACCAAAATGAAGGATCATATATCAATAGATCAATATGATGACGAGCTGGTTGAAATAAGGACTTTAAGGATTGAAGTCATTTTTTTAACACAAAAATTCATGAGCGTCATGTGGTTCAAGCTGCTGCGTCATGAGGTTTTACTGTTTCCTGTTTTACTGATCAATCGTCCGATTTGATCCTAGATATCAGATCAGTATCAGCTCACGTGCTCATGCCTTCCAGCTGTCGGGGTCTCATTTAGAGATGATGTCCTTGTTTGAGTCCTGGGTCATGTGATATATGGGCGGGGTTAGTAACAGTTCACATGTTCACCTGTTGGTTCTTTTGTCTGACAGACAGAGGGTGAAGTGGGGTCGCCATGTTTTTCGCTGACTGCTGTGATCACTTTCGTTGAAGTTTGTGCACTTTATCACGAGTTGATTGTCTTTGTTTTTTGTTAATTAACAGTTTGATCTTTGGTTTGAAATCCCAGGGATTTTCTCCTGTTGGGTGCGTAGGACATCCGCTCTCTTCCTTCTTTCTCCTCAAGAGGGGAAAACACATGAGCAACATAATAAGCCACTTCTCTGTTGATGATAAATTCATGTCAATAACTTTTAGTCCAATTAAAGTGATTAATTCCTGTTTACAACGTGTGTTTTCCACACAAACCAGTTTGATTTTCAATAAAAACCAGAGCCAGGGAAAAAGCAGCAAAAGTCTCACTTCAGCCTGAGATGAAAAATCAATGACCTGATTTGTCATTTTCTTTCCATCGGCCAATGAATTAACTACGAAAATGGCTTCAGCTGTAAAACAGAGACGACATAAACTCAGTGATTGTTCTGCTCTACAGAGAGAGAGAGACAAAGGGGATCAATAACAGATGAACAGGGCTCAATAACACGGTGAACAGGTTCCACTCACTCTCTCCCAGGATCCTTATCTGCTGCCTGACAGCTCAGCCGGGCCGCAGGGGAGCCATCACACACACACACGGACACACACACACACACACAACGCTGAGGGTGGTGAGTAATTACTCAGGGTCAAGCATGCTGCTGCTCTCCAAGGAAGCCCTATTAACTGTGTGTGTGTGCACATTTGTGTGTTGACAACCTGACTCTGCCCCTGATTGGTCAAGCATGGACCGCTGGGGCACCTGGGTAACAAAGAAGGGGCTCCTCCGATTGGTTGCACCCTCGGCTGCAGCACAGACCCCCTCTCCCCGGGGGGGGTGGGGGCTGGAGGTGAAACATGCACACTGTCACTCGTCACTCCTCCGACTTCAGTGACAGAGATTTCCACTTAAAATACGAGGATGAGCGCCGCGCGGTCAGAGTGGACTCCTCCAGAGTCCGGTCTGGGCCCAGCTCCACCAATTACATATGAGCAGGACGACCACAGCACTGACCCCGTCACATACATCACTGTACGGGGGTATAACCCTGCAGCGGCAGCCAGCTGGAGAGGGGAGGGAGGGGGATCTGGACCAAACAGAACCAGGACTTTAAATCATCTCCAGTTCAGTTCAGGAACAAGTCCCAGTCAAGTTTACACTAAAATCCTCCTTCGACCCTTTCATGCAAAAATCCTGTCACTTGACCTTTAAACCAGGAGTGGAGGCAGCCACAGAGTCAGAGAGCCGACACAACAGGACAGATGCGATCTCTGTCCCAGTTCAGGGGCTGCAGGACCCAGCCCTACGTGGTCTACGGACGCACCAGCTCCAGAGGTGCCTCCGACAGCTGCGTCGACCGTTGGTGAATGGGACGGTCTAACCTTTGGAGCATTTCCTGATGGTGGCTAGGTGGCTAAGCAACGCCATGCAAAGAATCTTGGGATACCGGTGGCCATGAAAGAACGAAGGATAGGTGCAGTGTGTCCTCCTAGAAGAGGAGAGAGAAGGCCGGATTTGGAGGAGCCTTCGATTTGGGACAGTCCTCATCGTGGCGCTGTCACGTAATCAGCCTTCAGATGCATCCTTGATACTGCTGCGTCATGGCTGCCATCTAAAGTCACTGACTGGTTTAGTTTGGTTGTTTTGGTGTGAGCAAACAAAACTGGTTCAGTGGAGGGTTTTTTCTATCAATAGTGATGGAGTGGATTCATAAAGCAGTTCACATGTACGGCCGTGTTCACACGTAGCTCAGTATTTATAAAAACAAACATTTTCCCTCTCTGTTTTCAATAATAACATTCAACACAGCCGTTAGGTTTCATAAAGATGTTTATCTACATGATCCCAGATAAACACACCATCGAATGTGTGTATCCTGTATGTAAGGTTTCACAGCAAACAAAAGGTCACACACACCTGACCTCAATGCATCTTCTGTCACATACGGTGACGCTCAGGAACCTCAAACCCTGTTCTCCTCTGTTTCCACATGAAACATGAAACCAGGGTGTTTCCCAGATTTCCTCTTTGGTTGAAGTTTTCAGAAATAAAAGATTAAAACAACAAAGGACCATCAAAGGACCATCAGCAAAGCCCTGTCAATCACCTTACTGTCACCAATCATCTTTAATGGAGGATACATGAAGGCACTGTTATAGATAACTGAAGTGTAATCAATACAGTGTATATGTAGGACTTTACACAGCTGTGTGTTGTTGTTGTTGTTTGTTGTTGCTCTCTGACAAAAGGTTTCATCAGCAGTGTTGGGAGTGTCTCAGATAGTTGCTTATATTAAAAAATCTTCTTGGCACTGACGTGACACTAAAGTCAGAGTAAAATTAGATTCTACTGTTTCCATTTTTCTCCATAGTCTAATGATCTGTGGTTTTTAACAGCTCTGTGCTGCCCTGTCAATCAGGATAAAAGCTTCCTGTCTCTGTCTGTATGACACACACACACACACACAAGGCAAACACCTGCTCACAGCAGTTAATAACATCAAGGTCTATTAGCTAGCACCACTAATCAGCTGGTAACACACACTCACATACATGTCTGTGAAATGTCTTAGTGATCGATGAGAGTCAAAACGGATGCTCATTACACACACACACACACACACACACACACACACACACACACACACACACACACAACACCATATGGCTGCAGCTGCCCAAAGACTCGAAAGCTTTTAAGAAGGGAGGAGACAAAAGGAGGAGGAGGAGGAGGAGAGGAAATCCTTTCTTTGTATTTATCTATTTAACACTCTCTCTCTCTCTCTCAGTCCTTCTAGCTCTCTCTCTCTCTCTCTGTCTCTCGCTTGTCCCACGTTGGGTAATAAGGTCTAATCCACTTAAGCTGCCTCTCTCTCCCTCCACTCTCTGTTCCTGTCCGTCACCCCAACATCCCAAATACACAGTCACACACACACACACACACTTCATTCTTCACACCCATCTGCCACTGCTCTTGACATTGGGTGTGTGAGGGACAGACAAAAAGGAAGATGGAGGAAGAGAGGGAGGGAGGGAAGGAGGGATGGAGGAAGAGAGGGAGGGAGGGAGGGAGGGAGGGAATCCCTGCCTCTCACCTCAGCAGCATCCTATTGTTCCTGATGGAGGCAGGGCGTGCGCACACACACACACACACACACACACACACACACACTCGCTCCCTCTTCAATAATTGATGTGTGGCTCCTCCCTCCATGTTTCCTCACCATGACTCAGTACTGAGGTCTCATTTAAAGGAACAGGACGCTCCACTTATCCATCATCATTCTTCCTGTAAAACTCCAGCATCAGAAAAACAAAGAAAGAAAGAAGTGATGAAAAAGAAAAACAGGTTCAGCGTCGCTCCTGTCAACACCCACTGCCTGTATCGCCATCACATGACACTGTGCCATCCATTAATGTCCACAACACACGCAGATGAGCCACACCTCTACACCTGTTCCTCCATTAACATGAATATAGTGGCTCCACACACACACACACACACACACATCCTGTATGAAGTACCTCCTGTCCACAACCTGCAGAGAAAAAGTCCAGCTGGTGAACACGGTGGAGCTCAAAGCATCAAAACAAACAAACAAACAGGGTCAATAACAAACCAAACGTGTAAAAGTAAAACATGTGTCCCATAAATGGGCTTTAATGGATGAAATGAGCCGAGTGAGTTGAAGTCATGACCTGGATTTAATATTCACATGGAGACCAACGACACCTGGTTCCTCATCTGTCTGACACGAACCACTGTGACATTTTTCCGGGGTGATGATCTGCATGTTTTGACTCCTCAGCCTCCGTCTGTCGTCTCTGCACCAGCAGGAGACGGAGGACGAGTCCTGCATTTATCACCGCGTTTGCCGTTCTGTTGGCTTTACCTTCATCACAATGAAAACAATAACAAAGAGCCTCCACACTATCACTATTACAACTTCTAGTTCTCTAGAAAACCCACTCCAGTGGTGCTATAAATACACTTTGGTCCAGGCTGTAACAGATTGGACAGCGCTGTGGATGAACCAGCTTCATTAACAGTTAACCGACAGATCATTCAAGACAGAGGATTAGCTCCGCACCAAAGCTGCTTTAAGAAAAAATTACATTTTAATAACAAGATATTCCCAGATGGTGCCGGGGCTGTCCCTGCTGTGCACTGCCTGCAGAACACGACGGTTCAATGTTGACTCTACAGCAAAGGAAGCCACAAAACGCAAGAAAGAGGTCAAAGGAAAAACACGATTCTCTGATAAAACACTTAAACTCTAGACTTTTTATATAATTAATCAGTACTCCAAGGGGAGGAAGGAAGATACAGCTGTATGTATGCTGAAATATTAGAGGACTGAGCATCCACGGAGATAAGAGGCTCGCCGTCTTGTAACAGGACCAATTTCAGGTCTGATAGAGTCTGCTCATTATTAATAGATGAGAGTTGAAACATAAGCTTAAGATGCTATTAACTTTACCTTTCTGCTGCGGCACAGACGTCCACTGTCAGAGCAGCTATTTATACATTTTGCTCTTGCTATATATCCAATGTTAGCATCCACAGCTGGTCGGTCAGTTGTGTTTCAGTTCAGGTCAACGGTAACGGTACAACAGGACAGTTACATGTCATTGCGGTTGCTAGGCGATATTAGCAGATCTTTGCGTACATTGGTAGCCCGATAATGGAGGTGATGTCCGCATAAATCCTCCGTAAACCAGACCATCTCACTTCAGGTGGGCCCTTGCAGACATTCGTAGTGTGGGAAATCTGTAATGGATGCGACCCTGAATGAATGGGGACACAGCTACAGTCTGAACGCAACAGACTCGGTATCAGAAACCAACAAATCTAGATGACACAACGAGGGTTAGCGGGTTAGCATGCTAACATCAGTGGAAGAAAAGCTTCTTTAAAGCTGCTTTAAAGTATCAGTTGTTCAAAAAACACCACTGCGTCTTATTTGGCGTGATAATACCAGTTTCATTTGCTAGCATTGCTATTAGCATCTACTAGCATGGCACATCGAAATCTCAACTCCAAATCACCTTGTGTTGTGTTACTGGAGTTGCATCATGGGTAATGTAGGCACCAGTTGTGTGGACATTAGATTGATTTTGAACAAAGCCAACTCATCTGATTTGTGTATTTTATCTTTTGTCAGCGGTTTCAATTTAACATTGTGTAGCTAGCTGCTGCTAACAGCTAGTTACACAAGTTATGACAAGTCAAATATTCACAGGCATCTTTTAATCACCAAAGTAGGCCGAGCCTGATTACACAAGCTCCGCTTCCAGCAGTTGTGACTGTAAAACTCCTGCTGGGAAAGTTTCCCTGAGCTACAATTAATCAAAAGAGAAATTAAGCTATGTGTAATAATTGAAACATAAAGTGCGGTAATGCATGAAACCCACAGTTTGTGTATCTTGCCTATCAGTCACAGTCACGCTGTTGTAAGCAGTCAAAACCGTTTTCCCTGACACTGAGGATTTCTCAGTCTTTTTGTACCGAGCCGCTTTGGCTCTTGGTGTTTTCACAGATTTTCATGCGGTGACTCTATGAATTCAGTGTCGGCCACCGTGAATGCATTTCCTCCGTGGCAGCAAAATGCATCACAAGTCGTCCTACAGGTTAAAGTGGGCGAACAAAAACTCCTTCATGGCCGACTGGCTCTGAAAGACCCACTTTCAATAGGCTGAGAAAACCCTCTCCAGCCTCGATAAACAACACGCAGTTCACTCTCTATAGACTTTGTGTCTTATCCTTGAATATAAGACATCACCTACTTTTTCAAACCAAATTTCCAGAAAAAATTATCATCTTACATTCAGGAAAAAATGTAAGAGCAAATGAAAATAGCTCGATGCTGACATTTCAGTACTGACACTTTATTTCTTCCTGGCACAAGGAACTATTTCTGTATTATTTCATTTTTACAACATGTTTGGTCAAGATCTTATCAATGAAATCGCATGTGTTTCTGATTTGTAATGGCTGTAATTGATTTTTTTGGATGCGTGCAGGTGTTCACGAGAGTTTTCAGTAAGAACTTCAAAGACCAGTCCTTCTTGGCAGAGTTAAGCTGTGCTCCTACATGCACAGTCGGTGATGATGTTCAATGAACTGACTCCAGTCAAATACGTTCATATGTATTCATGGCTGCACATGATCAGAGGTATCAGTGCAAGTGCAAGACTAGTATTAGTCCAAGGCAGCGTTAGCGACAGTGTGAGCCCATTAAGCTTTATTTAAACAACATTAGCTTTAATCCCACTGTATAAACTCAGTAATTGATTTTAATGACAAATCTGATGAGACGTGAAGCCGTGCGGACGACAGCGTGGGATCCTGACGGGAGAGACAAAACAAAGACTAAAGGAAAAACCAATACAATTCATCCAACGTCCTCTCCTCCTCTGTCTTAGCGTTTAACTGCTTCTATTGCAGGTAAATCTGGCGCTAAGCCGGGAGGAAGCTGTGTGTGTGTGTGTGTGTGTGTGTGTGTGTGTGTGTAGCGGAGTGAATGAATGGATTACTGGTCATTCATCCATGTAATGTTTCTGTTCACAGACCATTCAAACACAAGCAGGCACACACACACTGTATGTTTCCACTTTCTCATGTGTCCTGGTGAAGACATACATACGAACACACACACACACACATACATACATACACTGAGATAACATCTATAATGTAAAGCAGACCTAATAATTGATTTAATTCTCTCCTTTAAAGGAAGAACATGTGACGGCAGAAAGGAGGTCAGTTATGCGCAGACTGTTCTCAGGGTGAGTCGAGGTCCCAGCTCAGACTTTGGTCCAGTCCTGTTTGTTTTCGGGGTGAACTGAGGTCTTTACTCAGAGAAATGAGATCTCCTCTAAAGGTGGAATAAAATCTTACTTCTGGGACAGGTCTTAAGGTGCCTCTGGGCTCTGACTGCCACGGCAACAACAACAACTGTGTGAGCTTACTCTGCAAGATGGATCGACAAAAAAAAACAAAACAAAAAAAAAACAACAACATCCTGGTTCCCAGTCTGAGTCAGGCTGTACAGAGTCGATCTGAGGCACGTCACATTGTGCAGTGAACGGCCTGCTGAGTTGAAACACACCAGTGTAAATACCAAAAAGAACCCAAAACAAAACACAAGCTCATGACAGCAGAGGGACATCATCTGCTCACGTCGTGGTGCATCTGTGCTGCGTTTTTGGTTTTTGCAATGCCGTATTCTGTTGGAGAATTTTAATCTGCATTTCAGACAGTAACTATGTTCACATGCACTGCAACACTCGTACAATATTAACCTGAATAAGATAAGACACTGTTTCTGATCACTTGAATCACTTCAGTATGAGTGAACAGTAATCATACAGTGGTCTGATCTTAATCCCATTATAGAGACATGTTTACATATTCATACTGTAGTTTTCACACACAGCTTACAACCTGGTTTACTGTTGTTAAACCAGCCTGTGTCATGTGCCAACATGGCGTCTTCAAAGAAGAAAATGAGCCTTGTGTCATGTGTGAGTTTTCTCTACAGTCTTTTCCATCAGTCCTGGCTGCAAACATAGGATGGGATGGACATATGCTGATATACTAACTGCATGTAAATAACTTGCTTTAACCAGAATATGGACCTTTAACACGTCCAACAAGACGTAAACAACCTAAACAACCATGGAGCTTGTTTTTTCTTTCATACTCTCATACAAGTGTTTCCTGGAAGGCCGCAGCATCCACAGCGTCACACGTAACACACCCCCTGTTTGACACGGTTACCGTCATCAACATAGGGACTAAAAAGGGACTAAAAAAAAAGACATAACTGTGGGTCATCTCATTTGGTCTCCAAAAACAGCAAAGACACATCCACTAACAGTCGATTTGATGTTTGATTGACATGTGTCACAGTTTTGGATGAACAACCAAAGATTTCATCGCGTTTCTCTCTTGACGCTGAGCTTGTGCCTCAAACAGCCTAAAATCACAGTGTAAAGGACAAACCAGCGTGTTGTTCCCTGCAGTGTAATGGGACCTGAGTAGGACTGGATCAGACGTCACTACCTATATTCCCTTCATCTGTCCAGTCATTCAGTGCTGACTCAGGTTTGTGCATCATGTTACTTTACATAAACTGATCCCAACAGCCTCCACACAGTGACAGAGCGAAGACACACCAACACATTAACACAGATTTTACATGAAGCAGCATTAAAGAGGAGCCGTGGTGCTGCTGCTTTTATCACTTCAGGCGCTGCTGACCTCATCTTTCAGCCATGACGCCTCTTGGTGTGAGGAGGACAGTCTTAATCTCCCAGCATGCCTGTGGGTGACGAGCTGCTGCACTTCCTCCCGTGTCCGACACGACACAAACAACACAACCACACAACAACAAACCAACCAACCAACCAACCAACCAACCAACCTCTCGTTTTTGTCTCTTATCCTAATAAAATAAAGAAAACAGTGATTTATGATCATCTCGGTAGCTTAGCAACAGCAGCAGCTATTGACAGACAGCTGGCGTCAGCTGTCTGAAAAACACTCAAGACGCTGCACACTGATTGCATGTGTGTGTGTGTGTGTAGGTATGAATGCATGTGTGTCACTTCCTGTTTCCGTCTGATAATTTGGGATCCTATTTATAAACAGCTGATTAGCATAACACTGAGCAGCCGCGCCGCATGCACTTTCCTGTGTGTGTGTGTGTGTGTGTGTGTTTTAATCCTGGCATCTGATGAATACTAGACCTTCAAGTCCTGGAGGTCTGATTTCATTTTAATGCTTCTATTTTCATTTCTCACTTCCATCATGTCGTATATATACAATACTCGAGCAGATCGACTAATGGCACAAGTAAAATGAAGTGAAGTGGAACTTTTTAAGTTTATATTGAAACTGTTGAAGCTGCTGAGCTGAAGATACTGAACTGGATGTTCCCTCCTGTTTTAACTGATGTTAACAATCGATAAACAAAGTCATACGCTCTGTGCAGCTGCTCTGCCCCTACTGCATGTGTGTGTGTGTGTGTGTGAGCACAGGAAGCCGCCATAAAAAAAGATCAATGCCTGAGCTGTGAGCGCAAAATGATTTAATAATCTCACTCTTATGAAGTTGTCTCTCTGCAGAGCTCTCGGTCCTACACTCTGTCCCGCTCTCCCTCCGTCCACCGGCTCAACCGCATCTGACATTTTCCCTCATTTTCTTTGTCTTTACTGTTTGTTTGTTTTACACTAAACTGTCACACACCACGTCGGCCTGAAGAGCTCTGAGTGTGCATCTGGAAATATCACATTTTATATCACAAACTCAGCAGGAGGCTCAGACGTGTATCGTCTGTCATCGCTGACAGGATGAGTTCAGGTTTGTAAACAGCAGCTGAGGAAGAACCTGCCCCAGCAGACACAAACACCACAGAAGTTATTGATTTATGTGATGTCAGAGACCTGCAGAGTGATTTACGATTGGCTCATTAATCGATTGGTATCAGTATTGGCAGGTGTTCAGGAATATGAAACAGGTTTTAGAAATGAAGCAGCGGGGACAGAGCCATCTTTAATTTCCTCTGTGCTCAGAGAGAGAGACCTCCATCTGCTCTTCACACACTCTGCTGCATTTTAATGTGCACAACACACACACACAGTTTTTGTTCTCACTATATTTCTCTCATGTGTTTGGATCATTGTTTCAAAACAAAGTCCTGCTCCTCAGGGACGACTACAAAGCAAACAGCTCCGATAGAAGCTCCACACGCCGCCTGAGCTCGTAGTGAGAAGTGTAATGATCCTGATACTGACTCACACACTCAGCTCTGAGTCTGTACCAAACATAACGATCTGAAAACGTTCAACACTCAGTTTGGCGAACGACCACCTCTGAACCTGCCCAGTGTCAAACACCATGATCAACTTCTTCTGCTTCTTCTTCTATTGTGAAACACAACATCAAGTAAGCACTGACCACTCCTCAAAGGGCCGTGTGGCTGCAAGTTTCTGTTCCAGCCAACCAAGAGCACACAGTTTGACCAATCAGCTGTCTGAAGACGGAGATCAGTTGATTAAATGAGTCAGGTCTGGTGTGCTGCTGCTGCTGCTGCTGCTGCTGCTGCTGCTGCTGCTGGCTGGAAAGAAAACCTGCAGCCTGTGGAACAGGTGGTCCATTCCTGCCTTCAGATATCATGATATTTGATGACGTGATGCAGTATTGACTCTCTGAAGAGCTGTGACCATATTTTATCAATAGTTTCCATGGTGACAGTGGTTATGTGTTGCATTCGAGTCTCTGATCAATCGAGTGATTGCATCAAACGTATTCACTCTGGTGTCTGACATTATACAGAGTCTGAATGTTAGTTATTTCCACAAACAGACTGATGGAAAAACAAAAACGACATTATCAGGCCAGCACACTGTCCTACTGATGAGGTGCAGCCAGTTTTCCTACGAGTAGTTTTTGCATTTGTTAGTTTGCGTTTATCAATAAGGCAGAAATGAAGTAATTATCTGATCAGTTAGAAAACTGCTGCGACAATAAATCAGTTGTTTGACTTTCTCTTTCACATCTTTGCAAACTGAATCCATTCATCCATTTGTTGTACTGCG